>NC_069496.1:11923937-11953147 GCF_026875155.1 Cherax quadricarinatus
TGTTACTGTTTGTCCCTACTCTGTTGAACTGTGCTGTACTTTATTGTACTGTACTGTACTTCACTGTACTGTATTTTACTGTACTGTACTTCACTGTATGTATTGTACTGTACTTCCACTTTACTGTATTGTATTTGTACTGTGCTGTTTCTTCCACTGTACTGTATTGTATGTTCTGTACTTGTATGTTATTGTACTGTACTGTATTGTACTGTTACTGTATTGATACTGTATTGTATGTACTGTATTGTACTGTACTGTATTGTACTGATTGTATTTACTGTATTGTACTGTACTGTATTGTACTGTATTGTTAACTGTACAGTATTTGTATGTACTGTATTTGTACTGTACTGTATTGTACTGTTACTGTACTGTATTGTTACTGTACTGTATTGTCCTGTATTGTACTGTCTTGTACTGTACTGTATTGTACTGTACTGTATTGTACTGTACTGTATTGTACTGTATTGATACTCTGTACTGTATTGTACTGTATTGTGCTGTATTGTACTGTATTGTAATGTACTGTATTGTTACGTATTGTATTGTACTGTATTGTACTGTATTGTATTGTATGTACTGTATTGTACTGTATTGTATGTATTGTTACTGTTACTGTATTGTACTCGTACTGTACTTGTACTGTATTGTACTGTACTGTATTGTGTACTGTACTGTATTGTACTGTATTGTACTGTACGGTATTGTACTGTACTGTATGTACTGTATTGTATGTTACGTACTGTATTGTATGTACTCGTATTGTACTGTACTGTATTGTACTCTATTGTATTGTACTGTATTGTCTGTTCTGTATTTTACTGTATTGTACTGTACTGTTTGTACTGTACTGTATTGTCTGTATTGTACTGTACTGTATATTGTACTGTACGGTATTGCCATTTTTTCTACTGTATTGTACTGTATTGTACTGTACTGATGGTACTGTACTGTATTTTACTGTACTGTATAGTTACTGTATTGTACTGTACTGTATTGTACTGTATTGTCTGTACTGTATTGTACTGTATTGTACAGTACTGTATTGTACTTGTATTGTACTGTATGTATTGTACTGTATTGTACTGTACTGTATTGTACTGTACTGTATTGTACTGTACTGTATTGTACTGTATTGTACTGTACTGTATTGTACTGTACTGTATGGTACTGTATGTATTGTACTGTATTGTACTGTACTGGATTGTTACTGTACTATATTGTACTGTACTGTCCTGTTTGTACTGTATTTGTACTGTACAGTATTGTACTTTACTGTATTGTACTGTATTGTACTGTACTGTACTGTATTGAATTTACTGTACTGTCCTGTATTGTACTCCATTGTACTGTATTGTACTCTGTTGAACTGTGCTGTACTGTATTGTACTGTACTGTACTTCACTGTACTGTATTTTACTGTACTGTACTTCACTGTACTGTATTGTACTGTACTGTACTTCACTGTACTGTATTGTACTGTATTGTATTGTACTGTGCTGTTCTTCACTGTACTGTATTGTACTGTTCTGTACTGTACTGTATTGTTTATCCATTGTACTGTATTGTACTCTGTTGAACTGTTGCTGTATTGTACTGTACTGTACTTCACTGTACTGTATTTTACTGTACTGTACTTCACTGTACTGTATTGTACTGTACTTCACTGTACTGTACTTCATGTACTGTATTTACTGTACTGTATTGTACTGTATTTCACTGTTCTGTATTGTACTGTACTTCAACTGTACTGTATTTGTACTGTACTTCACTGTACAGTATTGTACTGTACTTCATTGTACTGTATTTGTTACTGTACTTCACTGTACTGTATTGTACTGTACTTCCACTGTACTGTATTGTACTTCACTTACTGTATTTTACTTCACCTGTACTGTACTGTGTTGTACTGTATTGTACTGTATTGTACTGTACTGTATTGTACTGTATTGTATTGTACTGTACTGTATTGTACTGTACTGTATTGTACTGTACTGTACTGTATTGTACTGTACTTGTACTGTACTGTATTGTACTGTACTGTTACTGTATTGTACTGTACTGTATTGTTTACTGTCTTGTTGTCTTATTGTACTGCTACTGTTTGTACTCTGTTGAACTGTATTGTACTGTTCTGTACTGTACTGTATTGTACTGTACTGTATTGTACTGTTCTGTACTGTACTGTATTGCACTGTTCTGTACTGTACTGTATTGTACTCTGTTGTACTGTACTGTATTGTATTGTACTGTATTGTACTGTACTGTATTGTATTGTACTGTATTGTACTGTACTGTATTGTACTATACTGTATTGTACTGTCCTTCACTGTAATGTATTGTACTGTACTTCACTGTACTGTATTGTACTGTACTTCACTGTGCTGTATTGTACTGTATTGTACTGTCCTGTATTGTACTGTACTTCACTGTACTGTATTGTACTGTACTTCACTACTGTATTGTACTGTACTTCACTGTACTGTATGGTACTGTATTGTACTGTACTGTATTGTACTGTACTGTACTTCACTGTACTGTATTGTACTGTACTGTACTTCCAACTGTACTGTATTGTTACTGTGTGTTCGGTACTGTACTGTATTGTACTTATTGTACTGTATTGTTATGTACTGTATTGTACTGTACTGTATTGTACTGTATTGTACTGTACTGTATTGTACTGTACCGCACTGTACTGTATTGTACTTCCACTGTACTGATATTGTACTGTACTTCACTGTTACTGTATTGTAATGTACTTCTCTGTACTGATTGTACTGTACTTCACTTACTGTATTGTACTTCACTGTACTGATTGTACTGTGCTGTTCTGTACTGTACTGTATTGTACTCTATTGTACTGTATTGTACTGTACTGTATTGTACTGTACTGTATTGTACTGTATTGTACTGTACTGTATTGTACTGTACCGTTTTATTGTACTGTACCGCACTGAACTGTATTGTTCTGTACTTCCGCTGTAACTGTATTGTACTGTACTACACGTACTGTATTGTACTGTACTTCACTGTACTGTATTGTTACTGTACTTCACTGTACTGATTGTACTGTACTTCACTGTACTGTATTGTACTGTACTTCACTGTACTGTATTGTACTGTACTTCACTGTACTGTATTGTACTGTACTTCACTGTACTGTATTGTACTGCACCTTCTCTGTAATGTATGTACTGTATTGTTGTTACTGTATTGTTATGTACTGTATTGTACTGTATTGTACTGTAATGTTATTGTTACTGATACTGTATTGTAACTGTACTGTATTGTATACTGTACTGTATTGTACTGTACTGTATTTGTTTACTGTACTGTATTGTACTGTACTGATTGTACTGTACTGTACATGTATTGTACTCGTTGAACTGTGCTGTTCTGTATTGTACTGTACTGTACTTCACTGTACTGTATTGTACTGTTCTGTACTGTACTGTATTGCACTGTACTTCACTGATTGTACTGTACTGTATTAGTACGTATTGTTACCTCTGTTGAAACTGTAACTGTACTGTATTGTACTGTACTGTACTGGTACTTCACTGTAACTGTATTGTACTGTTCTGTGACTGTACTGTATTGTATGTATTGTACTGTACTGTATTGTATTGTACTGTTCTGTACTGTATTGCACTGTATTGTACTGTTCTGTACTGTACTGTATTGTACTCTATTGTACTGTACTGTATTGTATTGTACTGTACTGTATTGTACTGTACTGTACTGTATTGTACTGTATTGTACTGTACTGTATTGTACTGTACTTCACTGTACTGTATAGTAGTGTACTTCACTGTACGGTATTGTACTGTACTGTATTGTACTATACTGTATTGTACTGTACTTCACTGTACTGTATTGTACTGTACTTCACTGTGCTGTATTGTACTGTATTGTACTGTACTGTATTGTACTGTACTTCACTGTACTGTTTGTACTGTCATGCTGTTACTGTATTGTCTGTATTGTACTTGCAATTTACTGTTTGTACGTACTGTATTGTACTTACTGTACTGTGTTGTACTGTATTGTACTGTACTGTATTGTATTGTACGTACTCTATTGTATTGTACTGTACTCTATTGTATTGTACTGTATTGTACTGTTACTTTACTGTACTGTATTGTATTGTACTGTACTGTACTTCACTGTATTGTACTGTATTGTACTGTATTGTATTGTACTGTATTTTACTGTTTTAATGTACTGTATTGTATTTTACTGTATTGTACTGTATTGTATTGTACTGTACTGTATTGTTGTTGCCCCCCCAATCCTTTATTGTACGTCATTGTACTGTACGTAGTGGATTGTAACTGTACTGTATTGTATTGTACTGTATTGCACTGTACTGTATTGTACTGTATGTACTGTACTGTATTGTATTGTACTGTATGTACAGTTTTGTATTGTACTGTACTGTAGTGTACTGTACTGTATTGTTACTTCACTGTACTGTATTATACTACTTACTGTACTCTATTGTACGGTATTTTACTGTACTGTATTGTACTGTACTGTATTGTACTGTATTGTACTTCACTGTACTTTATTATACTTCACTGTACTTGACTGTATTGTACTGTATTGTACTGTACTGTATTGTACTGTAATGTACTGTATGGTATGCATGTTTCATGGACTGTACTGTACTTCACTGTACTGTACTGCTTAGTACTGTTATGCATTGTACTGTATTGTACTCTAATGTATTGTACTGTATTGTATGTACTGTACTGTACTGCATTGTACTGTACTGTATTGTACTGTAATGTATGTATTGTACTGTACAAAAAAATAAAGGATTTGATTTGAACACATTTCTCCCAAATATTTACATCCTCTTCAATCTTCTCCGCCCACCAATCTTTTATTGCTGTTATCTACTCTGATTACTTTTTTTGATATTAACTCGAACTTTTTTTTTTTTTTATGTAATTCCCGTCCCAAAATCCTCCACTGCCATCTGCAGTTTCTTGTTAAATTTCCTGAGGCTTTTTTTTTTTTTTTTTTTTCCCAAAATTTAGAAAACAGTAACATGACACCTTCCATTTTATATCAGATCATTTTATTTTAAACGAGAACATTGATTTAAACATAATCATATTCATTTAAAACCAAGGAATCATTAGTTTTAATCCAGAATCATGATTTTTTAAACCACAATTTATCTTTGAAAACCAGAATTATTATATTTAAATCGGAAACTCTCTTTAGGTACTACCATGACTTCTTTTACAACCACAACCTTTTTTTTTTAGCTTGGATTCCTTTGGGTCACTTTGCAGGATGGGGTGACTCAAGAAAATACCTTCACCATCCATCATTCTATTGGTCTTTCCAGAATTGTTGCTGACATCACAGTTTATATTACCCTCCAATTACCCTATCAGTAAAGACATTAAATAAACCCACAATTAACACTATACAAGGGTTCTAGTAACCACCCAATCTCCTGTATAAAATACTACAAGTGACTTTCTGACTTACGATGGGGTTATGTTTCCAACAAACTCATCGTAAGTCAAAAGTATCATAAGATTAATATTAATTATTTTTTTATTATCACACTGGCCGATTCCCACCAAGGGTGGGTGGCCCGAAAAGAAAAACTTCACCATCATTCACTCTCACTGTACTTGCCCAGAAGGGGCTTTACATACTACAGTTTTTAACTGCAACATTAACACCCCTCCTTCAGAAGTGCAGGCACTGTACTTTCCCATCTCCAGGACTCGAGTCCGGCCGCTGAGCCGGTTATCCCTGAACCCGTTGTTATGTAAGGACAATATGCAAACAGTTAGGTATCTTTATTATGAAACGTTTCGCCTACACAGTAGGCTTCTTCAGTTCAAGTACAGAAAGTTGATAGAAGCAGAAGATACTTGAAGACTGCCCATGTAATCAGTCCATCACCCTTAAAGTTTTGAGGGTGGTCAGTCCCTCAGTCTGGAGAAGAGGCATTGTTCCATAGTATGAAACAATATGAACCCCTTCATAAATGTTACTTTGTCACACTCCAAACCACGTCAAGTTAGTAAAAACCATTTGTCTCATTCACTCCTATCAAAACACGCTCATGCATTACCTGCTGGAAGTCCAAGACCCCTCGCACCAAAAAACTCCTTTACCACCTCTCTCAAAACGTTCCTAGGCCGACCCCTACCCGTTCCTTCCACTACAGACTGATACACTCTTGAAGTCATTCTGTTTCGCTCCATTCTCTTCTACATGTCCGAACCACCTCAACAACCCTTCTCTGCCCTCTGGGGACAACAGTTTTGTAATCCCCACACCTACCTCCAACTTCCCTAAACTCGAATATCTATGCCATTATATTCACACCCACACATTTCCCTCATGTCATGACATCACCACTGCTCCAGCTTCTCCTCGCTGCAACATTTCATCAACCTTGCTTCACACCCATATAAGAGCTTGGTTAAATATACACATTCCCCCTCTTTGCTCCAAGGACAAAGTTCTTTGTCTCCTCACAGTAGACTCCTAAAGTGCCCAACTCACTTTTTTTCCTCGTCAATTCTATGATTCACCTCATCTTTTCATAGAACCAATCCGCTGGACACGTCCACTCACAAAATATCTTGACCCTTATGTATGATGGGAGGCGTTGAACAGTCTCGGGCCAGGACCCATTATTGTTATGGTTCTCTTAAACATGCTAGTGACACCCCTGCTTTTCATTGGGGGGATGTTGCATTAATATAGATGTTAACTAAAAATTACAATGATGATGTGATAGGCAATGCACATTCATAATTTTTTTTTTTTGCTCTGCATAATACTGCACATTTATTGATAGGATAACTTGTATTCATTTATATAGCAGGTTTTTTAACACTCGGTATTTAGTTACAGTAATTTGTTTATGCTTACACAAATATCCTGGAAATAGAAGAGAGGAGCTTACAACAAAACGGGGTTTCGGTCCGACTTGGACCAATTCTACAAAGCGTAAGCTCCTCTCTTTATGGGTGGGTTATTTGTGTATCGGTTCCAGTCACGGTATTGTGCCTTCTTTTTTGTTATTAATTGTTTATGTAACTTATTTAGTGGACAATAGCTTTTTTTTTATTTAAGGGAGCCAAGGGGCTAGTAACATCTTCTCCTTTATAAGTGTACTAAATTTAAAAGGAAGAGAGAAACATAGTTTTTCTTTTTTGGGCAACCTTGCTCAGTGGGATACAGTCAGTTCGTTGAAAGAAAGAAAGAAGTTTTTTTATTTGTTAATCATTTCAATTATTCTGTAGCATCATTTCTTTCCTGCCTGTTCTTCCCTCTCTCAAAAATAGTGTGAAAACACGAGACATTTTACAATGATGAATATCTTGCACGAATTCCCAGATTTATCTTATGCTTAAGTTATCTTAATTATAGAATAATAAGAAAATATTATAACCATTATTTATAATAATAAGGTTAAAGGGACCCCAATGGAATATTAAGTCCACTCTGTCTTGACTTTTTTGGTTTTATCCAGGTTCTCTACACATATGCTGCTATGTATGATATTCTATGTAAACTGTATTTGTGTATACCTGAATAAATTTATTACTTACTTACTAAGTTTTGCCGAAGTACTCCACATATTAAAGGACCTTTCTGTACACAACTAAGTGTCAGTCATCCTCTGTACAAACATTGTATCATGTTGAAATAAATTTTTTTTTCCTAGCTTTTGTCATGAAATAATATTGAACATCAGTACTTGTTGAAATAAAAGATTTTCTTCTTTCAGCAAAACTGGGCGTTTATCCACAAGGCTGGGTGGCCCAAAAGGATAAACAAAAAGTTTCTCTTTTAATTTAGTAATTATACAGGATTGATAAATTAGGACACATGTGCAACTCTTGGATATCTGTATTGAGGAAACGTTTCGCCACACAGTGGCTTCATCAAGTCCATACGTAGGAGAAACCTGAAAGATACCAGAGTTGCACATGTGTCTAATTTATCAACATGTCGGTTCTCTGTAACCATTCATTCTACTTTATATACATGGGAGAAGGGGGTCACTAGGCCCCTTGCTCCCATTATTATTTTTTATTAATTCATTGTTATTATTATTCAGTGTTTCTGAGGTAAACTTTTAAACTGCCAGGACTGCAGTACTTGGAGGCTGTGATCCATGAAGTTCTTCGCCATGTCTTCCCTCATTCCAGTTCAGGTCAGTCATTTTGTAACACAGATATACGAGCTTGGGGTTATGTCTTCCCAAGGTTAGTGTGCAATCAGTTTTGTGCTTTCTAATTAATCCACAAATTAAAATATTTTTTAGACAACCAAACGTTTCATTTCTTTCTAAAGTATAAAAAATGTGTTACATGTACAGGACAGCTCCAAGGGAAGCAGAACAGAATCCTTCCTTCTGTAAGCACATGCGTGTCGTAGAGGAGGCTAACAATGACTGCGAGAAAGGGTGTAGTAACCCCTTTCTTGGTATAAGGTTACTGGAGTGTAAAAAAGGAAACGTATGAAACAAATGGCATTTCTTCATTTCTTTTTTTTTGGGGGGGGGGGGGGGAGGGGAGTCCGCTCTGCCTCAGTGGGAGATGGCCAGTAAAGTACTCTAAAAAAAAGTATTACTGGAGGGCCCTCCCTCACTTATACAGCAGGGTAGGTTTGGGCTACGGCTTTAATAAAAAATCGCCTGTTTGTGAATTGAAACAACCTTTTTTCACTTCAAATGCATTAATAAGCCTGATCTTTGTTTACACTATGTATATTATGTGTACATAGAGCAGAGCCTAAATAATGCATATATAACACACACACATTACTTTTTTTTGTTTCAATAAGTCGGCTGTCTCCCACCGAGGCAGGGTGACCCAAAAATAAAAGAAAATCCCAAAAAGTACAATACTTTTCATCATTCAACACTTTAACCTCACTCACCCATAATCACTGTTATTGCAAAGGTGCACAGATATGACAATTTAGAAGTCCCTCCAAAAACTGTCAATATCCCAACACCCTCCTTTAAAGTGCAGGCATTGTCTTCCCGTTTCCAGGACTCAAGTCTGATAACCAGTTCCCCTAAATCCCTTTATTAAATATTCTACCATGCTACACTCCCAACAGTTCGTTCAGGTCCCAAAAGCATTCGTCTCCATTCATTCCTATCTAACATGCTCAACATGCTGGAAATCCAAGCCCCCTCCCCCCCTCAAAATCTCCTTACCCCTCCCTCCAACCTTTTTGGGACGACTCCTAATCATCCTTCCTTTCCCTACAGAATTTATTGCTTTCCAAGTCATTTATTTTGATTCATTCTCTCTAAATGCAAACCACCTCAACAACCCCTCTTCAGCCTCTGACTAATGCTTTGGTAACCACACTACCTAATTTGACACTTTGAATTCTCTGCATATGTTGTACACTTACACATTGACTTATACAGGAAATCTCCACTGCTCAGTTACCTCTTGCTGCAGCATTTACAACTCAGCTTCACACCCATTATAAGAGGTGTTGGTACCACTATTACTTTCATACATGCCCTTCTTTTGCCTCCATAGATAACAGTTTTGTCCCACAGTTACCTCAACACACCATCACCTTTTTTACCCTTCATCAGATTCTGTGGTTAACCTCATCTTCATTAAACCCATCCTTGACAAGACAACTCCAATATCTGAAAACATTCATTCTTCCATAATCCCTCTCTCCTCATGTGATATCCATAGTTTTTTTTATCTAAATCATTTGATACCCTCATCACCTTACACTTTATCTATGTTCACTTTCAACTTTATACCTTTAGACACCCTCCCAAAACTTGCCCAATAACTTTTTTCTTGCAAAAGTTTTCTTTAGAATCTCCCATAAGCATAGTATCACTAGCAAAAAGTAACTGTGGTCAACTCCCATTTTGTACTTGAATTCCCATAATTTAATCCCACCCTTCTCCCCAACACCCTTAAAAAAAAAAGGCGGGGCGGGACATTTACTTCTTTTACAATCCCACTTATAAATACTCAGTGGTAACATGAATTTCGAACAGCTCCCAACTGCAACTAATATGAAGTGTACTTTTGTAAGTGCTTTTATAAGCATAATTTTTGGGGGGTTGGAAACGGACTAATCTAATGTAAATTATTCCTTATGGGAAAAAAATACGTTCGGTTAACGGCACTCGAACAGCCTTCTGGAACGAATAAGGACCGATATTTGGGGTTCACTGTATATAGGAAACAACCATGGTGACATTACTTACTTAAAATATTTTGTACTGAGCTTATAGTGGAGTACAGAGTCTCCCCCTATGTATGAACATTTCCATGTTGTGAAACTTTGCGAACATAAAAACGTGTGCTTGCACCCTCCACAAATTCAGTATTTTTGTGATTATTATTACCCTTTAATATATCTGGTGTTGTTAAGCACAGAAGCACGTGGGTGATTCAGTTGTAGTGCTAAAGAAGTGCCAGGCCTCACAGTTGGAACATAAGTGGGCATGATGAAAGTAGATGAAGTGAAAAAATGGTGGATGTCTCGCTGTCCTCATGTTTTGAATGCTAGTGTACAGTATCGTATTTTTCCTGTGTTTCATGTTATGTTTGAACTATGGTTACCCTTTCTAAGTTTTCATTGTTCATACGTACATATACTCCACTATTGCACAATTATGCATACATACGTTGCTGGACTTCGGAACTACCGCTCGAAACCGAAAACTTGTTTGTAAGTAGGAAGTATCTGTAGTGAATATATTTTAGGTAGGTGCCTGAATAATGAAAGGAATAGGTATAATTGGGAAAACTGCTGTATTAGCAAAACACATGTAAAGCAAAGTGTTGTAAAGAGAGAGAATCCTGTAATATATTGTATGTAATGTACGTAATTTTTTTTCTTTTCAAAAAAACTGGCTGTATCCCAACCAAGGCAGGGTGGTCCCAAAAAGAAAAAACGAAAGTTTCTCTTTTTAAATTTAGTAATTTTGTGCTGGGGAAGGGGTTACTAGCCCCTTGCTCCTGGCATTTTAGTTGCCTCTTACAAACACGCCATTGGTACGGAGGAAGAATTCTGTTCCACCTTCCCATGGAGAATGTATGTAAATGTCTAGAAAAATGTACAAGGTGAGGATATGGACACTTGTTCAACATTTTGGAAATTTGTATTTGAAGAAAAATACACCAGCTAGTGGCTACTTCAGGCAGAGGAAGAAAAAAATTTATATATTTTAACAGAACTGAATTGTTAAATAAAAATTTATTTATTTTCTCTCATTATAGGGTTGACCCTTCAAGCATTTTCTGTGATATGTCACGAGGATCCCAGCTAATGGCCAAACCCTCACAAATTTAACCCGAGTCGCTTCTGGGACGACAATGGGAGTTTTGCCTAAGAAAGAAGGTTTTCTTGCCATTGGAATAGGTATGTTATCTTGAATTGACTGTTGCTTTGCCTGTATTATTCTTGTACTGAGCATAGTTGCTTTGTCTAATTGACTGTGCTGTTATTGCTGTATATTCTGTAGTGAGCTAGTTGCTTTAGTAATTGGACTGTTGGTTATTGCTGTAATAATTCTGTATTGAGGGATAGTTGCTTTAGCTAATAGACTGTTGCTATTGCTGTAATATTCTGTATTCGGACATAGTTACTTTAAAACTGAGCTGACTCTTGTATTGACTTTGTGGCACCTGTTGCTGCAATATTATATATTGAGCATAATTACTTTAATCATTATTCTAGTTATTAAGTTTGAATTTAATTTAAGAAATATACACTGATTGTTGCCTGCTACACATTTTTATTGTATTTTTTTTTATTAACACAGCGGCCGATTACCACCAAGTCAGGGGTGGCCGAAAAAAGAAAAACTTTTCATTCATCATTTCACTCCATCACTGTATTGCCAGAGGGGTGTATTACATATAGTTATAAAAACTGCAACATTAAACACCCCTCCTTCAGAGTGTTAGACCACTGTACTACCATCTCTAGGACTCAAGTCGGGCCTGGTGGTTTCCTGATCCCTTCATAAATATTTACTTTGCTCACACTCCAACAGCACGGTCAGTAATTAAAAACAATTTGTCTCCATTCACTATCAAATACGCCTCATGCACGCTTGCTGGAAGTCCAAGCCCCTCGCACACAAAAATCTCCTTTCCCCCTCCCTCCAACCCTTCCTTGGCCATCCCCTTCCCTGCCTTCCCTCCACTTAAGATTTATACACTCTCGAAAAGTCATTCTATTTGTCCATTCTCTGGTTCCACATGTCTGGACCACCTCAACAATCCTTCCCCAGCCCTCTGGATAATGGTTTTTGGTAATCCCACAACCTTCTCCTAATTTCCTAACTACAAATTTTCTGCATTATATGCTCACACCACCGTTGCACCCACAAGACATGACATCTCACGGCATCCAGCTATTCTCTCATGGCAACTACACATATATTACATTAAACTTCCAATATTAACCCTACACTCAAACTTCCTCCATGATAACTACAACAGAAACACGGCACAACACAAGGTACAAAAAACTCCCTCTTTTTAAACATTCCTTGTGATCCTCCTCACACTAGGCAGATACTGCAATACACATAAAGGGGGCCCCATGATCTGGATTCATTGCCCAAACTAGCAAAAGCGTCCCTTGTCTGCTATCCAGTTTAGGGTTGTAATTTAAATAAATCGCCTCATCACGAAAATTTAAGTACGTATACCAACACTATACTATGTCTGAAAGCATAGCTCCATGTTTGATAACTACTCGAGTAATCTAAATTAACTTAAGATCCCAAAATTCAATTTTAAGGATTAACCCTCTTGACGGTTTTGTCGTATATATTCGTCTTACAGGACCCCCCCGTCCACTGTTTTGACGTATGTTATACTCAAAATTCTTAGCGGCTTCAAATCAAGCAGGAGGAAGCTGGTGGCCCCACTTGTGAGAGAAATGGGTCCTGTGTGGTCGTGTGCACCATATAAAAAAAATCCTGCCAGCACGCAGTGCATAATGAGAAAACAAAAAAAACTCCAAACCGTTCCGTGGTTTAATTTAAATTTCGTCTTTGTTGGTTATTTTTGTATATTATTTTGTCTTTTGATATTTTTGTTTTCTTTGGCTCATTGATTAGAATGGAAAACCATATTAAGAATAGAGGTGATTTTGATTGGTTTTACTATGAAAAGAACCTTGAAATGAGCTCAAGTAGGGAAAATGTATGATTTTTGCCGATGTTCAAAAGTAAACGAATGATGCATTTACAATAAAAAATTCCAAGTAGCCATTCTAATATGCAGTCATGAATGGTGTTGACATTATTTAAAATTATTTACAATATTGCAGTGTTTCTGCATAACAGTAAATCTTCTATTTTTGTTTGAATAAAAATTCAAAATAGAAAGCAAGAGTATATCAGAGGGGCCTGGAGATGTGACTGATGAAAAAGAAAATGTTATTTTGAGCCACGAGGAAAGTGAATGTCTGCATTGTTCATTCTGGACCCTATTTTTGAAATTCATATTTTTAATTTTTCGTGAATAGGCCAAATTGCAAATTTGACCACGTTATTGGTAGTTGGAAATCGGTAAATGGGCAGTTTTTGTACTCAATTGATAGAATAAAGTGGAGTTCTAAAGAAATAGTAGCTTGGATTGGTTTGACTGGAGAGAAATGGAATTAGCCGGAAAAGAGGGCTCAAAGAGGGCAAAAATCTCTATTGTAAATTATCGCCGAGGTCATTAACTTCGCGAAGATAATTCCATCAGTTTCCATCAAAATTTTGTTCTCTTGGTGTCGTACAATCAGGAAAAAAATTACTCTATCATTTGATAAGATTTTTTTTTTTTTTTTTTTTTTTTTTTGGGGGGGGGGGGGGGGGTGGGGGTGGCGACACCAGGATACACATCCAGGATTTGGGGTTTGCGAAGTCAAGAGGTTTAATTCATCATCTTATTTCAACAAAAATGGCCACTTCCTACTGAGGCTGGGTGACCCAAAAGAAAAATGAAAGTTTCTCTTTTTACATTTTAGTAATGTATAAAGAGAAGAGTTACTAGCCCCTAGTATAGATTGTAAGTAATTATATTTTGTGCTTGTTCTACTATAAATTTTAGTATTATAAATTTTTGCTATCTCCCATTGTTGTAATAATACATATTAAAATTTACCATTCCATAACCTATGTCTAGTTTTATAGTAGTTCTGTAAGAATTAGAATTATTCTGCTGAAATGTTCGGTGAGTTAGTTGCCTTTCTTTTGTGCCTGACAGATTGTACTGCACTGTATTGTATTGTACTGTATTTGTATATGTACTGTATTGTACTGTTAATGTACTGTATTGTACTGTACTGTTACTGTATTGTACTGTACTGTACTGTATTGATACTGTATTGTACTGACTGTACTGTACTGATATTGTACGGTATTGTACTGTATTGTACTGTATTGTACTGTACTGTACTGTATTGTACTGTATTGCTAATGTATTGTACGTAACTGTACTTACTTGTATTGTTACTGTATCTGTATTGTACTGTACCTGTACTGTACTGTATGTACTGTATTGTACTGATTGTACTGTATTGTACTGTACTGTTATTGTATTGTTTACTTATTGTACTGTATTGTACTTTATTGTATTGTTTCTGGTATTGTAACTGTACTGTATTGTACTGTATTGTACTGTAATGTACTGTACTGTATTGTACTGTATTGTACTGTACTGTATTTGTATTGTTTACTGTATTGTACTGTCCTGTATTGTCTGTATTGTACTGTATGTACTGTATTGTACTGTACTGTATTGTACTGTACTGTATTGTACTGTTACTGATATTGTACTGTATATAGTATTGTACTGTATTGTACTGTACTGTATTGTACTGTATTGTTCTGTGTTGCTATAGTACTGTATTGTACTGTACTGTATTGTACTGTACTGTATTGTACTGTATTGTTACTGTACTGTATTGTACTGTACTGTATTGTACTGTATTGTATTGAACTGTATTGTACTGTTACTGTTTCTGTATTGTACTTATGTATTGTACTGTATTGTATTGTACTGTTATTTACTGTTCTGTATTGTACTGTACTGTATTTACTGTACTGTATTTGTACTGTATTGTACTGTACTGTATGTACTGTATTGTACTGTATTGTATTGTTATGTACTGTATTGTACTGTATTGTATTGTACTGTACTGTTATTGTACTGTATTGTATTGTACTGTACTGTATTGTACTGTACTGTATTGTATCTGTACTGTTATTGATACTGTAACTGAAATTGACTGTATTGAACTGTACTGTATTGTACTGTATTGTACTGTATTGACTGTATTGTACTGTACTGTATTGTACTGTATTTGTATTGTATTGTACTGTATTGTTTGTTACTGTACTGTATTGTACTGTATGGTACTGTAACTGTATTGTACTGTACTGTACTGTATTGTACTTAACTGTTTGTCCTGCTACTGTATTGTACTGTATTGTACTGTACTGTATCTGTACTGTTACTGTATGTGTACTGTACTGTACTGTATTGTACTGTACTGTAATTTGTACTCTATGTATTGTACTGTATGTACTGTACTGTATTGTCTGTATTGTACTGTACTGTTATTGTTACTTGTACTGTATTGTACTGTATTGTACTGTATTGTACTGTATGTACTGTACTGTATTGTGCTGTATTGTACTGTATTGTTACTGTATTGTCTGTACGTATTGTACTGTATTGTACTGTATTGTACTGTACTGTTTGTACTGTTTTGTACTGTACTTATTGTACTGTACTGTATTGTACTGTACTGTATTGTACTGTATTGTACTGTACTGTATTGTACTGCTACTGTATTGTACTGTATTGTACTGTACTGTATTGTACTGTACTGTATTTTACTGTACTGTATGTATGTATTGTACTTTACTATATTGTATTTACTGTATTGTACTGTACTGTTTGTAACTGTTATTGTACTCTGTATGTATTGTACTATTGTACTGTACTGTATTTGTACTGTACTGTATTGTACATACTGTATTGTACTGTACTGTTATTGTACTGTTTTGTACTGTACTGTATTTCGTACTGTACTGTATGTACTGTATTGTACTGATACTGTATTGTACTTTGTATTGTACTGTACTATATTGTACTGTACTGTATTGTACTGTACTGTATTGTACTGTACTGTATTGTACTGTATTGTACTGTACTGTATTGTACTGTACTGTATTGTACTGTATTGTACTGTACTATATTGTACTGTACTGTACTGTATTGTACTGTATTGTACTGTACTGTATTGTACTGTACTGTATTGTACTGTCCTGTATTGTACTCCATTGTACTGTATTGTACTCTGTTGAACTGTGCTGTACTGTATTGTACTGTACTGTACTTCACTGTACTGTATTTTACTGTACTGTACTTCACTGTACTGTATTGTACTGTACTTCACTGTACTGTATTGTATTGTACTGTGCTGTTCTTCCACTGTACTGTATTGTATGTTCTGTACTTGTATGTTATTGTACTGTACTGTATTGTACTGTTACTGTATTGATACTGTATTGTATGTACTGTATTGTACTGTACTGTATTGTACTGATTGTATTTACTGTATTGTACTGTACTGTATTGTACTGTATTGTTAACTGTACAGTATTTGTATGTACTGTATTTGTACTGTACTGTATTGTACTGTTACTGTACTGTATTGTTACTGTACTGTATTGTCCTGTATTGTACTGTCTTGTACTGTACTGTATTGTACTGTACTGTATTGTACTGTACTGTATTGTACTGTATTGATACTCTGTACTGTATTGTACTGTATTGTGCTGTATTGTACTGTATTGTAATGTACTGTATTGTTACGTATTGTATTGTACTGTATTGTACTGTATTGTATTGTATGTACTGTATTGTACTGTATTGTATGTATTGTTACTGTTACTGTATTGTACTCGTACTGTACTTGTACTGTATTGTACTGTACTGTATTGTGTACTGTACTGTATTGTACTGTATTGTACTGTACGGTATTGTACTGTACTGTATGTACTGTATTGTATGTTACGTACTGTATTGTATGTACTCGTATTGTACTGTACTGTATTGTACTCTATTGTATTGTACTGTATTGTCTGTTCTGTATTTTACTGTATTGTACTGTACTGTTTGTACTGTACTGTATTGTCTGTATTGTACTGTACTGTATATTGTACTGTACGGTATTGCCATTTTTTCTACTGTATTGTACTGTATTGTACTGTACTGATGGTACTGTACTGTATTTTACTGTACTGTATAGTTACTGTATTGTACTGTACTGTATTGTACTGTATTGTCTGTACTGTATTGTACTGTATTGTACAGTACTGTATTGTACTTGTATTGTACTGTATGTATTGTACTGTATTGTACTGTACTGTATTGTACTGTACTGTATTGTACTGTACTGTATTGTACTGTATTGTACTGTACTGTATTGTACTGTACTGTATGGTACTGTATGTATTGTACTGTATTGTACTGTACTGGATTGTTACTGTACTATATTGTACTGTACTGTCCTGTTTGTACTGTATTTGTACTGTACAGTATTGTACTTTACTGTATTGTACTGTATTGTACTGTACTGTACTGTATTGTATTGTACTGTACTGTCCTGTATTGTACTCCATTGTACTGTATTGTACTCTGTTGAACTGTGCTGTACTGTATTGTACTGTACTGTACTTCACTGTACTGTATTTTACTGTACTGTACTTCACTGTACTGTATTGTACTGTACTGTACTTCACTGTACTGTATTGTACTGTATTGTATTGTACTGTGCTGTTCTTCACTGTACTGTATTGTACTGTTCTGTACTGTACTGTATTGTACTCCATTGTACTGTATTGTACTCTGTTGAACTGTGCTGTATTGTACTGTACTGTACTTCACTGTACTGTATTTTACTGTACTGTACTTCACTGTACTGTATTGTACTGTACTTCACTGTACTGTACTTCACTGTACTGTATTGTACTGTACTGTATTGTACTGTATTTCACTGTACTGTATTGTACTGTACTTCACTGTACTGTATTGTACTGTACTTCACTGTACTGTATTGTACTGTACTTCATTGTACTGTATTTGTTACTGTACTTCACTGTACTGTATTGTACTGTACTTCACTGTACTGTATTGTACTTCACTGTACTGTATTGTACTTCACTGTACTGTACTGTGTTGTACTGTATTGTACTGTATTGTACTGTACTGTATTGTACTGTATTGTATTGTACTGTACTGTATTGTACTGTACTGTATTGTACTGTACTGTACTGTATTGTACTGTACTTGTACTGTACTGTATTGTACTGTACTGTTACTGTATTGTACTGTACTGTATTGTTTACTGTCTTGTTGTCTTATTGTACTGCTACTGTTTGTACTCTGTTGAACTGTATTGTACTGTTCTGTACTGTACTGTATTGTATGTACTGTATTGTACTGTTCTGTAATGTACTGTATTGCACTGTTCTGTACTGTACTGTATTGTACTCTGTTTGTACTGTACTGTATTTATTGTACTGTATTGTACTGTACTGTATTGTATTGTACTGTATTGTACTGTACTGTATTGTACTATACTGTATTGTACTGTCCTTCACTGTACTGTATTGTACTGTACTTCACTGTACTGTATTGTACTGTACTTCACTGTGCTGTATTGTATATGTATTGTACTGTCCTGTATTGTACTGTACTTCACTGTACTGTATTGTACTGTACTTCACTACTGTATTGTACTGTACTTCACTGTACTGTATGGTACTGTATTGTACTGTACTGTATTGTACTGTACTGTACTTCACTGTACTGTATTGTACTGTACTGTACTTCCAACTGTACTGTATTGTTACTGTGTGTTCGGTACTGTACTGTATTGTACTCTATTGTACTGTATTGTACTGTACTGTATTGTACTGTACTGTATTGTACTGTATTGTACTGTACTGTATTGTACTGTACCGCACTGTACTGTATTGTACTTCACTGTACTGTATTGTACTGTACTTCACTGTACTGTATTGTACTGTACTTCACTGTACTGTATTGTACTGTACTTCACTGTACTGTATTGTACTTCACTGTACTGTATTGTACTGTGCTGTTCTGTACTGTACTGTATTGTACTCTATTGTACTGTATTGTACTGTACTGTATTGTACTGTACTGTATTGTACTGTATTGTACTGTACTGTATTGTACTGTACCGTATTGTACTGTACCGCACTGAACTGTATTGTTCTGTACTTCCGCTGTAACTGTATTGTACTGTACTACACGTACTGTATTGTACTGTACTTCACTGTACTGTATTGTTACTGTACTTCACTGTACTGTATTGTACTGTACTTCACTGTACTGTATTGTACTGTACTTCACTGTACTGTATTGTACTGTACTTCACTGTACTGTATTGTACTGTACTTCACTGTACTGTATTGTACTGCACCTTCTCTGTAATGTATGTACTGTATTGTTGTTACTGTATTGTTATGTACTGTATTGTACTGTATTGTACTGTAATGTTATTGTTACTGATACTGTATTGTAACTGTACTGTATTGTATACTGTACTGTATTGTACTGTACTGTATTTGTTTACTGTACTGTATTGTACTGTACTGATTGTACTGTACTGTACATGTATTGTACTCGTTGAACTGTGCTGTTCTGTATTGTACTGTTACTGTGCTTCACTGTACTGTATTGTATGTTCTGTACTGTACTGTATTGCACTGTACTTCACTGATTGTACTGTACTGTATTAGTACGTATTGTTACCTCTGTTGAAACTGTAACTGTACTGTATTGTACTGTACTGTACTGGTACTTCACTGTAACTGTATTGTACTGTTCTGTACTGTACTGTATTGTACTGTATTGTACTGTACTGTATTGTATTGTACTGTTCTGTACTGTATTGCACTGTATTGTACTGCTGTTCTGTACTGTACTGTATTTGTACTCTATTGTACTGTACGTATTGTATTGTACTGTACTGTATTGTACTGTACTGTACTGTATTGTACTGTATTGTACTGTACTGTATTGTACTGTACTTCACTGTACTGTATTGTAGTGTACTTCACTGTACGGTATTGTACTGTACTGTATTGTTACTATACTGTATGTACTGTACTTCACTGTACTGTATTGTACTGTACTTCACTGTGCTGTATTGTACTGTATTGTACTGTACTGTATTGTACTGTACTTCACTGTACTGTATTGTACTGTCATGCTGTACTGTATTGTACTGTATTGTACTTGCATTGTACTGTATTGTACTGTACTGTATTGTACTGTACTGTACTGTATTGTACTGTATTGTACTGTACTGTATTGTATTGTACTGTACTCTATTGTATTGTACTGTACTCTATTGTATTGTACTGTATTGTACTGTACTTTACTGTACTGTATTGTATTGTACTGTACTGTACTTCACTGTATTGTACTGTATTGTACTGTATTGTATTGTACTGTATTGTACTGTATTGTACTGTACTGTATTGTATTTTACTGTATTGTACTGTATTGTATTGTACTGTACTGTATTGTTGTTGCCCCCCCAATCCTTTATTGTACGTCATTGTACTGTACGTAGTGGATTGTAACTGTACTGTATTGTATTGTACTGTATTGCACTGTACTGTATTGTACTGTATTGTACTGTACTGTATTGTATTGTACTGTATTGTACAGTTTTGTATTGTACTGTACTGTAGTGTACTGTACTGTATTGTTACTTCACTGTACTGTATTATACTACTTACTGTACTCTATTGTACGGTATTTTACTGTACTGTATTGTACTGTACGTATTTGTACTGTATTGTACTTCACTGTTCTTTATTATACTTACTTGTACTTGACTGTATTGTACTGTATTGTACTGTACTGTATGTCTGTAATGTACTGTATGGTATGCATGTTTCATGGACTGTACTGTACTTCACTGTACTGTACTGCTTAGTACTGTTATGCATTGTACTGTATTGTACTCTAATGTATTGTACTGTATTGTACTGTACTGTACTGTACTGCATTGTACTGTACTGTATTGTACTGTAATGTATGTATTGTACTGTACAAAAAAATAAAGGATTTGATTTGAACACATTTCTCCCAAATATTTACATCCTCTTCAATCTTCTCCGCCCACCAATCTTTTATTGCTGTTATCTACTCTGATTACTTTTTTTGATATTAACTTCGAACTTTTTTTTTTTTTTATGTAATTCCCGTCCCAAAATCCTCCACTGCCATCTGCAGTTTCTTGTTAAATTTCCTGAGGCTTTTTTTTTTTTTTTTTTTTCCCAAAATTTAGAAAACAGTAACATGACACCTTCCATTTTATATCAGATCATTTTATTTTAAACGAGAACATTGATTTAAACATAATCATATTCATTTAAAACCAAGGAATCATTAGTTTTAATCCAGAATCATGATTTTTTAAACCACAATTTATCTTTGAAAACCAGAATTATTATATTTAAATCGGAAACTCTCTTTAGGTACTACCATGACTTCTTTTACAACCACAACCTTTTTTTTTTAGCTTGGATTCCTTTGGGTCACTTTGCAGGATGGGGTGACTCAAGAAAATACCTTCACCATCCATCATTCTATTGGTCTTTCTGAATTGTTGCTGACATCACAGTTTATATTACCCTCCAATTACCCTATCAGTAAAGACATTAAATAAACCCACAATTAACACTATACAAGGGTTCTAGTAACCACCCAATCTCCTGTATAAAATACTACAAGTGACTTTCTGACTTACGATGGGGTTATGTTTCCAACAAACTCATCGTAAGTTCAAAAGTATTCATAGATTAATATTAATTATTTTTTTTATCTCACTGGCCGATTCCCACCAAGGGTGGGTGGCCCGAAAAGAAAAACTTCACCATCATTCACTCTCACTGTACTTGCCCAGAAGGGGCTTTACATACTACAGTTTTTAACTGCAACATTAACACCCCTCCTTCAGAAGTGCAGGCACTGTACTTTCCCATCTCCAGGACTCGAGTCCGGCCGCTGAGCCGGTTATCCCTGAACCCGTTGTTATGTAAGGACAATATGCAAACAGTTAGGTATCTTTATTATGAAACGTTTCGCCTACACAGTAGGCTTCTTCAGTTCAAGTACAGAAAGTTGATAGAAGCAGAAGATACTTGAAGACTGCCCATGTAATCAGTCCATCACCCTTAAAGTTTTGAGGTGGTCAGTCCCTCAGTCTGGAGAAGAGCATTGTTCCATAGTATGAAACAATATGAACCCCTTCATAAATGTTACTTTGCTCACACTCCAACAGCACGTCAAGTAGTAAAAACCATTTGTCTCATTCACTCCTATCAAAACACGCTCATGCATTACCTGCTGGAAGTCCAAGACCCCTCGCACCAAAAAACTCCTTTACCACCTCTCTCAAAACGTTCCTAGGCCGACCCCTACCCGGCCTTCCTTCCACTACAGACTGATACACTCTTGAAGTCATTCTGTTTCGCTCCATTCTCTCTACATGTCCGAACCACCTCAACAACCCTTCCTCAGCCCTCTGGACAACAGTTTTGGTAATCCCACACCTCCTCCTAACTTCCAAACTACGAATTCTCTGCATTATATTCACACCACACATTTCCCTCAGACATGACATCTCCACTGCCTCCAGCCTTCTCCTCGCTGCAACATTCATCACCCATGCTTCACACCCATATAAGAGCGTTGGTAAAACTATACACATTCCCCTCTTTGCCTCCAAGGACAAAGTTCTTTGTCTCCACAGACTCCTAAGTGCACCACTCACTCTTTTTCCCTCGTCAATTCTATGATTCACCTCATCTTTCATAGACCCATCCGCTGACACGTCCACTCCCAAATATCTGAATACATTCACCTCCTCCATACTCTCTCCCTCCAATCTGATATTCAATCTTTCATCACCTAATCTTTTTGTTATCCTCATAACCTTACTCTTTCCTGTATTCACCTTTAATTTTCTTCTTTTGCACACCCTACCAAATTCATCCACCAATCTCTGCAACTTCTCTTCAGAATCTCCCAAGAGCACAGTGTCATCAGCAAAGAGCAGCTGTGACAACTCCCACTTTGTGTGTGATTCTTTATCTTTTAACTCCACGCCTCTTGCCAAGACCCTCGCATTTACTTCTCTTACAACCCCATCTATAAATATATTAAACAACCACGGTGACATCACACATCCTTGTCTAAGGCCTACTTTTACTGGAAAAAAAATTTTCCCCTCTTTCCTACATACTCTAACTTGAGCCTCATATCCTCGTAAAAAACTCTTAAACTGCTTTCAGTAACCTACCTCCTACACCATACACTTGAAACTTTCTGCCACATTCCCCCCCTATCCACCCTGTCATACGCCTTTTCCAAATCCAAAAATTTGCCACAAAGCCTCTTTAGCCTTAAATCTAAATACTGTTCATTATATGTTTCACTGTAAACCCTGGTCCACAAAACCCCCTACCTTTCCTAAAGCCTCCTTGTTCATCTGCTATCTATTCTCCGTCTTACTCTTAATTCTTTCAATTATAACTGTACCATACACTTTACCAGGTACACTCAACAGATTATCCCCCTATAATTTTTGCACTCTCTTTTATCCCTTTTGCCTTTATACAAAGGAACTATGCATGCTCTCTGCCAATCCCTAGGTACCTTACCCTCTTCCATACATTTATTAAATAATTGCACCAACCACCCCAAAACTATACCCCCACCCTGCTTTTTACATTTCTATCTTTATCCCATCATCCCGGCTGCCTTCCCCCCTTTTCCCTTTTACCTACTGCCTCACGAACTTCCCCCCACACTCACAACTGGCTCTTCCTCACTCCTACAAGATGTTATTCCTCCTTGCCCTATACACGAAATCACAGCTTCCCTATCTTCATCAACATTTAACAATTCCTCAAAATATTCCCTCCATCTTCCCAATACCTCTAACTCTCCATTTAATAACTCTCCTCTCTTATTTTTAACTGACAAATCCATTTGTTCTCTAGGCTTTCTTAACTTGTTAATCTGACTCCAAAATTTTTTCTTATTTCAAAAAAATTTGTTGATAACATCTCACCCACTCTTCATTACATAAATGTAATAATGATAATTATCTCTGAATTAGGGATGTTAGCACACTTCTGGGAAGACAGCAGTTAAATGAGTGATTCAAAGTTTTCAAGTGCAAATTTGAAGTTTATTTCCACATGATCCATTGTATATACAGGAATGGTTGACACTTGAATGCGCGCAGAAAGCCGATGGTTATGCACAGCATTTGGACAAAGTTTAAGCCTAAATTAGTATTACAGGGGCAATATACAGTACAAGTATGTTTTTAAGGACATTAAGTGTATAGAAATAACTTGACTTAAGAAATCGTAATGACACGATTGCAAATAAACCATACCCCCGGCCGGGATTGAACCCGCGGTCATAGAGTCTCAAAACTCCAGCCCGTCGCGCTAGCCACTAGACCAGCTGGTCTAGTGGCTAGCGCGACGGCTGGAGTTTTGAGACTCTATGACCGCGGGTTCAATCCCGGCCGGGGGTATGGTTTGTATAGAAATAACACTGAATACATAATGGATGTATATGTAAGTAGATTAAATATATCATTGTACATGATTGTAAGAAAAATTATGTGTTTTTTTCCTTTTGTTTACCCTACTTTAGTGGGAGATAACCATTGAGGTAGAAAAACAAAAATATGTCTTCTGTACATCTGGCCTAATTATAATATGTGAATAACCTGCACATGAAACAAACAAGGTTAATTTCTTTTCAAGGTTACACTGAGATTATGAAATTACAATAATGGGGTACAGTACAAAGAGAGCCACTATCATGCCTAGACATTATGGGCAGACTTAATTTAATGACTTTTCTTCTTTCAACACGCCAGCCATATCCCACCGAGGTGGGGTGCCCCAAAAGGAAAAACAAATGTTTCTCCTTTTCTTCTTCTTTCAACGTACCAGCCGTATCCCACTGAGGTGGGGTGGCCCAAAAGAAAAAACTAAAGTTTCTCCTTTTAAATTTAGTAATAATACAGGGAAAGGGGGTTACTAGCCCCTTGCTCCTGGCATTTTAGTCGTCTCTTACAACACACATGGCTTACGGAGGAAGAATTGTGTTTCACTTCCCCATGGAGGTAAGAGGAAATAAACAAGAACAAAACTATAAGAAAATAGAAGAAAAACCCCGAGGGTGTGTATATATATGCTTGTATATGTAGTGTAGTGTGACATAAGTGTAAGTAAAATAGCAAGATGTACTGAAAACCCTTTCATGTTTATGAACAGAAAAATGGACACCAGCAATCCTACCATCATGTAAAAAATTACAAGCTTTCGTTTTGCACTCACTTGGCAGAACGGTAGTACCTCCCTAGGTGGTTTGCTGTCTACCTACCTACTACCTATATTAATGGCTTACATACTACTTAATACTAAAGGAATTGATCATAGTGTATACTTCTTTTATGTTTTAGCAGACAGTAGTTTTATTCTAATTTCAGTAGAGAGAGAGATTATAACATTTTGGTCCTACTTAGACCATTAAAAAAAATCACAACAATACCTTTTTGTGTTTGAGTGTGACTTTGTAAATGATCCAGGTCAGACCAAAATGTCATCATAAGCTTCTCTCTCTCCCATGTGCGTGTTATTTGTGTATTATTCTGGTCATGGTATTGATCCTCTTTTTCTAATTTGTAATGCTGAAATTCACACACCAAATTTGTCACCAGGTCGACGGCAATGTCTGGGCGAGTCTTTGGCCAGGATGGAGCTGTTTATCTTCTCAGCAGCATTGCTCCAGAACTTCACCTTCTCTCCAGCACCCTCAAAAGAGATTGACTTGTCTCCTGAACATCTTCCATTCGCACAGTTTTCAAAACTTCAAGATATTGTCATTACTATCAGGAAGTAGTGGTGTACTAAAGTTAGTTATATATCCTGTTGATGGTAATCACATTTTAATTTTAAGGCTGCCCACAGTGTTTCTGTAGAGTAGCAGTATATGTCAGTCACCCTAATTGTCTAATATACACCAAGTCCTTGACTTACAAACACATTGAGAATCTTTATATTGTGTATATCTTTATTATATCATTATTGTGTATAATATCATTATTATATATACTTTCTTTCAACAAACCAGCCATATCCCACCGAGGCTGGGTGGCCCTGAAAGAAAAATGAAAGTTTTTCTTTAACTCTAGTAATGTACGTATATGGGAGAAGGCGTTACTAGCCCCTTGCATAAATAACAAAAAAAAGGCACAATACCATGACTGGAATGATCCACTTTGTAAATGGTCCAAGTGAGACTGAAACATTGCCGTAAGCTATTCTCTTCTACGTGCGGATTATTTGTGTGTAGTCTCTTGCTCCTGGCATTTTAGTCGCCTCTTATGACATGCATGGCTTATGGAGGAAGAATTCTGTCCCACTTCCTCATGGAGAGTTTCGAACATATCCTAAAAATATCAGACAATGTTTGTAGTATTTCTCCATGGGGAGGTGGAAAAGAATCCTTTCTCCACAGCCATGCATGTCATAGAGGCGACTAAAATGCAGGAGCAAAGGGGTTAGTAACCCCTTCTCCTGCATATGTTACTAAATATGAAAAGAAAAAACTGTTTCTTCATTTTCAGGTCACCCTACCCGGGGGTGGTCACCCTGCCCGGGTGGTCACCTCTGCCCGGGTGGTCACCCTGCCCGGGTGGTCACCCTGCCCGGGTGGTCACCCTGCCCGGGTGGTCACCCTGCCCGGGTGGTGTCACCCTGCCGGGTGGTCATCCTGCCTGGTAAACGAGGTTATTTGGTGGATGCTGCACGAGTGGGTTCAATGAAACGTCTTCGAGCTCTTTGCTTTATTTGCAAGGTCATGGTGGGTACACAGCTTGTGTGTTGTGCCCATGGTCCAGAGGGTCATGCCCACTAGGGAGAGAGTAGATTGTTGACTGCTTCTAGGCCTCTAAGTGAAATGGGTTCGTATGCAGTGGGAACCAGGGTCCCACTGACCTGGGGCAGCCTAGAGAAGGCAGACCTTAGTGTCCGCAAATATGAACTAAGCTGGCAGACAGCATTAAACTGTCTGTGCTAACAGTACAGGCTTGTACACTGGTGGTCATCCTGCCTGGGTGGACATCCTGCATGGGTGGTCACCTGCCTGGGTGGTCACCCTGCCTGGGTGGTCACCCTGCCTGGGTGGTCACCTGCCGGTGGTCATCCTGCCTGGTGGTCACCCTGCCTGGGTGGTCATCCTGCCTGGGTGGTCACCCTGCCTGGGTGGTCACCCTGCCTGGGTGTCACCCTGCCTGGGTGGTCACCTGCCTGGGTGGTCACCCTGCCTGGGTGGTCACCCTGCCTGGGTGGTCACCCTGCCCGGGTGGTCACCCTGCCCGGGTGGTCACCCTGCCCGGGTGGTCACCCTGCCCGGGTGGTCACCCTGCCCGGGTGGTCACCCTGCCCGGGTGGTCACCCTGCTTTGGTAGAAGACAGCCGATGTGTTAACAGAAAAAACCTAAAGAATAATTAAGGTAGAGAATATTGACATATAAGGCATGAGATACCACAATTTCATTTCTGCAGTATATAGATAATGTAATTTACTTGTAATAAAATATTAAGCACAAAAGAAAGCCACTAACATGCTATGTATTTCAAACTAATCCTAATATGTAAAGATTACTTAAGAACTAGATGTAGACTATTAAGTAGGATTAATTATGTAGTATAATTATGAAGTTACCTGTAATTGTTTTACATGATGGTAGGATTGCTGGTGTCCTTTTTTCTGTCTCATGAACATGCAAGATTTCAGGTACGTCTTGCTAGTTCTACTTACACTTTGGTCACACTACACATACATGTACAGTGGACTCCCGGTTAACGAACTTTTTTCATTCCAGTAGTATGTTCAGGTGCCAGTACTGACCGAATTTTTTCCCATAAGGAATATTGTGAAGTAGATTAGTCCATTTCAGACCCTCAAACATACACGTACAAACGCAGTTACATAAATACACTTACATAATTGGTCGCATTTGGAGGTGATCGTTAAGCGGGGGTCCACTGTACAAGCATATACAGTGGACCCCCAGTTTACGATATTATTTCATTCCAGAAGTATGTTCAGGTGCCAGTACTGACCGAATTTGTTCCCATAAGGAATATTGTGAATTAGATTAGTCCATTTAGACCCCCAAACATACACATACAAACGCACTTACATAAATACACTTACATAATTGGTCGCATTGGGAGCTGATCGTAAACCGGGGGTCCACTGTATATACACACCCCTCTGGGTTTTCTTCTATTTTCTTTCTAGTTCTTGTTCTTGTTTATTTCCTCTTATCTCCATGGGGAAGTGGAACAGAATTCTTCCTCCGTAAGCCATGCGTGTTGTAAGAGGCGACTAAAATGCCAGGGGCAAGGGGCTAGTAACCCCTGTATAAATTACTAAATTTAAAAAGAGAAACTTTTGTTTTTCGTTTTGGGCCACCCTGCCTTGGTGGGATACGGCCGGTTTGTTTAAAGATGAAGAATAATTATGAAGTTAAATATTTTCATCTGATACAGCTACCCATCATTTTTTATTCTCA
Organism: Cherax quadricarinatus; assembly: GCF_026875155.1. Classification (NCBI taxonomy): domain Eukaryota; kingdom Metazoa; phylum Arthropoda; class Malacostraca; order Decapoda; family Parastacidae; genus Cherax; species Cherax quadricarinatus. The sequence continues at coordinate 11,952,678 of NC_069496.1, forward strand.
GTATGACCAAAAACTCTAATGGAAAACTTCACTTATTCACAGTTAACTGTAAAATTCATATATTATTCCTTCTGCAGGAAGGAATAATATATAAAGGAAAAAGCCTTTTCTTGAAAAGTCAAGATTTTTTCTTCTTTTTTGAGTAATTTTAGATTTTTATTCAAACACTGTGTCTTATTAATTGACAGTTATCATTTTTTCTTAGTCACATGTCGATTAGACACAGTGTTTCTTAACGATATGCTCTGTGTGTGTCTTGTTCATTGTCTGTGTGTCAATGATTTGCTTGGACGACAACTCTGCCCAAGAGAGGCTGTGGGGTATCTCCCTCTCTGGCCTTGTCACAATATCTTCGAGTCAAGAACACTTATTAGGATTATCATCAACAGACCTGTGTGTGAATACCTGCAGCTCATTTTGGAGTTATCCTAGATAATTTACACATATGTTAAACTATGTATGATAAATTT
>NC_069496.1:11953647-11999014 GCF_026875155.1 Cherax quadricarinatus
TTTGAAGCTGTCCTTTTAAACGGAAACTTTCCCAGGGTAATTCACCTTGCCTACCAAATTTTCCCTTGGAGCCTCCACAGTCTCCCATTAACTCTCACGAGCCTCTGCTTCCTGTAACTGGTATATCACACCTCAGTTTTTCTGATGATGACTTTAATGATTTTGTTAATATTACCAATTCTAGTGAAAATGATGGACACACTTAATACACAAGCAACTACGCAGAACTTCCCTCCTCCTTGACGAGTCCAGCAGGGATAGTGTGGATACCAAACATGACATTACTTGCAGGCGTTCAGACCGCAGTACACGTGCGAAGTGTAAGAAATAATGGGGATTACAATTTTCCAACTTAATGTTCAACATTTCTTTAATAACCGTTACCTTCTTGAGGTTGAACTACATAATTACAATCCCGATGTTATACTCTTGAATGAGACAGCTGCAAGAGTTGATCAACATATTAAATTTCGTGGTTACTCTACTGTGGAGAAATCGAGAGGACCCTATAGTGGTGTAGCCATCTTAGTTAAATTAGGCTATACATTTAAAAATATTCATGTTGATGAAGATAACATTCTTGCAATAGAAATGACGACGTCTCATGGCCAATTAGTGATAGGAACTGGATATTTTCCCCCGAGACAACAATACATGTATACAGTGGACCCCCGGTATTCGATTGCATCGGTATTCGATAAATCCGGTATTTGATGCATTATATCGCAAAAAATTTTCCTCGGTATTCGATTGAAAACCCGGTATTCGATACAATTCGTACGAGACCTGTCCACATGTGGCCTGAACTGCCCCTTGTGTGCCAGTGTTTACAAGCCAGCCAGTGTGCGCACATCTAAGGATACATTCGGTACATTCCATATTATCCATATTATCACTGTGTTTGGTGCTTGTTTCTGCAAAATAAGTCACCATGGGCCCCAAGAAAGCTTCTAGTGCCAACCCTGTGGTAAAAAGGGTGAGAATTAGTATGGAAATTAAGAAAGATTTTGAAGGGTTTGGGGCTAACCCTGAGAAGCCTATACCAGTTGTGGAATACATTGTGCCTACTTCAAAAATTAAGGAAATGTGTGCACAGTGGGTTGAAGTGCAACCTTTATGGATGAAAATCACCCTAACACAGCTATTACAATGACAATGTTGTGGCCCATTTTAGACAAATCACAAAGGAACGGGAGAGGTACAGAGCTCTATGGCAGATTTGTTGTGCAACAGAGGTCCAGTGACTCTCAAGCTGGTCCTAGTGGCAATTAAAAGAAGAAGGGAAGTAACCCTGGAAAAGGACTTGCTACCTCAAGTCCTAATGGAAGGGGATTCCCCTTCTAAACACTAACACCTCTCCCCTCCTCCATCCATCAAACATCACCAGATCTTCATTAAAGGTAAGTGTCAATTATTTTATTGTTATTGTAATTATTCTATTGCATTAAACTTAATTTTCATGTAGTAAAATTTTTTTTTTTTCATACTTTTGGATGTCTTGCACGGATTAATTTGATTTTCATTATTTCTTATGAGGAAAATTGATTCGGTTTTCGATATTATCGGTATTCGATGAGCTCTCAGGAACGGATTAATATCGAATACCGGGGGTCACTGTATAGATTTAAATTTCCCTCTCCATAGGATTTTAAGCAGGAATATTCCAACAATTCTAGCAGGAGATTTTAATGTTCATCACCCTGCCCTCTTTAACTGTGGAGCTGGTAATCCACTGGGCGACTTGAAAGGAAAACAACTATTTAACCCTTAAACGGTCCAAACGTATATATACGTTTTTTCAACATCTGAAAGTATGTAAAAAATGTAGATCTTTTTTTTTTGTTTTACATGTGAAAACGTGTAAAAAAACTTTTATCTACATTTTTTTGTTTTTAAATATTTGAAAATATGTAAAAAAAAGTAGATCTACTTTTGTAGCACTATGAATTTGAACGTCGATCTGTTTGGACCCTTTAAGGGTTAATATCATGCAGCCAGAAAACTTGTCATTTCAAGGCCCATTCTTTACATCGTTTATGGTCCTCATCCAGGGACACCAGATATAGTCCTGACAAACCTGACTGTGACCTCTTCATTGTCGTATCTCTCCCGGTGGAAACGTGGATCTGAACATATCCCTGTTTTAATACAACTACAAACTTCTCCATTTAGATACCTGTACCTCCTAAACCCAAAATTCAACACCAAGGACTTGACCCTTCGGGGGTTTTCTGGGCGACGATGAAATTGTGTCATTGGAAAATTCCCCTTCCACTGCAATTGACGACGCGATCAGGTCCCTTCCAACGAATAATTGTGCTACTAATGAAACCCCTGTCAATTAGCTTCCACAAAGATCTACCAACAATATAACCCTACGAGGGAAACAGAGCGTTTGAAAAAATTATCAAACAGAATGTAAAAGGCTCTTAAAACGTGCAACCCCCCAGATTGCACAGTTTGAGGCAAAAATTAATTAAAATGTTAGTCATCCAAACTGACTTAGGGAAAATGCTAGTTCTCCAAGAAATATTAAAAAACGTGACCCAGAAAAATTTTTGGAGTAAGATCCGACAATGTTAGGGGCAAAGCACAAGGCCCCTAACTCCCAATTAAACCCTTCACTGATGAGGAGTGAAGGGTTTTTGAGATTAAACTTGTGATCCACAGGAAGGAAATTTGATGGGTGTTTTTTTGGGAAAAAAATTCTCTCCCGCAAAAAACAGTCGTCGATTTAAAAATAATCACTATCGTTGGTAAATGAATGGAGAGATGGAATTTTGAAGATGATCAGGGATTTTGCTAACGAGGGGTTTGACACAGTGCAGGTGAGGGGGGGTTTTGGAGCGGCCCTACGGGTGATAGGCCATCAGTGTGTGTTCTGCATGGACGGTGTGGTGGCGAGTGGCAACAGAAATGGGGGACGCTGTGCATGCCGATGGGGGGGGGTTCAGTGGGGCAAAAATTGGTAATGAATGAGGGGATGGGTGGGTACGGATGTAAAGGAGGGGCATTAAGGAGATGGGTGATTGGGTGGGTGTGTGCTTGAAAAGGGTGATAGGGCAATTTTTGGGGGGGGGGCCTCCGGGTTTGGGCGACTTATGGGCATGTGTCGGGGGGGGGCCCCGGTTAAGACGGTTCCCCAGTGATTTTTACATGCAACTTTGGGGTGTCCTGAAGGATTTTTGGATCTTTATTTTTTAAATATGAAGGCGCAGGGATTAGGGGGGTGTCGAAACACCGCAATTGTTGTTTTGGCCCCAAAAGGGTGTTAGTCAAAGTAGGGGGATAGTAGATATCGCTCTGTGGGGGGGACTAAAAATATTTGAAAAAGATATTGGGTAATCGCTTAAGAGGGTATCAGAAATCATCGAGGGCAATATGGGGTGCTGGGGTTCTATGTAGAGGGGGTGGGGCATCAGACATTTTATAGGGTGGGGATGGGGGGGGGGGTGTTAGCGTTTGTTGGGAAGCAGCATTGAAGTGTTGAGAAAAACAGCATTGAGGAGCTTTATGTATGGGGGGGGTTTGGGGGGGAGGAAAATTGGAAATGGGGCGTTGTTTAAAAAAGGGGAGCGGTACATGTGTGCGGTTTGGGAGGGTGGGAACTTGTGTGAGGGGGGCTAGAGGTTTGTGACGGATCCCCTTGCCCAAAAAATCTGTTCGGTTGTTTGCGAACCCTTTTTTATAGGGCGGTGGAAAGGTGTGTTGCGAGGGTTTTTGTGGGGAGGATAGGGGGGTGGACGATAGGTTCATAGGCTATGTTGATGTAAAGGGTTTCTTGGATGGGAGGGGGGTTTAGGGGGTTTTGGGGGAGAATGGATGTTTTTGGGCAGCACAGGTTAAAGGTGAATGGGAAAAGTCAAAATTTGGATTGGGGGGGGTGGGAAAGGGGGGGACATGTGTAAAGGGGGAGAGGTGGTGTGTAGGGGATAGGTTAAAGTTTGGGGATTGTGTTTTTGGTGATGTGGAGTTTGCGAGGGAGGAAATTCCGTGTCGTGAATAAGGTGTGGGGAGCTTAAATGGGTTAAGGTCGACACATCTTTTTTTTCCCCAGGGGTCTTTGGAAAAATGTGCTTTGTTAGAAAAAATGGTTGTAGCTGCAATGCCCTTGGGTCTGGGGATGTTTGGGGGATTTTGGGTTTAGGTTTCTAGGTATATATGGGGTTCAGGGTGTGTTGGGTTTAAGGGAAAGGAGGTGTGAACTTCCGGCACCCAAGGGGAGGGGGGGGTTATTTCCTGGGTATGGGGTTTTTAAAGGGTGTTTAGTTAAGATGAGTACGGCGGGGAGTGCAGGGGGGGGGGGGGGGGGGGTTGGTAAGGTGAGAGAGAACATTCAACATGATGGAGGGGGAAGGGTTACGAGATTGTGAAGCGATTTGCGGGAATTTTTGTGGGGGCCAGTGCAACAAAAAAACATTTGGGGGGGGGTCGTGGAGAGGGGGTTTAGCCTCAGGTGGCGGTCACTGGGGGAAGGGGTACCCCATGTAGGGGTGGGACAAAATTGGCACCGTTTAAAGGGGTGGTCTACGACGAAAGTAAAAGGAAGAAATTTTTTGGTTTTACAGGGGGATTTACCGTTGGAGGGGGTTTTTGGGACAGCGGATTTGGAAAGGTGGGGTTGTACGTTTTGGGGGGAAAAGAGGGTTGTTTTCCATGTAGTTATTTTGTAGGTTTAGGGGTTTGAGGGAAGGAGGGGAAAGGGTGTTTCAATTGGTGGGGGGGGGGTTTTATCTGTGTTGAGGGATTAACCCTGGATGTGGGAGGGGTGGGGACTGTTTCAAAGGGCAGGGGCTTAGTAGTTGTTGATTTCTTTTGTTGTCATGGGCGTGGGGGGGAGACGAGGGTAGGAGAACAGCCAAGGATTTGCAGATCTTTTTTTAAAAAATAAAATGCCGCAATAAAGAAATAACCTACCATCCGATTCCACCGAGCTTGGTTCCGACCCAACGTGCAAGTAAGACACTGCTTACATGTATTTTACTTTGGAGGTCTCAGTTTTGGCCCTACTGTGACGTTATATTGAAATTTTGTAATTAATTTTTTTTCTGTTTTATTTTTAACCATGTGGTATGTTCGGTTTTTTTTGGCGAAGCTATATATTGTCATGACACTGTGGTGGGTGTGTTTTGGGCATCAAAAAAATTCAAGAATCCTCCCTTAATTTTTTAAAACAAAAGCAATTCCCCACCAGGGTGGGTGACCCAAAAAAAAGGGGGAAAAACTTTCCCTCATATTTGTGTTTTTGTCAAAAAACGTGTGACATCACAGTTCGGGCCCTTGAATAAAATCCTTGCTCTGTTACAGTACAAAAAATGTCCCTTTTCCCCAGGACTGTCCAGTTAAATCCCCCTAATGTACTTTTGATTTAGTGAAAAATTTTTGAAAACTCAGTAATGACCCTGAATGGGAGGTGCCTTTTGTTTATAAAGGGATTTGATTATGGAAATTGAGCTTTCCCTCCTATTCCCCATATCAGAATTACTACCTCCCATGTTGAGGACTGCATACAACTACGCATTTAGTGTTTCCACGTGAATAACAATGCCCCTTTTGGGTGGGTGCATCCAAGAATATTGTTTCCCCATCCTGCAAGCCCAGTCCCTTAAGTAGTTTATTGGTACAGGTACACATATATCAATTTTCATACTAGTTTAAAGATGTGTAAATTATTAGGATAACTCCAAAATGGCGGGCCAGGTATTACACACAGGTTGTTGTGTAATCTGGTAAAATGTTCTTGACCCCCCCCCCCCGATATTTTGGGCAAAGGCCGAGGGGAGATACCCCCGCCTCTTTGGGCAGAGTTGTGTAAGCAAAAATTGACACAAGACAATGAAAAAGACCACACGAGCTATCGTTAAGAAAAAACTGTGTTAATGACAGTGATAAGAAAAAAAAAATAACTGTCAGTTAATAAGACACAGTGTTTGAAAAAATCTAAAAAATTTTCAAAAAAGAAGAAAAAAACTTGATTTTCAAGAAAAGCTTTTTCCTTTAATTTATTTCCTTTCCCGCAGAAGGAAAAATATATGAAATTTTTCAGTTAATGTGAATAAGTGAAGTTTCCATTAGAGTTTTTGGCATATGAGAATAAAAAATGATGGGTAGCTGTATCAGATGAAATATTTAACTTTATAATTATTCTTCATCTTTAAACAAAAAAGGCCCTATCCCCCCAAAGGGAGGGTGGCCAAAAAGAAAAACAAAAATTTTTTCTTTTTAAATTTTTGTAATTTATACAGGGGTTATAGCCCTTGCCCTGGCATTTTTTGTCGCCTCTTACAACCAAAAATGGCCCGGGGGGAAAAAATTCTGTTCATTTCCCCCTGGAGATAAAGGGGAAAAAAACCCAAGAAAGAATAGAAAAAAAAAGGAAAACCCAGAGGGGGGTGATATAAGTGGACCCCCGGGTTTATGAGACCTCCCAAAAGGCCAAATTTTGTAAGTGTATTTATGTAAGTGCGTTTGTATGTGTTGTTTGGGGGTCTAAAATGGATAATCTAAATTTCCCAAAATTTCCTTTTGGAACAAATTGGTCAGTACGGCACCCGAACTACTTTGGGTGAAAAAAATCGTAAACCGGGGGGCCACGGGATATGCTTGTACATGTATGGTAGGTGACCAAAATGTAAATGAAGTAGCAAGAGTACTGAAATTTGCATGTTCATGAGACAAAAAAGGACACAGCTCCTACCATTTTTCTTTCTTTCAACACCCGGCCGTATCCCACGAGGCGGGGTGGCCCAAAAAAAAAAAACGAAAATTTCCTTTTTTTTAGAAAAATTTTACAGGAGAAGAGGTTACTCCCCCTTTCCCGGCATTTTAGTTGCCCCCTTACAAAAGCATGGCTTTCGGAGGAAGAAATTTTGTTCCATTCCCCCTGGAGTAAAAGGAAAAAAAACAAGAATAAAAACTAGAAAGAAAATAGAAGAAAACCCAGAGGGGTGTGTATATATGTGCTTGTACATGTATGTGTAGTGTGACCTAAGTGTAAGTAGAAGTAGCAAGACGTACCTGAAATCTTGCATGTTCATGAGACAGAAAAAAGGACACCAGCAATCCTACCATTATGTAAAACAATTACAGGTAACTTCATAATTATACTACATAATTAATCCTACTTAATAGTCTACGTCTAGTTCTTAAGTAATCTTTACATATTAGGATTAGTTTGAAATACATAGCATGTTAGTGGCTTACTTTTGTGCTTAATAATATTTTATTACAAGTAAATTACATTATCTATATACTGCAGAAATGAAATTGTGGTATCTCATGCCTTATATGTCAATATTTTCTACCTTTATCATTCTTTAGGTGTTTTCTGTTAACACATCAGCTGTCTTCTACCAAAGCAGGGTGACCACCGGGCAGGGTGACCACCTGGGCAGGATGACCACCGGGCAGGGTGACCACCTGGGCAGGGTGACCACCGGGCAGGGTGACCACCCAGGCAGGATGACCACCGGGCAGGATGACCACCCAGGCAGGGTGACCACCCAGGCAGGGTGACCACCGGGGCAGGGTGACCACCCAGGCAGGGTGACCACCCAGGCAGGGTGACCACCCGGGCAGGATGACCACCGGGCAGGATGACCACCTGGGCAGGGTGACCACCCAGGCAGGGTGACCACCCAGGCAGGGTGACCACCGGGCAGGATGACCACCTGGGCAGGGTGACCACCCAGGCAGGATGACCACCCGGGCAGGGTGACCACCGGGCAGGATGACCACCTGGGCAGGGTGACCACCCAGGCAGGGTGACCACCCAGGGCAGGAGTGACCACCCAGGCAGGGTGACCACCCAGGCAGGGTGACCACCGGCGGACACGGCAGGGTGACCACCCAGGCAGGGTGACCACCCGGGCAGGGTGACCACCCGGGCAGGGTGACCACCCGGGCAGGGTGACCACCCGGGCAGGGTGACCACCCAGGCAGGGTGACCACCGGGCAGGATGACCACCCAGGCAGGGTGACCACCCAGGCAGGGTGACCACCCAGGCAGGGTGACCACCCAGGCAGGGTGACCACCCAGGCAGGGTGACCACCCAGGCAGGGTGACCACCCAGGCAGGGTGACCACCCAGGCAGGGTGACCACCCAGGCAGGGTGACCACCCAGGCAGGGTGACCACCCAGGCAGGGTGACCCACACCAGGCAGGGTGACCACCCAGGGCCAGGGGTGACCACCCAGGCAGGGTGACCACCAGGCAGGGTGACCACCCAGGCAGGGTGACCACCCAGGCAGGGTGACCACCCAGGCAGGGTGACCACCCAGGCAGGGTGACCACCCAGGCAGGGTGACCACCCAGGCAGGATGACCACCCGGGCAGGATGACCACCCGGGCAGGGTGACCACCCGGGCAGGGTGACCACCCAGGCAGGATGACCACCCAGGCAGGATGACCACCCGGGCAGGATGACCACCCAGGCAGGGTGACCACCCAGGCAGGGTGACCACCCAGGCAGGGTGACCACCCAGGCAGGATGACCACCCAGGCAGGGTGACCACCCAGGCAGGGTGACCACCCAGGCAGGGTGACCACCCAGGCAGGGTGACCACCCGGGCAGGGTGACCACCCATGCAGGATGGCCACCCAGGCAGGATGACCACCCAGTGTAGACAGCCTGTACTGTCTGCACAGACAGTTTATGCTGTCTGCCAGCTTAGTTCATATTTTGCGGCACTAAGGTGCTGCCCTCTCTAGGCCTGCCCAGGTCAGTGGGACGCTGGTCCCACTCGCACTCGCCCATTCACTTAGAGGCCTAGAAGCAGTCAACAAGTCTACTCTCTCCCTAGTGGGCATGACCCTCCTGGACCATGGGCACAACACACAAGCCTGTGTACCCACCACGACCATGCAAATAAAGCAAGAAGCCTCCGAGGACGTTTATCATTGAACCCCACTCCGTTGCAGCATCACCAAATAATCTCGTTATACCAGGCAGGATGACCACCCAGGCAGGGTGACCACCCGGGCAGAGTGACCACCTGGGCAGGGTGACCACCCGGGCAGGGTGACCACCTGGGCAGGGTGACCACCCAGGCAGAGTGACCACCCGGGCAGGGTGACCACCTGGGCAGGGTGACCACCCAGGCAGAGTGACCACCTGGGCAGGGTGACCACCCGGGCAGGGTGACCACCTGGGCAGGGTGACCACCCAGGCAGAGTGACCACCCGGGCAGGGTGACCACCTGGGCAGGGTGACCACCCGGGTAGGGTGACCACCTGGGCAGGGTGACCACCCAGGCAGAGTGACCACCCGGGCAGGGTGACCACCTGGGCAGGGTGACCACCCAGGCAGAGTGACCACCCGGGTAGGGTGACCTGAAAATGAAGAAACAGTTTTTTCTTTTCATATTTAGTAACATATGCAGGAGAAGGGGTTACTAACCCCTTGCTCCCTGCATTTTAGTCGCCTCTTATGACATGCATGGCTAGTGGAGAAAGGATTCTTTTCCACCTCCCCATGGAGAAATACTACAAACATTGTCTGATATTTTTAGGATATGTTCGAAACTCTCCATGAGGAAGTGGGACAGAATTCTTCCTCCATAAGCCATGCATGTCATAAGAGGCGACTAAAATGCCAGGAGCAAGAGACTATACACAAATAATCCGCACGTAGAAGAGAGGAGCTTACGGCAATGTTTCAGTCTCACCTGGACCATTTACAAAGTGGATCATTCCAGTCACGGTATTGTGCCTTTTTTTGTTATTTATGCAAGGGGCTAGTAACACCTTCTCCCATATACGTACATTACTAGAGTCATTTTTCTTTCAGGGCCACCCAGCCTCAGTGGGATATGGCTGGTTTGTTGAAAGAAAGAATATATAATAATGATATTATACACAATAATGATATAATAAAGATATACACAATATAGAAGATTCTCAATGTGTTTGTAAGTCAAGGACTTGGTGTATATTAGACAATTAGGGTGACTGACATATACTGCTACTCTACAGAAACACTGTGGGCAGCCTTGAAATTAAAATGTGATTACCATCAACAGGATATATAGCAAAGATATCAAACTAACTTTAGTACACCACTACTTCCTGATAGTAATGACAATATCTTGAAGTTTTGAAAACTGTGCGAATGGAAGATGTTCAGGAGACAAGTTAATCTCTTTTGAGGGTGCTGGAGAGAAGGTGAAGTTCTGGAGCAATGCTGCTGAGAAGATAAACAGCTCCATCCTGGCCAAAGACTCGCCCAGACATTGCCGTCGACCTGGTGACAAATTTGGTGTGTGAATTTCAGCATTACAAATTAGAAAAAGAGGATCAATACCATGACCGGAATAATACACAAATAACACGCACATGGGAGAGAGAGAAGCTTATGATGACATTTTGGTCTGACCTGGATCATTTACAAAGTCACACTCAAACACAAAGAGGTATCATTGTGACTTTTTAATGGTCTAAGTAGGACCAAAATGTTATAATCTCTCTCTCTACTGAAATTAGAATAAAACTACTGTCTGCTATAAACATAGAAGAAGTATATACTATGATCAATTCCTTTAGTATTAAGTAGTATGTAAGCCATTAATATAGGTAGTAGGTAGGTAGACAGCAACCACCTAGGGAGGTACTACCGTTCTGCCAAGTGAGTGCAAAACGAAAGCTTGTAATTGTTTTACATGATGGTAGGATTGCTGGTGTCCATTTTTCTGTCTCATAAACATGCAAGGTTTCAGGTACATCTTGCTATTTCTACTTACACTTATGTCACACTACACATACATATACAAGCATATATATACACACCCCTCTGGGTTTTCTTCTATTTTCTTACTAGTTCTTGTTCTTGTTTATTTCCTCTTACCTCCATGGGGAAGTGGAACAGAATTCTTCCTCCGTAACCCATGTGTGTTGTAAGAGGCGACTAAAATGCCAGGAGCAAGGGGCTAGTAACCCCTTCTCCTGTATATATTACTAAATGTAAAAGGAGAAACATTTGTTTTTCCTTTTGGGGCACCCCGCCTTGGTGGGATATGGCCGGCGTGTTGAAAGAAGAAAAGTCATTAAATTAAGTCTGCCCATAATGTCTAGGCATGATAGTGGCTCTCTTTGTACTGTACCCCATTATTGTAATTTCATAATCTCAGTGTAACCTTGCAAAGAAATTAACCTTGTTTGTTTTATGTGCAGGTTATTCACGTATTATAAATTAGGCCAGATGTACAGAAGACATATTTTTGTTTTTCTACCTCAATGGTTATCTCCCACTAAAGTAGGGTAAACAAAAGGAAAAAAACACATAATTTTTCTTACAATCATGTACAATGATATATTTAATCTACTTACATATACATCCATTATGTATTCAGTGTTATTTCTATACACTTAATGTCCTTAAAAGCATACTTGTACTGTATATTGCCCCTGTAATATTAATTTAGGCTTAAACTTGTCCAAAATGCTGTGCATAACCATCGGCTTTCTGCACGCATTCAAGTGTCAACCATTCCTGTATATACAATGGATCATGTGGAAATAAACTTCAAATTTGCACTTGAAAACTGTGAATCACTCATTTAACTGCTGTCTTCCCAGAAGTGTGCTAACATCCCTAATTCAGAGATAATTATCATTATTACATTTATGTAATGAGAGAGTGGGTGAGATGTTATCAACAAATTTTGTTGAAAATAAGAAAAAGTTTTGGAGTGAGATTAACAAGTTAAGAAAGCCTAGAGAACAAATGGATTTGTCAGTTAAAAATAGGAGGGGTAGGGGTCGGCCTAGGAAAGGTTGGAGAGAGGGGGTAAAGGAGGTTTTGTGTGCGAGGGGCTTGGACTTCCAGCAGGCATGCGTGAGCGTGTTTGATAGGAGTGAATGGAGACAAATGGTTTTTAATACTTGACGTGCTGTTGGAGTGTGAGCAAAGTAACATTTATGAAGGGGTTCAGGGAAACCGGCAGGCCGGACTCGAGTCCTGGAGATGGGAAGTACAGTGCCTGCACTCTGAAGGAGGGGTGTTAATGTTGCAGTTTAAAAACTGTAGTGTAAAGCACCCTTCTGGCAAGACAGTGATGGAGTGAATGATGGTGAAAGTTTTTCTTTTTCGGGCCACCCTGCCTTGGTGGGAATCGGCCAGTGTGATAATAATAATAATAATAAAAAAACAAAATTTGAAATAATGTTCAATTAATTCACCACTCAAATCATTTGGGATTTGTCAACTTGCTCGTTGTATGATTCATTTTGGGAAATGAAAAATTTCTAAGTAGAGCCCAAAATTTATTTGCAAGGAGGGAACAACCTTTTCCATGTTCTGGCAATAAATTCCAGATCTTTGTGCCCTTTATGTGTATAGCAGTTTTTGCATAGGGTGAGGCTGATACAACGGATGTCAAAGAGTCTTGTTGTTGCTGCTGTTGTTGTTTTCTGCCTCGTGTTATGCCTGTGTGTTCTGTTGTAGTTATCAACAAAGACTGACAGGAGGGTTGAAACTGGAGTATAATGTTCTGTGTATGTAAAACACATAATAATGTGAGTGACCTAGCAGGCAAAGATCTCATTTCACGTGCTAAGGGTCCAGGTTCAATTACTAGCAGGGTAGAAACATTCAATGCATTTCCTTACACCCACTGTCCTGTTCACTTAGCAAGTAGGTAGTACCTGCTTGTTAGTAAACTGGTGCAGGTCACATCCTGTGGGAAATCAGCCAGCCACAGACAGCAAAAATATTAAACAGTATAGATTGCAGTCATCCTTCCACAAAGACTAAAAAATCACTCAATTAGCACTAAATGAAACTGCAACCTCACTTCTTTTTAAGTCATTGGCTAATACTTCAATTTTCTGTACACAAGTAAACAAAGACATCATTATTTCAGTGGTTGACACCAGCAGAGTTTAGCCACACTACACTTAATTACCTTACTATAGCCACACCAACATTCACAGCATCAGCAAACAAGTTATTAAGTGCAAACTTATCAAGTGTTCAATTGCATCAATCACTGCTGACACAGCTTGTGTAAAATTAACACTCCTACCTTCACAAGTGCATTCTTTTACTTCTTTGTCAACTGTTAAAGGGATGAGGGACTGGCAGCTCCCTTCCCCTATGCACATATTGGAACCAACTTACCTGCTGTGGGGTCTGTCCATAATCAGAGAGGCAGCTAACACTCCCAGGTGCTGTTCCTTCGCCCACATGAGGCTACTACTCAATGCTCATATACAAGGAGAATGGTACCTGCAAACAATTAATATTTAGTAACCATGCCTCATGAAATCATAACAAAAAGACTGCAAACAAGACATGGAATGGGTGACATTTAAACCAGTGGCGACTGAGTCATAAAAATGAACATGTACCTAGTTGGATGAATATTATTGTAGCCAGCTGGCAGAGTGGCTTATGCACTAGCCTGCAGTTTTACGACATCACTAAAAATAAGACTGTGGTTTGTTAATGTGTAAGTAACTCTGGTGTAAATCTTAGCTTCCTATATTGTTGGTGCTGACCTAACCAGCACCAGCATGTGCTTTCCAAGTTAGCAGCTTCTGCAACTAGGTTCAAAGAGCATAATTCACTAAGCAAACTCTGCTGCTGCTGCTGCTGCTGCTGTTACAGGCAGGTCCAGCTTTACAGCACTTTGGTTTACAAATTTTCACTTTATGGTACTTCGCTAATGCAGTGGTTTTCAATTTCATTTACTCAAACTTTCTTACAATAAATTTATTCACCATTCATTTTAAGCTAAGGATGAAAATATTTTAATGTAAGTAGTGTACTCTGTTCATTTTTTAGGCCTACTTCTATTGCTCACTTTATATATGATACTGTAAACATATCAGGCATTTATATTCATTTCAAAGTGGAAAAAAAAGCTATGTTTCACTTTACATTATTATTATAATCAAAAAGAACTGCTAAGCCACAAGGACTATACAGCGCTGCATTTCACTTTACAGCAATAACCCACAACCTAACCTGCTGTATAAACAGTACCTTCCTGTACAGCAGTGGCCTGGAACCTAACCTGTATAAGCAGGGCCTTCCTGTACAGCAGTGGCCTGGAACCTAACCTGTATAAGCAGGGCCTTCCTGTACAGCAGTGGCCTGGAACCTAACCTGTATAAGCAGGGCCTTCCTGTACAGCAGTGCCTGGAACCTAACCTGTATAAGCAGGGCCCTCCTGTACAGCAGTGGCCTGGAACCTAACCTGTATAAGCAGGGCCCTCCTGTACAGCAGTGGCCTGGAACCTAACCTGTATAAGCAGGGCCTTCCTGTACAGCAGTGGCCTGGAACCTAACCTGTATAAGCAGGGCCTTCCTGTACAGCAGTGGCCTGGAACCTAACCTGTATAAGCAGGGCCCTCCTGTACAGCAGTGGCCTGGAACCTAACCTGTATAAGCAGGGCCTTCCTGTACAGCAGTGGCCTGGAACCTAACCTGTATAAGCAGGGCCTTCCTGTACAGCAGTGGCCTGGAACCTAACCTGTATAAGCAGGGCCTTCCTGTACAGCAGTGGCCTGGAACCTAACCTGTATAAGCAGGGCCTTCCTGTACAGCAGTGGCCTGGAACCTAACCTGTATAAGCAGGGCCCTCCTGTACAGCAGTGGCCTGGAACCTAACCTGTATAAGCAGGGCCCTCCTGTACAGCAGTGGCCTGGAACCTAACCTGTATAAGCAGGGCTGCCTGTACAGCAGTACCCTAGAACCTAACCTGTACAAGCAGGGCCTGCCTGTACAGCAGTACCCTAGAACCTAACCTGTATAAGCAGGGCCTTCCTGTACAGCAGTGGCCTGGAACCTAACTTGTATAAGCAGGGCTTGCCTGTACAGCAGTACCCTAGAACCTAACCTGTATAAGCAGGGCCTGCCTGTACAATACTATCCCAGAACCTGTATAAGCAGGGCCTGCCTGTACAGCATGTACCTAGAACCTAACCTGTATAAGCAGGGCCTGCCTGTACAATACTATCCAGAACCTGTATAAGCAGGGCCTGCCTGTACAATACTATCCCAGAACCTGTATAAGCAGGGCCTGCCTATACAATACTATCCCAGAACCTGTATAAGCAGGACCTGCCTATACAATACTATCCCAGAACCTGTATAAGCAGGGCCTGCCTGTACAGCAGTACCCTAGAACCTAACCTGTATAAGCAGGGCCTGCCTGTACAATACTATCCCAGAACCTGTATAAGCAGGGCCTGCCTGTACAATACTATCCCAGAACTGTATAAGCAGGGCCTGCTGTACAATACTATCCAGAACCTGTATAAGCAGGGCCTGCCTGTACAATACTATCCCAGAACCTGTATAAGCAGGGCCTGCCTGTACAGCAGTACCCTAGAACCTAACCTGTATAAGCAGGGCCTGCCTGTACCAGCTAGTACCCTAGAACCTAACCTGTATAAGCAGGGCCTGCCTGTACAATACTATCCCAGAACCTGTATAAGCAGGGCCTGCCTGTACAATACTATCCCAGAACCTGTATAAGCAGGGCCTGCCTGTACAATACTATCCCAGAACCTGTATAAGCAGGGCCTGCCTGTACAATACTATCCCAGAACCTGTATAAGCAGGGCCTGCCTGTACAATACTATCCCAGAACCTGTATAAGCAGGGCCTGCCTGTACAATACTATCCCAGAACCTGTATAAGCAGGGCCTGCCTGTACAGCAGTACCCTAGAACCTAACCTGTATAAGCAGGGCCTGCCTGTACAGCAGTACCCTAGAACCTAACCTGTATAAGCAGGGCCTGCCTGTACAATACTATCCCAGAACCTGTATAAGCAGGGCCTGCCTGTACAATACTATCCCAGAACCTGTATAAGCAGGGCCTGCCTGTACAATACTATCCCAGAACCTGTATAAGCAGGGCCTGCCTGTACAATACTATCCCAGAACCTGTATAAGCAGGGCCTGCCTGTACAATACTATCCCAGAACCTGTATAAGCAGGGCCTGCCTGTACAATACTATCCCAGAACCTGTATAAGCAGGGCCTGCCTGTACAATACTATCCCAGAACCTGTATAAGCAGGGCCTGCCTGTACAGCAGTACCCTAGAACCTAACCTGTATAAGCAGGGCCTGCCTGTACAATACTATCCCAGAACCTGTATAAGCAGGGCCTGCTGTACAATACTATCCCAGAACCTGTATAAGCAGGGCCTGCCTATACAATACTATCCCAGAACCTGTATAAGCAGGGCCTGCCTGTACAATACTATCCCAGAACCTAACCTGTATAAGCAGGGCCTGCCTGTACAATACTATCCCAGAACCTGTATAAGCAGGGCCTGCCTGTACAGCAGTACCCTATAACCTAAAACAAATAAACCTGTATAAGCAGGGCCTGCCTGTACAATACTATCCCAGAACCTGTATAAGCAGGGCCTGCCTGTACAATACTATCCCAGAACCTGTATAAGCAGGGCCTGCCTGTACAATACTATCCCAGAACCTGTATAAGCAGGGCCTGCCTGTACAATACTATCCCAGAACCTAACCTGTATAAGCAGGGCCTGCCTGTACAATACTATCCCAGAACCTGTATAAGCAGGGCCTGCCTGTACAATACTATCCCAGAACCTGTATAAGCAGGGCCTGCCTGTACAATACTATCCCAAAACCTAACCTGTATAAGCAGGGCCTGCCTGTACAATACTATCCCAGAACCTGTATAAGCAGGGCCTGCCTGTACAATACTATCCCAGAACCTAACCTGTATAAGCAGGGCCTGCCTGTACAATACTATCCCAGAACCTAACCTGTATAAGCAGGGCCTGCCTGTACAACAGTAACCCAGACCTTAACCTGCTGTATCATGACACTCACACAAGCTCACCCTTCACTTTTTCATTAATTACTCTATCTTCCACACTTTAATATCAATCCCTAACACATTCAACATCTGTATAAACAACACAGCTAGGGGAAACTGAATGACTGTTAATACAGCAGAAATCTCTACTTACAATCAAATTACCAGCTAACACTGCTCTTGTACAGTTTGACCAATTTTTCCCAGTGGTTACACTATCATAAATACCAATCAATCATTGCCTAAAAGTAAAAAAACTGTGATAATTCTTCAATTGTCCACTGAACAAAACATACAAAATTGCCTCTCATACAAGGATATATGTCTACTATACATACAAAGACATATGTCTACCATACATACAAGGATATATGTCTACTATACATACAAAGACATATGTCTACCATACATACAAGGACTGAACAAAACATACATACAAGGATATGTCTCTACTATACATACAAAGACATATGTCTACCATACATACAAGGACTGAACAAACACTACATACAAGGATATGTCTTTTACTTACATAACAAAGACAATATGTCTACCATACAATACAAGGACTTGTCAACAAGTTAAACATTACATACAAGGATATGTCTCTACTATACATACAAAGACATATGTCTACCATACATACAAGGACTGAACAAAACATACATACAAGGATATGTCTCTACTATACATACAAAGACATATGTCTACCATACATACAAGGACTGAACAAAACATACATACAAGGATATGTCTCTACTATACATACAAAGACATATGTCTACCATACATACAAGGACAATGCCTGCACTTTAAAGGAGGGGGGGGGTTAGGATATTGCAGTTTGGAGGGATATGTTGTGTATCTTTATACATATATGCTTCAAAACTGGTGTGTTCTGAGCACCTCTGCAAAAACAGTGAGTGTGTGTGACATCAAAATGTTGAATTATGATGAAAGTATCTTCTTTTTGGGGATATTCTTTCTTTTAGGGTCACCCTGCCTCGATGGGAGATGGCAGACTTGTTAAAAAAAAAAATATACAAGGACATGCGTCTACCATACATACAAGGACGTGTGTCTACCATGCATATAAGGACATGCGTCTACCATACATACAAGGACATGTGTCTACCATGCATACAAGGACGTGTGTCTACCATACATACAAGGACATGTGTCTACCATGCATACAAGGACATGTGTCTACCATACATACAAGGACATGTGTCTACCATGCATACAAGGACATGTGTCTACCATACATACAAGGACATGCATCTACCATACATACAAGGACATGTGTCTACCATACATACAAGGACATGTGTCTACCATACATACAAGGACATGCATCTACCATACATACAAGGACATACGTCTACCATACATACAAGGACATGCGTCTACCATACATACAAGGACGTGTCTACCATACATACAAGGACATGCGTCTACCATACATACAAGGACATGCGTCTACCATACATACAAGGACGTCTCTCTCCATACAAATAATACTCTCACATAAAAACTAGTTAATTTTAATAAAACACTTTACAATCCTTTCTTTACAGACTTTCTACTTTAAAATAAATAACAAGTGACCTTTATACACGAGTCAATAAATAAAATAAATCTATACTATAATAGTTTGACTGGATTCCTATTCTGATTTAGTACTACCAGAAATATTTCTCTCGTCTCGTCTCCATGACTGTAGCCGTCAGAGTATTCTTAATCCCGAGATAAACGTTAGGCGTTATTACCGTTAACCTAGACACAATCGTACAGGCATTTCTTTATTATTAACTCAGAAACAAGCCTATAGGCACCGTACATCTACTACTAACCCAGACACAAGTTTATAGGCATGTATATTAATCATCTAGACACAAGCCTATAGACATGTATATCATTCACCCACACAGAAGCCTATAGGCATGTATATTATTCACCCAGACACAAGCCTATAGGCATGCATCTTTATATAACCCTTTTGAGGTAAGGGATCCAAATGAACCCTTAAAAAAAAGATACATGCCTATAAGCATGTATCTTTGAGAGGGAACAAGAGTAAAGAATTTGCTGTTGCTCCCTCCCCTTCTTCCTCTTCTTCCTCTTCCTCCTTCATCACACCACCTCTATTAACATTGCACTTTCATTCAATACCTACATCATATACACCAGTCATCTTAACCCACCACAAAACACAGTATTCTGTCAACATACTTACACAGTTGTCTCACTTAACTGCAATAAAATTTCTCTACTAACAGAGATTTTCATTAGCCAAAGTTGATTAACTTCAGTACTTCAACATTTTTGTGCAGATAAAATGTTAAGCAAATAATATATCCACAATAACAGACTGGTGCACATGGCTGCGACTCGCCATCAAGTCCGAGATTCTCGTCCGAGCTGCTTGACGAGCACGGTCGGCAGAGTTAGTTAGTTAGCTGATCAAACTTTGCTTGAGGTCTAAAGCAATTATAAGATACTCAAGTATAAGACACTTATGTTTGTAAAGTATAGCGTTAATTAATATTCTCTCTACTAAGATATTAGTTCATCACTACCTAAATTATTTTTACATTCTTGGAGAGCACTAAACCTGCAAGGATCACCCACCACTATAAGCCAGAGGTCAAACATATTGTTGTGAAGGACATGTGCACACCATAAGCAAAAATTATTCACAAAAGTAAAGGACACAATAAATTTTCACACGACAAATCAGAGTGAATACATACGAGTGACCTTCGTACGTAAGGACGGACACAGTATACATGTCGCGACACTCGAGAACAATATTGATAAACCCCCTCTATACATACATAATGCCAATCTCCATGAAAATATATCAAAATACATTCATATTAAAACTTTCTAATTATCCTTTCTTTACATTTTGGACATTCATTTCTGCCTACATTTCAAACTATTACCTTCAAAATTACAATTTATTCCACAACATTTCTATATGTTACTTATACTACTTACCTTCCATCTTCAGTACACTATATCATCATTATCATTGACTAAAAGTAATTTTTATTTTTTATTTAGGATAAAAAATTTTATTGAATCAATAATGCAACAAAAATGGTCTGAACGTTTCACTTTGTGGCAAAGTGCAACACAGTCATTCATTAATTTACTATTGTTGTCAGTAATAATGTCCAACACTGTTCACTACTGTTTATATATTATTACACTACATTAGCCTGGTAGGGTAGATGATAAATGATGATGATGATGACAATCATCATCATCAGAGGAACACAAATTCTTCCGAGTCCTGAGGAAGTAGTGGAGTATCTCCCGGTAAACATGCAGCCATCTCGTCCTCGGTGCTCACTTGTCGAGTGCAAGCGTCGCTGTCTTCGCACCGGCCGTCGACGAATTCAAATATTGGATATTCAAAGCCGGGCTGCTTGGGTGTAATGAGCTGCAACAAAACAAGTGTATGCAATAAACACATGACACTACTCATCAATGATGTTACATGAATGTGCAATTCATACTTGACTTACAATGGGATTATGTTCCAATGAAACTATCTCAAGTCGAAAATCTAAGTCAAATATGAATGTTCAACGTAGCCGCAGTGCAACGTCGATATTATGTACGTGTATGTGGACTAGTGACTGGTTCAGTCAATGATCCGAGTCAGACTGAAACACTGTCGTAAGTTTCTTTCTCCTATGTGGAGATTAACTGTGTAGTGTACAACACAACAGTGATCATACCCCCACCCTCCCTACTCTCTATATCTGGCCCCTCACAATCATCATCCCCCTACTCTCTATATCTGGGCCCTCACAGTCATCATCTCCCACCCTCCCTACTCTCTATATCTGGCCCCTCACAAGCATCATCCCCCACCCTCCTACTCTCTATATCTGGCCCCTCACAATCATCATCCCCCTACCTCCCTACTCTCTATATCTGGGCCCTCACAAGCATCATCCCCACCCCTCCCTACTCTCTATATCTGGCCCCTCACAATCATCATCCCCTACTCTCTATATCTGGGCCCTCACAGTCATCATCTCCCACCCTCCCTACTCTCTATATCTGGCACCTCACAATCATCATCCCCCACCCTCCCTACTCTCTATATCTGGCCCCTCACAGTCATCATCCCCCACCCTCCCTACTCTCTATATCTGGCCCTCACACTGATCCTCCTCCACCCTCCCTACTCCCTATATCTGGCCCATCTCACCTCCCTCTCTTCCCAGAAAAAACAAATGACACTCAAGGGGCAGCATTTTAACCACATGGAGTATATTCAAGTACACTCTCAGGCTGTGACACATGCTCTTAGAAACAATGCTTCCAGAAATGGTTTGACGAGTGGCAGAGTTACTGGGATCAGCGTATGGCCTCTCAAGGAGAGTACTTGCAGGAAGACACCTTCAACTAGGTGATTATATAAGCCTATATATTTTGTTCATTCTAATTAGCCAACTATTTCACAGCACCTAATATATGCATAACCTATTGACCTCTATGACATTAGTAATAATATAAACTCATTAATACTCAATGACTTAATTACCCTAAAATTCTGCTTATTCAAACACAAATAATCAGTCAATTATATATATACACATATAGTGAAACTCTGGGTAATAATTAAGCCCAGTTAGGCGAGACTTACTTCTGGAATTTCCTCCATTAGTCGTAAAAAATCCATTCTTGAGTGGCAGTAGAAGCCCAGAGTTGCTGAGGGGTCCATGCGAGAGAGTGCCATCTTGCGAGGGGAACAGCAATGGTATGATGACAAGTTGAAATTGGACTGTGTCACCATCACAGCATCTTGACACAGGTGGGGGTCCAGGTGGATCAATGAATCTTCTGTAAAATTATAAAGTCATTGACAATCATTAAAAAAGCATTTAGCAATATTTAATTTTTTTTATTTTTTTTTTCTATTAAACATACTGACAGTCTCCCACCTAGGCAGGGTGACCCAAAACAGAAACACCTTCACCATCACTTACACAATCACTGTCTTGCCACAGGAATGTAGATACGACAGTTTAGATGTCCCTCTAAACGGTAATCACCCCAAACCCTCTCCTTTAGAGTGCAGGCACTGTACTTTCCACCTCCAGGACTCAAGTCCAACTAACTGGTTCTCCTGAATCCCTTCACAAAATAAATGCCACACTGCCCCAATAGTCAAGAAAAGATACTTATCTCAATCACAGTCCCTACACAACACCAGCAACATACCACATGAGGAGCGATCCTTCTTGAGCAATAATGTACTTTGTGTACTCAACAAATGTTACACAAGTACAGTGTACGGCAGACCATCGTTTAACACAGTACGTAGTTACGTTACTCAAAATGCCGTTTTAGTTAAAATCGTGTTAGACAAAC
Source organism: Cherax quadricarinatus (assembly GCF_026875155.1). Lineage (NCBI taxonomy): Eukaryota > Metazoa > Arthropoda > Malacostraca > Decapoda > Parastacidae > Cherax > Cherax quadricarinatus. The sequence continues at coordinate 11,975,854 of NC_069496.1, forward strand.
TGAAGAACTTGTGGGAAAAATAGGGTTACATTCCTGGGAGCCCCACAAAAGCCAAACAACTTTTTTTCTAGACCTCTAGATCTTACAAAACTAAAAGTGAATATGTAATTGTAGCTCAATGTGATGCATTATGTTGTTTTTACAGCTTAAGATTACAAATGCAACAAAAATAATAGTATATTTCTTACCTTAAATTGTGGGTGCTGGTGTTTGTGGATGATTGTAGAGAGTGGAGAGTTATGTTGTGGCCCTACTGGGCTGAGGTGGATGGTAGAGGTACTGGTACTGAAGCCAATGGTTGTACGTGAGTGTGCATAAATTCTGTAATGGATTTCTGTTCTATTTTACCCTGAAGTTCATTATACAAATGATGGTAATACATCATCTGCTCTAGATGCTGTTTCAGGGTTCTCTTCAGTGAAAAATTCTAGCTTTAAGTCAGTAAGTCAGTCAAGCCAGTAAGTCAGTCAAGCCAGTAAGTCAGTCAAGCCAGTAAGTCAGTTAAGCCAGTAAGTCAGTCAAGTCAGTAAGTCAGTCAAGTCAGTAAGTCAGTCAAGTCAGTAAGTCAGTCAGTCAGTCAAGCCAGTAAGTCAGTCAAGCCAGTAAGTCAGTCAAGCCAGTAAGTCAGTCAAGCCAGTAAGTCAGTCAAGCCAGTAAGTCAGTCAAGTCAGTAAGTCAGTCAAGCCAGTAAGTCAGTCAAGCCAGTAAGTCAGTCAAGCCAGTAAGTCAGTCAAGCCAGTAAGTCAGTCAAGCCAGTAAGTCAGTAAGTCACTCAAGCCAGTAAGTCAGTCAAGTCAGTAAGTCAGTCAAGTCAGTCAATCAGTCAAGTCTGTAAGTTGGTCAAGTCAGTAAGTCAGTCAAGTCAGTCAATCAGTCAAGTCAGTAAGTCAGTCAATCAGTCAAGTCAGTAAGTCAGTCAATCAGTCAAGTCAGTAAGTCAGTCAAGTCAGTAAGTCAGTCAAGTCAGTCAATCAGTCAAGTCAGTAAGTCAGTCAGGTCACTAAGTCAGTCAGTAAATCAGTCAGTCATCACACACATACATATTTACCTCATTGTTTTTATGTGGACAAAGAGATACTTCATTACAGCCACAGTTTATCTCGTCCAATATCTCTATTTTCTTCGTTAATTCTAAGACTTAAACGCTGAAAACTTTTCATGCCACCTTCAGCAACACTTGTATGCCTACTGGGTGCCATGATTGCTTGCCAGATTTAAAATTTGGCAAAAAAAAAAAATAAATACATGTATATATAAACTCCTAGCAGAGGATGGTACGTATCCCACAGCAATGTGCCTAAAATTTTTTCCCCCTCCCACTAATCGTGTCAAATTAATTTTACTGAGTATCACACAAATATATACCACAATTCTTCAATTGTATTATAATCAAAACATGTCAGAAACTGCGTTAAACGATGGTGTACCAACTGTGTACTAACTGTTACATCAAGTAAACAGTTTGGTTCTCCTCAATCTAGTTATCAACACCTCACGACTATAAACTTCCTCCTGGTCCACTTGCTACTAAGTAGACTCATGTTATACATTAAAGGCAGCCAGCCACACTTTAAGCATTTCAAAATAATCCCTAAATGTCAAGTTAAGCTTTATATTCAAGAACACAAAAGTCATGAAAAGGGTCTATATTACAAATGTGGATTTCACAACATACTATTGTATTATGCCCAGTGATAACTTCAACTGACTCTGACTACTTGCAATGTTCCCACAAACACTCACAACACTCATGATTCTATTAATCATTCATTTCTCTACCTTTAATACTAGTTCAAGACTCATTTCAACTAACATCAAGATATTCACTTGATCTACATTTTTTAGCACGTTGCCTGTTTACCACCGAGGAAGGGCAACCCAAAAAAGAAGAAACACTCCTATCGTGACTCGCTCCATCGCTGTATTGCCACAGGCATGCCGATACAATGTTTCAAAACTGCAGCCCATCAGAGTGCAAGCACTGTATTTCCCACCTCCACGACTCAAACCTGACTCGTCAATCGTCACCCATCGGTCAGAGTGCAGGCACTGTAGTACTTTCCACCTCCAGGACTTAAGCCTGACTCATAAATGGAAATGTAAACACTTAAGCAGTATAATGTGATCCTTTATTGACAACGTTTCACCCACAGTGGGCTTTATCAAGTCACAAACAGATCTACCTGGGTGAAACATACGTGAGTATTTATAGGATAAGAATGCTGGGTCAGGTGGAGAATGCTGCATGTGGCAATCTTCCAAGTAGAGTCACAGATTCTAGAACCTTAAGCAGCTTTAAAGAGAGACTGGATAAGTATATGAGTAGACCTTCTGCAGTGTTCCTCGATTCTTATGTGGGATAGCAATGAACAAGTTTCTTGGCAAGGGGTTCAGCTATGTTATAGAAGCCATTGTGCTTCTTCAAGTTGTTGAATGTACAGATAAGTGATGATTCCAGGATTTTTTGGTATCGAGTGTTATCTTCTCTGGCAATAAGTATTGCGTTCATGTAGTTGATTAAATGGGTGTGTAAATTTCAATGTTGAACACAGGAATTCCTTACAAGATTGTCACGTGCACCATTCTCCACCTGACCCAGCATTCTTATCCTATAAATACTCACGTATATTTCACCCAGGTAGATCTGTTTGTGACTCGATAAAGACCACTGTGTGGGCGAAACGTTGTCAATAAAGGATCACATTATACTGCTCAAGTGTTTATATTTCCATTGTGTCAGTATTTTATACCATTTATTTCAAGCGACTCATCAATCTTCACCCATGAGTCAGAGTGCAGGCACTGTAGTAGTACTTCCCACCTCCATGACTCAAGCCTGACTCATCAAATCCCTTGTTCAAAAAATAAATTGACAAAACATTCAATATCCATAAAAGTAAATAATGCATACAATAAACTTTTCATTTTAAAGTTATAATTTGCACTGTACCTTGGAATCCAACAAAGTACAGCGAGTGTTTGGGTCGTCCTCCAATAATGCCAACGCAAAGTTCGTGAGTGAATAGGGAATATAAACAGGGAGCATAAATAGGGTTTAAAGCTTCACCACCTAGTCTAACAGGCACCATTATCAGCACTGATCTCCAGTTGTCACACACTGCACATGGTTCCTTCGAATGTCCGCTCCCTAATTTCTTCTCTTCGTCTGTACTCGATTTATCGTGCGTGTCGCTTGACGTCTCTTTCTGGGACTCCTTCGTGCTCTTCCTCCCATTTATCGACACTTCAGCGGCACTCCGTCCATCGTCGTTTTGTCCTGGTTTTTCATTACAGTAGTATTTTGCTTCACTTGCTTTGGTGTCTTTTTTCAATGTGTGTGAAGGTGCAAGATCCATGGCTGCCAGTGATCGTTCATCAGGATACAGACTGCTGCTACTACCTGGTTTGAGGTGAATATCTTTGGCCAACTTGATCAGATTCCCTTTGTTGCACACACATGAAGTAAAGCAAAGATCCAACACATCTTGAATATAAACTGCAAAACAAGAGACTGTGTAAAAAACATTGTGCAATGCTTCTTGAATCAAATAACAACATTGAGCAACTAGTACTACTATACATTAAAGCAGTGACTTGCTACTACATTCACAGTTGAAGCTTACCATCAAACTTAGGAGAATTTCCTACTCTCAGTGGCTAGTGGCCTGCTATATTCTGGGGCTAGTGGCCTGCTATATTCTGGGGCTAGTGGCCTGCTATATTCTGGGGCTAGTGGCCTGCTATATTCTGGGGACAGTGGCCTGCTATATTCTGGGGCTAGTGGCCTGCTATATTCTGGGGACAGTGGCCTGCTATATTCTGGGGCTAGTGGCCTGCTATATTCTGGGGCTAGTGGCCTGCTATATTCAGGGGCTAGTGGCCTGCTATATTCTGGGGACAGTGGCCTGCTATATTCTGGGGACAGTGGCCTGCTATATTCAGGGGCTAGTGGCCTGCTATATACTGGGGACAGTGGCCTGCTATATTCAGGGGACAGTGGCCTGCTATATTCTGGGGCTAGTGGCCTGCTATATTCTGGGGACAGTGGCCTGCTATATTCAGGGGCTAGTGGCCTCCTGCTATACAGTGGACCCCCGGTTTACAATATTTTTTCATTCCAGAAGTATGTTCAGGTGCCAGTACTGACCGAATTTGTTCCCATAAGGAATATTGTGAATTAGATTAGTCCATTTCAGACCCCCAAACATACACGTACAAACGCACTTACATAAATACACTTACATAATTGGTCGCATTGGGAGGTGATCGTAAACCGGGGGTCCACTGTATACTCAGAGAACAAGCAAAAAAATTAATGAATACTTTCAAACTAATAAAATTTAGATAAATGGTCCAAAGAACCAACAAGTTGATAAATCAGACACATGTACAACACTTAGGTATTTATTGCAGAAATGTTTCACCACACGGTGGCTTCATCAGTCCATGGTGAAGATCAAAAGGAGGAGTTTGAGGTAATCGGTCCTTCAGTCTGAATTCGATGTAATCGGTCCATTATAGCAACTCAGACCCAGGGACTGATTAACTCTTTTTGATCTTCACTATTCTCTGTACTGGACTGATGAAGCCACTGTGTGGTGAAACATTTCCATAAGTGTCTAATTTATCTGCCAAGAATGCTTCACATAACAAAGGTGTTTTCTTCACAACACACAATGTTTTGTTGTCTCACAACTGTGTCACCTCTGTAAACAAATTTTTAATGCATTCACCCTAATTTACTTGACTGAATTAACACAAACAATATTCCTAAAGAAACTGCAAACTTCTACAACAAACAATGACTTTTAAAAATGAAACAGGACACAACACACTAAATATCCATCATCCTCAGAGTCTTCAGATAAAACACAAACTGGTGTTGGTACCCAAAAAGTTAGATAACACATATAATACAACAACACTCACCTAGCTAATATAAAACATCAGAATTAGGCTAATAAACTCACACACTGGCCATCTCCCACCAAGAGAGGGAGACCCAAAAAAGAAACACTGTCACCATCATTCACACTATCACTGTCTTGCCAGAGGTGGACAGATACAACAGTTTAAATGTCACTCTCAACAGCAAATATTCCAGATCCCTCCTTTAGAGTGTAGGAATTGTACATCTCACCTCCAGGACTCAAGTCCAACTAACTGCTCTTCCTGTATCCCTTCACAAAATACCACCGCCGTGCTCACACTCCAACAGCCATTCAAGCCAATTCTTCTATGCAGCAAACTAAAATAATACATTGCCTCAAAAACAAAGCCAATAATACATTTGCTCCCAAACAAGCCAATACATCACTATTTACAACAAGTCAACAAAAGCTGCACCAACATTACACTCACCTAAACAGTCCTACTAATACAATGTTTACAGACAGGCCTAGTAATACAGAATCAGGGCCCTCAGTCTATGAGGATAGACTGAGGGCCCTGAATCTGCACCCTCTAGAAATGTGTAGAATTAGGGGTGATATGACTGATGCGCATAAATGGAAAACAGGAATAAATAAATGGATTATAAATTTTTTTTTTTTTTTTTTTTTTTTTTTTTTTTCAACAAGTCGGCCGTCTCCCACCGAGGCAGGGTGACCCAAAAAAGAAAGAAAATCCCCAAAAAGAAAATACTTTCATCATCATTCAACACTTTCACCACACTCGCACATTATCACTGTTTTTGCAGAGGCGCTCAGAATACAACAGTATAGAAGCATACACATATAAAGATACACAACATATCCCTCCAAACTGCCAATATCCCAAACCCCTCCTTTAAAGTGCAGGCATTGTACTTCCCTTTTCCCAGGACTAAAAGTCGACTATATGAAAATAACCGGTTTCCCCGAATCCCTTCCTAAATATTCCCCTGCTCACACTCCAACAGATCGTCAGGTCCCAAGTCCCATTCGTCTCCATTCCCCTTTATCTAACACGCTCACGCACGCTTGCTGGAAGTCCAAGCCCCTTACCCACAAAACCTCCTTTACCCCTCTCTCCAACCCTTTCGAGGACGACCCCTACCCCCCCTTTCCCTTTCCCCCTACAGATTTATATGCTTTCCATGTCATTCTACTTTGACCCATTCTTTTCTAAATGACCAAACCCCCTCAACAACCCCTCTTCTCCCCTTTGGGACTAATACTTTTATTAACTCCACACCTTCTCCTAATTTCCACACTCCGAATTTTTGCATAATATTTACACCACACATTGCCCTTAAACCAGGAAATCTCCACTGCCCCCAAACCGTCTCCTCGCTGCTGCATTTACCACCCAAGCTTCACACCCATATAAGAGTGTTGGTACTACTATACTTTCATACATTCCCTTCTTTGCCTCCATAGATAACGTTTTTTTGACTCCAATTACCTCAACGCCCACTCACCTTTTTTCCCTAAATCAATTCTATGATTAACCATCGTTCTTTAAAATCCATCCGCTGACACGTAAAACTCCTAGTATCGGGAAAACATTTTCCTTCTTCCATACTCCTCCTTCCCAATTTGATATCCAATTTTTCTTTATCTAATCATTTGACACCTCATCACCTTACTCTTTTTTATGTTCACTTTAAACTTCTACCTTTACACACTTTCCCCAAACTCATCCACTAACCTTTGCAATTTTTCTTTAGAATCTCCACATAAGCCAGTACATCAGCAAAAAGTAACTGTGCCCAATTCCCTTTTTGAATTTGATTCCCCAAAATTTAATCCCACCCTTCCCCCAAACCCCCTAGCATTTACTTCCTTTACAACCCCATCTATTAAATATATTAAAAAACCATGGTGACATCACAAATCCCTGTCTAAGACCTACTTTTCCCCGGGAAGTAGTCTCCCTCTCTTCTCACACCCTAACCTGAGCCTCACTATCCTCATAAAAACTCTTTACAGCATTTAATAAACTTACACCTATTCCATATACTTGCACATCTGCCACATTGCTCCTCTATCCACTCTATCATATGCCTTTTCTAAATCCTAAATGCAATAAAAATTCCCTATCTTTATCTAAATATGTTCACATATATGCTTCAATGTAAACACCTGATCTCACATCCCCTCCCCACTCTAAAACCTCCTTGCTCATCCGCAATCCTACTTTCTGTCTTACCTCTAATTCTTTCAATTATAACCCTACCGTACATTTTTTCCTGGTATACTCAGTAAACTTATTCCTCTATAATTTTACAGTCTCTTTTGTCCCCTTTCCCTTTATAAAGGGACTATACATGCTCTCTGCCAATCCTAGGTACCTTCCCCTTTTCATACATTTATTAACAAAGTACCAACCACTCCAACCTTTTACCCCCCCCTGCTTTTAACATTTTTTCATGATCCCATCAGTTCCAGCTGCTTTACCCTTTCATTTTACGTTAATGCCTCACTTTCCTCCCCCACACTTACATTCTGTTCTTCTTCACTCCTAAAAGAGGGTTTATACCTCCTGACCAGTGCATGAAAATTACTGCCTTTCTGTTTCTTCCTTAACATTTAAAAGTTCCTCAAAATATTCTCGCCATTACCCAATACCTCCATCTCCCCATCTACTAACTCCCCTACTCTTTTTTTAAAATGACAAATCCATATTTTCCCTAGGCTTTCTTAAACTTGTTTAACTCACTCCAAAATTTTTTCTTATTTTCATTAAAATTTCTTGACAGTGCCTCTCCCCCCTCTATCTTTGCTCTCCTTTTGCCCCTCTTCACCCCCTCTCTTTACCTTTCTTTTATTCCATATACTCTGCTCTTCTTATAACACTTCTGCTTTGTAAAAACCTCTCATAAGCTACCTTTTTCTCTTTAATCACACCCTTTACTTCATCATTCCACCAATCACTCCCCTTTCCTCCTGCCCCCACCCTCCTATAACCACAAACTTCTGCCCCACATTCTAATACTGCATTTTTAAAAAATATTCCAACCCTCTCAAAACCCCCCACTACTCATCTTTGCACTAGCCACCTTTCTGCCAATAGTCGCTTTTATCTCACCCGAACTTCCTCCTCCCTTAGTTTTACACTTTCACCTCCCTCTTACTTGTTGTTGCCACCTTCCTCTTTTCCCATCTACCTCTTACTCTAAAATGTAGTACAACTAAATAATGATCCGATTTATCAGTTTTCCCCTTATAAACTGTACATCCTGGAGCCTACCATCAACCTTTTATCCACCAATACATAATCTAAATAAATTTTCTTTCATTACGTGCTACATCATACCTTGTATATTTATTTATCCTCTTTTTCATAAAATATGATTACTTTATTACAATTTCTTTCTACACATTTGCTCAATTAAAGGCTCCCCATTTACATTTACCCTGGCACCCCAAATTTACCTACTACTCCTTCCATAACATTTTTACCCACTTTAGCATTGAAATCCCCAACCCCCATTACTCTCACACTTGATTCAAAAAATCCCCACGCATTCACTCAACATTTCCCAAAATCTCTCTCTCTCCTCTACACTTCTCTCTTCTCCAGGTGCATACACGCTTATTATAACCCACTTTTCACATCCAATCTTTATTTTACTCCACATAATCCTTGAAATTAATACATTTTAGTCCCTCTTTTCCTGCCCATAACTTATCCTTCAACATTATTGCTACTCCTTCTTTAGCTCTAAACTCTATTTGAAACCCCTGACCTAATCCCATTTATTCCTCTCCACTGAACTCTCCCACCCCCTTCAGCTTTGTTTCACTTAAAGCCAGGACATCCCGCTTCTTCTCATTCATAACATCCACAATCATCTCTTTCTTATCATCTGCACAACATCCACGCACATTCAGACTTCCCACTTTGACAATTTTCTTCTTCTTATTCTTTTTAGTAATCTTTACAGGAAAGGGGTTACTAGCCCATTGTTCCCGGCATTTTTTGTTGACTTTTACAACACGCATGGCTTACGGAGGAAAGATTCTTATTCCACTTCCCCATGGATATAAAAGGAAAATTAATAAGACCAAGAACTATTAAGATAAAATCAAAGAAAACTCAGATGAGTGTGTATAAATAAATGTGTACATGTATGTGTAGTGTGACCTAAGTGTAAGTAGAAGTAGCAAGACGTACCTGTAATCTTGCATATTTATGAGACAGACAAAAGACATCAGCAATCCTACCATCATGTAAAACAATCACAGGCTTCGTTTTACACTCACTTGGCAGGACGGTAGTACCTCCCTGGGTGGTTGCTGTCTACCAACCTACTACCATAAATAGCATGCTAAAAATATCTAGCCAAGACAGGACTCGCAGCAATGGTTTTAAGTTGGAAAAATTCAAATTCAGGAAGGCTATAGGAAAGCACTGGTTTGGTAATAGAGTTGTGCACGAGTGGAACAAATCCTGAGTACCGTCATAGAAGCTAAGACGTTGTATAGTTTTAAAAATAGGTTAGATAAATGCATAGTGGGTGTAGGGAGGTGCGAGATGAACCTGACCAGCTTAAATGAATGTGACCTGACCTGACTAGGTGGATCATTAGTTTAAGCCAGGAGGTGACTTGGACCTGCCTCACATGGGCCAGGCCGCCTGCTGCAGTGTTCCTCCTTTCTTATGTTATGTTCCTAGTAATACAACATTTACAGCTTTCAAATAAAGTCCCTTGTATATCAAGCACTTGGCCCTTACTACAAATACTTCAGGATCTTATCTGAAGAGGCAAGTGTTATCAGATCCTGCCATAACAGCTGCAGACCTCAAGAAAAAAACAGGTGGGAGTGAGGCAGCTGCTGCTTTCCTGAGGTTGTAACTTGCCATACTCGTCACCTTCGGGTCTGTGGCTACGCATATCACAGACACTCCTTGCTCTAATACGGTAAGTGCACGGGTCTTCTCTGCAACTGAAAGTTTAGTCTGACCCATTCTGACCACTTGGAGAGGAGATATAGCGTGGCAAAATTCACGGTCGAGTGAAAAAAGGGGCACTGAGAAACGACACAGCAGGCCTCCTTCCTCACCGACCTCTGACGCATGGCATGGTGGAGAACAATGGAAGAAGACGGGCTCCAGTACACTACATCGTCACGCTTTTCCTATGGCGGAAACCCACGTGAGATGATTGCACCAATATTTTGTGTATATATATTGTTTTAGTGTTGGACATGTATAGATTTTTCTTGCACTCACTGTACAATGAATATTTATAATACTACAATTATTTTATACTCAACAAAACATGGAAATTATTCACAGTCTGACTTTACTGGGTTATATAACTAGTGTGCTTTGTGGCTGAATTCCATCGATATTATCATAAAATTGTAATAATTTTGGATTGAATAAGTCATCTTTGAGCCACTTGCACACCCTATTGGTAGGGAAGCTGGTGGTTCCTTTGTTTACCTTTGAGCTAGTGGGCCACACTAGTATGTTGGACAGTCATCACCTGACTAGTCAACCATGATACATTGTGTGGACTCTGCTGGACTTTGATTTTTATTTTAAATGTACAAGTAAATGGAAGAAGACAGTTGTGCTGAAACAAAAATATTGGCAGGAGGCAGATCTGTGGGTGCAAAACATGATGTGTACTAGTATGTCAGACACAGTATCAGCACCTGTGTAATAGCATGTCAGACACAGTACCAGCACCTATGTACTAGTATGTCAAGACACAGTACCAGCACCTGTGTACTAGCATATCAGACACAGTACCAGCACCTGTGTACTAGCATATCAGACAAAGTACCAGCACCTATGTACTAGTATGTCAAGACACAGTACCAGCACCTGTGTACTAACATGTCAGACACAGTACCAGCACCTGTGTACTGGTATGTAGGACACAGTTGAAGGATTAATACTAGAACTAGCATAACACAAATATTCTATAGACATAACCAACTTTAAATCACAATGATGGATTACAATGAGAGTCATATAATTTCAATGAGAGTGACATAATGCCACACCCCGACAATTTCGCGCGCTTTGGAAAAAAATATCGAAAAATTATGGAAATTGAGTTATTCATATAGAAAAATAGCTTAACTCTTTGGCAACACAATGGTACAAGAAACAATGTTCTACGACATTTCTACAAGAAATTATAGTCATTTACATCAGGTATGGTGACGGCGGTGTGGGTAGCACGTCTGCTGTCAGCCCATATATTTTTTTGGAATTTTTTCCTTGTTTTTTATCGCTTTTTCTTGCATTATTCTTTCTAGAATAATAATTGACTATTTGGCATCATATAAGAGTAGTTGGAGCTTATCAATAGACTTCTAGCCAATCAGGAAGCACCTGGGAACACCGGCAGAATTCCCGGTCCAGAGAGAGCCAGGAGAAATCACTTCATTATTACGCTTTATATCAACTGTACGGCTTATTTATCTATCAGAATTTATCTAATATGATATAATAAACACTATAAATAACATACAAACATGTTATATACTCTAGACTGAATAAAATAGGCCATAATATGGCGAGAGTCCATAAGGAATATTTCAATGTAAATGAGTTACTCCTCGTCTCCATGTCATATTCTTTGGTCTTTGAGTGATAGAAAACGGTGTTTTGAAGAGGATAACTGCACTAGAACATCAGTTTACTAAGAAAACCACCGAAACAAACACAATTTTTGCGAAAAAAACTTTTTTTTTTTTTTTGAGACGGCAGGCCGGCCGGCGTTCCAGGCCAATATCTCGGAAGTAACTTATTCACTTATTTCGCTGTACTACGCCATTATTAATGATTGTATTGAAATTATTTTCACAGACAATATAAAACAAAGTGTGTTTGACTATTTGCTGCTTCTTTTCTTGGAATATCTCAAATATTTTTGATTTTGTGGGGGTAAAAGGCAGATATTTTGGTGAATGCCAAAAAGTCTATCAAATGTATTTTTTTTACCATGATAATAAGATATATTAGATGAAAGATGTGCACCCAAAAGTCGTGTTAGACGTATTCTAACAGTAGGGATTGTCGGAAGTGCCACTTGTAGTGCCAATTTGTCACGGCATGCTGCCATATATCAAAAGTCAGTAAATATTTTTTTCTCTGTTGTTTGTTGGCCAATCATATTGAAACTTTGTCGCATTCTTCTACATATGCACCTCTAAACGTACACCAAAAATAAAAAAATCGGTTGAAAAATAAAACAATTGGCCGAAATTATGAGCCTTCAACCTTAATACTTGACAATATCTGCCAACATATTTTCATATAGCCGGACTTGAGTCCTGGAAATGGGAAGTACAATGCCTGCACTTTAAAGGAGAGGTTTGGGATATTGGCAGTTTGGAGGGATATGTTGTGTATCTTTATACGTATATGCTTCTAAACTGTTGTATTCTGAGCACCTCTGCAAAAACAGTGATAATGTGTGAGTGAGGTGAAAGTGTTGAATGATGATGAAAGTATTTTCTTTTAGGGGATTTTCTTTCTTTTTTGGGTCACCCTGCCTCGGTGGGAGACGGCCGACTTGTTGAGAAAAAAAAAAAAATTCTACTATGTCCAGCAGTAACAAAAAATATTTCTAGACAGTGTTAATTAACATCCTCATTCTCTATACTAACAATTAATATTTTAAGTTATCATTTAGTATATCTTGTACTTTTTCCATGAGGGAACAAATGTTTGATAATAAGATTATTCCAAAATTACATCTACACATTTTCTCCACAATAATCAATAAATGTCATAACAACATTTCAAACTAACAGACATTCAAACATTTCATAGTGCAACAAAATGACTAAAATAAGTACCAGTAATTAGAATTTTTTAAATAATAAATAATGTGGTACAACAATGGTGTGACACTTACATAACTAATCTTAGTTAGCTATGAGACACTTACCATCTTTACTTGTAACAACGACAAACTACATTTTTAACAATCTGCAGTAGAGGGGAGGACGGGAAGGGGTTGTCCTAGGAAAGGATGAATTAGAGGGAGAGAGTATGGAGGAGGTGAATGTATTCAGATATTTGGGAGTGGACATGTCAGCGGATGGGTCTATGAAAGATGAGGTGAATCATAGAATTGATGAGGGGAAAAGGCTGAGTGGTGCACTTAGGAGTCTGTGGAGACAAAGAACTTTGTCCTTGGAGGCAAAGAGGGGAATGTATGAGAGTATAGTTTTACCAACGCTCTTATATGGGTGTGAAGCATGGGTGATGAATGTTGCAGCGAGGAGAAGGCTGGAGGCAGTGGAGATGTCATGACTGAGGGCAATGTGTGGTGTGAATAAAATGCAGAGAATTCGTAGTTTGGAAGTTAGGAGGAGGTGCGGGATTACCAAAACTGTTGTCCAGAGGGCTGAGGAAGGGTTGTTGAGGTGGTTCGGACATGTAGAGAGAATAGAGCGAAACAGAATGACTTCAAGAGTGGATCAGTCTGTAGTGGAAGGAAGGCGGGGTAGGGGTCGGCCTAGGAAAGGTTGGAGGGAGGGGGTAAAGGAGGTTTTGTGTGTGAGGGGCTTGGACTTCCAGCAAGCATGCGCGAGCGTGTTTGATAGGAGTGAATGGAGACAAATGGTTTTTAATACTTGACGTGCTGTTGGAGTGTGAGCAAAGTAACATTTATAAAGGGATTCAGGGAAACCGGCAGGCCGGACTTGAGTCCTGGAGATGGGAAGTACAGTGTCTGCACTCTGAAGGAGGGGTGTTAATGTTGCAGTTTAAAAACTGTAGTGTAAAGCACCCTTCTGGCAAGACAGTGATGGAGTGAATGATGGTGAAATTTCTTCTTTTTCGGGCCACCCTGCCTTGGTGGGAATCGGCCAGTGTGTTAATAATAATAATAAAAAAAAGGTTTTGTGTACAAGGGGCATGGACATACAGCAGACATGTGTGAGCATATTAGGGGTGGAGACAAACATTTTCTGGGACCTGATGAGCTGATGCAGTGTGAGCAGGAAAAAATAGTTTGTGAAGGGATTCAGGGAAACTGTTTAGCTGAACTTGAGTCCTGGAGGTGTGAAGCACAATGTCTGCACTTTACAACAGAGGTTTGGGATATCTGCTGTTTAGAGTGACATCTCACTGTCATATCTGCAGGCTTCTGCAAAGACAGTATGGTGTGACTCACCGGCACAATCCTGGGCAACATAGATGCAGATTCTTTGTAAATCAGGAATGTACTTGGAGCCCATTTCAACAGCATCTCTGAAAGGCAAAAAATCATTCATTTGCCATTACTTTTTATGCCTCTAATGCATTTTTTTTTTTAATCTATTTCTCGTTTCTTCATCCACTGTGACCCCTTCCACTCTTTCATCATCCACTGTCACTCCTTCCACTCTTTCATCATCCACTGTCACTCCTTCCACTCTTTCATCATCCACTGTCACTCCTTCCACTCTTTCATCATCCACTGTCACTCCTTCCACTCTTTCATCATCCACTGTCACTCCTTCCACTCTTTCATCATCCACTGTCACTCCTTCCACTCTGTCATCTATAGTTCAGCATTTTTAAACATTTTTGGGAATATTTTCAAATTTGCTTATAATACCCCAGGAGTAATATTTTTATGCTGATTAACAATATATACTTAAAAACATAAAAAGAGAAACATGGGTTTTAACATGATACATGGCTTTTTGTTCCTGTGATTTCCCTAATATGACGTCATACCATCCTTTGTTAACTCTCACTTTCTCTCTCACTTCTTCCTCCTGGGATTCACACATTATCTGTAAATTGTTACACATTTTTAAGTTGTTGTTATGGTTCTCACTATCTGATCTAGTGTACGTTACCTTAATAATGTCTTATAAGGTCTAGGTGGAATACTGTACTTACATTCATGATTAGTCCTTCAGTCTCTGAAAACCCGTTCATCTATCCTCACAGTTAACAAGCTATTTAAACCAATATTACAACAATAACATTATAAAGTTAGGTAATTACAATTTGTACACGTTCAGCATTCTGGCGCAGTCTTCCCATTCATAGCAAGAGATACCTACTCTAGTCGGAGCCTGACCAGTACAATACATGGTACCTATTTACATGGTCTCATCTGAAACAATTATTACTCCTGTCTCCCTTGTGGCCTTAACCCAGAATGTTGATACACTGTAGCCACTTTGGATATAATGGTTACAACATCAAATATTAATTAATCACAAATGTTAGCTCCTGGACACTCACAGAGGTAGAGTGGGGCAGTTCCTTCCAGCCTGGATACACAACAGTAAGCCAGGCTCTCTCCTGCTTGTATGCCCATAACAACAAACCATCACCACGCACAGTTCCTTAGCTCCTACCATAGTTACTATACCTTACTATACCTTATTTTACTTTTCAAATGCTATCTTTACAATCTACTTATTGTAACTTTCTTTTGCAGGAATGGACCCATCTGACCTGTCTACATAAGTGATCAGTTCTCATGACAGAATTAAGGCATTTATGCATCTCAGCACTTTGTAATAATTAGGAACTTCAAACAATGAGTCTAACTACTAGAGTGGACCCCCCCTTAACGATCACCTCCCAATGCGACCAATTATGTAAGTGTATTTATGTAAGTGCGTTTGTACGTGTATGTTTGGGGGTCTGAAATGGACTAATCTACTTCACAATATTCCTTATGGGAACAAATTCGGTCAGTACTGGCACCTGAACATACTACTGGAATGAAAAAATATCGTTAACCGGGGGTCCACTGTACTTAGTTTCATATACATTTTGGGTTCCATAACCACAAACTAAACCTTCACGTATATCAGCTTTTGTTTTAATCTTATCCACTACCTTCAGTCTTATTTCTTTATCAAGTGTTGATATTTTCAAAAATATTTTTTAAACAACATTCAATTACTGTATCATTTTATAATTGTGTAGGCCTATCTTTGTGTAGGTTTATCTTTGTCAAGAACACCCAGCAAATAGGCAAAACTGGATTGAAGTTCATACGTTTTTGTTTTCAACAAACCATCAGTCTCCCGCTAATGTACGAGACCCTAAAAAGAAGAAACACCTTCACCATCACTCACTTCATCTTGCCAGAGGTGTGCCTACACTACATTTCCCTCCTTCACAGGTGTGCCTACACTATACTTCCCTCCTTCACAGGTGTGCCTACACTACACTTCCCTCCTTCACAGGTGTGCCTACACTACACTTCCCTCCTTCACAGGTGTCTCTACACTACACTTCCCTCCTTCACAGGTGTCTCTACACTACACTTCCCTCCTTCACAGGTGTGCCTACACTACACTTCCCTCCTTCACAGGTGTCTCTACACTACACTTCCCTCCTTCACAGGTGTCTCTACACTACACTTCCCTCCTTCAGAGTGTGGATATTTGTACCAGCAATACACTGTAGCCCAAGTTAGGTTTATCTCCTAGGGAAATTTTTTTTAGTCATGCCTGGAAAAAGCTCTTAAGAGTGAATTATTGAATGAGTATGTGTGAGTGAGGTGAAAGTGTTGAATGATGATGAAAGTATTTTCTTTTTGGGGATTTTCTTTCTTTTTGGGTCACCCTGCCTCAGTGGGAGATGGCCGACTTGTAAAAAAAAAAAATGTATTATTATTATTATTATTATTATTACAGGCTAAGTATCCCTTATCCAAAATTCAAAAAGCTACATCAAACTTTTTTTGTGACCGCACAAAAGGAAAATTTAAGTGGGCTGTGGGGAGGTTCCCAGGCACTATGAACATCACTGTGTAGCCAGACACTTGCAAGTGTGACCTTACATACCCTGGGTCACCCTCAGATGCCCTCTTTCTGCCAGTTTGTTATAGTTACCACTGTAAGACCTTAGTACAATACAGCCTCTCCTCACTTAGCAACGTACTCGTTTACCGACGTCTCAGACTTACGACGGACTCTCTGACCAGTATTTATACCTAAATAATGAATATTACAGCTGATTTCCTTTTTTCCTGTATATTTCAATATACATTTACACTACTGTATAAACATATTAAAACATACCAGTTTATGTTATAAATGGTGCAAAAGTGACTTTTAAAACAATATCGAAGAGGGTTTGACACAAACCCACTACCACTGAAGTATGCTCCTCACTTAGTGACGAATTCGTTTAACAACGTGGTCTCGGGAACGGAACTCCAGCGTTAAGTGAGGAGAGGCTGTACTCGCTATGATTACCTTGTGTCTGGTGCTTATTTTCTCTTCTGTCTTGTAAAGACAGTGTTGCAATAGTCAATAAGGCCAGTAGATGCTGCTATGAGTAACAGTGATAACAGTGTACACAAGTCTTTTAATCAAAACACAGCATTGTAGGTCGATATTCAAAGCCTCCCGTTCTTTACTGTTTTTTTAGCAACTTATGCAGGTACTGTGACAATGATGCTACGCTTTTTTATTACAAATATATAAAACTACCGTATTTTGCGGCTTATTATATATTTTTTTTTCTATAAAATGTCTCCAAAAACCAGCCTGTGTCGTATAAACTGAAGGTCAGTGATGGGAACTATAAGTCTAGGGTGTGGGGTGGGCTGTAGCTCTCCCAGTTACATCCGATGCTGAGCCACTGAAACTAAAACGAGTCTAGTAGTATTTCACGTCTTATAAGCTGCGAAATACGATACATTCAGGATGTGCGTAAAAACCTGGATTTTTTTCGTGTTAAGACGCCTGCCAACTCCCATCAAGGCCGGGTAACCTAACAAGAAAAACACAAGTTTTCCTTTTTACATTTACGTAGTAATACAGTGGACCCCCGGTATTCGATATTAATCCGTTCCTGAGAGCTCATCGAATACCGATAATATCGAAAACCGAATCAATTTTCCTCATAAGAAATAATGGAAATCAAATTAATCCGTGCAAGACACCCAAAAGTATGAAAAAAAAAATTTTACTACATGAAATATTAAGTTTAATGCAATAGAATAATTACAATAACAATAAAATAATTGACACTTACCTTTAATGAAGATCTGGTGATGATTGATGGGATGGGAGGAGGGGAGAGGTGTTAGTGTTTACAAGGGGAATCCCCTTCCATTAGGACTTGAGGTAGCAAGTCCTTTTCCGGGGTTACTTCCCTTCTTCTTTTAATGCCACTAGGACCAGCTTGAGAGTCACTGGACCTCTGTCGCACAACAAATCTGTCCATAGAGCTCTACCTCCCATTCCTTTACAATTTGTCTAAAATGGGCACAACATTGTCATTGTAATAGTCACCAGCACGGCTTGCAATAGCTCTCTGAGGGTGATTTTCATCCATAAAGGTTTGCACTTCAACCCACTGTGCACACATTTCCTTAATTTTTGAAGTAACCACAATGGATTCCACAACTGGCATAGGCTTCTCAGGGTTAGCCCCCAAACCCTTCAAAATCTTTCGTAATTTCCATACTAATTCTCACCCTTTTTACCACAGAGTTGGCACTAGAAGCTTTCTTGGGGCCCATGGTGACTTATTTTGCAGAAACAAGCACCAAACACAGTGAAAATATGGATATGGAATGTACCGAATGTATCCTTAGATGCGCGTACACTGGCTGGCTTGTAAACAATGGCACACATGGGGCAGTTCAGGCCACACATGGACAGGTCTCGTACGAATCGTATTGAATACCGGGTTTTCAATCGAATATCGAGGAAATTTTTTTGCGATATAATGCATCGAATACCGGATTTATCGAATACCGATGCCATTGAATACCGGGGGTCCACTGTAACCTGCATATAAAGTATAAATGGATTTTGTCTTTAGACTTGTGTTCCATCCCCAAGTTACCTCGTTATATTACAAAATCCAAAACATTTCAAAATCATAGACACTTCTGGCAAAAAGCATTTTGAACAAGGGATTCTCAACCTGTATTGTCATTAACATTTTATTGTTATATTGTAGAGGTGGATTAATACATCACCAGGGCCATACAACATCACCAGGGCCATACATCACTAGAACCATACATCACCAGGGCCATACATCACTAGAACCATAAATCAACAGGGCCATACAACATCACCAGGGCCATACAACATCACCAGGGCCATATATCACTAGAACCATACATCACCAGGGCCATATATCACTAGAACCATACATCACCAGGGCCATACATCACTAGAACCATACAACACTAGGACCATACAACATCACCAGGGGCTTTCTGCATGCTTAACCAAGTGTCACCATCACTGTACATTTTATCATGTGGAAATAAATCACTGACTGAGTATTGGGAATTAACCTCATTCAATGTAAGACAAGAATACCTTGAATGTCTTCCAGAATTATGTACTTACTCTCATAAACATGCCTCCTCATCACTTAATTTTTTTTTTAACAAATCAGCTGTTTCCCACACAGGCAGGGTGACCCAAAAAAGAAGAAACACTTTCAAAATCACTCACTCCATCACTGCTTTGCCAAAGACATGCCTACACTACAGTTCAAAAACTGCAACGTATCTCCACCCCTTCTTCAGAGTGTAGGCACTGTACTTCCCACCTCCAGGACTCGAGTCCAGCAAACCAGTTTCCCCAAATCTCTTCATAAATGTTACCCTGCTCACACTCCAACAGCATGTCAAATATGAGACCATTTGCTTCCACTCTCTCCTAACAGACTCAGGAGTGAGTGGAGGAAATGGTTTTTATGACTTGATATGCTGTTGGAGTGTGAGCAAGGTAACATTTATGAAGGGATTCAGGGATACACCTGATACACTATTATTTGTGTAACTAAATACAGTATGGTAGAGTTATTATTGAAAGGATTAAGAGTAAGACGGAGAATAGGATAGCAGATGAACAAGGAGGCTTTAGGAAAGGTAGGGGGTGTGTGGACCAGGTGTTTACAGTGAAACATATAAGTGAACAGTATTTAGATAAGGCTAAAGAGGTCTTTGTGGCATTTATGGATTTGGAAAAGGTGTATGACAGGGTGGATAGGGGGGCAATGTGGCAGATGTTGCAAGTGTATGGTGTAGGAGGTAGGTTACTGAAAGCAGTGAAGAGTTTTTACGAGGATAGTGAGGCTCAAGTTAGAGTATGTAGGAAAGAGGGAAATTATTTCCCAGTAAAAGTAGGCCTTAGACAAGGATGTGTGATGTCACCGTGGTTGTTTAATATATTTATAGATGGGGTTTAAGAGAAGTAAATGCGAGGGTCTTGGCAAGAGGCGTGGAGTTAAAAGATAAAGAATCACACAAAGTGGGAGTTGTCACAGTTGCTCTTTGCTGATGACACCGTGCTCTTGGGAGATTCTGAAGAGAAGTTGCAGAGATTGGTGGATGAATTTGGTAGGGTGTGCAAAAGAAGAAAATTAAAAGTGAATACAGGAAAGAGTAAGGTTATGAGGATAACAAAAAGATTAGGTGATGAAAGATTGGATATCAGATTGGAGGGAGAGAGTATGGAGGAGGTGAATGTATTAAGATATTTGGGAGTGGACATGTCAGCGGATGGGTCTATGAAAGATGAGGTGAATCATAGAAATGATGAGGGGAAAAGGGTGAGTGGTGCACTTAGGAGTCTGTGGAGACAAAGAACTTTGTCCTTGGAGGCAAAGAGGGGAATGTATGAGAGTATAGCTTTACCAACGCTCTTATATGGGTGTGAAGCATGGGTGATGAATGTTGCAGCGAGGAGAAGGCTGGAGGCAGTGGAGATGTCATGTCTGAGGGCAATGTGTGGTGTGAATATAATGCAGAGAATTAGTAGTTTGGAAGTTAGGAGGAGGTGCGGGATTACCAAAACTGTTGTCCAGAGGGCTGAGGAAGGGTTGTTGAGGTGGTTCGGACATGTAGAGAGAATGGAGCGAAACAGAGTGACTTCAAGAGTGTATCAGTCTGTAGTGGAAGGAAGGCAGGGTAGGGGTCGGCCTAGGAAAGGTTGGAGGGAGGGGGTAAAGGAGGTTTTGTGTGCGAGGGGCTTGGACTTCCAGCAGGCATGCGTGAGCGTGTTTGATAGGAGTAAATGGAGACAAATGGTTTTTAATACTTGACGTGCTGTTGGAGTGTGAGCAAAGTAACATTTATGAAGGGGTTCAGGGAAACCGGCAGGCCGGACTTGAGTCCTGGAGATGGGAAGTACAGTGCCTGCACTCTGAAGGAGGGGTGTTAATGTTGCAGTTTAAAAACTGTAGTGTAAAGCACCCTTCTGGCAAGACAGTGATGGAGTGAATGATGGTGAAAGTTTTACTTTTTCGGGCCACCCTGCCTTGGTGGGAATCGGCCAGTGTGATAATAAATAAATAAAAATACAGTGGACCCCGACTTACAATATTAATTAATTCCAGAAGCCTGTTCGGGTGCCATTACCGAACGAATTTGTTCCCATAAGGAATATTCTAAATTAGATTAGTCTGTTTCAGACCCCCAAAAATATACGTACAAAAGCACTTACAAAAATACACTTACATAATTGTTCAAGTTGGGAGCTGATCATAAGGCGGGGGTCCACTGTACCTATCATCAACTATTATATTGCTGTATAATAGTAAACTAAATCATTACAATGTACAGTAGAACCCCTGTATCCATGGATTTGGTATCCACAGTTTCACTTATCCATGGTTTACTGTGCCCCAAAATTACCCTTAATTTTGTGTAATAACGGTTCCAAAGTTCAACAGTAGTGACGGTGGCACGTCTTCACAGCCTAAGAAAAGCCATGAAGTGCTTCCCATCAGTGAAAAAATGCTAATTCTAGATTTATTGTGGATAATTTATCAATTAAACTTTATCATAGGTATATATGTAAACAAAAAAATGACATGTATATATGGTTTGCTACTATCCACAGTTTCAGGTATCCATGGTAGGTCTTGGAATGTATATTCTACAAATATGGTTGACTACTGTATACTATTATATAAATGAATAACTATCATGGACTATTATAGTGTTGTATAAGAGTAAACTCTCCATGAGGAAGTGGAACAGAATTCTTCCTTTGCAAGTCATGCGTGTGTGTCTCAACAATCAATATTTGCACCAATAACTTATTACAGTTGTGACCGGGTGTGGAAGTGTGAATTGCTCATTACACTATAATTTGTTCATGATTGTAGCCATGTATAAACGTAAGTAACTATTCTTACAGAATTCATTACCTTTGTAACTTGTGAGCTCATTACCTTTGTACCTAGTTCAGCTATCAAAACTTTGGGAGCCCAGTCCCTGGACCCATTACATACCTCTGTAATCTGTAAATACCTTTGTAACTTGTCATGATTGTGACCAGACCTACCTGGAGTTCATTACCTTTGTAAATTGTGAGTTCATTACCTCTGTAACTTGCTCAGCTATCAAAACTTTGGAGTCCAGTCCCTGGACCAATTATGTACCTCTGTAATCTTTTGACTACCACCCACAGGATGGGTATGGGGTGCATAATAAACATATTAAACTAACAAGTCATGCAACTAAAATGCCTGGAGCAAGGGACTAGCAACCCCTTTTCCTGCATACATTACTAAATTTAAAAAAGACAGTCTTTCATTTTTCTTTTTGGGCCACCCTGCCTTCGTGGGATACAGCCAGTTTGTTAAAAGAAGAAGCAAAGAGTAAGCTAAATCATTACAGTATATCACCACATATCAAATCCTCTATCAGTTTCATATACACTAATTGTAGGAAGTAGGTTGGTAGACAGCAACCACCCAGGGAGGTACTAGCATCCTGCCAGGTGACTGTGAAACAGAAACCTGTAACTGTTTTACATGATGGTAGGATTGTTGGTGTCTCTTTTCTGTCTCATAAACATGCTGGATAACAGGTATATCTTGCTACTTCTACTTACACTTAGGTCACACTACACAGGCAAGCATATGCATGCATATACACCTCCCATCCGACTTACGGCCTGCTCGACTTACGACCACTCAACTTACGACCGTGTTTTTTATGCCAAATTTCTGGGAAATAAACAACTATTTGTGTTGTACACAGTGTTTATCCTAAACCTTACAGTATAAAATACAGTACTAACAGCATAAAAAGTAAAGTAAAACATGAAATATCAAAATAAAACAATAAAATAAAGTCATTATAAAAATGTTATGTTGATATTCAGTAGTAAAGTTCGACTTACAACCGGTTTCTCGGAACCGAACTCGGTCGTAAGTCAGATGGTAGGTGTGTATATATATATATACAGTGGACCCCGGTTAACGAACTTTTTTCATTCCAGAAGTATGTTCAGGTGCAGTACTGACCGAATTT
>NC_069496.1:11999514-12084069 GCF_026875155.1 Cherax quadricarinatus
ACTCGGTTGATAGTCAAAGAAAACGTGGAACGTGGAAGAGGTGCTGTATATGTGGGGCCCTCCTGTGCTGTATATGTGGAGCCCTCCTGTGCTGTATATGTGGGGCCCTCCTGTGCTGTATATGTGGAGCCCTCCTGTGCTGTATATGTGGGGCCCTCCTGTGCTGTATGTGGAGCCCTCCTGTGCTGTATATGTGGGGCCCTCCTGTTCTGTATATATGGAGCCCTCCTGTGCTGTATATATGGAGCCCTCCTGTGCTGTGTATGTGGAACCCTCCTGTGCTGTGTATGTGGGGCCCTCCTGTGCTGCATAAGTGGGGCCCTCCTGTGCTGTATATGTGGAACCCTCCTGTGCTGTGTATGTGGGGCCCTCCTGTGCTGCATAAGTGGGGCCCCTCCTGTGCTGTATATGTGGAACCCTCCTGTGCTGTGTATGTGGGGCCCTCCTGTGCTGCATAAGTGGGGCCCTCCTGTGCTGCATAAGTGGGGCCTTCCTGTGCTGCATAAGTGGGGCCCTCCTGTGCTGCATAAGTGGGGCCCTCCTGTGCTGCATAAGTGGGGCCCTCCTGTGCTGTATATGTGGTGCCCTCCTGTGCTGTATACAGTGGACCCCCGCATAACGATATTATTTCAATCCAGAAGTCTGTTTAGGTGCCGTTATAGACCGAATTTGTTCACATAAGAAATATTGTGAATTAGATTAGTCCATTTCAGACCCCTAAAAATACACCTACAAAAGCACTTACAAAAATAAACTTACATAATTGGTCGAGTTGGGAGCTGATCGTTATCCGGGGGTCCACTGTATGTGGGGACCTTCTGTACTTTATTTCTTTTATGCAGTGTACAGGTAATGTAAACCATACCCCGGCCGGGATTGAACCCGCGGTCATAGAGTCTCAAAACTCCAGCCCGTCGCGTTAGCCACTATGACCGCGGGTTCAATCCTGGCCGGGGTATGGTATGGTTTGTTTGCAATCGTGTCATTACGATTTCGTGAGTCATACAGGTAATGTAGTTTACATGTAATAAAATATTGTTAGCCACAAAGAAAGCCACCAGCATACAGTGTGTTTCAGACCATTGTTAGACAAAACCACACATGGGTCGTGCATTTTGTAGTCATTACGCAAATAACCTGCATACAGGAGAGAAGCTAATGATGATGTTTTGGTCTGACTTGGACCATTGACAAAGTCACACTGTGACTTTGTCAATGGTCCAAGTCAGACCAAAACATCATGGTAAGCCTCTCTCTCCTATCTGTGGGTTATTTGTGTATTGTTGCAGTTGTGGTATTGTGCCTTTGTCTTTTGTAGTCATTGTATGTCCAGAGTGGGTTTAGCACTGCCATGAATCTAATAATATTAATCATACTAATAATGGTAGAATTACCGACAAAATATTAGGTAAATAGACAGATGCTACTAATGTGACCTTTTATTGTGGTAATGTTATGCTCTCCAGGAATTTTGTCAAGCATAACAGCTTGACAGATCTGTTGTCAGACATAACAGCTTGACAGATCTGTTGTCAGACATAACAGCTTGACAGATCTGTTGTCAGATACAACATCTTGACAGATCTGTTGTCAGATATAACAGCTTGACAAAGCTGTTGTCAGATACAACAGCTTGACAGATCTGTTGTCAGATATAACAGCTTGACAGATCTGTTGTCAGATATAACAGCTTGACAAAGCTGTTGTCAGATACAACAGCTTGACAGATCTGTTGTCAGATATAACAGCTTGACAGATCTGTTGTCAGATATAACAGCTTGACAGATCTGTTGTCAGATATAACAGCTTGACAAAGCTGTTGTCAGATATAACAGCTTGACAAAGCTGTTGTCAGATACAACAGCTTGACAGATCTGTTGTCAGATATAACAGCTTGACAGATCTGTTGTCAGATATAACAGCTTGACAAAGCTGTTGTCAGATACAACAGCTTGACAGATCTGTTGTCAGATATAACAGCTTGACAGATCTGTTGTCAGATATAACAGCTTGACAGATCTGTTGTCAGATATAACAGCTTGACAAAGCTGTTGTCAGATACAACAGCTTGACAGATCTGTCAGATATAACAGCTTGACAGATCTGTTGTCAGATATAACAGCTTGACAGATCTGTTGTGAGATATAACAGCTTGACAAAGCTGTTGTCAGATATAACAGCTTGACAAAGCTGTTGTCAGATACAACAGCTTGACAGATCTGTTGTCAGATATAACAGCTTGACAAAGCTGTTGTTAAACATAACAGCTCGACAAAACTCACGAAGAGCAAAACATTGTCACAATAATTACATCTTTTTTTTTTTTTTTTTTTTCAACAAGTCGGCCGTCTCCCACCGAGGCAGGGTGACCCAAAAAAAAGAAAGAAAATCCCCAAAAAGAAAATACTTTCATCATCATTCAACACTTTCACCACACTCACACATTATCACTGCTTTTGCAGAGGTGCTCAGAATACAACAGCTTAGAAGCATATACGTATAGAGATACACAACATATCCCTCCAAACTGCCAATATCCCAAACCCCTCCTTTAAAGTGCAGGCATTGTACTTCCCATTTCCAGGACTCAAGTTCGACTAAATGAAAATAACCGGTTTCCCTGAATCCCTTCACTAAATATTACATCTGTGTCCATTTATTAAATAATATTAATCTTGACTCTTATGATGTACATTTTACAGAGATGGTAAATGATGTACTGTAGCATATAATAGGTTAGGTTATTTAAAAATGTACAAGTGATAGTGTATATCATTTTACAGACTGGAGATATAACAAGAATTCAACGCAGGGAGCAGATAACCTGATTCATCGTTGTATCGTGTGCTGGCTGGGTGACTCTCCTTCCCCACACTGTATGGACCTGCATCTGTAGCTTACATATTTAAGTAAGTCAGCTTGTTGTCCTCCTTCAGTTATTTTTTTTTATTTTTTTATTAACACATCGGCCGATTCCCACCAAGGCAGGGTGGCCCGAAAAAAAGAAAAACTTTCATCATCATCATTCACTCCATCACTGTCTTGCCAGAGGGGTGCTTTACACTACAGTTACAAAACTGCAACATTAACACCCCTCCTCCTTCAGACTGTAGACACTGTACTTCCCATCTCCAGGACTCTTTTCCGGCCTGCTGGTTTCTCTGAATCCCTTCATAAATGTTACTTTGCTCACACTCCAACAGCACATCAAGTATTAAAAACCATTTGTCTCCATTCACTCCTATCAAATACGCTCGTGCATGCGTGCTGGAAGTCCAAACCCCTCGCACACAAAACCTCCTTTAACCCCTCCCTCCAACCCTTCCTAGGCCAACCCCTACCCCGCCTTCCCTCCACTACAGATTTATACACTCTCGAAGTCGTTCTGTTTTGTTCCATTCTCTCTACATGTCTGAACCACCTCAACATCCTCTCCTCACCCCTCTGGATAATAGTTTTGGTACTCCCACACCTTCTCCTAATTTCCGAACTACAAATTCTCTGCATTATATTCACACCACACATTGCCCTCAGACATTACATCTCCACTGCCTCTAGCCTTCTCCTCGTTGCAACATTCACCACCCATGCTTCACACCCATACAGGAGTGTTGGTAAAAACGTACTCTCATACATTCCCCTTTTTGTTTCCATGGACAACGTTTTTTGTCTCCACAGACTCCTAAGTGCACCACTCGCCCTTTTCCCCTCATCAATTCTGTTATGATTTACCTCATCCTTCGTAGACCCATCTGCTGACATGTCCACTCCTAAATATCTGAATACATTCACCTCCTCCATACTCTCTCCCTCCAATCTGATATCCAGTCTTTCGTCACCTAATCTTTTTGTTATCCTCATAACCTTACTCTTTCCTATATTCACTTTTAATTTTCTTCTTTTACATACCCTACCAAATTTATCCACCAACCTCTGCAACTTCTCTTCAGAATCTCCCAAAAGCACTGTGTCATCAGCAAAGAGCAATTGTGACAACTCCCACTTTGTATTTGATTCTTTATCTTTTAACTCCACGCCTCTTGCCAAAACCCTAGCATTCACTTCTCTTACAGCCCCATCTACAAATATATTGAACAACCACAGTGACATCATACATCCTTGTCTAAGGCCTACTTTTACTGGGAAATAATCTCCCTCTCTCCTACATACCCTAACGTGAGCCTCACTATCCTCGTAAAAGCTCTTCACTGCTTTCAGTAAGACTACCTCCTATACCATACACCTGCAACATCTGCCACATTGCTCCCCTATCCACCCTGTCATATTTTTTTTTTTTCAACAAGTCGGCTGTCTCCCACCAAGGCAGGGTGACCCAAAAAGAAAGAAAATCCCCAAAAAGAAAATACTTTCATCATCATTCAACACTTTCACCTCACTCACACATAATCACTGTTTTTGCAGAGGTGCTCAGAACACAACAGTTTAGAAACATATACGTATAAAGATACACAACATATCCCTGCAAACTGCTAATATCCCGAAACCCCTCCTTTAGAGTGCATGCATTGTACTTCCCATTTCCAGGACTCAAGTCCGGCTATATAAAAATAACTGGTTTCCCTGAATCCCTTCACTAAATATTACCCTGCTCACACTCCAACAGATCGTCAGGTCCCAAATACCATTCGTCTCCATTCACTCCTATCGAACACGCTCATGCACACCTGCTGTAAGTCATATACCCTGTCATATACCTTTTCTAAATCCATAAATGCTACAAAAACCTCTTTACCCTTATCTAAATACTGTTCATCTATATGTTTCACTGTAAACACTTGGTCTACACACCCCCTACCTTTCCTAAAGCCTCCTTGTTCATCTGCTATCCTATTCTCTGTCTTACTCTTAATTATTTCAATAATAACTCTACCATACACTTTACCAGGTATACTCAACAAACTTATTCCCCTGTAATTTTTGCATTCTCTTTTATCCCCTTTGCCTTTATACGAAGGAACTATGCATGCTCTCTGCCAATCCCTAGGTACCTTACCCTCTTCCATACATTTATTAAATAATAGCACCAACCACTCCAGAACTATACCCCCTCCTGCTTTTAACATTTCTGTCTTTATCCCATCAATCCCAGCTGCCTTCCCCTTTCATTCTACCCACTGCCTCACGAACTTCCCCCACACTCACAACTGGCTCTTCTCACTCCTACAAGATGTTATTCCCTCCTTGCCCTATACACGAAATCACAGCTTCCCCATCTACATCAACATTTAACAGTTCCTCAAAATATTCCCTCCATCTTCCCGATACTTCTAACTCTTCATTTAATAACTCTCCTCTCCTATTTTTAACTGTCAGATCCATTTGTTCCTAGGCTTCCTCAACTTATTAATCTCACTCCAAAACTTTTTCTTATTTTCAACAAAATTTGTTGATAACATCTCACCCACTCTCTCATTTGCTCTCTTTTTACATTGCTTCACCACTCTCTTAACCTCTCTTTTTCTCTCTATATACTCTTCCCTCCTTCTATCACTTCTGCTTTGTTAAAAACCTCTCATATGCTAACTTTTTCTCCCTTACTACTCTCTGTACATCATCATTCCACCAATCGTTCCTCTTCTCT
Organism: Cherax quadricarinatus; assembly: GCF_026875155.1. NCBI lineage: Eukaryota > Metazoa > Arthropoda > Malacostraca > Decapoda > Parastacidae > Cherax > Cherax quadricarinatus. The sequence continues at coordinate 12,005,117 of NC_069496.1, forward strand.
CCCGCACCCACTTTCCTGTAACCACAAACTTCTGCTGAACACTTAACCTACCCCATACATCTTCCACCCCCTTGCCTATTCTCTCACTAGCCCATCTATCCTCCAAAAGTTGTTTATATCTTACCCTAACTGCCTCCTCTTTTAGTTTATAAACCTTCACCTCTCTCTTACTTGCTGCTTCTATTTTCCTTGTATCCCATCTACCTTTTACTCTCACTGTAGCTACAACTAGAAAGTGATCTGATATATCTGTGGCCCCTATATAAACATGTACATCCTGAAGTCTATTCAACAGTCTTTTATCTACCAATACATAGTCCAACAAACTACTGTCATTACGCCCTACATCATATCTTGTATACTTATTTATCCCCTTTTTCTTAAAATACGTATTACTTATAACTAAACCTTTTTCTATACAAAGTTCAATCAATGGACTCCCATTATCATTTACACCTGGCACCCCAAACTAAACTACCACACCTAGCACACACTCTCACACATGGTTCAAAGGTTCCTATACATTTGCTTAACATCTCCCAAAATCTCTCTCTCTCCTCTACACTCCTCTCTTCTCCAGGTGCATAAACGCTTATTATGACCCATTTTTCACATCCGACCCTTATTTTAATCCATATAATCCTTGAATTTATACATTTATATTCCCTCTTCTCCTTCCATAACTGGTCCTTCAACATTATTGTTACCACTTCCTTAGCTCTAACTCTCTCAGCTACTCCTGACTTAATCCCAATTATTTCTCCCACTGAAACTCACCTACTCCCTTCAGCTTTGTTTCGCTTAGGGCCAGGACATCCAACTTCTTTTCATTCATAACATCAGCAATTATATCTTTCTTATCATCTGCATTACATCCATGCACATTCAAACATCTCAGTTTTATAAAGTTTTTCTTCTTCTGATTTTTAGTAAATGTGTACAGGAGAAGGGGTTACTAGCCCATTGCTCCCGGCATTTTAGTTGCCTCATACGACACATGTGGTTTACGGAGGAAAGATTCTTTTCTGCTTCCCCATGGACAATAGAGAGAGAGAAAAAAAAAAGACAGGAACAAGAGCTATTAAGAAACAGAAGAAAAACCCTTGACGTGTGTATGTATATATCTTTCTTTCAACACACCGGCCGTATCCCACTGAGGCAGGGTGGCCCAAAAGGAAAAACAAAAGTTTCTCCTTTTACATTTAGTAATATATACAGGAGAAGGGGTTACTAGCCCCTTGCTCCTGGCATTTTAATTGCCACTTACAACACGCATGGCTTACAGAGGAAGAATTCTGTTCCACTTCCCAATGGAGATAAGAGGAAATAAACAAGAATAAGAACTAGAAAGAAAATAGAAGAAAACCCAGAGGGGTGTGTATATATATGCTTGTACATGTATGTGTAGTGTGACCTAAGTGTAAGTAGAAGTAGCAAGATGTACCTGAAATCTTGCATGTTCATAGGACAGAAAAAAGGACACCAACAATCCTATCATCATGTAAAACAATTACAGGCTTTCGTTTTACACTCACTTGGCAGGACGGTAGTACCTCCCTGGGTGGTTGTTGTCTACCAACCTACTACCTTTAAATTTAACATAGTATAGGATACAGTAGTATTGTGCTGAAGGCACATATCATATCAGTGGGAAGCCCACAGTGTTCCACAGCCTGACCTGAATTGACTGTCTTGACCAACTGACTCTCTTGACTGACTAACTGACTTGGCTGACTGAATGAAGTTGGTGCCATGTAAATATTGCTTAGCACTTACTTAAAATTCATTTTTAATTTTTAATGCTGTACAAAAACATACATGTATTTGTAATGAAACACTGTCAGGCACAAAAGAAAACCACTAGTATGCAAATACATTTCAGTCAAACTAATCCTAATATCCTAATATCAGGTCCTCTTGAAGAAAGACACGTGTAGTATTAGGTTAATTTAAGGAGAAAGTGTTATGCCATGAAGGACCGAAAGAAGCCATTGTTGATAGAACGTAAGTTTATTCAGCAACAGGTACACACAAATACAGTTACATAAATTATCATACATAGCAGCATATATGTAGATTACCCAGGATAACCCAAAAAAGTTAGTGACTTATTTCCATTTAACCCTTTGACTGTTTCAGGCTCCTTTCTGAAACTGTCATTCTATGTCACTAAATTTTTGAAAAAAAAAAATATTTTTTCTAATGAAATGATAGAGAATCTTTTCCCGATGGTAATGACACCAATAGTTTGAGATTTGGTCGAAAACTCATGGAATTACGCTCCCGCGAAGTTAGCGGTCTTGGCGACATATGCGTATCGGCGATTTCGCCGACTTTGAGCCCTATTTTCAGCCAATTCCGTTTGTTCCAGTTGACCAAACTCACAGCGATTTCTTTAGAACTCCATTTTATTCTATCTGCTGAGTTACAAGAAACCTCCATTTACCAATTTGGACTACCCAATATTGTGGTCAGAAATTGGCAATTTGGCCAATTTCACGCAAACTAAAAAAGATGCCAATTTCAAAATAGGGTCCAGAATAAACAAGGTAGATATTCTTGGCACTAAAATAACATATCCTCTGTTCATTAGTCACATCTCTAGGCCCCTCTTATATTATTATTGCTTTCTATTTTGATTTTTTATTCATACAAAAAAATACAAAATTTACTGTTATGCAGACTACTGCATTAGTGTAAAAAATGGTATAAATATTATTGGTGCACTTGTGAAAGAATATTAGACTCACCAGTTGACGTGTATTGCACGCTTGGCACGATTTGTTTACTTTTGAAGTTTGGTAAAAATCGAACATTTCTGCTACTTTGAGCTCAATTTCAAGGCACCTTTCATTGTAAAACCAGTCAAAATCATCTCAATTTCTGTAATATGTCTTCCATTCTATAAAATGAGACCAAGAAAACTAGAATACAACAATAAATACCATACGAAAATACACTGCAAAGTCGCTGATTTATTCCAAAAAAATGGTCAAAGTTTTTTTTTTTCTCATTATGCACTGTGTGCTGCAGGATTTTTTTTAGACTGTGCACACTGACCACATAGACCCATTCTTTCATATGAAGGCCTACCAGCTTTCTCCCACTAGATTTGAGGCCGCTAGAATTTATGCGTACTAGTACGTCAAAAAAACCCCTACGCGTAAGACATACTAGTACGACCAAAACCCTCAAAGGGTTAAAATTAAAATATGATTACCATCAACAGGATATATAGCAAAGATATCAAACTAACTTTAGTACACCACTACTTCCTGATAGTAATGACAATATCTTGAAGTTTTGAAAACTGTGCGAATGGAACAGTTTCAGGAGACAGGTCAATCTCTTTTGAGGGTGCTGGAGAGAAGGTGAAGTTCTGGAGCAATGCTGCTGAGAAGATAAACAGCTCCATCCTGGCCAAAGACTCGCCCAGACATTGCCGTCGACCTGGTGACAAATTTGTGTGTGTGAATTTCAGCATTACAAATTAGAAAAAGAGGATCAAAACCATGACCGGAATAATACACAAATAACACGCACATGGGAGAGAGAGAAGCTTATGATGACATTTAAGTTAGGCTTAAAATTGCCCAAAATGCTCTGCATAACCATGGGCTTCCTGCATGCATTCAAATGTCACCCATTCCTGTATATACAATGGATCATGTGGAAATAAACTTCAATCACTTTGAATCACTCAGCACACTTCTGGCAAGACAGCAGTTAAATAACATCCCTAATTCAGAGATAATTATCATTATTACATTTATGGAAGAACATATGGGGAATTGGAAGCAATGAGACATGATCCAAAGAATGGAAGGGTAGCTCCATTTCTTTCAAACAAGAGACCTTGACCAGCGTCTTTTACAGTCATGGACCTACAATTTTGGGGCCTCTGAAGTTTCAAGTGTTATGGAGGCCCCTTTGCAACCCCTTTTCATACAGCAGACCCAAAATTTTTAAGTAATGTGGACTAAAATCGTTCCTGAAGCTTAAGCTTCATTAATTTCACAGTAGATCTGCCGCTGATCATGTATCATTCTAGAAGAGACACAAAATGATAAATAAAAACTGATTCACAATCACCATTGTCTGAGAATAAATCCTCAGACAATGTTTTGGTCCATCCTGGAGCAAGTGAGAGTTGGCAGGGAATGTAGGAGATAATTATTAAATTTAAAAGCAAGCACTAAACTCATACGAGTCATAAGCTGGTATGTAGGAAAAAATTTTACAGTAAAAGTGAGCCTTAGTGATGTTAATGATTTATTTTTTTTTTTTAACAAATAAGCTGCCTCCCATCAAGGCAGGGTGACCTAAAAAGAAAAATGAAAGTTTTTTGTTTTACACGTACAGGTGCTCCTTGACTTACAATGGTTCGACTTACAATATTTTAACTTTACAATGGTGCAAAAGCAATTACTTTGGAGATGAAACTTAACATAATTACTCAGAATGAAGACACCAAGTCCAAAACCTATATTCATTTATTTACTTTTCAATACAGCCTCTCCTCACTTAGCAACGTACTCATTTACCAATGTCTCAGACTTATGACGGACTCTCTGGCCAGTATTCATACCTAAATAATGTATATTAGAGCAAATTTCCTCTATTCTGTTATTTCAATATACAGTACACTATGTGTAAACTTTTAAAAAATATACCAGAAATGTTATAAATGGTACAAAGGTGACGTTAAAACAATATCAAAGATGGTTAACACAAACTCACTACCATTATAGTATGCTCCTCACTTAGCGAAGAATTCGTTTAACGACGTGGTCTTAGGAACACAACTCTATCGTTAAGTGAGGAGAGGCTGTACTGGTAATTACAGGAATTATTTGTTCATTAACTTATTCAGTGATAGCCGTTATTGATTTACTAATATATTTACCATGTCATATTCATATTCATCTTATGATATTTTTGACTTACGATGAGTTTGTTGGAATATAACCCCATCGTAAGTCAAGAAGCACTTGTAGTAATTTATACAGGAGATGGGGGTTACTAGACCCTTGTTATAGTGTTAATGTGGTTATTTAATGTCTTTACTGATAGGGTAATTGGAGGGTAATATAAACTGTGATGTCAGCACAATTCTGGAAAGACCAATAGAATGATGGATGGTGAAGGTATTTTCTTTGAGTCACCCCATCCTGCAAAGTGACCCAAAGGAATCCCAAGCTAAAAAAAATGATGTGGTTGTAAAAGAAGTCAATGCTATTACCTAAGAGAGTTCCTGATTTAAAAGATAATAATTCTAGTTTCAAAGATAAATTGTGGTTTAAAAGATAATGATTCTGGATTAAAAGATAATGATTCTGGATTAAAACCTAATGATTCTGGTTTAAATCAATGATTCTGGTTTAAAATAAAATGATTCTGATATAAAATGGAAGGTGTCATGTTACTGTTTTCTAATGAAAGAGCCTCAGGAAAATTTAAACGAGAAACTGCAGAAGGCAGTGGAGGAGTTTGGGATGGGATATATAAAAAAAAAATTTCACCTCCTCCAGACTCTCTCCCCTCCAAACCTAATATCCAATTTTTCATCACCCTAATCTGTTTGTTATCCTCTACATCTTTCCTTGTATTCACTTTTAATTTTCTTCTTATTACATACCCTACCACCATATCATATCCACCAACCTCTGCAACATCTCTTCAGAATCACCCAGTGGTCATCACAAAGATGCAACTGTGACAACTCCCCACTTTATGTGTGATTCATTCTCTTTTAACTACCACGCCTCTTGCCAGAACCCTGCCGCATTTACTTCTCTTACAGCCCATCTATAAAAATATTAAAACGAACCACGGTGACATCACACATCCTTGTCCAAGGCCAACTTTTACTGGGAAATAATCTCCCTCTTCGCTACATACTGTAACCTGTAGCCGTCACTATCCTCGGAAAAAAACTCTATCACAGCTTTCAAGTAACCTACCGACTATCCATATACCTGCAACATCTCTACCACACTGCCCCCCTATCCACCCTGTCATTCGCATGTTTTCCCAAATCGCATAAAATGCCACAAAAACCTCTTAGCCTTGATCGAAATACTGTTTCACTATTGTTTTCCTGTGAAACACCTGGTCCACACACCCCCTACCTTCCTAAATGCATCCTTGTTTCATCAGCTATCCTATTCTCCGTCATACTCTTAATTCTCAATAATAACTCTACCATACACTTTACCAGGTATACTCAACAGACTAATCCCCCTAATAATTTTTGCACTCTCTTTTTGTCCCCTTTGCTTTATAACAAAGGAACTTTGCAAGCTCTCTGCCAATCTCCTAGTACCTTACCACTCTTTCCATACATTTATTAAAATAATAGCACCAACCCCTACAAAACTATATCCCCACCTGCTTTAAACATTCTTCTATCTTTATCCCATCAATCCCCGGCTGCCCTTACCCACTTTCATTTTAACCTACTGCCTCACGAACTACCCCCTACTCACCAAACTGGCTCTTCCTCAACTCCTACTAAGATGTATTCCTCCTTGCCAATACACGAAATCACAGCTTCCCTTATCTTCATCATCATTTAACAATTCCTCAAAATATTCCCTCCATCTTCCCAATACCTTCTAAATTCCATTTAATACCTCCTCATCCTATTATTAAAACTGACAAATCCATTAGTTCTCTAGCTTCCTTAACTTGTTAAACTCAACCCACAACTTTTCTTATGTTATCAACAAATTTGTGAAAATATCACCCACTCCTCATTGCTCTCTTTTTACATTGCTTCACCACTCTCTTAGTAACAAATACAGTACAGTACAGTAATACAGAAACAGTACAACACGTACTGATTGTACTGTAACTCACTGTACTGTACTGTATTGTACTGTATCTGTACTGTATTATGTACTAAATTGGTCCTGTATTGGTATTGTACTGCACTTCAGCTGTACAGTACTTCACTGAACTGTAGCTGTACTTCACTGTACAGTACAGTACAGTACAATACAGTACAATAAAGTACAATACAGTACAATAAAGTACAATACAGTACAGTGAAGTACAGTACAATACATACAGTACAAAAACAGTACAATACAATTACAATACAGATACAGTACAATACAGTCCAGTAACAGTACAGTACAATACAGTACAGTACAATACAGTACAGATACAGAACAGTACAATACAATACCGTACAGTATCAGTACAATACAGTACAGTACAATACAGTACAGTACATACAAAACAGTACAGTACAATATCAGTACAGTACAATACAGTACAAAACAGTACAATACAATACATTACAGTACAGTACAATACATAACAAATACAGTACAGTACAGAACAGTAAAATACAGTACAATACAGTACAGTACAATACAGTACAGTACAATACAGTACAGTACAATACAGTACAATACAGTAACAATACAGTACAGTAACAATACAGTACAGTACAATACAGTACAGTAACAATACAGTTACAGTACAATACAGTACAGTCCAATTAAGATCGGTAGATTTTTGTTAATATTTGCAAATAAAAAAAAAAAAAAAAAAAAAAAATACAGTACAGTACAATACAGTACAATACAGTACAGTATAATACATACAGTACATTACTGTACAATACAGTAACAGTACAGTACAATAACAGTACAGTACAATACAGTAACAGTAACAGTACAGTACAATACAGTACAGAAACAATACAGTACAGTACAGTAACAATACAGTACAGTACAATACAGTACAGTACAGTCCAATACAGTATCAGTACACAACAGTACAGTACAATACAGTTACAGGTACAATACAGTACAGTACAAATACAGTACAGTACAATACAGTACAATACAGTACAGTAAAATACAGTACAGTACAATACAGTACAGTACAATACCGTACAGTAACAATACAGTACAGTACAATACAGTACCATACATTACAATAACAGTACAGTACAATACAGTACAGTACAATACAGTACATAACTATACAGTACAGTACAATACAGTACAGTACAATACAGTAACAAGTACAATACAGTACAAAACAGTACAGTACAGTACAAACAGTACAATACAGTAACAGTACAATACAGTACGTACAGTACAATACAGTACAGTACCAAAACAGTACAATACAGTACAGTACAATAAGTACAGTAACAATACAGTACAGTACAATACAGTACAGTACAATACAGTACAGTAGCAGTACAATACAGTACAATCAGTACAAGTACAATACAGTACATACAATACAGTATAATACAGAACATTCAATACAGTACAATACAGTACATCAAAACAGCACAGTACAGTACAATACAGTACAATAACAGTACAATACAGTACGAGTACAATACATTACAATACAGTAACAGTACAATTCATTAACAGTACAATACAGTACAGTACACTACAGTACAGAATACGAGTACAGTACATACAGTACAATACAATACAGTACAATACAGTACAGTACATACAGTAACAGTACAATACAGTACAGTACAATACAGAACAGTATCAAAACAGTACAGTAAAACAGTACAGTAACAATACAGTACAATACAGTTACAGTACAATACAGTACATACCATACATTACAGTACAAAACAGTAACAGTACAATACTGTACAGTACAATACAGTACAGTACAGTACAATACAGTACATTACAGAAACATTACAGTACAAATACAGTTACAATACAGTACAATACAGTCAGTGACAATACAGTACAGTACAATACAGTACAATACAGTACAATACCATACATTACAGTACAGTACAGAACAATACCAGTACAATACAATACAGTACATTAAAACAGTACAGTACAATACAGTACAGTAACAATAACTGTCAGTACAATACAGTACAAACAGTACGTACAATACAGTACAATACAGTACAGTACAATACAGTACAGTACAATACAGTACAATACAATACAGTACAATCAGTACAGTACAATACAGTACATACAGTACAATACAGAACAGTACAAATACAGTCAAGTACAATACTGTACAGTACAACACAGTACATACAATACAGTACAATACAGTACAGTACAGTACAATACAGTACAATACGTAACAGTACATACAGTACAAATACAGTACAGTACAATACAGTACAATACAGTACAATACGTACAGTACAATACAGTACATACATTACGTATCAGAACAATACAGTACAGTACAGTACAATACATATCAAATACAGTACAGTATAACAATACAGTACAGTACAATAACAGTACAATACAATACAGTACAGTACAATACAGTACAATACAGTACAGTACAATAACATTAACAGTACAAAACAGTACAGTAACAATACAGTACAGTACAATACAGAACAGTACATACAGTAACAGTACAGTACAATACAGTACAATACAGTACAATACAGTACAGTACAATACAGTACAATACAGTACAGTAACAATGCAGTACAGTACAATACAGTACAGTACAATACAGTACAATACAGTACAGTAACAATACTGTACAATACAATACCGTACAATACAGTACAGTACCATACAGTACAGTACATACCGTACAGTACAATACAGTACAGTAACAATACAGTACAGTACAATACAGTACAGTACAATTCAGTACAATACAGTACGTACAATACAGTACAGTACAATACAGTTACAGTACAATACAGTAACAGTACAATACAGTAACATACGAATACAGTACAGTACAGTACAATACAGTACAATACATTAACAATACAGTACAGTACAATACCAGTACAATACAGGTACAGTACAATGCATTACAGTACAATACAGTACAGTACAATACAGTACAATACAGTACAGTACCATACAGTACAATACAGAACAGTACAATACAGTACAAACAGTACAGTACATACAGTACAGTACAATACAGTACAGTACAATACAGTAAAATCAACACAGTAACAGTACAATACAGTACAATACGTACAGTACAGTACAATACAGTACAGTACAATACAGTACAATACAATACAGTACAGTACAGTAAGTAATACAGTAAAAAAAAAACAGTACAATATTACAGGTACAGTACAATACAGTACAGTACAATACAGTACAGTACGTTCAGTACAGTACAATACAGTACAGTACAGAACAGTACAATACAGTACAGTACAATACAGTACAGTACATACAGTACAGTACAATACAGTACATAACACTACAGTACAGTACAATACATACAGTACAATACAGTAAAGTATCAATACAGTACAGTAACAGTAACAATACAGTACAATAACAGACATACAGTCACAGATCAATACAGTTACAATACAGATACAGTACAATGCAGTAACGGAACAATCAGTACAGTACAATAACAGTACAATACAGTAAGTACAATACAGTACAATACAGTACAGTACAATACAGTACAATACAGTACAGTAAAATTACAGTACAGTACAAATACAGTACAGTACAATACAGTACAGTACAAATACAGTACAGTACAATACAGTACAATACAGTACAGTACAGTACGTACAATACATAACAATACAGTACAGTACAATACAGTAAGTACAAACAGTACAGTACAATACAGTACAGTACAATACAGTAACAGTACAATACAGTACCGTACAATACAGTACAATACAGTACAGAGAACAATACAGTACAAAGTAAACAATACAGTACAGTAACAATACAGTCAGTACAATACAGTACAGTACAATACAGTACAGTACAGTACAATACAGATACAAAACAGTAACAATACAGAACAAGTACAATACAGTACAATACAGTACCAGTACAATGCAGTACAAGTCCAAATACAGTACATACAATACAGGTACAATACAGTACAGTACAATACAGACAATACAGTCCATTACAAATCAGTAAATAACAGTACAGTACAATACATACAGTACAATACAGTACAAGTACAATACAGGACAGTAACCAATACAGTACAGCACAATACAGTACAATACAGTACAGTACAAGTACAATACAGTACAGTACACAATACAGTACAATACAATACAATACAGTAACAGTACAGTACAATACAGTACAGTACAATACAGTACAGTACAATACAGATACAGTAACAATACAGTACCGTACAGTACAGTACAGTACAATACAGTACTAGTACAATACAGTACAATACAGTAACAGTACAATACAGTACAGTACCGATACAATACAGTACAGTACAATACAGTAACAGTACAATACATACAGTATAATACAGTACAATACAGTACAGTACAATACAGTACAATACAGAACACATACAGTAACAGTACAAATACATACAGTACAATACAGTACAAACAGTACAATACAGACAGTAAAGAACAATACAGTACAATACAGAAGCAATACAGTAAGTACAAAACAGTACAATACAGTACAGTACAATGCAGTACAGACAATACAGTAGAGTACAATACAGACAATACAGTACAAGTACTGTACAATACAGTACAATAACAGTACAGTACAATACAAGTACAAAACAGTACAGTACAGTACAATACAGTACAGTACAATACAGTACAGTTACAATACCGTACAGTACATACAGTAACAATTCAGTACAGTTACAGTACAGTAACAATACAGTACAATACAGTACAGTATACAAATACAGTACAATACAGTACAGTACAATTACAGTAACATACAGTACAATACAGTACAGTACGTACAGTACAATACAGTTTAAAATAAACAAAAGTACAATACATTACAATACAGTACAAAACAAACAGTACAATACAGTACCGTACAATACAGTACAATGCGTACAGTACAGTACAATACAGTACAATACATTACAATGCAGTACAGTACAATACAGTACAATAAGTACAGTACAGTACAATCCAGTACAGATACAGATACAGTACATACACTACAGTACAAGTACAATGACAATTACAATACAGTACAGTACAATACAGTACATACAGTACAATACAGTACAGTACAATACAGTACAGTACAATACAGTACATACAGATAACAGTACAATACAGTTACAGTACAATACAGTACAGTACAATACAGTACAATACAGGTACAGTACAATACAAAACGTACAGTACAATACAGTACAGATACAAAACAGTACATTACAGTACAGTACAATACAGTATTCAGTACAATACAGTACAGTACAGTAACAATACAGTACAGTACCATACAGTTACGTACAATACAGTACAAAAAGGTACAGTAACAATACAGTTAAAGAACAAATACAGTACAGAACAATACAGTACAGTACAATACAGTACAGTACAATACAGTACAGTACAATACAGTACAATACAGTACAGTACAATACAAGTAGCGAGTACAATACAGTACTATACAATAACAGTACAGTAACAATACAGTACAATACAGTACCCTACAATACATACAGTACAAAACATTACAGTACAATACATACAGAAACAATACAGAACAATACAGTACAGTAACAATACAGTACAGTTACAATACAGTACAGTCAATAACAGTACATACAAACAGTACAGTACAATACAGTACAGTACAATACAGTACAGTACAATACAGTACAGTACAATACAGTACATTACAGAACAATACAGTACCGTACAATACAGTACAAATACAGTACAGTACAATACAGTAACAATACAGTCAGTTACAATACTGTAACAGTACAGTACAATCAGTAAAAAAACAAATACAGTTACAGTACAATACAGTACCGTAACAGTACAATACATACATACCGTACAACACAAGTACAGTACAATACAGTACAGTAACAATACATAACAGTACAATACAGTACAAATACAGTAACCAAAACAGAACAGTACAGTACAGTACAGATCAATACAGTACAATACATTACAGTACAATACAGTACAGTACAATACAGAACAGTACAAAACAGTACAGTACATACATTACAATAAAGTAACAGTACAAACAGTACAATACAGTACAATACAAATACAAGTACAGAACAAATACGTACAATACAGTACAAGTACATACAGTACAGTACAATACAGTAACAGTACAGTACAATACAGTACAGAGTACAATACAGTAAAAGTACAATACAGTACAGTACAAATACAGTACAGTACAATACAGTACAATACAAGTACAGTACAGTACAATACATACATACAGTCAACAGTACAGTACAATACAGTACAGTACAATACAGTACATACAGTACAATACAGTACACGTACAATACAGTAACAGAACAATACAGTACAGTACAATACAGTACAGTACAATACAGTACAGTACAGTAACAAACATACAATACAGTACAGAACAAGACAGTACAGTACAATACCATATAATACAGTACAGTACAATACAGTACAAACGTACAGTACAATACAGTAACAGTACAATACAATACAGTACATACAGTAACAGTACAATACAGTACAGTACAATTACAGTACAGAACAATCAACAGTACAATACAGTACAGTACAGTACAATACAGTACAGTAAATACAGTACATTACAATACAGTACAATACAATACAGTACAGTAACAATACAGTACAAGTACATATACAGTACAGTACAATACATTACAGTACAATACAGAACAGTACACAATACAGTACAGTAAATTCAGTACAGTACAAAACAGTACAATACAGTACAGCAAATACAGTACAGGTACAGTACAATACAGTACATACAATACAGTTACAGAGTATAATACAGTACAAAACAGTAACTGTACCAATACAGTACAATACAGTACAATACAGTACTAGTACAATACAGTACAGTACAATACAGAACAGTACAAAACAGTACAGAACAATACAGTAACAATACAATACAGTACAGTACAATACAGTACAGAAACAATACAGTACATGTACAATACAGTACATAACAATACAGTACAGTACAATACAGTACAGTACAATACAGTACAGTAACAATACAGTACAGTACAATCCAGTACAATGCAGTATCAGTACGTACAAATACAGTACAATACCTGTACAAGTACAATACAGATACAGTACATCAATACAGTACAGTACAATACAGTACAGTACAAACAGTAACAATACAGTACAGTACAATACAGGTACAGTACAATACAGTACAGAACAATACAGACAGACAATACAGGTACAGTAACAATACAGTACAGTAAACAATACATACAAAACAGTACAGAACAATACAGTACAGTACAATACAGTACAATACATACATTACAGTACAATACAGTACATGTAACAATACAGTACAGTACAATACAGTACAATACAGTACAGTACAATACAGTACAGTACAATACAGTACATACAGTACAATACAGTACAATACAGTAACATACAGTACAAAGTACAATACAGTACATACAGTACAGTACAATGCAGTACAGTACAAAACAGTAACAGTACAATACAGTACAATACCGTAACAGTACAAAGTACAAGTACAATACAGTACAGTTACAATACATACAGTACAATATACAGTAACAGTACAATACAGTACAAGTACAATACAGTACAGTACAAATACAGAACAAATACAGGACCGTACAATACAGTACAATACAGTACAGTACAATACAGTAACAGTACAATACAAACAGAACAATACAGTACTTGTACAATACAGTGACAGTAACAATTACAGTACAGTAACAGTAACAAAGCGAACAATACGTACAATACAGTACAGTACAATACAGTACAGTACAATACAGTACAATACAGTACAAACAGTACAGTACAGTAATACAGTACAAGACAGTACAATACAATACAGTACAAAAAGTACAGTAACAATAACAGTACAGTACAATACAGTAACAGTACAATACAGTACAATACAGTACATTACAATACAGTACAATACAGTACAGTACAATACATTAACAGTACAATACAGTAGAAACAATACAGTACATTACAATACAGTACAGTACAATACAGTACAAGTACAAGTACAAATACAAGTAACAGTCAATACAGTAAGTACAATAAGTACAGAACAATACAGTAACAGTACAATACAGTACATACAGTACAGTACAGTACAATACAGTACAATACAGTACAGTACAGTAAACATACAATACAGTACAGTACAATACAGTACAATACAGTAACAATACAGTACAGTACAATACAGTACGGTACAATACAGTTAAACAGTACCTACAGTAGAGTACATACATACAGTACAGTACAATACAGTACAATTAGCATTACAGTACAATACAGTACAGTACAATTACAGTATAATACAGTACAAGTACAATACATTACAAATACAGTACAGTAACAATACAAGTACAGTACAATACAGAACAAATACAGTACAGTACAATCAGTTACATACAATACAGTACAGTACATACAGTACAATCCAGTACAGGTTACAGTATCAATACAGCACAGAACAATACAGAACAGTACATACAGTACAATAAAATACATACAGTACAATACAAAAAGCTTAAAAAAAAAAAACAGTACCAATACAGTACAGAGTAACAAAACAGTACAGTACAATTCAGTACAGTACAATACAGTACAGTACAATAACAGTACAATACATACATACAAATCCAGTACAGTACAGTACAAATACAGTACAGTACAATACAGTACAGTACAATACAGTAACAGTATAATACGTACAAAACAGTACAGTAAAATACAGTACAATACATACAATACAGTACAGGTACAATACAGTACAGTACAATACAGTACAGTCCAATACAGTAACAGTACAACTACGTACCGTACAGTACAATACAGTACAATACAGTACAGTACAATACAGTAACAATACAGTACAGTACAATGCAGTACAGTACAATACAGTACAGTACAATACAGTACTATACAGTAACAGTACAGTAAAAACAGTACAATACAGTACAGTACAACACAGTACAATAACAGTACAGTACAGTACAATACAGTACAGTTGCAATACGTACAGTACAATACAGTACGTACAATACAGTACAGAATCAATACAGAACAATACAGTACAGAACAGTACAGTACAATACAGTACAATACAGTACAGTAACCATACAGTAACAATCCAGTACAGTACAATACAGTACAATCAGTACAATACAAGTACAGTACAGTACAATACAGTACAGTACAAATAACAGTACAATACAGTAAATACAGTACAGAAACAGTACAATACAGAACAGTACAATACAGTACAATGCAGTACAGAACAGTACAATACAGTACAATCAGTACAGTAACAATACAGTACAATACAGTACAGTACAGTACAATTACAGTACAGTACAATACAGTACAGTACAAATACAGTACAGTACAATACAGTAAACAATACAGTACACACAATACAGTAACAGTCACAGTACAATACAGTACAGTACAATACAGTACAGTACATACAGTACAATACAGTACAATACAGTACAGTACAAATACAATACAGTACAGTACAATACAGTACAATACAGACAGTAACAATACAGTACAGTACAATACAGTACAGTACAATACAGTACAAGTACAATACAGTACAGTACAATACAGTACAGTACATCCAGTACAGTACAATACAGTACAGTACAAGACAGATACGTACAATACATACAAGTACAATACAGTACAATAACAGTAAGTACAATAGAGTACAGTACAATACAGTACAGTACAATACAGTACCAGTACAATACAGTAATAGTACAATACAGTACAATACAAGTACAGTACAATACAGTACATACAATACAGTACAATACAAATACATACAGTACAATTACAGTACAAATCCGGTACAAGTACAATACATACAGTACAATACGTACAGTACAATACAGTACAGTAACGAATACAGTACATACAATACAAACAGTACAGATACAGTACAGTACAATACATTCAGTACAATACAGTACAGAACAATACAGTACAATACAGTAACAGTACAATACAGAACGTACAATACAGATACAGTACAATACAGTAACAGTACAATACAGTACAGTACAATACAGTACAGTAACAATACAGTACAGTAACAATACAGTACAGTACAGTCCATACAGTACAGTACATAACAGGTACAATACAGTACAGTAACAATACAGTACAATACAGTACTCGTACCAATACAGTACAGTACAGTACAATAAGTACAGTACAATACAGTACAGTAGCAGTACAATACAGAACAGTACAGTCACAATACAGTACAGTACAATACAGTACAGACAATACAAACAGTACAATACAGTACAATACAGTACAATACAGTACAGTAGCAGTACAGACAATAACAGTACAATACAATACAGTACAATTACAGTACAGTACAATACCTTACAGTCCAATACAGTACAATACAGTACAGAACACAACATACATACAATACAGTACAGTACAATACAGTACAATACGTACAGTACAGAACGTTACAATACAGTACAGTACAGTACAATACAGTACAATACTTGAACAGTCCAATACAGTACAGTACAATACAGTACAATACAGTACAGTACAATACAGTAAACAAAACAGTACAGTACAATACAGATACAGTCAATACAGTTACAATAACAGTACAATACAGTACAGTAGAGTACAATACAGTACGAAATACAGTACTGTACAATACAGTACAGTACAGTACAATACAGTACAATACAGTACAGTACAAAACAGTACAAGTACAGTCAATACAGTACAGCTACAAACAGTACCATACAGTACAATTACAGTACAATACAGTATAGAACAGTACAATACAAACATACAATACAGTAAACAGTACAGTACAATACAGTACAGTACAATACAATACAGAACAGAACAAATACAGTAATCAGTACAATACAATACAGTACATACAATACAATATAGTACAGTACATTACATTACAGAACACTACAATACAGTACCGTACAATACATGTACAGTACAGACAATACAGTACAGTACAATCTGTCCAGGCACAAAAAAGCCACTAACTCACAAACATGTTCAGGCAGAATAATCTAATTCTTACAGACTACTTAAAACTAGACATAAGGTTATGGAATGGTAAATTTTAATTATGTATTATTACAACAAGGGAGATAGCACAATTTATAATATACTAAAATTTATAGTAAGACAGGAAGCAAGCAAAATATAATAACTACAAATTTATACTAGTTTCACAATAATACACTTTTAAGCGTGTATTTAATCCTTAGGAGCAAGGGCTAATAACCCTTTCTCTTGGCCTACATTACTAAATTTAGAAAGAGGAACTTTTGTTTTTCTTTTTGGGTCACCCACCTCAGTGGGATGTGGCCAGTTTGTTGAAATATGATGAAGATTTAAATCCTTAAAACGATTTAGCAATCTTAAATTAATTAGATTCCTCAAGTAGTTTTCAAACTGGAGCTAATGCCTTTCAGACATAGTATAAGTTGTTGGTATACTTAAATTTTTTGATATGAAGTGAATTTTTAATTATAGCCCTACCTAAACTGGATGGGTCAGACAAGGGACCTTTGCTAAGTTTGGGCAATGATTTCCAGATCATGGGGCCCTTTATGAGTATGGAAGTTCTGCAATAGTTTTGAGGAGGACACGAGGAAAGTTAAAAGAGTTTTGTACCTTGTGTTGTGCCTGTGTACTTTTGAAGTTATCATGTAGCAGTTTGAGTGAGGGTTAATATGGATTTAAATGTAATATATGTGTAGTTCAATGAGGAGAAAGCTGGAGGCAGTGGAATGTCCATTTTGTGTGCAAATGTGTGGTGTGAATATAATGCATAAGAATTCATAGTTTTGGAAATCTTAGAAGAAGGATGGGTGGATTACCAAAACTATTATCCAGTCCCAGAGGGCTGGGAGGGATTGTATGAGGTGGTTCGAACCAGCAGAGAGAAATGGAACAAAACAGAAATGACTTCAATAGAGGTATAAAATCTGAGTGGGGGAGGGAAGGTGGGGTAGTGTTGGCCCTAGGACGGGTTTGTAGGGAGGGGGTAAAGGAGATTTTGTGTGCGAGGGGTCTTGGACTTCTCAGCAAGCGTGATGAGCGTAATTTGAGGAGTCGAAGGAGACAACTGGTTTTAATACAATGACATGCTGTCTGAGTGTGAGCAAAGTAAACATTTAATGAATGGATTCAGGGAAAACTGGCAGGCTGACATGAGTCCTAGAGATGAGGAATCAGTGTCTACACTCTGAAGGAGGGGGGTATGTTGCAGTTATTATAACTAAAGTGTAATGGCTCCCACTGGCAAGACAGTGAAGAGAGAATGATGAATGGAAAGATTTTCCTTTCTCGGACCACCCTGCCCGTTGGTGTTGGGAACGCCGATTGTTAATAAAAAAAAAAAAAAACTGTGCAGTAGGCACAATCATATTATTTCCCTAAATTAAGACAAACTTAATAAACTAGAGATAAGATTAAAAGTAATAATGCCTCATTTATAGAATATGCAGCACAGGCTCACATAGAGTCAATAACTACATCAATTAGTTAAAGTAACTATGCTCAAAACAGAATATTACTAGCAATAGCAACCGTCAATTAGCTAAAGCAACGTATGCTCAGTATCAGAATATTTACAGCAATAGCAACTGCCACTTAGCAAAAGCAACCATGGCTCATTACAGAATAATACAGCAAATAGCAACAGTCAAATAGCTAAAGCAAACTATTCTCAGTACAGAATATTACAGCAATAGTCAACATTCAATTCAAGAACATAAACCTATCCAAATTGTAAGAAAAACCTTCTTTCTTAGGCACAAACTTTCCATTGCATCCAAAAGCGACTTCGTTTTAAATTTGTGAGGGGTTTGGCCAGTAGCTGGATCCTCGTGACATATCACAGAACATCTTTGACGGGTCATACCTATAATGAGGGATAAATAGAATAAATTATATGTAAACCAATCAGATCTGCTGAAATTTAATATTGCTTCTTCTCTGGCCTGAATAAGCCACAGCTGATGAAATTTTTCTGTAGATAAAGATTTACAAAATGTAGAACAAGTGTCTCTAACATCACCTGTCGTTTTTTTCTAAACCATTAAATTCCAAACAATAACAGTGGACCCCCCGGATTACGAAATTATTTCATACCATACGTATGTTCAGGTGCCAGTACGGACCAAATTTTAGTTTCGCCATACGGAATATTGTCGAATAGATTAGTCCCAATACAGACCCCCCAAACATACACACACAAACACGCTTACATAAATACACTTACATAATTGGTCCATTGGGAGCTGATCGTAAACCGGGGGTCCCACTGTATATTACAGGATCTCTCTCTTACAAACACTTTGCTTTAGAGTGTTTTGCCTATACAGGCAGTTTTCAATTATAACCTATTTTTCATTTATTCAGGCTGCCTACAATAATATATTAACGAACAGATACTTCTCTCTTACAAAGCAGGTACAGTTTCGAGCAATTGAAAGTGAAAGAAGGCTGTTTCACTTTACAGTGATTTTTTTATCACAGCAGTAGCCTGGGAACCTAACCTGCTGTATAAGTGAGGCCCCACCATAAAGTTTTTTTTAGAGCACTGGCCATCCTCCCACAGAGGCAGAGTGCCCGCCCCCCCAAAAAAAAAAAAATGCCTTCATTAATGATTCTTTTTTACCTTCAGTAACTATACAAGAGAAGGGGTAAATTAGGCCCTTTTGCTCCCACATGTTAGTCTCCTCTTAACGACATCGCATGGCTTACAAAGGAAGGATTCTGGTTCTGCTTTCCCTTTTATGCCGCCTGTACATTAAACTACAGTTTGTATACCTTCAGAAAGAAAATGAACTGTTTGTCTAAAATATATTTTTAATTTGTGGATTGTTTAGAAAGCACAAAACTGACTGCACACTAACCTTGGGAAAGACATATCCTCCCAAGCTCTATATATCTTGTGGTTACAAAATGGACTGACGCTGAATGGAATGGGGGAAACATGCGAAGAACTTCATGATCACAGCCACCAAAGTACTGCAGTCCTGCAGTTTAAAAGTTACCTCAGAAACACTAATATAATAAGCAATGAATAATAAAAAAAAATATGGGGAGCACTGGGGCTAGTGACCCTTCTCCTGTATACTAAATTACTAAATTAAAAAGAGAACTTTTGTTTATCTTTTGGGCCAGGGCCCACCCATCCATGGTGGATATGGCCAGTTGCTGAAAGAAGAAAAGAAGAATCTTTAATTCTACTAGTACATGTACAATGTTCATATAAATATATCCTGACATAAGTTATGGAACAAAATTTAATATTCAACATGAAAACAATTATAGTACAGAGATGAGTGCACATAATTGTGCATGAAGAAAGCTCCTACTCTTCTCTGTGCGGGTTAATTTTGTGTATCATTCCAATCACGGTATGTGCCCATTTTTTATTATCTGTTGGAGTACTTCAGCAAATTAACATAACTGAAGACTATAATAGCAATTATTTGCAGGTGTTTATGTTAATTGTTGCTAGGAAGTAGGTATGGTAGAGAGCAGCCGCCCAGGGAGGTACAAACGACCTGCCAAGTGAATGTAAAATGAAAGCCTGTAATTGTTTCTAACATATAGTAAGGATTGCTGGTGCTTTTTCTTGCTACTTCTACTTACACTTAGGTCACACTACACATACATGTAACAAGGCATATAATACACACCCCTCTGGGTTTCAATCTATTTTCTTTCTTAGTTCTTACTCTTGTTTTAATTTCCCATATCTCCATGTAGAAGTGGAACAAATTCTTCCCCGTAAGCTAAGCGTCTATCATAGATCCCATCTGCTGACACGTCCACTCCCAAATATCTGAATAACATTTCACCTCCTCCAGACTCTCTCCCCTCCAAACCTAATATCCAATTTTTCATCACCCTAATCTGTTTGTTATCCTCTACATCTTTCCTTGTATTCACTTTTAATTTTCTTCTTATTACATACCCTACCACCATATCATATCCACCAACCTCTGCAACATCTCTTCAGAATCACCCAGTGGTCATCACAAAGATGCAACTGTGACAACTCCCCACTTTATGTGTGATTCATTCTCTTTTAACTACCACGCCTCTTGCCAGAACCCTGCCGCATTTACTTCTCTTACAGCCCATCTATAAAAATATTAAAACGAACCACGGTGACATCACACATCCTTGTCCAAGGCCAACTTTTACTGGGAAATAATCTCCCTCTTCGCTACATACTGTAACCTGTAGCCGTCACTATCCTCGGAAAAAAACTCTATCACAGCTTTAAAGTAACCTACCGCCTATACATATACCTGCAACATCTCCACACGCCCCCTATCCACCCTGTCATACCCCTTTTTTCCAAATCCATAAATGCCACAAAAACCTCTTTAGCCTTATCAAATACTGTTCACTTAATGTTTCACGGGAAACACCTGGTCCAAAACACCCCCTCCCTTTTCCCTTTAAAGCCTCCTTGTTCATCTGCTATCCTATTCTCCGCTTACTCTTATTCTTTCAATAATAACTCTACCTTTACACTTTACCAGGTATACTCAACAGACTTATCCCCCTATAATTTTTGCACTCTCTTTTGTCCCTTGCCTTTATAAAAAGGGAAAACTATGCTTTGCTCTCTGCCAATCCCTAGTACCTTACCCTCTTCCATACATTTATTAAATAATAGCACCAACCACCTACAAAACTATATCCCCACCTGCTTTTAACATTTTTTATCTTTATCCCATCAATCCCGGCTGCCTTACCCCCTTTCATTTTACCTACTGCCTCACGAACTTCCCCCACACTCACAACTGGCTCTTCCTCACTCCTACAAATTGTTATTCCTCTTGCCCTATACACGAAATCACAGCTTCCCTATCTTCATCAACTTTTTAACAATTCCTCAAAATATTCCCTCCATTTTCCCAATACCTCTAATTTCCATTTAATAACTCTCCTCTCCTATTTTTAACTGACAAATCCATTTGTTCTCTAGGCTTCCTTAATTTGTTAATCTCACTCCAAAACTTTTTCTTATTTTTATCAACAAATTTTGTTGAAAATATCACCCACTCTCTCATTTGCTTCTTTTTACATTGCTTCACCACTCTCTTAACCTCTCTCTTTTTCTCCATATACTCTTCCCTCCCTGCATCACTTCTACTTTGTAAAAACTTCTCATATCTAACTTTTTTCCCTTACTACTCTCTTTACATCATCATTCCACCAATCGCTCCTCTTCCCTCCCGCACCCACAAACTTCTGCTGAACACTCTAACACTACATTTTTAAACCTACCCATACATCTTCGACCCCATTGCCTATGCTCTCATTAGCCCATCTATCCTTCAATAGTTGTTTATGTCTTACCTTAACTGCCTCCTCTTTTAGTTTATAAACCTTCACCTCTCTCTTCCCTGATGCTTCTATTCTCCTTGTATCCCATCTACCTTTTACTCTCAGTGTGCTACAACAGAAAGTGAAACTGATTTTAATCTGTGGCCCCTCTATAAACATGTACATCCTGAAGTCTACTCAACAGTCTTTCATCTACCAATACATAATCCAACAAACTACTGTCATTTTGCCCTACATCATATCTTGTATACTTATTTATCCTCTTTTTCTTAAAATGATTGACTGATTGAACAATAATGATATACTAATAATGATATTATACACAAAACAGAAGATTCTCAACATGCAGCGGTACCTCGGGATACGAACTTATTTCGTTCCAGAAGGCTGCTCGAGTGCCAATACCGAACAAATTTGTTCCAATAAGGAATAATGTAAATTAAATTAATCCATTTCAGATCCCCCAAAAATACACTTAAAAAAGCAATTACATATATACACTTACATAATTGTTTGAGTCTTGAGCTGTTCATATCCCAAGGTACCACTGTATTTGTAAGTCAAGGACTTACTGTATACTATTAAATGTCTACCTACTGTGGCTTCTCCTGTTGTGATGGTAACCTGTCTCTGGGAACTGCATCATCAATCTCTTTCTGCACACTCTTCTGAACATCTGGGTAGGCAGCCATGTATAAACACATCCAGCGTAGCATGTTAGAAGTGGTGTCAAATCCCGCAGAGAACAAGTCAAATATGTTTCTTATCAGATCCAGTTCTGATGAAAGAAATGTGTGAAATTAAGTTTGTAAAGATTTCATTATTGTGACAAAGATAAAAATTACAAGAGATAATAACATTTCCTAAATTAACCCTTCAAAAATTAATTACTTTATCAACAAGGGAGTGTAAAAAAGACAGAATTTTAATAAAGCCTTGAAGTTAACAATGTACAATAAGATTCAGGAGTTATTTTGTACATTTATAATTTTTTTTTTTTTTTAACATTTCGGCCATTTCCCACTGAGGCAGGGTGACCCAAAAAGAAATTAAATACTTTCATCATCATTCAACACTCACCATCACTCATACATAATCACTGTCTTTGCAGCTGTGCTCAGATATGATTGTTTAGAATTACCACCAAACTGCCAATATCCCAAACCCCTCCTTTAAAGTGCAGGCATTGTACTTCCCATTTCCAGGACTCAAGTCCGGCTAACCGGTTTCCCTGAATCCCTTCACAAAATATTATCCTGCTCACAATCCAACAGAAAAAGAAAAGAAACATTTATAAATGTGTAGATATAAATCAGTGTGTTAGGAGTGAGTGAAGTAAATTATTTTTGTCTGAGTTGATGTGCTGTTGGAGTGTGAGCAAGGTAACATTTATGAAGGTATTCAGGGAAACTGGTTAGCTGGACTTGAGTCCTGGAGGAGGTAAGTACAATGCCTACACTCTGAAGGAGGAGTGGAGATATGTTGCAGTGTTTGCACTGTAGTGTAGACACATCTCTGGCAAGACAGCAATGGAGTGAGTGATGATGAAAGTGTTTCTTCTCTTTCAGGTCACCCTGCCTCAGTGGGAGATGGCTGGTGTGTTTTAACCCTTAAACTGTCCAAACGTAGATCTACGTTTTTTCAACATTTGAAAGTATGTAAAAAAATGTAGATCTTTTTATTTTTGCTTTTTACATTTGAAAACGTGTAAAAAAAAAACTTTGATCTACGCTCTTTTTGTTATATTTGAAAATATGTAAAAAAAAAATGTAGATTTGCTTTTGTAGCACTACACATGTGAACATAGATCTGTTTGGATAGTTTAAGGGTTAAAAAAAAATTGTTGCTGGTTATAGGGGAAACTATAACATTAAGTTCTGCCTAAATTAACTTTTAACCCGTAAACGGTCCAAACGTATACACCTACCATCCAACTTACGACCTGCTCGACTTACGACCACTCGACTTACGACCGTGTTTTTTATGCCAAATTTCTGGGAAATAAACAACTACAGTGGACCCCCGCATAACGATTACCTCCGAATGCGACCAATTATGTAAGTGTATTTATGTAAGTGCATTTGTACGTGTATGTTTGGGGGTCTGAAATGGACTAATCTACTTCACAATATTTCTTATGGGAACAAATTCGGTCAGTACTGGCACCTGAACATACTTCTGGAATGAAAAAATATCGTTAACCGGGGGTCCACTGTATTTGTGTTGTACACAGTGTTTATCCTAAACCTTACAGTATAAAATTCAGTACTAACAGCATAAAAAAGTAAAACATGAAATACCAAAATAAAACAATAAGATAAAGTCATTACAAAAATGTTTTATTGATATTCAGTAGTAAAGTTCGACTTACGACCATTTCGACTTACGACCGGTTTCTCGGAACTGAACTCGGTCGTAAGTCGGATGGTAGGTGTATATATGTTTTTTCAACATTTGAAAGTATGTAAAAAAAAGTAGATCTTTTTGTTTTTCTACATTTGAAAATGTGTAAAAAAAACTTAGATCTACTTTTGTAGCGCTACACATGTGAACGTAGATCTGCTTGGACAGTTTACGGGTTAAAATGTGAGAAGATGCCTGATTAAGGTAATGTTATGTGAACTCAGTTTAAGTTGTAATGAACAACTGTCCATGAATACACAGAAAGGTGGACGAGAGGCTCAAACTTGGGTAGCCAGATTTTGTGTTAATGATCCCGTTGATCATCAGTCCTCCAGCCTGGTTTGTGTGTGTTAATGATCCCGTTGATCATCAGTCCTCCAGCCTGGTTTGTGTGTGTTAATGATCCCGTTGATCATCAGTCCTCCAGCCGTGTTAGTTGTGTTAATGATCCCTGTGGATCATCCAATCCTCCGGCCTGGTTTGTGTGTGTTAATGATCCCGTTGATCATCAGTCCTCCAGCCTGGTTTGTGTGTGTTAATGATCCCGTTGATCATCAGTCCTCCAGCCTGGTTTGTGTGTGTTAATGATCCCGTTGATCATCAGTCCCTCCCGGCCCTGGTTTGTGTTGTTAATGATTACCCCGTTGATCATCATTCCTCCACCTGGTTTGTGTGTGTTAATGTATCCCTTTGATACATCAGAGTCCTCCGCCTGGTTTGTGTGTGTAAGGAAATCCCGTTGATTCATCAGACCTCAGCCTGGTTTTGTGTGTGGTTATAATGATCCCGTTGATCATCAGTCCTCCAGCCTGGTTTGTGTTGTTATGATCGCCTTTGATCATCAGTCCTCCTGGCCTCTGGTTTGTGTGTGTTAATGATCCCGTTGATCATCAGTCCTCCGGCCTGGTTTGTGTGTGTTAATGATCCCGTTGATCATCAGTCCTCCGGCCTGGTTTGTGTGTGTTAATGATCCCGTTGATCATCAGTCTCCGGCCTTGGTTTGTTGTTTGTCATGATCCCGTTGATCATCAGTCCCTCCAGCTGGTTTGTTTGTAGTTAATGATACCCGTTGATCATCAGTCCTCCAGCCCTGGTTTGTGTGTGGGGGGGGGGGGGGTGTTAATGATCGCCGTTGATCATTCAGATCTTCCACTGGTATGATGTGTGTTAATGATCCCCGTTGATCATCAGTCCTCCGGCCTGGTTGTTGTGTGTTAATTGATCCCTTGGATCATCAGTCCTCCCGGCCTGGTTTTGTGTGTGGTAAGTGATCCCGTTGATCATCATCCTCCGGCGCTGGATTGAGTGGTTAATGATCCCGTTGATCATCAGTCCTCCGGCCTGGTTTGTGTGAGTTAAAGATCCCGTGATCATCATACCTCCAGCCTTTTGTGTGGTTAATGATCCCGATGATCACAGTCCTGCCGGCCTGGTTTGAGTGTGTTAATGAACCCTTGATCAACAGTCCCCTCCAGCCTGTTTGTGAGTGTATAATGATCCCGTTGATCATCAGTCCTCCGGCCTGGTTTTGTGTGGGTTCATGATCCCGTTGATCATCAGTCCTCCAGCCCCGGTTTGTGTGTGTTTTAATGATCCCGTTGATCATCAGTCTCACAGCTTGTTTGGTGTGTTGTTAATGATCCCGTTGAATCATTAGATCCCTTCCTCCGTCCTGGTTTGTGTGTGTTAATGATCCCGTTGATCATCAGTCCTCCAGCCTGGTTTGTGTGTGTTAATGATCCCGTTGATCATCAGTCCACCGGCCTGTGTTGAGTGTGTGTTTAATGATCCCTTGAATCGCAGTCCCTCCGGCCTGTTTGTGTGTGTTAATGATCCCGTTGATCATCAGTCCTCCGGCCTGGTTTGTGTGTGTTAATGATCCCGTTGATCATCAGTCCTCCAGCCTGGTTTGTGTGTGTTAATGATCCCGTTGATCATCAGTCCTCCGGCCTGGTTTGTGGGGGGTAATGACCCGTTGAATCATCATCCTCTCGGCCTTGTTTGTGTGTGTTAATGATCCCGTTGATCATCAGTCCTCCGGCCTGGTTTGTGTGTGTTAATGATCCCGTGGATCATCAGTCCTCCGGCCTGGTTTGTGTGTGTTAATGATCCCGTGGATCATCAGTCACCGGCTGGTTTATATGTGTTAATATCACCGTGGATCATCAGTCCTCCGGCCTGGTTTATATGTGTTAATGATCCCGTGGATCATCAGTCCTCCGGCCTGGTTTATATGTGTTAATGATCCCGTGGATCATCAGTCCTCCGGCCTGGTTTATATGTGTTAATGATCCCGTGCATCATCAGTCCTTCCGCCTTGTTTATATGTGTTAATGATTCCCGTGATCATCCGTCCACCGCCTGGTTTAGATGTGTTAATGATCCCGTGCATCATCAGTCCTCCAGCCTGGTTTATATCAGGTCTCCTGAACTCGAAAGAAAATAGTCCCTGAATAAGAAGTATTGAAAAACACAAGAAAGAAAAGTGATGAATGTAAGGAAACTGAAGGTAGGTAGAAGTTTGTGAGATTAATTATCTTAAATATTCACGAGACTGCAAGAAAAAATGAGCAATTCAGGTAGAATGCAAAAGATTTAACAGGTTTTTGTTCCAGACTACTGTGTCAGGATGATAGTATCATCCCTTTTTAGTTGCTGTCAAACAACTTACTATCTTAAATGGATGGGAATCCCTGCAGTTTGATGACATATTTGAATTTCATTAAGTAAGTTTATTTTGGCAGAAGTACATATAAATACATCCATCATACAAAGTGTAAATTACCTAGGATAACCCAAAAAAAGCCAAACAAACTGACTTATATCCATTGGGATCCCTGTATTTACATAGAATCTTGGAGTCCTTGTCTGCACACTTTTGGAAAAGCATTTAGAAAATGAATAATGGTGAATGTGTTTTCTTTTATGGGTGATCTTACCTTTCTAGCATGACCAACCTCTTAAAAATAGAATGCATACAAGAGAAAATAATTTAGGGGAGACATTTATATTACAGCCTCTCCTTGCTTAGAGACGTATTCGTTTACCAACGCCTCGGATGTACAACGGGCTCTGACCAGCATGCATGCCTAAATAATGTATATGAGAGCTGATTTCCTCTATTCTGTCTATTACAATATACAGTACACTACTATATCAACATTTAACAATACATACATCAGAAATGTTATAAATGGTGCAAAGGTGACATTAAAACAATATCAAAGATAGTTGACACAAATCCACTATCATTATAGTATGCTCCTCACTTAGCGACAAATTCGTTTACCGACATGGTCTTAGGAACACAACTCCGTCATTAACTGAGGAGAGGCTGTATTTTTAAATGGAGACATACACTAAATAACAAAGATGGGGCAAAAATTATTAAGTAGGGTGTTCATATATTATGAAGAACAAGTAAAGGTGCATTATTATTATTATTATTATTATTATTATTACAGTATTCAAGCAATAGTCTCATAGGATTTATAAAACGACTGGGAAGTTGGAGATACTAGTCCGATTTTATTCAGTGAATGGAAGGGTAGCTCTAGGTTCTTGGATTAAAAGCCTTCACATAAGTCACATCCTCGAGGAACCACGCTTTACTAAGCCCACGGTCAAATAAAACATTACGCACTGTATCTACATACACAAACTTGTTCCAGATAATAATAATAATAATAATAATAATAATAATAATAATAATAATAATAGTAGGGAGAAAAAGTTAGCATATGAGAAGTTTTTACAAAGTAGAAGTGATGCAAGGAGGGAAGAGTATATGGAGAAAAAGGGGAGAGGGAGGGGTTAAGAGAGTGGTGAAGCAATGTAAAAAAGAGAGCAATGAAGAGCGGTGAGATGTTTATCAACAAATTTTTGTTGAAAATAAGAAAAAGTTTGGAGTGAGATTAACAAGTTAAGAAAGCTCCTAGAGAACAAATGGAGTTTGTCAGTTAAAAATATTAGAGGAGAGTTATAAAATGGAGAGTAGAGTATTGGTAAGATGGAGGGAATATTTTGAGGAATTGTTAAATGTTGATGAAAATAGGAAGCTGGTGATTTCGGTATAGGGCAAGGAGGAATAACATCTTGTAGGAGTTGGAGGGAAGAGCCAGTTGTCGGAGTGTGGGGAAGTTCGTGAGGCATAGGTAAAATAAAGGGGGTGTAAGGCAGGCCGTGATTGATGGGTTTAAAGATAAAATGTAAAAGCAGGTGGGGATATAGTTTTGGAGTGGTTGGTGCAAATTAATTTAATAAATGTATGGAGAGGGTAAGGTACCTAGGGATTGGCAGAGAGCATGCATAGTTCCTTTGTATAAAGGCAAAGGGGATAAAAGAGAGTGCAAAAATTATAGGGGATAAGTCTGTTGAGTGTACCTGGTAAAGTGTATGGTAGAGTTATAATTGAAAGAATTAAGAGTAAGACAGAGAATAGGATAGCAGATGAACAAGGAGGCTTTAGGAAAGGTAGGGGGTGTGTGGACCAGGTGTTTACAGTGAAACATATAAGTGAACAGTATTTAGATAAGGCTAAAGAGGTCTTTGTGGCATTTATGGATTTGGAAAAGACGTATGACAGGGTGGATAGGGGGGCAATGTGGCAGATGTTGCAAGTGTATGGTGTAGGAGGTAGGTTACTGAAAGCAGTGAAGAGTTTTTTACGAGGATAGTGAGGCTCAAGTTAGAGTATGTAGGAAAGAGGGAAATTTTTTCCCAGTAAAAGTAGGCCTTAGACAAGGATGTGTGATGTCACCGTGGTTGTTTAATATATTTATAGATGGGGTTGTAAGAGAAGTAAATGCGAGGGTCTTGGCAAGAGGCGTGGAGTTAAAAGATAAAGAATCACACACAAAGTGGGAGTTGTCACAGCTGCTCTTTGCTGATGACACTGTGCTCTTGGGAGATTCTGAAGAGAAGTTGCAGAGATTGGTGGATGAATTTGGTAGGGTGTGCAAAAGAAGAAAATTAAAGGTGAATACAGGAAAGAGTAAGGTTATGAGGATAACAAAAAGATTAGGTGATGAAAGATTGAATATCAGATTGGAGGGAGAGAGTATGGAGGAGGTGAACGTATTCAGATATTTGGGAGTGGACGTGTCAGCGGATGGGTCTATGAAAGATGAGGTGAATCATAGAATTGATGAGGGAAAAAGAGTGAGTGGTGCACTTAGGAGTCTGTGGAGACAAAGAACTTTGTCCTTGGAGGCAAAGAGGGGAATGTATGAGAGTATAGTTTTACCAACGCTCTTATATGGGTGTGAAGCGTGGGTGATGAATGTTGCAGCGAGGAGAAGGCTGGAGGCAGTGGAGATGTCATGTCTGAGGGCAATGTGTGGTGTGAATATAATGCAGAGAATTCGTAGTTTGGAAGTTAGGAGGAGGTGCGGGATTACCAAAACTGTTGTCCAGAGGGCTGAGGAAGGGTTGTTGAGGTGGTTCGGGCATGTAGAGAGAATGGAGCGAAACGGAATGACTTCAAGAGTGTATCAGTCTGTAGTGGAAGGAAGGCGGGGTAGGGGTCGGCCTAGGAAAGGTTGGAGGGAGGGGGTAAAGGAGGTTTTGTGTGCGAGGGGCTTGGACTTCCAGCAGGCATGCATGAGCGTGTTTGATAGGAGTGAATGGAGACAAATGGTTTTTAATACTTGACGTGCTGTTGGAGTGTGAGCAAAGTAACATTTATGAAGGGATTCAGGGAAACCGGCAGGCCGGACTTGAGTCCTGGAGATGGGAAGTACAGTGCCTGCACTCTGAAGGAGGGGTGTTAATGTTGCAGTTTAAAAACTGTAGTGTGAAGCACCCTTCTGGCAAGACAGTGATGGAGTGAATGATGGTGAAAGTTTTTCTTTTTCGGGCCACCCTGCCTTGGTGGGAATCGGCCAGTGTGATAATAATAATAAAAATAATTTTTTTCTTGGTTGTTTGTTGGGCTATCTCATTGAAACTTGGGTAACGTATGATGGAAAGATGCTTCTCAACGTACAACAAAAATAAAAAAGACGGACGATAAATAAGGGAGTTCACCTCTCGGCCATTAGCCGCCTCTTTGCAGTATATTTTCTTATGTTTTTTATGGTTGTATTCTCATTTTTTTGGACTCATTTGATAGAATGGAAGATATATTACAGAAATAGACATGATTTTGATTGCTTTCATGACGAAAAGTACCTTGAAATTGAGCTCAAAGTAGCAGAAATGTTCGATTTTTGTCGATGTTCAATGAACTTTGTGTAAGTCAAGTTGGTTAATTTTATTAAGTGTATTCTAACCTAACCACTCTGTAATCCGGCAAACTCAGTAATCTGGCACACTACAGGTCCCAATGATGATGGATTTGTGATGGAGGACCTGTAGTCTTTTTCAAAATAAATGTACAACTGCAATTGAAGAGAAGCTAGAACGGCACATAACTCTCACATCATCACATGAAAAATATGGATTGAAGGTAAATATGAAAGTGCTAAGTCACCAGAGTTGGAATCCTCCTCGGCTATACATACCACTGAAAAATGAAGCAATGTCACTTTTCTTGTTCATCTCGAGAAGATATTCATCGATGATGTCACGTGGATTGCTGGGGTCCAATTTGGCTTTGTGAGACTCTATAATACCCTGGAAAAAAAAATTATGAAAGGAACTGAATTACAGTAGGACCCTGTGTCCACGGGACTGGTATCTGCGGTTTCAGTTATTCACGGTTTACCATGGCCCAAAAATAACCCTTAATTTTGCTTAATAATGGCCTCAAAGTGCAAAAGTAGTGATGTTGGAACTTCTTCGAAGACTATGAGAAGCCCTGAAGTGCTTCACACAATAAACGGACAATTGGCAGTAAAAAAATGCCAATTCTCCACTTTTAGTTAGTTTAATATGTTTATTATGCACCCCATACCCATCCAGTGGGGGAGGTACATAATGGGTCCAGGGACTGGGCCTCAAAGTTTTGATAGCTGAGCAAGTTACAGAGGTAATGAATTCACAATTTACAAAGGTAATGAACTCACAATTTACAAAGGTAATGAACTCCAGGTAGGTCTAGTCACAATCATGACAAGTTACAAAGGTATTTACAGATTACAGAGGTGCACAATGGGTCCAGGGACCGGGCTCCAAAGTTTTGATGGCTGAACTAGGTACAAGGTAATGAATTCACAAGTTACAAAGGTAATGAATACTGTAAGAATGGTTACTTACGTGTATACATGGCTGCAATCGTGAACAAATTTTAGAGTAATGAGCAATTCACACTTACTGTGCATAATTTACCAATTAAACTTTATCATAGTATGTGAGTAAACAGAAGATGACTTATATAGTATTGGGTTCGCTACTATCCATGGTTTCGGGTATCCAAGGAAGGTCTTGGAATGTAACCCCCCGTGGATAAGGGGGGGACTACTGTACTCAGAAGTTTGTGTCAAATGGTCTATGCAATACATCTGAAATTACTTTAAGCAAGCCCAAAAACCAAACCTAATTTGGCCAGTTGGAAAGATGGTTAAAAGACACTATACGGAGAGCAAACCAATGTAAACATAAAGAATTAAAAATCACAATACCATGACTGGAACAATACACATCGAGGGAAACTTATGATGTTTTGGAC
Source organism: Cherax quadricarinatus (assembly GCF_026875155.1). Taxonomy (NCBI): domain Eukaryota; kingdom Metazoa; phylum Arthropoda; class Malacostraca; order Decapoda; family Parastacidae; genus Cherax; species Cherax quadricarinatus. The sequence continues at coordinate 12,038,539 of NC_069496.1, forward strand.
TAACTGAGACCATTAACATCATTGTGTCAAGTTAATGGTCCAAAGTTGGACTGAAACATCATCATAAGCTTCTTTCTGCTATGTGCGGGTTATTTGTGCATCATAAACACATGATGTTCCAGGCTAAGTAGATCTTTAAAAGGCTCTTCCTAAAGCCAATTATAGTTTATAAATAAGAATTTGCTCTATATGTCTTGCCTCTTTTTACCATGTTGTTGTTAAGTCTTGTCCACTAGTTGAGAATGATGCAAATAGTACTCTATGTACATGAGCAATTTGAGTGCTGTAAAGTAATGTATATTAGAAAAAATGAATGGTAATTCTTGTTGGTAGATGATGCACAGCAAAGTTTAAGTTCAGATGGACAAAGACAATATACATTATTTTATATACGTAGACAAAGTCTAACAATTTAGGGCGCTAAAATGAAACTCTTCCAGACACTTTTCCCAGATGCATGGAGAGTCTGATACTCTAAATTAATTTATAAGTGCAAAAGAAACTGCAAAGTGTCACATGTGAACATTTTGCAGCTTGCAAACTACCCATTTGTGAATCATAACAACTACTGTAATACTGAATTGTTCCCTAAAACAAACAACTCATTTACATAAATATAGAAAATATGCAATTTTTTTTTTTAAAGGAACTAAATTTTGCTTTATCGTGAGCTAAACATACCTGATAAAAGCTTATTCTACATATGTGACTTAATACCCATTTTTTTTTTTTTTTTTTTTTTTTCAACAAGTCGGCCGTCTCCCACCGAGGCAGGGTGACCCAAAAAAGAAAGAAAATCCCCAAAAAGAAAATACTTTCATCATCATTCAACACTTTCACCACACTCGCACATTATCACTGTTTTTGCAGAGGTGCTCAGAATACAACAGTCTAGAAGCATAAACATATAAAGATACACAACATATCCCTCCAAACTGCCAATATCCCAAACCCCTCCTTTAAAGTGCTGTCCAGACTTACCCCCATGAGTCTCAAGGCATTCTGTTTAACCTTGTCTAATAAATCAAGTTTAAGAAGCTTTCTTGTGAGAAATCTTGGGAAATAATTTAGTATAGGAAAGAAGATTGGAAGAAAAGGATTCATGTCTTCTTGAAAGGATTTTATGAGTGCAATAAAGGAAGTGATGTCCTTGTCATCCAGCTCATAGCGACGACCTAAGGAAACAAATAACATAAGATTAGAAATAAAGTGTGTACAATTAAAATTTGATTAACCACTTAAAACCTCAGGAAAACAGAGAATATTATTACAAACAAGATATTTTTTGCTGCATTTTTAACCCTTTCAGGGTCCATGCCGTAGATCTATGGCTTTACGTTGAGGGTCCAAACCATAGATCTATGTCATGAGCTCAGCTCACTCTGGTAAGCTGTGAGTGGTAAATTTTGGCCTAGATATGAGAGAATACATCTATGTGGTATGTGTGCACTACATAAAACAAATCCTGCACCACATAGTGCATAATGAGAGAAAAAACTGAGACCGTAATTTTTTATTAAAACAGTGACTTTGCAGTGTTTTTTGTATGTTTTTTATAGTTGTATTTGCAATTTCTTGGTCTCATTTGATAGAATGGAAGATATATTACAGAAATAGAGATGATCTTGATTGGTTTTAGTACTGGAAATGGCTTGAAATTGAGCTCAAAGTAATGGAAATGTTAAATTTTTGCCGATGTTCAAGAGTAAACAAATGACCTCACACGTCTAATACACACCTGCTGGTAGGTCTAATATATGTTCACAAATGTGGTGATATTATTTATGCAATTATTACAATATTGTATAATAGTAAATCTTCTATTTTTTGGTCTGAATAAAAATTCATTATGTGAATAAAAAAATCAAAATAGAATTCATTAGTAAAGTCTGAAAACATAACTTATGAACAGAAGAAATGTTAGTTTAGTGCCAGGAATGTCTGCATTGTTTATTCTGGACCCTATTTTGAAAATGGAGTATTTTGAACTTTGCATTAAATTGGCCAAATTACCAATTTCTGATCACTTTATTTTGTAGTTAAAACAGTTGACTTGGTGAATTCTTGTGCTCAATCGATAGAATAGAAGTAATACTAGTGAAATAGCTAAGAATTTGGTTGACTGGAATAATGTAATTGGCCTAAAATGGGAGTCAAATTTGGCAAAATAGCCGATGTGTAAATATCGCTGACACATCAAAATTCGCGAGAGCATAATTTCGTCAATTTTCCATCAAATTTTTTACTTTTTGTTTTATTACCTTCAGAAAAAGGTTCTCTACCATTTCATAAGAAAAATAATAAAAAAATATTTTTTGAAAATTCTTGGACACTGGTGCACACTTTGAAATTTGGCCTCTTGACCCTGAAAGAGTTAAATATGATACCAGTGGCCTACCAAGGTCACTAAGAGACGAAGACTTCACTAAAAACACACATGTATTGTTTATTGCCCTTGTTGTATTATGTTAGGCATAACCTTTAAAATGTCCAAGTGTAGATCTACATTCACTTGCCCATTCCTGTATTTGTAATGTATCATGTGAAAATAAACTTGAATTCTAATTCTCACATGGACTTGAACATATTCGACTCAAAATATCTGCTGCCATTGTTACTTAGCAATAAAATGATACTTAGGAGTGAATCAATTGTTACAGACCATTGAGCTAAAGAAATAATACTAATTACACATAATTCAATTCTGCATTAAAGCCCATGAATTCATACATCATGTAGGAGCATACAGTATTCATACATGAAAGTAACTTGGAACTCTTTATGTATTATACAGTTCCCTATCTACTTTCTGTATAAATTTCTTATCTTACACACGTTATAATGTTACTAAGCTCAGTTTTGATCTCTGTCAGTGAGGCCACGAAAGTGAATTTCTGTGGTGAGAATTGGTATGTTGATACTGACAAGATGTGGAAAAAGACACTTATGTACAGCTCAGGACATTTATTATAGGCAATGTGGCTTCCTCAGTACTAGTACTGCCCTCTTAATCTTAATAATAATAACCCAACAAAAAGCCGCAGTAAGAATAATCACTAAATCCCATCCCTGGCAACACCCTCCCCTACTCGTCATACATCTAAACTTACTCTCTGTTCAGTAAATCCACACTTACTACTGTGCAATCTATATCTACAGGACCTTAAATTCCAATATTAACCTTGACCTAAAATGCTTTCTTGATAGTTGTGACAAGACCCACAGGCATAACACCAGACGCAAACATCTCTATGACATTCCCCGTGTCCGACTAAACCTTTACAAAAATTCAATGTGTGTCAAAGGCCCTAAAATCTGGAACACCCTACCTGAAAACTCTAGAACTGCAGACACATTCATCACTTTCAAAACTGGTTAGAAAACATCTCATCTCCCTGATACACCCCGACAACTAACTACACGATAACCACCTGGTGGTTCACAATTACACTCACTCACCCATTGACTATAAACACAGAAATACGAATCTAAATCTTAAAATAATGAATCCTAACTAGCCATAAGTTTGCCTATGATACTCCAATATAGACACTATGTATTGTGCCAAAACAAAAGCATTCACATTGCTAAACTCACAAACCATAATGTAGTCACTTAGCCTTAATACCATAATCTCTAATAATTTAGAGTTTAGAATTAATCTAAGTCTTCCCGAAATGCCTAGCCATGCTAGGTGCCCTAGTGGCCCCCTCTGTAATTAGTATTTTAAAACATATAAACCACACAATATCCAAAATCTGTAAATCCCACATTGTAATCCTTATAGAGAATAAACTTGATTGATTGATAAGTTAGTGTTAAGTTTGCCCGAAATGCTCTGCATATACAGGGGCTTTTGGCATATACACCTGTCAGTCATTCTCTTTTGTACTACCATTGTATCATGCTGAAATAAAATATGATTTTATTATTATTATTATTATTATTATTAAATGTCCTGACCTGTACATAAGTGTCTTGTTCCACAGTTTCTGTTAAGTTTGCAAGATTTTGTGGTACATCATCTGACTTTGTCTATAACACAGGCAACAGCTACAAGGTGTTCCATAGCTTGATTGGTAGTGTACTCAGCTCACACATTGAGGTCCGTGGTTCGATCCCCAGTATGGGTGGAAACATTAGGACGTGTTTCCTTAAGACTTGAAGCTTCCAATTAAATTCGGTGGACCCCCTTCCCAAGCCCCAGCAGAGAGGGATGCCCACACTCCCACCTGAGTTCAGTAATCAGCTGCCCACCAAAGACCGTTAAAGAATTTTCCGCAGAACGGAAAAAAAGTGGAACTGGCTAAAGTAAGCCGATGAACAGGTGCCCCTCCTGTAGAGTGCCCAGCAGGCAAAATAGATGACAAGTGTCCCAGAGAGAAGGGGGAAATTTGTCACTGATACTCAGGCGAGAGAGAGAAGTCCACACCCGACGAAGGCTGACGCAGAAGTCCTCTGTACTCACCTAGTTGAGGTTGCAGGGGTTGAGTCCAAGCTCCTGGCCCCACCTCTTCACTGGTCGCTACTAGGTCACTCTCCCTGAACCGTGAGCTTTATCATACCTCTGCTTAAAGCTATGTATGGATCCTGCCTCCACTACATCTCGTCCCAAACTATTCTACTTCCTGAGTACTCTGTGGCTGAAGAAATACTTCCTAACATCCCTGTGATTCATCTGTGTCTTCAACTTCCAACTGTGTCCCCTTGTTGCTGTGTCCAATCTCTGGAACATCCTGTCTTTGTCCACCTTGTCAATTCCTCTCTGTGTCCATGTATTGTTTATAACAGCTTGATAAAGCTCCTGGAGAGCGAAACATTGCCACAATAAAATGTCACATTAGTTGCACTTGTGAAATTTTACTCTCCTTATATATAGGGTTCGCTACTATTATATATGATTATTATAAGTAATAATTGTACTTACGTGTACCTGTGTCTAAATAAACTTAGGAGTGAAGGACCTGGACCTGTTCTCCCCTTCCTTGGATCGAACCTGATTGGCTATGATTACCCCTTGGTGCTGTATGACCCCCACGGTTTTACTGCTCTCCCATGAATATAACATCCTCTCAGTCCTGGGTAATGTTATATTGTAAGAGAAATACATCCCACTTGTTGTTGTTGGTTTATAGGGCGACTGTTGAAGGGAGTCGTTGTGTTGTTATTGACTGTAAGGGCTGTGATGCCTTGAGCTGTATAGGCCTAGGTGCAGATGCTGGGCTATTAGGCTCAAATTATAATAAAAAAAAAGCTCTGAACCTACATGGGTCATTGTGCAATTAGGTTTAAAGCTTATTTAAGTCTCTTTTTATTCAGGTCCAATAAACAAATTTTGATTTTTACACTGAATTGCATCGAGTCATTAAGACAAGATGTCACCACTAATTATGAATATGTTAATGCCTTAAACAGTGATTGAGGTGAACACTCAGTGTGTATACAATGGAAGACATACTTCTGTCAGTGTGCTTTTATTATTATAATCATAGGGGAGTGCTAAACCCATAGGGATTATATAGTGCCTGTGGGGGGATGGAAGGTATTCAGGCTTAATTCAGGAAACTGGAGCACAGATCTAATTTCCTAGATCAAGAACCCCTCACCAGCATCAAGGAACCTCCTCTGAGGGGTCAGTGTACTGTATATATACCCTCCAGGTATACTCCAGGTATCCTCACTGAGAGATACACACTTATTAGTGTAAATATCCTGATGCAAATAAGTCACTTTGACTTTGTATGATAATTCTACACATCTAAAATTGTGTAATTGTACTTATGTGTACCTGTACTTAAATAAACTTCCCTATTGCATAAAACCCGTAGGGGGTTTATACAATCAGATTCAATCCGGAGAGGAGAGTGACTCCAATACTTAAAATCATGAGCCTTTCCCCAACTTCAACCCACCTCACCTTAGAAAGGAATATAAATTATGAAAAAAAAAATCATTAAACCTACTTGCCACAAGTTGCCAGATAACATTGAGAACTGCTATGTTAATAGAGTTGGGCAGAGGAACTGCCTTGCCATCATATTTCCGGAAATCATTGACCAGCATCTGTGCCTCCTCCTGTATGGGAACCTCCAGATAAGATTTTCCCATCCCCAGGTCCCTCAGATTACGTAGCAAGAACCTTCGTGCATTCTGCCAATGTTGTCCATTAGTCATTATCACGCCTGGTTGTAGGGAGAATACAATCACTGGTCAATATTACACTTGAGTTGCAGAGAGAATAATACAATGTTGCATTGTGAAGGCTAGTGTCACTGTATACATCATAATTGAGTATGTGTACCTGTGCCCAAATAAATTTACTCTTGGTCTTCTGACCGAGGCCTTCTACTGGCTTACCCCTCCGCTCATCTAAAAATATATCATATACATTGGTAAGGTGATAGCGATAAGGTGTAGATAAAAGGTGTGTGCACTGATGAGGATATTTACTGAGGAAATGTTTCACCACAGTGACTAGTCACACGTCTTCCACTTCTCCCCTACTTACTACTACTACTACTACTACTACAATTTTCACTACCAGCATTACCTCTACTGTTACTTTTCCACTTCATTCTTCCTTCCTCTCTTTGTACCGTCCCTGTTTCTCTCTCCTATATATACTGTCTCCTTCACCCTCGTGTGTTAGTGTGACTTGTAAATAGTCCAAGTCAGACCGAAACATCGTCATATGTTTCTCCATATGACGTTGTCTCAACAAAGTCTTGCTTACGTGTATCTAATTCACAAATTGGAAATAAATAAATAAATAAATAAATAAATAAATAAATAAATGGAAGGAGACAGTAATGTATAAACAAGCAAGTTACAAACCTGATTCCTTTCCATCAGTAAGGAAATGAAAGGGCTCCCAGTGGGGACGATCAGTACATTCTATCTTGGAAAAAGCTTCTTTCACCAGTTTAAAGTCACAGATGAAAGTCATATCTACACATCCAGCTCTCACTCTGCAATGAGGCAACTTTCGTGGACAAGGTTGTGTTTGAATATAACAATGGTATACAATCCAGGGCGGGATTAGGCTTCATTAGTATTAATTTCATAGCAAATTCGCTCTGGCTTTGGTACACACGAGTACAATTATCAGTGTAAATTACCTAGGATAACCTAGAAAAGTTAATATTTTTTTTGGTCTGAACAACTAACGGGGGTAAAATTCAGCTCTGATAAGTCTGTGGATTTTATTCTAGCTGTCTTATTCATCAAGCCAGTGTCTGTGGTTCAATCCCCGGCACGGGTGGAAGCGTTGTGCATGTTTCCTTATACCTGCTGTTTCTGCTCATCTAGCAGTAAGTAGGTACATACCTGGGTGTTAGTGGACTGGTGTGGGTGGCATCCTGGGGGACAAGATTAAAGGACCACAATGGAAATAAGACAGTCCTCAATGACGCACTGACTTTCCAGGTTACCTTGGGTGGCTAATCCTCTGGGTGCAGTCAGGCAATTCTCCGCGCGCTCTCAAAAAACTCAAAAACAATCGAAAAATTATGGAAATTGAGTTATTTATAAATATTTATAAAACAGAAAAATAGCATAACTCTTTGGCAACCCAATGGTACAAGAATCAATCTTCTACGACGTTTCTACAGGAAATTATAGTCATTTATATCAGGTATGGTGACAGCGATATGGGTAGCGCGTCTGCTCACAGCCCATATATTTTTTGGAATTTTTTCCTTGTTTTTTTTATAGCTTTTTCTTGCATTACTCTTTCTAATATAATAACTGACTATTTGGCATCATATAAGAATAGGCGGAGCTTTTCCGTAGAATGCCAGCCAAACAGGAACCATCTGGGAACACTGGGCAGTATTCTCGATCCAGAGTGCCAGGAGAAATCACTTCATTATTACGCTTATATCAACTTATATATACACTATACGGCTTATTTATCTATCAGAATTTATCTAACATGATTTAAAAAACACTATAAATAACATACTAACATGTTATATACTCTAGACTGAATAAAATAGGCCATAATATGGCTAGAGACCATCGGGAATATTTCGATATAAATTAGTTACTCCTCTCCATCTCGTCTTTGAGTAAGAGAAAACGGTGTTTTGAAGAGGATAACTGCACTAGAACATCAGTTTACTAAGAAATACACCCAAACAAACGCGATTTTCGCTATTTTTTTTTTCTTTCGAGACGGTGGGCCGACCGGCGTTCCAGGCCAATATCTCGGAAGTAACTTATTCACCTAACGTACCTATTTCTTCCTTTATTACTTAGTTAAATGGAATAATATTCACAGAAATTGTAGAATAATGATTTCTCTAATTTCTGATGGCACATTTTGGAAATATTCCAAATATTTTGGGATTTATGTGGGAGTAAAGGGCAGATTTTTTGCAACATTCCAAGAACAAACTTTATTTTTTTGTGAAATAAAGATAAGTTATTTAGAGGAAAGGTCCCGAAGAAAATTCGTATTAGCATTGTTCTCTCGGCACCAAGTGTCCAAACAACCTTACGTCGTCCCATAAAGGAATAAATCGCCCCGCAAGGGCATTTTCAGTAAATCAGTCATTTTTCAGTCTTTTCAAGAAAGAGTGAAAACACTTTGTCTTGTGCACCAAAACTGGAGGAAAATCGGACAGTAAACCTCCCTCCCCCCCAAAAAAAAAATTCATTGCCTGACTGCCCCCTTAAAATCCCAACAAATCTTAACACATACTGTATTACATAAACATGAAACTGCGTACTCACTTAAAGATGTCCCCATATGTCTTACGGAGTTTACGAACGTCCTCTGCGACCATAAGAAGTTTTAGGTTCCCAATGATAGGTAAACTGAAGGGTCCTGAAAGACATATATTATACACATATATATTCTACTATTCCTTGATAATGTGAGAAATCACGAAAGTGATTAGAATTGCACTATTTTTCACTATGGTTATTTAACGTATTTTGATATCACCTGTTTACTGTGATATTATTACAGATACATTGTACATGTACTAGTGCAGAACAATAGAAATCAAAGAACGTGGCTGGAACCATTCTAAACTGGCCTACAATATCGTGGCTGGAACAATTCTTGACTGGCCTACAATATCGTGGCTGGAACAATTCTTGACTGGCCTACAATATCGTGTCTGGGACAATTCTTGACTGGCTTATAATATCGTGACTGGAACCATTCTTAAGTGGCCTACAATATCGTGTCTGGAACCATTCTTAACTGGCCCACAATATCGTGTCTGGAACCATTCTTAAGTGGCCTACAATATCGTGTCTGGAACAATTCTTGACTGGCCTACAATATCGTGTCTGGTACAATTCTTCACTGGCCTATAATATCGTGACTGGAATCATTCTTAAGTGGGCTACAATATCGTGTCTGGAACCATTCTTAAGTGACTTAAAATATCGTGCCTGGAACCATTCTTAACTGGTCCACATTATTATTATTATAATCAAGGGGGAAGCGCTAAACCCGGAGGATTATACAGCTTAACTGGTCCACAATATCGTGGCTGGAACCATTCTTAAGTGGCCTACAATATCGTGTCTGGAACCATTCTTAAGTGGCCTACAATATCGTGGCTGGAACCATTCTTAAGTGGCCTACAATATCGTGTCTGGAACCATTCTTAAGTGGCCTACAATATCGTGTCTAGAACCATTCTTAAGTGGCCTACAATATAATGTCTGGAACCATTCTTAAGTGGCCTATAATATCGTGGCTGGAAAAATTCATAACCCACACTACTATGATCAAAACAATTTCTAGGAATGAAATTCAACATAGGCCTATTGTAAAAGTTTCAGATTATCTATAAAGCCTAGATGAATTAACTTTAATATCATTTGAAGACTTGTCTCCAATTTCTCGAATAAATTTTCAATGTACTGGTAGGCTAGTGTCTAATTTTTAAACCAACATATTTTTTAAAGAATTAGACACATGTGTAACATCTGGGTATTTTTAAATATACCCAGATGTTGCACATGTGTCTAATTCATGACTCATTCTTCAATAATATTTTAAATACAAGTACAAGCCTATAGTACAATGCAAATTTAATATAACGTGACTGGTAACACTGTAAATCATGGAGGTTAGGTTAGGTAAAATTCGTCAGGAAACAGGTGTTTCCTGACGCTGGTCTTAGATGATGACCTACTGTTGGAGCTTTTGGTTATCTGACCGAGGCCTTCCGCTGGCTTACCCCTCCACCCCTTTAAAAGTTATGTTCACAGTTATAACCATGGAGGAAAAACTTTTATACACACTTAAAAAACCCACTACAACATAACAATCTGCTACTAGCATCAATTTCTTCTCAAGCTTAAGGTACCAACGCTACATGGGTACTGTACGTAAGCACATGCCACGAAGGTTCCAGTCATGAGCCTCACCACCTGACCTTATACACTCATATATTCTTTATTTGAAAGATGTGCTACAAAAACAAACTATCTGCATCTACTGACTCCTAATACAGTATCACTGGTTGCACCCACAATGTAGTTACACTCCCTATTATGTCGTAATGATCACCTACCTAGAAGCACATACCTATGAAATATAATTTTCAGTACATACACACTTGGTCTTCCTTCCTACTTCTGCAACATTGCAGGCTCCTGATGATGTGCTGATTGCAACACGAAAGGCCTATAGCTAACATTGCAAGCTCTTGATGATGTGTTGATTGCAACATGAAAGGCCTAGAGATAACATTGCAAGCTCCTGATGATGTGTTGACTAACACAAAAGGCCTAGAGCTATCATTCAACTCCACCTTGGGTGTATATATGCTAAGCATCATGTATACATACCTGGAGGAAGATTTTTAGCAGGTTTGTGGAAGAAATAGACAGCAAGGAGAGCCAGGAACACTAACAGCAACACCTCCACAATCATCTCGCCTCTGTAACTCTGGAAATTAACCGTTGTGTTAGTGGAGAAGAATGTGTGGTTTATAGGGGGTGTGAGGGATGTATCCTCGTGGCTCAGTTGGCAGCGGCCTCGGCTAACACACTGGAGGACCAGTGTTCGATTCCTTGATGAGTGGACACATTACAGTAACAATAATCTCTATTTCTACCAGTACATGATACAACTTATACAGACCATAGTTGACATCAATGACATACTACTATATAGAAAGTTCCTTGTTATGCTGAGCATTTCTGGTAACATATTTCGTTACACTTGATATCCCTGTTCACCTAGCATAGTCACCTTATACCTGCTGTTCCTGTTCACCTAGCAGTAAGTAGGTACCTAGGTGTTAGTCACCTCACACCTGCTGTCACTGTTCACTTAGCAGTAAGTAGGTACCTGGGTGTTAGTCACCTTAAATCTGCTGTCCCTGTTCACCTGGGTGTTTGTCACCTTAAACCTATTGTCACTATTCACTTAGCAGTAAGTAGGTATGTAGATGAATGGTTCAGAGAATCAACAAGTTAATAAATTAGACACGTGTGCAAAATTTGGTTATCTTTAATGAGGAAACATTTCGCCACACAGTGGCTTCATCAGTCCATACAAAGGAGAATGTAAAGTAAAAGGACACAAGAACAACTAATGTGACATTTTTATTGTGGCAACGTTTCGCTCTCCAGGAGCTTTATCAAGCCGTTATGGCTTGATAAAGCTCCTGGAGAGCGAAACGTTGTCACAATAAAAATGTCACATTAGTTGTACTTGTGTCCTTTTACTTTACATATTGTCGGTAATTCTACCAACTTTATTACAAAGGTGAATGTTGAAGATCAGGAGTTTGAGGTAATCAGTCCCTCAGCCTGGAGTCGATGTGTTCAGTCCATACAAGATTGATGGACTGAACACATCGACTCCAGGCTAAGGGACTGATTACCTCAAACTCCTCCTCTCCTTACACTTTCTGCTTTGTATTGGACTGATGAAGTCACTGTGTGGCGAAACGTTTCCTGAATAAAGATTCCGATTGTTGCATAAGTGTCTCAATCTTCAACTGCCTATCTCTAAGCGTCTCTGGAGTCAAGACACCCTCAGCAATCATGCTGAGACAAGCATGGCACTGGCAGAGGGACGCACATGTGCAGTGTATTCCACAGAAGGTTCTGTCGACCTTGACAGAAAGAGAGCAGAAGCTGGACTGTACCACAATGGTCACACACAAGGCTGGCGACTCCCTGACCACTGCACGATCCTTCAAGCTGAGCTGGTGGCGATTCAGCAGGCACTGTCACATGCCCTACGACATCGACTCCGACCTGTCATACATGTTGATTCCACCTCTGCAATCAATGCCCTCTCCCATCCTCAACCACAGGACAATGTTCACCTCATCACATCGATACTGAGCATAATGACAGCCTTAGAGGTTCAGGGTAACAGATCGACATTGAACTGTACACAATCACGAACGAGAATGATCTATCACGATTTCTCAGGGATACCAATCTTACAGAGAATAACTAAACAATGTCCAACTAAAAAGCCTACGTAGTGTAGTGTACGTTTTGCTCCATTATTGTTCAAATTTCATTGTACAATCTCTTAGTAATTAAATAATCAACTACCTCAATTTGTGATTTTACTAGTAAGCATAGGTCACCTTATGTGATTTTGTTATTTACTATTGTTCGCTTAAACATTAGCTGAATTGATACTTTCTCTGTCCATATTACTACCTCATATTTTTTTTTAAATACTATCAATTGATATTACTTACTAAAATTAAATATATATCAATTTTACTAAAATTTCAATTTACTCTTAAACAATTTTGACATTTAATAACCATTACTTGTCTAATTACCTTTACCTGTTTTAATGCCACATTTACTATCCTAGATTACTCTTAATTACCTTGTACTGCCATATAACCTCAAGTATAACTACCAGTGCAATATTGAATGAAATAAACATTACTTTTTCACTTTTTGTAATCATTATTACTTCTAAAATTTTATTAAACACCATATTTACTACCAGTCAATTTTAATTTTGTACATTAAACATTATTTTATACTTCTCATAACATTTTGTAGCTAAATTTTCAAGTTTTTATATTCAACCCCAACCTTTATATTATCCCTTGTACCTGTGTACCTGTCTACCCTCTTACTATCATATTATAATCAAGACATTACCATTGTTATTTTTTTACTATTATTCTTTTGGTACTTTAATTGTGAATTTTATTTTGTCAATTTAAATCTAGGTATAATCTTGATCTTGTCAACAACATATACCAGACTCTAGTGCAATTGCAAGTACCATTTCAAATTGTATTTTTATATTATAAGTTTATATTATAATTCCTACCATCTGCCCATTTAACTTTGCTTACCATTACTTAATTTTAGTCCCTTATATGTTTTCCTCCATTATTTTAGCTTTATCTAACTATCCAGTTTTATATATTCACAATTGTAAAATAATCAATGGGTGCTAAGTAGAATAAGTTCACAATTTTGCCATGCTATTCCAAAGCTCATTTATTTTGATTACCACTTTATTGTTCACCACAACCTGTATTAGTTCCCCTTTTTTAATTATAATTTTTATACTATAATTCTAACTTTAAAAAAAAATTACCTTTATAGTACTACCTACTAGATCAATTCCCAAGCTCCACTATTTGAATCCTCACTTTATTTGTATTAGTCCCTTAGCTCATTAAATTTACATTTGTTTACATCATCCAGGTGCTATAATTTTAGCTTAAGAGCTATTTACTTTGTTTTATACAAATTTCAAACTATAGATTCACTACAAATCTTATGATTACAAGCATTGACCTGATACCAACCTCTTATTTAATGACTTAAATGAATCAAACAGAACTGTATTACTACACGCAGACCATCAAAGGACTTCTCAGTGCCGAACAACAACATAACTATATTAAAACTCAATATCAGATCTTTTAAGCAAGCATTACAATGACCTCATAGCATTACTAAATTCCTTACATGCCAATATGTCCATCATTACACTATCTGAAACCTGGCTAAAGCCTGATAGTACAATGCCATGCCATTCCTGTTACACAGCCATACACAACAGTAGGCCAGATCAACAAGGGGGTGGCACGAGGCTATATACACACAACCCACTAGAATGTATCACTAATACATGCACAAGGGATGACATGGGAATCTATAATAGCTAAATTCAAACAAAGTACCACAAAAACCCTCTCTCAACATTGATTAAACATCTGCTACAGGTTCAACATCAAACATTAACCAATTTAGTCAAAATCTCGGAAGTATGATAACTGATGCACGCATGAACAAAGATCCCTTACTACTTCCCAGGTGACTTCAATATAAATCTCCTGCAAGACCAGGAACCACACGTTACAGAATTCACAAACACAATGAGTAACTGGTATGTTACTACCCACAGTAACAAACTACAAAGTTAACAGAGACTAGTGTTTTCCCCCTACTTGACCAACATCTGGACCAACAACATAACCCCCTTTTAAAATCAGGCATAATTACAGATAAAACCACAGACCACTACCCTAACTTTCCTCATAACAACTCTTGTAAACTACCCCAATACACACTAACGTCACCTCTCCAGACTTCACAATGAGGCAGGCCATTATTAACAACACAACAAGCAATAGCAAAAATTGATGGCACACTGAGCTAGAAACCTATACTGATATTGCCGCATGAATTAATACTTTTCCTAAGGAAAAAAAACCCAATACCTCTATAACAACACTGTCCTAAAAAAACTAAACAGATGACAAGCAAAGAGACGAACAGTCCCTGGCTAACACCCAGCAATCTCAAATACCATAAATACAAAACACCATAAGAAAAACAGTACAGAATGGGGTCCCTAACCAGAGACCAAACCCAAAACGTTACTCGTCAATCACATAAACCAGCCTGATAAGAGGGCAAAAAAATTGTATTATGAGAACAGATTACCCAACTTACGAGGTTATATAAAAAAGACCTGGAAAACCCAATCAGAAATTCTGGAACAAAAAACGATATCACGAAATAAGCGAAATAAAATAAGCAAAAACCAGATGAACCCAACTCCCACCAACAGAAACATCAAACAACTCAATGATTTCTTCTCACTAAGGAACAAAACCTTGCCCAATAAAATCCAAGCTCAGATACCGCACACCAAATGACTACCCTTCACCGGCAACATCCCCCGAACACACTGTTTACTAGCTCCGACTAACCCCATATTAAGTCCTCCCTTAATATCACGCACTAAAAAACAAGGCAGGAGATTTAAATACTACCACCCATATTATACAAAAAAAGTGTCACAAGTGGCTAACACCAATCATTGCAACACTCTTTTAACAAATCCATTGAATCCTCCCAACCTTCCCTACAGTACTCCAATACAAGGGTCACCCCGTTCCATCAAAAGGAGGAACCAAACAGAGTTTGAATAACTATAGGCCAATATTCCACCTTACACCCACTCTCAAAAATCTTCGAAAAATTAATTCAAAACGAAACTACTCCTACTTATCTCACAAAACATACTCAACTCCCTGCCAATTTTGGATTCAGAGGCCTATAAAAATACTAATGAGCTATTATACACATGCTAGAACATATATACACTGCAATAGAGAAAAAAGAAGTCCCACTGTGAACTTCATTGACTTACGTAAAAAGCTTTTGATACAGTTGACCATGACTTGCTCCACGTAAATTGTCACACTAAGGTATAAGAAGGACACTCCCTCACCTATCTCAAGTCTTACCTCAGCAACAGAAGCCAATATGTGTACCAATGGGGCAAACTCTTCTGCACAACCAATGTACAGTTGGTGTCCCACAGGGAAGTGTCCATGGCCCTCATTTCTCCTTTCCTCCCTATACATAAATGACCTTCCAAATGCTCGCAATTACGCAAACCCCACACTATTTGCAGAGACACTACATACGTCTTCCTCTCACCCCGGAGCCCAGTCACGCTAGCCAATACTGTAAAATACTCCGAATTACAGAAAATATCTACCTGGATGAGGGAACTAAACAAACTACACTACTAAAACATTTGACAAAACCTACTTCATACAGTTTGTAAACAGAGCTCTACAGAATGTTCCCCTCTTAACATAACGATAAATGTATCACCTATCCAAAACTATCAGAGGGAAATTCTTAGGAATCCACCTTGATATTAGACTCAAATTTCATACACCTATACCATCAAATTTCTAAAAAATTCAAAGACTGAAGGCATACTTATGAAGATACGGAACGATGTTCACAGTCCCAGCCCTCCTGGCCCCTATAACACTCTCTTATTTACCCCTATCACACCTATGGAATTTGTGCCATGGGGCTCAACAACAAAAAACCATCTCAGACCACTAATTACCCAACAAAAGGCTGCATTTAGAAGAAACAAATTCTCGACTACTAGGCAGCACACTCCACCAATATCAATACACAAAACCAACTCACCATACAAAACATCCAGACCTATTAACTGCACCTAATACAATACATAGAACACATAACTCTGATATTAACCCCACCCTCAAACATCTCCTTTGCCAACCACAACAGAACACATCGACCATACCACAAGCACAGATCACTCTTTGAATTGTTCCTCGTGTCCATCTCACACTATGCAAAAACTCATGCACATAAAAGGCCCTAAAAATCTGGAATTCAATACCTGTAAATACAAAAGAAACACATACCTGTTTTATAAATTCTGTAGTCTCTTCCTCAAAGATTACTTACTCACCCAAAACCAAATAAATACTAATACCTGAACATTATAAATTGTATATCTTAAATGGTTCCTCACAATTATTTCACATAAATGTTAAACCCAAAAAACCCAATCTAACTTTATTATTTTTTTTAAATACACTACCTAACAAATCACTACTCACCTGAATGCAACCATATGACCTGTATTTGTAAAACTTCACGTTTGTGCATTTTAGTTATTCTGTTTACAATTTAATGTTTATCGCTGATTTCATCATTGCTTAGTAGCAGCGCTGTATAGTCCTTGTTGCTTAGCGCTTCTTTTTGATGATAATAAAAATAATCATCATTACTTTAGGTAAACTTAAGTAATTTTAAGCCAGCCCTCATGCAATTGGGGGGGGGGGGGGTGGGGGGGCATAGTCTAAGTGGCTTGGCATCTGCTCTTTATCTGTATTTTTTTTTTGTAACCTCTGTATGTTCACAAATTGGAAATAAATAAATAAATAAAAAAAACTGGATCCCCACCATGCTGGCAATCCGGAAAATGAGCGCAATGATGCAGCCAAGGTCAGCAACAGACCTATCCACATGTTGGGATACTGCCCCATCAGCCTACGGACAGACCAAACTGGTGGCAGCAGCCAAAGCCATGAACTTATGGGGAGGTCTTAGGTGATATAACCCCCATCTCAATATGGTACCGAGCACGACCAGGGAGAACCCCCTACCATATGATAGAAGCCCCTGGTCCAGACGGCATTGTACCGCCATCCATATCGTCATCGTTTGGGGCTTTCCCCACAGCCAAGATGATAGTAGACAAGGCTGAGGAGGAGATGTCCAGTAACGTAGCACGCTGTCCAGCAGCCTCTAACACACAAGCTTCTGGATTGCGAAGTTACTGGACACTCCGCGGCAACTAGGAGTGATATTCCCTTACGTACTGAAGAGGACCCAGAATGACTGCGCCACACTAGTTTTACCATGGAGTCAAACGAACCAGACAAGCTGTTGCCGTGATAAACGACAATATCCTCCTCGCTAGGTTCATAGTATTAGGAGTACAATGCAGTGTTTGTCGATTATGAGATGCACCAAGTGAACTGACCAGCAGCATGTCGCATCATTGTAGAAACCTTTCTCCCTCGGGAGCCAGAGACGGGTCATCGCAAGACTGAGACCCGTGCTAGGACTACGGTCTTTGCGAATAAATTCAAACAGGTTGTGGTAAGACATGGTATAACAATACCGCCAGATGAAGTTAAGACACGATCACACTACCAACAATACCACCAGTCCGATAACATTCTTCTTTGCAAATATACAGGGTTAAACCAGCAAACAAACCAACAAAATACCTTATCATCCGTGACTGCTTGCAGAGCAAAGGCAATGTTTCGCGCTTTCACTGAGACTGATCCCCCATAATGGATCACTTGGACAAATTGAAATATGGATCCCAGGTTTACAACCAATACAGATTGACAGAGTGAATCAACGCAAAAGGGGGGGGGGGGTTTGGCCTGTACATTCCAGAGTCCACTTGTTTGCACAGAACTGCTTAATGCCTCAAATGACGTAGTGGAAGTTTTAGCAGTAAAGGTCGAGAACCAAAACCTAGTCATTGTGGTAGTCTACAAGCCTCCGGATGCAACATCCCAGAAATTTCCCGGGAAAACAGCTGTAAAAATTGACCACTGTCTGGAAAATCTTTCCAGCTCCTGCACCCAACATCTTGCTCCTGGGGGATTTCAACTTAAGGCACCTAAAATGGAGGAATAAAAGCAAATAATATTGTTGCAGTAATAACACCAGGAGGCAGCTCTGATAAAAAACTCACACTCACACGAGCTTTTAATCTCTGCACAAATTAAAATTTAAACCGGGCAAATAATAGAGCCTACTAGACTGGAGAATACACTAGACCTCATATTCACTAAAATGATGATCTGATAAGAAAGTCACCATATCAAAAAAAATTTTACTCAGATCACAACATAATTGGGGTTCAGACATGTATGCGAGGAGCCCCAGACCGACAAAAGGGAGACTAGTCACGAGGGAGCATTCACCAAATTCAACTTCAATAACAAAAACATAAAGTGGGACCAAGTAAACCAAGTCCTAACCGATATAAGCTGGAAGATATACTAAGCAACACAGCCCCCAAACTTATGCCTGAACAGATTAACTCGGTGGCACTCGATGTATGCAAAAGGGGCTTATTCCTCTAAGAAAAAGGAGGAGTAGATGTAAAATAGAAAGAGACGGCGCTCCCTTTACAGGCGACGGAAAGAATAACAGAGCGGCTAAAGAGGTCAATATATCTGAATGCGCAGGGAGACATGGTCAGAGAAATAGCAAGCATCGAACTTAAGTAAAAATCCTTTAGGAGTCAGGAATGGCGGAAGAACTAAAAAGCTATAAATGAAATCGAAGAAACCCAAAGTATTTCTTCTCCTATGCCAAATCAAAATCCGAGAAAAAACGTCCAGTATTGGGCCCCTACTTAAAAGATGGGTCCTACACAGATGACAGCAAGGAAATGAGTGAGCTACTCAAGTCCCAATATGACTCAGTTTTTAGCAAGCCGCTAACCAGACTGAGAGTCGAAGATCAAATGAATTTTTTATGAGAGAGCCAAAAATTTGATTAACACAAGCCTATCCGATGTTTATCCTGACGCCAAATGACTTCGAACAGGCGATAAATGACATGCCCATGCACTCTGCCCCAGGGCCAGACTCATGGAACTCTGTGTTCATCAAAAAACTGCAAGAAGCCCCTATCACGAGCCTTTTTCCCTCCTATGGAGAGGGAGCATGGACACGGGGGTCGTCCCTCAGTTACTAAAAAAAACAGACATAGCCCCCCTCCACAAAGGGGGGATTAAAGCAACAGCAAAGAACTACAGAACCAATAGCACTAACATCCCATATCATAAAAATCTTTGAAAGGGTCCTAAGAAGCAAGTCACCACCCATCTAGAAACCCATCAGTTACACAACCCAGGGCAACATGGGTTTAGAACAGGTTTGCTCCTGTCTGTCTCAACTACTGGATCACTAAAGACAAGGTCCTAAATGCACTAGAAGACAAAAAGAATGCAGATGTAATATATACAGACTTTGCAAAGCCTTCGACAAGTTTTGACCATGGCGTAATAGCGCACAAAATGCGCGGCTAAAGGAATAACAGGAAAAGTCGGTCGATGGATCTATAATTTCCTCTCAACAGAACACAGAGAGTAGTCGCAACAGAGTAAAGTCCGAGGCAGCTACGGTGAAAAGCTCCCGTTCCACAAGGCACAGTACTAGCTCCCATCTTTTTTCCCTCATCCTCATATCCGACATAGACAAGGGTGTCAGCCACAGCACCGTGTCTTCCTTTTTCAGATGACACCGAATCTGCATTCCAGTGTCTTCCATTGCAGACACTGCAAGGCTCCAGACGGACATAAACCAAAAACTTTCAGTGGGCTGCAGAAAACAATATGAAGTTCAACGATGAGAAATTTCAATTACTCAGATATGGTAAAAAATGAGGAAATTAAATCTTCATCAGATACAAAAAAAATTCTGGCCACAAAAAAAGAGCAAAAAAACCAACGTCAAAGACCTGGGAGTGATTTTGTCGGAGGATTTTACCTTCAAGGGGCCCTAACATTGATCAATCGCATCTGCTAGAAAAAAGACAGGATGGATAATGAGAACCATCAAAAATAGGGAGGCCAAGCCACGATGAACTCTTCAGGTACTTGTCTTTGGGCTGGAATATTGCTGCACTCTAACAGCCCCTTTAAAGGGCGGGGTGAAATTGCCCACCCAAAATTACAGAGAACTTTTCCCGGGCCCCATAACGGGGATAAAACACCCAATTACTGGGAGCCTTGGGGTTTCTAAAACCGTTCCCTGGAATGCAGGGGAGAGATACTATTTTATACACCCCGGAAAATCCCAGAGGGGCAGTACCCAACTTCACCGAAAAACATCCCCTACGAAAACAAAAGACTTGGGAGACGATGCCCCTCCCCCCAAGAAAAGCAGGGGGGTCAAGCACGTTAAGGACCATACAATAAGTGTCAGGGGGCCCCAGACTTTCAACTGCCTCCCCACACATAAGGGGGTTACCAACAGACCCCTGGGGGTCTCAAGCGGACTGGACAAGCACCTAAAGTCAGTTCCTGACACCGGGGTGGGGTCGTACGTTGGTTTGCTGCAGCCAGCACAACAGCCTGGTTGATCGGCGCTGATCCACCAGGAGGCCGGGTCCGCCCGGGGCCGCGGGGGCATTGACCCCCAAAACTCCTCCAGGTAAACCCAGTAAACATCGGTTTATTTTTATTGTAGACTTTTCATGTCTACATAAAGTCTACAAAAAAGAAAACCAGATTTGACAAGTGTCTTAACTTTCATCTTGTCGGATTGTATACCTGTCTTGCACACTGTCAGGCACTACAACATCATGGAATTTGGTTCAGAGGAACACTACATTCCAATTCACCGTTATTCTCTTAATAAAGATTAAGTTGAATTTACAGAATTTGGGTTTGGGTCGTGGCTTCTAAAACTAAACCATAAATTTTTGTAGACCTACTTCCACTGGGGAATCCCGCCTACCAGTGACTATGCCCTCGTCTGCTACACGTCCTTATCCACTGACGCCTATATAACCGCCAGTCTCCTTACCTGTGCTTCAGAATGTCTACAACCACGGTGCTGTGAACACCACATACAAGGCTGAGGGACTCATTGCCTGGAGTTTACCTGGAGAGAGTCTTTCTAAACCAACTTGTCGGTATTTATTACCAAGGTTTATACCAATAATAATAAATAAAATAATAAATATATAATATATATATATATATATATATAATATATATTTTATATATATATATATATATAAATATATATATATATATATAAAATATATATATAATATATATATATATATATATATATATATATTAAATATATATAAAATATATAATATATATAATATAATATATATTATATATTATATATTATATATATATATATATATATATACCTGGAGTTTACCTGGAGAGAGTTCCGGGGGTCAACGCCCCCGCGGCCCGGTCTGTGACCAGGCCTCCTGGTGGATCAGAGCCCGATAAACCAAGCTGTTGCTGCTGGCTGCACGTAAACCAACGTACGAGCCACAGCCCGGCTGGTCAGGAACCGACTTTAGGTGCTTGTCCAGTGCCAGCTTGAAGACTGCCAGGGGTCTGTTGGTAATCCCCCTTATGTATGCTGGGAGGCAGTTGAACAGTCTCGGGCCCCTGACACTTATTGTATGGTCTCTTAACGTGCTAGTGACACCCCTGCTTTTCATTGGGGGGATGGTGCATCGTCTGCCAAGTCTTTTGCTTTCGTAGTGAGTGATTTTCGTGTGCAAGTTCGGTACTAGTCCCTCTAGGATTTTCCAGGTGTATATAATCATGTATCTCTCCCGCCTGCATTCCAGGGAATACAGGTTTAGGAACCTCAAGCGCTCCCAGTAATTGAGGTGTTTTATCTCCGTTATGCACGCCGTGAAGGTTCTCTGTACATTTTCTAGGTCAGCAATTTCACCTGCCTTGAAAGGTGCTGTTAGTGTGCAGCAATATTCCAGTCTGGGGGGATGGGGAAAGGCATTCAGGCTTAATTCGGGGAACTGGAGCACGGATCCAATTCCCTAAATCAAGAGCCCCTCACCAACATCAAGGAACCTTCCTTGAGGGGCTAGATAGAACAAGTGACCTGAAGAGTGTCATCATGGGCTTTGCCTCCCTAGTTTTGAAGGTTCTCATTATCCATCCTGTCATTTTTCTAGCAGATGCGATTGATACAATGTTATGGTCCTTGAAGGTGAGATCCTCCGACATGATCACTCCCAGGTCTTTGACGTTGGTGTTTCGCTCTATTTTGTGGCCAGAATTTGTTTTGTACTCTGATGAAGATTTAATTTCCTCGTGTTTACCATACATATACCTGGAGTTTACCTGGAGAGAGTTTCGGGGGTCAATGCCCCCGCGGCCCGGTCTGTGACCAGGCCTCCTGGTGGATCAGCGCCTGATCAACCAGGCTGTTGCTGCTGGCTGCACGCAAACCAACGTACGAGCCACAGCCCGGCTGATCAGGAACTGACTTTAGGTGCTTGTCCAGTGCCAGCTTGAAGACTGCCAGGGGTCTGTTGGTAATCCCCCTTATGTGTGCTGGGAGGCAGTTGAACAGTCTCGGGCCCCTGACACTTATTGTATGGTCTCTTAACGTGCTAGTGACACCCCTGCTTTTCATTGGGGGAATGGTGCATCGTCTGCCAAGTCTTTTGCTTTCGTGTGAGTGATTTTCGTGTTCAAGTTCGGTACTAGTCCCTCTAGGATTTTCCAGGTGTATATAATCATGTATCTCTCCCTCCTGCATTCCAGGGAATACAGGTTTAGGAAACCCCAAGCGCTCCCAGAAATTGAGGTGTTTTATCTCCGTTATGCGCGCCGTGAAAGTTCTCTGTCCCTTTTCTAGGTCGGCAATTTCACCTGCCTTGAAAGGTGCTGTTTTGAGTGCAGCAATATTCCAGCCTAGATAAACAGTGACCTGAAGAGTGTCATCGGGGGGCTTGGCCTCCCTATTTTGAAGGTTCTCATTATCCATCCTGTCATTTTTCTAGCAGATGCGATTGATACAATGTTATGGTCCTTGAAGGTGAGATCCTCCGACATAATCACTCCCAGGTCTTTGACGTTGGTGTTTCGCTCTATTTTGTGGCCAGAATTTGTTTTGTACTCTGATGAAGATTTAATTTCCTCATGTTTACC
The DNA here is from genome assembly GCF_026875155.1 of Cherax quadricarinatus. NCBI lineage: Eukaryota > Metazoa > Arthropoda > Malacostraca > Decapoda > Parastacidae > Cherax > Cherax quadricarinatus. The sequence goes on from NC_069496.1 coordinate 12,062,066, forward strand.
ATATCTGAGTAATTGAAATTTCTCATCGTTGAACTTCATATTGTTTTCTGCAGCCCACTGAAAGATTTGGTTGATGTCCGCCTGGAGCCTTGCAAGTGTCTGCAATGGAAGACACTGTCATGCAGATTCGGGTGTCATCTGCAAAGGAAAGACACGGTGCTGTGGCTGACATCCTTGTCTATGTCGGATATGAGGATGAGGAACAAGATGGGAGCTAGTACTGTGCCTTGTGGAACAGAGCTTTTCACCGTAGCTGCCTCGGACTTTACTCTGTTGACGACTACTCTCTGTGTTCTGTTAGTGAGGAAATTATAGATCCATCGACCGACTTTTCTGTTATTCCTTTAGCGCGCATTTTGTGCGCTATTACGCCATGGTCACACTTGTCGAAGGCTTTTGCAAAGTCTGTATATATTACATCTGCATTCTTTTTGTCTTCTAGTGCATTTAGGACCTTGTCGTAGTGATCCAGTAGTTGAGACAGACAGGAGCGACCTGTTCTAAAACCCATGTTGCCCTGGGTTGTGTAACTGATGGGTTTCTAGATGGGTGGTGATCTTGCTTCTTAGGACCCTTTCAAAGATTTTTATGATATGGGATGTTAGTGCTATTGGTCTGTAGTTCTTTGCTGTTGCTTTAATGCCCCCTTTGTGGAGTGGGGCTATGTCTGTTTTTTTTTAGTAACTGAGGGACGACCCCCGTGTCCATGCTCCCTCTCCATAGGATGGAAAAGGCTCGTGATAGGGGCTTCTTGCAGTTCTTGATGAACACAGAATTCCATGAGTCTGGCCCTGGGGCAGAGTGCATGGGCATGTCATTTATCGCCTGTTCGAAGTCATTTGGCGTCAGGATAACATCGGATAGGCTTGTGTTAATCAAATTTTGTGGCTCTCTCATAAAAAATTCATTTTGATCTTCGACTCTCAGTCTGGTTAGCGGCTTGCTAAAAACTGAGTCATTTTGGGGACTTGAGTAGCTCACTCATTTCCTTGCTGTCATCTGTGTAGGACCCATCTTGTTTAAGTAGGGGCCCAATACTGGACGTTGTTCTCGATTTTGATTTGGCATAGGAGAAGAAATACTTTGGGTTTCTTTCGATTTCATTTATAGCTTTTAGTTCTTCCCGCGATTCCTGACTCCTAAAGGATTCTTTTAGCTTAAGTTCGATGCTTGCTATTTCTCTGACCAGTGTCTCCCTGCGCATTTCAGATATATTGACCTCTTTTAGCCGCTCTGTTATTCTTTTCCGTCGCCTGTAAAGAGAGCGCCTGTCTCTTTCTATTTTACATCTACTCCTCCTTTTTCTTAGAGGAATAAGCCTTGTGCATACATCGAGTGCCACCGAGTTAATCTGTTCTAGGCATAAGTTTGGGTCTGTGTTGCTTAGTATATCTTCCCAGCTTATATCGGTTAGGACTTGGTTTACTTGGTCCCACTTTATGTTTTTGTTATTGAAGTTGAATTTGGTGAATGCTCCCTCGTGACTAGTCTCATTTTGTCGGTCTGGGGCTCCTCGCATACATGTCTGAACCTCAATTATGTTGTGATCTGAGTATATTGTTTTTGATATGGTGACATTTCTTATCAGATCATCATTGTTAGTGAATATGAGGTCTAGTGTATTCTCCAGTCTAGTAGGCTCTATTATTTGCTGGTTTAAATTGAATTTTGTGCAGAGATTTAAAAGCTCGTGTGAGTGTGAGTTTTCATCAGAGCTGCCTCCTGGTGTTATTACTGCAACAATATTATTGGCTATATTCCTCCATTTTAGGTGCCTTAAGTTGAAATCCCCCAGGAGCAAGATGTTGGGTGCAGGAGCTGGAAGATTTTCCAGACAGTGGTCAATTTTTAACAGCTGTTCCTGGAATTGCTGGGATGTTGCATCCGGAGGCTTGTAGACTACCACAATGACTAGGTTTTGGTTCTCGACCTTTACTGCTAAAAACTTCCACTACGTCATTTGAGGCATTAAGCAGTTCTGTGCAAACAAGTGACTGCTGCAATGTACAGGCCAACCCCCCCCCCTTTTTGCCTGTTCACTCTGTCACATCTGTTATAGGTTGTAACCTGGGATCCATATTTCATTGTCCAAGTGATCCTTTATGTGGGGTCTCAGTGAAAGCCGCGAACATTGCCTTTGCCTCTGCAAGCAGTCCACGGATGAAAGGTATTTTGTTGTTTGTTGCTGGCTTTAGACCCTGTATATTTGCAAAGAAGAATGTTATCGGACTGGTGGTATTGTTGGTACTGGGGGGGGATTTTTTTTTTCCGGCATTAGTATCTGTATCTGTTGGTTTTGGAGTGGAGGCCATCGACTGTGGTTCCACCCAGGAATGACTGGATTTGGTGTACGATTTCTGCCATTTCCTGCCAGTTTTTTTTTTCCTTCCTGGCACTAAAAAACCTCTCCCTCTTGAGTGGCTGTGGCTACCCAGGTTTTCCCATGGCCTGGATGTTTTGTATCTTTTTGTCCCCTTTAGATGGTATGCCTGGCAATTTAAGTTATAGCACAGTCTTTCCTGTACTGAAGAGGTACACATTTCAGGGTGAAAAAGCTTATATATATTATATATATATTATATATATATATATTATATATATATATATATATATATATATATATATATATATATATATAATATATATATATATATATATATATATATATATAAACAGATACCCAATTATTACATATGTCTTAATCTTCAATTCGTTGGTATTTTCTTGCCTTTTCAACACAATGAAAGATAATTGTACTTATAAGAACATCATAAGGAACACTGCAGAAGGCCTACTGGCCCATACAAGGCAGATCCTTATCAAAACCATCACTACCCAAGAATTTACTCCCCTTCCTAACTAAACTTACTAAAGAAAGAGATGTACTTACATGTGCGGGAGAGAGAGACAGCAGCACCACCCACCCCAAAGGTCAGTCAGTTACTAAACAAACTTATCATTGTACCACCTCCACACACTTCTCTGCTTGTCATCATGGCTCAACGTTTATTTTAGCTCACTAATGTTGAATATTGATAAGGAAATGTCTCTCGTCATTCTGACTTATTATTTACCGTGAATGATAAAAGTGAGGGGACAGACACCAGAATAAAAGCTCAAGGCCAGTCACTTGATACCCCAGAGATGACTCTACAACTCTTCTCTGGCTCTACGCAGTGGATCTACTACCAAGGTTCTGCCCAGCCTTGACTAACATTGTACATACTACTACTACTACTACTACTACTGCTGCTACTACTACTACTACTACTAATCTGTATTTCTACCAGCACACGATACAACTTATACAGACCATAGCTGACATCAATGACATACTACTACATAGAAAGTCCCACGTTATACAGAGCATTTCCCACAAATTAGGTCAGTTTTGTCCCCAGGATGCGACTCACACCAGTCGGCTAACACCCAGGTACCTATTTTACTGCTAGGTGAAGATGGACAGCAGGTGTCTTAAGGAAACACGTCCTAATGTTTCCACCCGTACCGGGGATCGAACCACGGTACGGGTGTGTGAGCTGAGTGCGCTACCAACCCACCTCAATTCGTCACTTGACCCTCGGGAAGAGCGCAGAGACTGCCCCCTGCCGTCAGTTAGTGTTGCTTTGGTTTTCACAAAATGGCGCAGCAGGGTCGACGCCGGGTGAACACTGTAGGCATTGAAGTGGTTTGTGGGGCTGTGTATGTCCATTCGGCTCAGCTTTTACTGCCGGCTATCATCAGGGATACGTACGGTATAGCGGTATAGTGAATGAAGAGCTGTACAGAGTGGCTTTGAATTGAGTCTACAGGATCTACGTGAAGTTTCGTAATGCAAGTGTTTATGAGGATATTGTCACCAGATTTCAAGACGTTAGTATGCCTGTGAATCCAGCTGTAACAGTGAGACTTCATGATGTGTCCCGATTTTTCACGTGGGTGAAAATTAGGAACATGCCTTTTGAAGCTGATGAGTTGGACCTGCGAGCTGTGTTTGAGAAATACGGACTCTTCACTTGGCAACGATGGGTACGTGGAAGGAGGGCTCGTATGCGGGGATGCCTGAGGGTAGCTTCTCACTGAAGATGAATTTAAGGCATCCCATTCCTTATGTGCAACTGGAGTATTTCTTGACGCAGGTACTGGTGACATACACAGGACAACGATGTACATGTCGATTGTGTGACACCTGTGACCATGTTGCGGTGCAATGTCCTCATCGACAGGACGCACAGGAGACGGATCAGCATCAGGAATTGCCGGAGGGCCTGGGAACGACTGTGGTGGCATGTACGGTGGAGACGTCCGGACGTAAGGCATGGAGTGTGGAAGTAGATGAGGCGATGTCACCGGAGGGTGGGTGCACCATGCTGCCGGGTGAGCAGGGATCTACCGGGCAGGAACAGGTGACCCTGGGTCAGGTGCCACTTGGTGGAGGAGGGGAAGAGGTCACCTTTGATTCGGTGCTCCACGACCTGTTGAGTACCCCGGGAGAAGTCTCTGTGGAGGGCCTTGTGGGTGCTCTGGAGTCTGTTGAGAACCCCGGGCACATGGAGGTGGACGTGTCGGAGACTAGTGTGGACGCTGCCTTACAGATTGGAACTGTAGTGGCGGAGGTGCATGAAGCAGGTTTCCAGGAAGTTGTTGGGAAGAGAACTCGAGTGTCTCGGAAGCGGGCAGCTGCTCCCTCGGACATGGAAGATGTGCTTACACTGGCACAGCGTATAGGGAAGAAGGTTTGGGCCGGTGTCGATGGGTGTGGCCTTGGAGGGCCCAGGGGTAAAGGACCTGTGAAAGGGGGCCCCAGGGGCCCGACAGAGGTCCATGGGGGTGTTCGGAGGAATGGGAATAGAGGCTCAACTGTGCATAAAGGTAAACCTCCACTCATGGCTTCAAGAGTCTCACTATAAATGCTAATGGTTTGCGGAATGAACGGAAGTGCACTTGGTTTCGGGAATTTATAGTTCGGTGTGGTGTGGATGTGGTGTTCGTCCAAGAACATAATCACAAGCCAGGATGCGAGTTGGTGATATAGGGCTTTGTTGTCTATGCAACTCACTCGCTGCATTTGAAAGGAGATGTGGCAATTTTGCTAAGGGGGGCTAGCCCATTTACTGTTCACCATTGGGAGGAGGGGGGGGAGAGGAGAACTGTTCATGTGGATGGGTCGTGGGGGAGGGAGAGGGTGTCCTTAGTGTGTGTTTATGGTCTGGCAGAGGGGGATGGTAGTGTTAAAAATTAATTTGTTCGAGATGTGTTGGTGTATCACTTGTGATCCCTATCCGCAGTCGCGGTGGTGGGAGGGGATTGGAATTGTGTGATTTGTCATAAGGATGTGGAACCCAGAGGGGCGGGGTTTTGTTCGGGAGTATTGGATGAATTGTTAAAAGGGGTGGGGTTGGTGGATGTGAGGGGTGCAGCATGGGATGTTGAACACACTTTTCTGCAGCAGGGATATGCAGCTAGACTGGATAGGATTTATGTCACTAGGAAAGCTGTGGTGAAGAGCGTCCGTGTTGTGCACGTGGGGTTTTCGGACCACAGGGGTGTTCTGGTGGTTTTGGCTTGGGAGGGATTGCCGCATAGGTATAAGGGTTATTGGAAACTGAAGGTACATCTCCTACATGATGTTGAGGGGGTCTTATTTGCAAGGTTCTGGGAGGGGTTGTGGGATGGTGGGAAGGGGAAGGGAGATGTGTTGGTGTGGTGGGACACAAGTGCAAAGCCGAGGATTCAGGAATTTTATGTTCATCAGGGGCGGCAGGAGAGTCAAATGACTTACAAACTTATTAGGTATATTGAGGGGCAACTGCAGGAATGTTATGGAGGAGAGGGGCTGGGGGATACCCAGTGGAGGATAATGTGGGTTTGAAAGATAGACTCAGGGACTTGCATAACGATAGGTTTGACACAGTGCAGGTGATGGGTGGTTTGGAGCAGGTCCTACAGGGTGATAGGCCATCAGTGTGTGTTCTGCATGGACAGGTGTGGTGGCGAGTGGCAACAGAAATGGTGGGACTGCGTGTGCATGCAGTGATGGCGGGGTATACAGTGGGGCAAGAATTGGTAATGAATGAGGGGATGGGTGGGTACATGGATGTGAGTGAAGGGGCATTACAGGAGATGGGTGATTGGGTGGAGTGTGTGCTTGACGAGGGTGATAGGGCAATGTTGGGAGGGGCCATCACTGAGGTGTGGGCGACTCTAATGGGCATGTGTCGGGGCAAGGCCCCTGGTATAGACGGTCTGCCCAGTGACTTTTACATGCAACATTGGGGTGTCCTGAAGGACTTTTTGGTATCTTTATCTATTAATATGAAGGCGCGAGGGGAGTTAGGGGTGTCGCAAGCGACCGCAATTGTTGTTTTGGTCCCAAAGGGTGTTAGTCAACAGTATGGGACTACTGTATGATATCGCTCATGTGTGGGGACTACAAAATATTTGCAAAGATATTGGGTAATCGCTTAAAGAGGGTCATCAGTAATCATCGAGGGACAATATGGGGTGCTGGGGCGTTCTATGTATGAGGGGCGTGGGGTCATCAGACGTTTTATAGGGTGTGGGAGTGGGGGAGGGGTGTTAGCGATTGATTGGGAAGCAGCATATGATAGTGTTGAGAGAACAGCGTTGAGGAGCTTTATGAGATGGCAGGGGTTTTGGGAGGAAATTGTGCAATGGGCGCGTATGTTATATAGGGGAGCCGGTACATGTGTGCAGGTTAATGGGAGGGTGGGAACTTGTGTGAGGGTGGCTAGAGGTTTGTGACAGGGATGCCCTCTGTCACAAATCCTGTTCGCGTGTTTGCAGAACCCTTTTTTATAGGGCGGTGGAAAGGTGTGTCTGCGAGGGTGTGTGGGAGGATAGGAGTGGTGGACGACTAGGTATCATAGGCTATGTTGATGCTACAATGGTTCTTGTGCATGGGAGGGAGGGTTTAGAGGGTTTGGGGAGAACTGTGGATGTTTTTGGAGCAGCGACAGGTATGAAGGTGAATGTGGATAAGTCTAAACTTCTAGGATTGGGTGGGTGGAAAGGGGGAGGACATGTGTATAGAGGGGAGAGGTGGTGTGTAGTGGATAGGCTTAAGATTTGTGGGATTGTGTATATGGCTGATGTGGAGATTGCGAGGGAGGAAAATTCCACGTGTCGTGAATAAGGTGCTGGGGAGCTTGAATGGGTTAAGGTCGACACATCTTACTTTACACCAGCGGGTCATTGTGATAAATGTGCTTCTGTTTAGCAAAATATGGCATGTAGCTGCAATGAATCCTTTGGTGTCTGGGGATGTTTGGAGACTTGGGTAAGGTTTCTAGGTATATATGGGGTTCAGGGTGTGATTGGTTAAGGAAGGAGGTAGTGACACTTCCGGCAGCCAAGGGAGGGCTGGGGTTAATTTTCCTGGGTAATAGGTTAAAGGGTGTTTATGTTAAGCATGAGTTCAGGCGGGAGTGCAGGGAGGGGGGGGGGGTTGTGTAAGGTGAGAGGGAACATTCAACAGTGATGGAGAGGGAAGGACTTACGAGATTGTGAAGCGATTTTGCGGGAATTTTTGTAGGCCAGTACAACAACAAACATTCGGGTGGGGTCTGTGGAGAGGAGGGTTTAGCCTCAGGTGGCAGTCACTGTGGAAGGAGCGTACCCCATGTATGGGTGGGACAACATCTGGCACCGTTTGAAGGGGTTGCGTCTACGACCGCAAGTGAAGGAAGTAATGTTTTGGTTTCTACACGGGATCTTACCGTCTGGAGTGGTTTTATGGGACAGACGGATTTGGAAAGGTGGGGTGCGTACGTTTTGCGGGGAAGAGGAGTCTGCTTTCCATGTAGTCTACTTTTGTGAGCGTTTAGGGGTCGTGAGGGAATGGATGGGAAAGGTGTTTGGTGATTGGAAATGAGTGAGTGAAGGGGTTTTCATAGGTTGGAGGGAGTCAGGGGGCAACAGCGGGCTCGCCTCCCTGGGGGGGGGGTTGTGAGAGTGTTGTGAATGTGGGTTTGGAATGGTTTCCTGGTTTTCATTGGGACTTTATGGCATCCAAGTGTGGATGTAGAGATCAAGGTCTCGTTATGGTAGATATAACACTTTTCAGAATGTAGGTATAATATAGTAGATTTTTTATGTATAATTATGATGTGTATCTGTCTTGTAATAACATGATTCTTGAGAAATAAGTTCTTTGCGACATGAAGTGTGTTTTAGTTTGTATTTATGTTACGTGCTGGGTTTTTGCACGATGAGATATACTTATATACTGTTTGGCATTGTGCATACAGTGCATCTGATTAATGTGATTTTGTTGCAAATTTTTGTGTGTATGTGTGGGTGTGTGTGTGGATGTGGGTGTGGGTGTGTGGGTGTGTATGTGTATATATATAAATATTCCTTTCTATTGTATTGAGCCTTTGTCATGGGTCAGACGTTATGTAATAATTTATATATGCATGATTGATTCTTTTTAAAGTTTATAATTATGGTCTGTACCCTGATACCGGTTTGGTGTTCATGCAAGTTCTTGATGTTAAGTTTTAGTCTGTATGGTATACAGACATATCTAGACAGTTTAGTGACGTAGTCCATTTGTGTCTGAAATTTGTATATGGGTTTATTGTAACAGTATAGAGCTTCAGTTATTGTGTTCTAAGCTGTATTCTTTGTCTGTTTATTTGTATGTTGGGATATGTTCGGTTGTATTGTTAGGGATAAGTATGTAGATTTTCTAGTAAGATTATGATAGGTTTTGGTTTTTAGATTAATGTGAAGGATGGGATTTAACTGATATAACTTCTTTGTATATTTTATGTTCAAGTGTATTGAACCTTTGTCAGATGTTATTTATATGTACAATTTATATATATGCAAGGTTTTGTATGTAAATTCATGAACCTGTGACATGTTATTTTGTTTTTAGTTATGTTCTTGATGTAAGTTGTTGTAACATCTTGCGAGCATGTAGGTACAATCCGTTTGTCAGTTAATTTGATTAGGTTCCATACTGTTTCTTTATTTTTATGTTAAACTGTATTGGTTTTAAATAAAATATAAAAAAAAAAATTCCATTGGGGTCCCTGTATTTACATAGAATCTTTGGAGTCCTTGTCTGCACACTTTTGGAAAAGCATTTAGAAAATGAATAATGGTGAATGTGTTTTCTTTTATGGGTGATCTTACCTTTCTAGCAGGACCAACCTCTTAAAACTAGAATGCACACAAGAGAAAATTAAAGGTAGTAGGTTGGTAGACAGCAGCCGCCCAGGGAGGTACTACCATCCTGTGGTAGTAGGTTGGTAGACAACAACCACCCAGGGAGGTACTACCATCCTGTGGTAGTAGGTTGGTAGACAACAACCACCCAGGGAGGTACTACCATCCTGTGGTAGTAGGTTGGTAGACAACAACCACCCAGGGAGGTACTACCATCCTGTGGTAGTAGGTTGGTAGGCAACCATCCAGGGAGGTACTACCATCCTGTGGTAGTAGGTTGGTAGACAGCAGCCGCCCAGGGAGGTACTACCATCCTGTGGTAGTAGGTTGGTAGACAACAACCACCCAGGGAGGTACTACCATCCTGTGGTAGTAGGTTGGTAGACAAAACAACCACCCAGGGAGGTACTACCATCCTGTGGTAGTAGGTTGGTAGACAACAACCACCCAGGGAGGTACTACCATCCTGTGGTAGTAGGTTGGTAGACAACAACCACCCAGGGAGGTACTACCATCCTGTGGTAGTAGGTTGGTAGGCAACCACCCAGGGAGGTACTACCATCCTGTGGTAGTAGGTTGGTAGACAACAACCACCCAGGGAACATTAAAATGGTATAAAATACCGACAGGTTGTTAGGTAAGACACATATGCAACAGTTAGGTATCTTTATTATGAAACGTTTCGCCTACACAGTAGGCTTCTTCAGTCAAGTACAGAAAAGTTGATAGAAGCAGAAGATACTTGAAGACGATGTAATCAGTCCATCACCCTTAAAGTTTTGAGGTGGTCAGTCCCTCAGTCTGGAGAAGAGCATTGTTCCATAGTATGAAACAATATGTAGAAGAAGTGACAGGATGGAGCTTTTTATAGCGCCAAGAGGTGAGACGTAGGCCACTAGGAGAGGTAAGAACTCAGATGTTGAGAAGTCAGGTCCTTCTCAAATCCAGCCCCTCTCACTAGTGGAAGTTGTCGAAGTTGATTGCACGTCTGTACCAAGATACCCTTGTGTTGCAGTGTCTGACAGATTGAACATTAAAATGGTATAAAATACCGACAGGTTGTTAGGTAAGACACATATGCAACAGTTAGGTATCTTTATTATGAAACGTTTCGCCTACACAGTAGGCTTCTTCAGTCAAGTACAGAAAAGTTGATAGAAGCAGAAGATACTTGAAGACGATGTAATCAGTCCATCACCCTTAAAGTTTTGAGGTGGTCAGTCCCTCAGTCTGGAGAAGAGCATTGTTCCATAGTATGAAACAATATGTAGAAGAAGTGACAGGATGGAGCTTTTTATAGCGCCAAGAGGTGAGACGTAGGTCACTAGAAGAGGTAAGAACTGCGGGACTGACTGAGGGACTGACCACCTCAAAACTTTAAGGGTGATGGACTGATTACATCGTCTTCAAGCATCTTCTGCTTCTATCAACTTTTCTGTACTTGACTGAAGAAGCCTACTGTGTAGGCGAAACGTTTCATAATAAAGATACCTAACTGTTGCATATGTGTCTTACCTAACAACCTGTCGGTATTTTATACCATTTTAATGTTCAATCTGTCAGACACTGCAACACAAGGGTATCTTGGTACAGACGTGCAATCAACTTCGACAACTTCCACTAGTGAGAGGGGCTGGATTTGAGAAGGACCTGACTTCTCAACATCTGAGTTCTTACCTCTCCTAGTGACCTACGTCTCACCTCTTGGCGCTATAAAAAGCTCCATCCTGTCACTTCATCTCCATATTGTTTCATACTATGGAACAATGCTCTTCTCCAGACTGAGGGACTGACCACCTCAAAACTTTAAGGGTGATGGACTGATTACATCGTCTTCAAGTATCTTCTGCTTCTATCAACTTTTCTGTACTTGACTGAAGAAGCCTACTGTGTAGGCGAAACGTTTCATAATAAAGATACCTAACTGTTGCATATGTGTCTTACCTAACAACCTGTCGGTATTTTATACCATTTTAATGTTCAGATATTAGATAATATGAAATTCAGAGACCAGCTGCTAAAAAGATTTAAAGCAAACAGACAGGATATTGCAGCACTAAATGAATTCCAAAGGGTGAGGAACAGAGTACAGAGACTTATAAAAGGAGCAAAGGCAAAGCACTACTGCTCAAAAATTGAAGAGTATAAGCATAACCCCAGAAAGCTCTGGCAACAACTAAAACAGTTGGGGTATAGCCATAAGCCAGTAGATAGGTCTAACATAGTACTCACTATCGATAATGAGGTATGCCACGAAACATCTAAGGTAGCAAATTGCTTTAATTCCTACTACACATCTGTTGCATCAACACTAGTAAGTAAACTACCAGCTGTATCAAATACCTTTAACACAGACTCTGATAAGTTTGAAACATACTATACCAATAAAGGGGTAACCCCAAACAGTTCTCAACTAGTAAGTGTGTCTCATGACTTTATTCAAAAAGAACTAAGCAGGTTAAACCCAACTAAGAGCACAGGCCCTGATAACATCCCGTCTAAATTCCTAAAAGATGGTGCTTCTGAACTGTCAATCCCTATTGCTCATATAATAAATCTATCAATCACCACTAATACCGTACCGGAGGGGTTCAAGGAGGCCAGAGTTACTCCTATCTTCAAGAAAAATAGTAGGTCTGATGTAAGCAACTATAGGCTTGTTAGTATACTCAGTATAATATCTAAAATTCTAGAGAGGGCGGTGTATTCTCAAGTAGTTAAGTACCTTAATGACAAAAACATTCTCCATAGCTATCAATCGGGCTTTAGAAGATCCTACTCAACCGACACCTCCCTTATTAATCTGATGGATTACCTGAGAACTGAAATGTCAAGGGGAACCTCATAGGTATGGTAACCTTAGACCTGCAAAAGGCCTTCGATACTGTCAACCACAATATATTATGTAATAAACTTCAAGCTATTGGTATAGGTTCTGTAGACTGGTTTAAGTCCTACCTTAGCAACAGGAGACAAATAGTCAAAATCAACAAACAGAATCAGAACCCCTGCCGATAACATGTGGAGTTCCCCAAGGTAGTATTCTGGGTCCCTTATTATTCTTATGTTATGTCAATGATATGCCTATCAGTGTCAAGTGCAAATTCCTACTGTATGCAGATGACAGTGCTCTGTTAGTGTCAGGTAAAGACCCACAAGATATTGCTAATGTTTTAACACTGGAACTGGAGTCATGCAGCAAATGGTTAGTAGACAACAAACTATCATTACACCTAGGGAAAACTGAAGCCATTCTCTTTGGCACGAAACATAAACTGAGAAGGGTAAATAATTTTAATGTTCAAAGTAATAGGAGCCCATCACTTTGGTTTTTATCAGTAAAATATTTGGGAATCCCCTTTGACCCATGCATGTCAGGAGAATTGATAGGGAACAGTGTAGTAAAGAAAGCGAATGCCAGACTGAAGTTCCTGTATAGACAAGCACAGTGTCTACCTAAATGAGGCTCGCAGGACCCTATGTCTAGCCCTTATACAATGCCATATGGATTATGGATGCTCTTCTTGGTACTCTGCCTTGACAAAAAAAACTGAAAGATTGACTGCAAATCACCCAGAACAAAATCGTAAGATTCATCCTGGGGCTGGGACCAAGAGAACATGTAGGCCAGGATGAATTACAGCAGTTGGATATGCTGAATGTTGAAGACAGAGTAAAACAACTGAAGCTAAATCATGTTTATAAAATTGCTCACGAACAATGTCCAGAATATCTTGCTGTCAATTTTGTCAAGGTTGGGAACCAAAGCAATCATAGTACTAGGGGGAGAGAGCACAACTTTGTAGTACCCAGTCAGTGGCCAGGCTTCAAACACCTTTTATTGTACAGCAATAAAGGAATGGAACAGACTGCCTGCACATGTCAAAGCCAGTCATAGCATGAACCAGTTCAAGAAGAGTGCCAAAAGGTGTCTGATGAATGTAGCTACAGAAAGGGAGGGGAATGATTTTCTATTTTTTAGCTAACATACGTGTAAATTTTACCTTATTCCTAGTAATGACCCTCGTATTGTAGATAGTCTTAATGACCTTCGTGTAGTAGATAGTCTTTTTAGTATGATAATAAGATGTTATCTTCATTGTAGAATAATAAGAAAATATTATAACCTTTATATTATAATAATAAGGTAAAAGGACCCCAATGGAAATAAGTCACTCTGGCCATATCTGGAGCCATATCTGGAGCCATATCTGGAGAGAGTTTCGGGGGTCAACGCCCCCGCGGCCCGGTCTGTGACCAGGCCTCCTGGTGGATCAGCGCCTGATCAACCAGGCTGTTGCTGCTGGCTGCACGCAAACCAACGTACGAGCCACAGCCCGGCTGATCAGGAACTGACTTTAGGTGCTTGTCCAGTGCCAGCTTGAAGACTGCCAGGGGTCTGTTGGTAATCCCCCTTATGTGTGCTGGGAGGCAGTTGAACAGTCTCGGGCCCCTGACACTTATTGTATGGTCTCTTAACGTGCTAGTGACACCCCTGCTTTTCATTGGGGGGATGGTGCATCGTCTGCCAAGTCTTTTGCTTTCGTAGTGAGTGATTTTCGTGTGCAAGTCGGTACTAGTCCCTCTAGGATTTTCCAGGTGTATATAATCATGTATCTCTCCCTCCTGCGTTCCAGGGAATACAGGTTTAGAAACCTCAAGCGCTCCCAGTAATTGAGGTGTTTTATCTCCGTTATGCGCGCCGTGAAAGTTCTCTGTACATTTTCTAGGTCGGCAATTTCACCTGCCTTGAAAGGTGCTGTTAGAGTGCAGCAATATTCCAGCCTAGATAGAACAAGTGACCTGAAGAGTGTCATCATGGGCTTGGCCTCCCTAGTTTTGAAGGTTCTCATTATCCATCCTGTCATTTTTCTAGCAGAATGCAATTGATACAATGTTATGGTCCTTGAAAGGTGAGATCCTCCGACATAATCACTCCCAAGTCTTTGACGTTGGTGTTTCGCTCTATTTTGTGGCCAGAATTTGTTTTGTACTCTGATGAAGATTTAATTTCCTCATGTTTACCATATCTGAGTAATTGAAATTTCTCATCGTTGAACTTCATATTGTTTTCTGCAGCCCACTGAAAGATTTGGTTGATGTCCGCCTGGAGCCTTGCAGTGTCTGCAATGGAAGACACTGTCATGCAGATTCGGGTGTCATCTGCAAAGGAAGACACGGTGCTGTGGCTGACATCCTTGTCTATGTCGGATATGAGGATGAGGAACAAGATGGGAGCTAGTACTGTGCCTTGTGGAACAGAGCTTTTCACCGTAGCTGCCTCGGACTTTACTCTGTTGACGACTACTCTCTGTGTTCTGTTAGTGAGGAAATTATAGATCCATCGACCGACTTTTCCTGTTATTCCTTTAGCGCGCATTTTGTGCACTATTACGCCATGGTCACACTTGTCGAAGGCTTTTGAAAAGTCTGTATATATTACATCTGCATTCTTTTTGTCTTCTAGTGCATTTAGGCCCTTTGTCGTAGTGATCCAGTAGTTGAGACAGACAGGAGGGACCTGTTCTAAACCATGTTGCCCTGGGTTGTGTAACTGATGGGTTTCTAGATGGGTGGTGATCTTGCTTCTTAGGACCCTTTCAAAGATTTTTTATGATAGGGGATGTTAGTGCTATTGGTCTGTAGTTCTTTGCTGTTGCTTTACTGCCCCCTTTGTGGAGTGGGGCTATGTCTGTTGTTTTTAGTAACTGAGGGACGACCCCCGTGTCCATGCTCCCTCTCCATAGGATGGAAAAGGTCGTGATAGGGGCTTCTTGCAGTTCTTGATGAACACAGAGTTCCATGAGTCTGGCCCTGGGGGCAGAGTGCATGGGCATGTCATTTATCGCCTGTTCGAAGTCATTTGGCGTCAGGATAACATCGGATAGGCTTGTTTAATCAAATTTGTGTGGCTCTCTCATAAAAAATTCATTTTGATCTTCGACTCTCAGTCTGGTTAGCGGCTTGCTAAAAAACTGAGTCATATTGGGACTTGAGTAGCTCACTCATTTCCTTGCTGTCATCTGTGTAGGACCCATCTTGTTTAAGTAGAGGCCCAATACTGGACGTTGTTCTCGATTTTGATTTGGCATAGGAGAAGAAATACTTTGGGTTTCTTTCGATTTCATTTATAGCTTTTAGTTCTTCCCGCGATTCCTGACTCCTAAAGGATTCTTTTAGCTTAAGTTCGATGCTTGCTATTTCTCTGACCAGTGTCTCCCTGCGCATTTCAGATATATTGACCTCTTTTAGCCGCTCTGTTATTCTTTTCCGTCGCCTGTAAAGGGAGCGCCTGTCTCTTTCTATTTACATCTACTCCTCCTTTTTCTTAGAGGAATAAGCCTTGTGCATACATCGAGTGCCACCGAGTTAATCTGTTCTAGGCATAAGTTTGGGTCTGTGTTGCTTAGTATATCTTCCCAGCTTATATCGGTTAGGACTTGGTTTACTTGGTCCCACTTTATGTTTTTGTTATTGAGTTGAATTTGGTGAATGCTCCCTCGTGACTAGTCTCATTTTGTCGGTCTGGGGCTCCACGCATACATGTCTGAACCTCAATTAGGTTGTGATCTGAGTATATTGTTTTTGTTATGGTGACATTTCTTATCAGATCATCATTGTTAGTGAATATGAGGGTCTAGGTGTATTCTCCAGTTCGTAGGCTCTATTATTTGCTGGTTTAAATTGAATTTTGTGCAGAGATTTAAAAGCTCGTGTGAGTGTGAGTTTTCAATCAGGCTGCCTTCCTGGTGTTATTACTTGCAACAATATGATTTGCTATATTCCTCCATTTTAGGTGCTTAGTGAATCCCCCAGGAACAAGAGTTGGGTGCTGGGCTGGACGATTTTCCAGGACAGTGGTCAATTTTTAACAGCTGTTCTGGAATTGGCTGGGATGTTGCATCCGGAGGCTTGTAGACTAACCACAATGACTAGTTTTGGTTCTCGACCTTTATTTGCTACTAAACTTCCACTACGTCAGTTGAGGCATTAAGCAGTTCTGTGCAAAAACAAGTGACTCTGCAATGTACAGGCCACCCCCCCCCCTTTTGCCTGTTCACTCTGTCATATCTGTATAGGTTGTAACCTGGGATCCATATTTCGTTGTCCAAGTGATCCTTTATGTGGGTCTCAGTGAAAGCCGCGAATATTGCCTTTGCCTCTGCAAGCAGTCCACGGATGAAAGGTATTTTGTTGTTTGTTGCTGGCTTTAGACCCTGTATATTTGCAAAGAAGAATGTTATCGGACTGACTTTTTTGGGTTATCCCAGGTTCTCTACACATATGCTGCTATGTATGATAATTCTATGTAACTGTATTTGTGTATACCTGAATAAACTTACTTACTTACATACTTACTAGTCGACTGGTGTGGGTCACATCCTGGGACACTGACCTAGTTTGCCCGAAATGTTTAGCATAACAAGGGGCTTTCTATATAGTAGCATGTCATTGATGTCAGCTAGGCCTGTATACCATATACATGTACGTGTAGTAATGCCCCTTCCCCATATGAATGTAATCCCTTCAAGGGAGGTTCCTTGATACTGGTGAGGGGTTCTTGATCTAGGAAATTGGATCTGTGCTCCAGTTCCCTGGATTAAGCCTGAATACCTTCCATTTCCCCTCTCCCCCATAAGTGTTGTATAATCCTACGGGTTTAGCGCTTCTCCATTATTATAATATATATGTAATGTGAAAGATGGTGGAGGTGAGCGCCTCTGGTGGTGAGAGTGAGCACTAGAAGTTATCAGTCTTGGTAACCTCAGTTCAGGGAAGAAAATCTCAGTGTTGTTGTGACTGTCAGAGAGGAGAGATATGTCACTCTGAGAACTGTGGTGCGTCGTCCCTTTACGGGTTTAGCGCCTCCCCAGTCAAGATAACACTGCTAATTATTGTAAACTGCTGAAATAATAAACAGACGTTGCTTCAGTCATACAAGTACGTCTTTTATAACTATAATATGCTGTAACCACACAATATATGTGCCAGTGTATGAAAGTTGTGTCAGTGAGGTAAAATATTGAGTTTTTCATTAAGAGAACAGTATGGGACACCAGTATGGTCACCCTGGGACACCAGTATGGTCACCCTGGGACACCAGTATGGTCACCCTGGGACACCAGTATGGTCACCCTGGGACACCAGTATGGTCACCCTGGGACACCAGTATGGTCACCCTGGGACACCAGTATGGTCACCCTGGGACACCAGTATGGTCACCCTGGGACACCAGTATGGTCACCCTGGGACACAGTATGGTCACCCTGGGGACACCAGTTATGGTCACCCTGGGACACCAGTATGGGTCACCCTGGGACACCCAGTATCGGTCACCCTGGGACACCAGTATGGTCACCCTGGGACACAGTATGGTCACCCTGGGACACCAGTATGGTCACCCTGGGACACCAGTATGGTCACCCGGTGACAACCAGTATGGCTCACCCTGGGGACACCAGTAGGTCACACTGGGACACCCAGTATGGTCACCCTGGGACACCAGATTGGTCATCCTGGGACACCAGTTATGGTCACCTGGGACACCAGTATGGTCACCCTGGGACTCCAGTATGGTCACCCTGGGACCAGGATGGTCACCCTGGGACACCAGTATGGTCATCTGGGTCACCAGTCCGATGGTCACCCTGGGACACCAGTATGGTCACCCTGGGTCCACCAGTTATGGTCACCCCTGGGACACCAAGGTTATGGTTCACCCCTGGGACAAAAAAACCAGTATGGTCTCCCTGGGACACCAGTATGGTCACCCTGGGACACCAGTATGGTCACCTGGCACCTAGTATGTCACCTGGGACACAGTATGGTCACCCTGGGACACCAGTATGGTCACCCTGGGACACCAGTAGGGTCACCCTGGACACCAGTATGGTCACCTGGGGACACCGTATGGTCACCCTGGGACACCAGTATGGTCACTCTGGGACACCAGTATGGTCACCTGGACCACCAGTATGGTCACCCGGGACCCAGTATGGTCACATGGGACACAGTATTGGTCACCCTGGGACACCAGTTGGTTCACCCTGGGACACCATATGAAGTCACCCTGGGGAACCGTATGGGCACCATGGCACCAGTATGGTCACTGGACACCAGTCTGGTCCACCCTGGGACACCAGTATGGTCACCCGGGGACCAGTATGGTCACCCTGGGACACCAGTTGGTCACCCTGGACACCAGTATGGTCACCCTGGGACACCCAGTCTGGTCACCCTGGGACACAGTAGGTCCACCTGGGACACCAGTATGGGTCACCCTGGGACACCAGTAGTGGTCAACTGGGACACCAGATATGGTCACCCGGACCACCAGTATGGTCACCCTGGGACGCAGTATGGTTCACCCTGGTACACCAGTATGGTCACCCTGAGGACCCACAGTTATGGTCACCCTGGGACACCCGTAATGGTCACCCTGGGGCTCCAGTATGGTCACCCTGGGTACTCAGTATGGTCACCCTGGGGACACCAGTATGGTCACCCTGGGACACCCCAGTATGGTCACCCTGGGGACACCGTATGGTCACCCTGGGACACCAGTATGGTCACCCTGGCGCACAGTATGGTCACCCTGGGACACCAGTATGGTCACCCTGGGACACCTGTATGGTCACCTGGGACACCGTATGGTCACCTGGGACACCAGTATGGTCACCCCTGGGACACCAGATATGGTCACCCTGGGACACCTGTATGGTCACCCTGGGACACCAGTATGGTCACCCTGGGACACCATTGGTCACCAGGTAAAACCAGTATGGTTACCCTGGGTAACCACCCAGTTTGGTCATCCTGGGACACCGTTGGGTCACCCTGGGGACACCAGTATGGGCACCCAGGGACACCAGTATGGTCACCTGGACCCAGTATGGTACACTGGGACACAAAAATAAGTGCCTTTTACGATTTCCTACTGTTAATAGTGGTAAAGCATCTCGCTTCACACAGGAGAGTTCGGGTTCGATTCCCCGGCGGGATGGAAACATATCGACGAGTTTTTTACACCTGTTGTCTGTCACCTAGCAGCAAGTTAGGTACCTGGGTGTTAGTGGGACTTTGGTGTGGGTCACATCCTGGGTGTTAGTGGACTGGTGTGGGTCACATCCTGGGTGTTAGTGGACTGGTGTGGGTCACATCCTGGGTGTAGTGGACTGGTGTGGGTCACATCCTGGGTGTTAGTGGGACTGGTGTGGGTACATCCTGGGTGTTAGTGGACTGGCTGTGGGTCGCATCCTGGGTGTAGTGGCTGGTGTGGGTCGCATCCTGGGTGTTAGTGGACGGTGTGGGTCACATCTGGGTGTTAGCTGGACTGGTGTGGGTCACATCTGGGTGTTAGTGGACTGGTGTGGGTCGCATCCTGGGTGGTAGTGGCGGTGTGGGTCGCATCTGGTGTTTGAATGGACTGGTGTGGGTCACATCCTGGGTGATTAGTGGACTGGTGTGGGTCACATTCCTGGGTGTTTGTGGACTGGTGTGGGTCACATTCCTGGGTGTAGTGGACTGGTGTGGGTCACATCCTGGGTGTTAGTGGATGGTGTGGGTCGCATCCTGGGTGTTAGTTGGATGGTGTGAGGTCGCATCCTGGGTGTTAGTGGACTGGTGTGGGGTCACATCCTGGGTGTTAGTGTACTGGTGTGGGTCACATCATGGGTGTTAGTGGACTTTTTGGTGTGGGTCGCTTCCTGGGTGTTAGAGGACTGGTGTGGGTCGCATCCTGGGTGTTAGTGTGACTGGTGTGGGTCACTCCTGTGGTGTTAGTGGACTGGTGTGGGGTCAATCCTGGGGTGTTAGTGGACTGGTGGGGTCACATCCTGGGTGTTAGTGGACTGGTGTGGGTCACATCCAGGGTGTTAGTGGACTGGTTGGGTCCTATCCTGGGTGTTAGTGGACTGGTGTGGGTTCACATCCTGGGTGTTAGGGGATTGGTGGAGGTCACCATCTGGGTGTTTGTGGACTTGGTGTGGGGTGGGCTTCTTGGGTGATGTTAGTGGATGGTGTGGGTCACATCCTGGATGTTAGGTGGCTGGTGTGGTCACTTCCTGGGTGTAGTGGACTGGTGTGGGTCACATCCTGGGTGTAGTGGACGGTGTTAGGTCGTATCCTGGGTGTTGGTGGACTGTGTGGGTGGCTTCCTGGGTGTTAGTGGACTGGTGTGGGTCTCATCTGGGTGTTAGAGGACTGGTGTATGGGTCACATTGGGTGTTAGTGGACTGGTGTGGGTTCACATCCTGGGTGTTAAGTGGGAACTGGTGTGGGTCACATCCTGGGTGTTAGGGGACTGGTGTGGGTCACATCCTGGGTGTTAGTGGACTGGTGTGGGTCACATCCTGGGTGTTAGTGGACTGGTGTGGGTGGCATCCTGGGTGCTAGTGGACTGGTGTGGGTGGCATCCTGGGTGTTAGTGGACTGGTGTGGGTCACATCCTGGGGTGCTAGTGGACTGGTGTGGGGGGGGGTCAAATCCTGGGTGTTAGTGGACTGGTGTGGGTCACATCCTAGGTGTTAGTGGTCTGGTGTGGGTCACATCCTGGGTACTCACCTAGTTGAGGTTGTACTCACCTAGTTGAGGTTGCGGGGGTCGAGTCCGAGCTCCTGGCCCCGCCTCTTCACTGATCGCTACTAGGTCACTCTCCCTGAGCCGTGAGCTTTATCATACCTCTGCTTAAAGCTATGTATGGATCCTGCCTCCACTACATCGCTTCCCAAACTATTCCACTTACTGACTACTCTGTGGCTGAAGAAATACTTCCTAACATCCCTGTGATTCATCTGTGTCTTCAGCTTCCAACTGTGTCCCCTTGTTACTGTGTCCAATCTCTGGAACATCCTGTCTTTGTCCACCTTGTCAATTCCTCTCAGTATTTTGTATGTCGTTATCATGTCCCCCCTATCTCTCCTGTCCTCCAGTGTCGTCAGGTTGATTTCCCTTAACCTCTCCTCGTAGGACATACCTCTTAGCTCTGGGACTAGTCTTGTTGCAAACCTTTGCAAACCTTTGTGGACTGGTGTGGGTCACATCCTGGGTGTTAGTGGACTGGTGTAGGTCACATCCTGGGTGTTAGTGGACTGGTGTGGGTCACATCCTGGGTGTTAGTGGACTGGTGTAGGTCACATCCTGGGTGACAAGATTGAAGATCACATTGCTCACATAATAAATCTATCAACACCCCTAAACCTACCCAGGGGGGTTTAAGGAGGCCCGAGTTATTCCTTTTCAAAAAAATGTAGTTGATGTCACCTATAGGCCTGTTAGTATACTTAGATAAATCCAAAATTTTTAGAGAGGGGGTGTCTCTCAGTATTAAGTACCTTAATGACAACAAAATTCCCCATGCTATCAATCAGGGTTTTTGAAACTTACCAACCGCACTTCCCTAAAATTTTTGATGGTTTTCCTTTGAACTGAAATGTCAAAGGGGGCCTCTAGGTATGGTAACCTTAACCTGCAAAAGGGCCCTTTGATATGCAACCACAGGAGACAAAATTGTCAAAATCAACAAACGAATCAGAACCCCCGCCGATAACTTGGAGTTCCCCAAGGTAGTATTCTAGGTCCCTTATTATTTATGTTATGTCAGTGACATGCCTTCATGTCAAATGCAGATGACAGTGCCCTGTTAGTGTCAGGTTTAAAACCCCCAAGATAAGCTAATGTTTTAAAAAGAACTGGAGTCATGCACAAATGGTTTTAACCAAAACTATCATTACCAAACCTTTGGGAAACTGAAGCCAATTTTCTTTTCACAAACTAAACGGGGAAGGTAAATAATTTTAATGTCCAGT
>NC_069496.1:12084569-12157677 GCF_026875155.1 Cherax quadricarinatus
GACAGTAGGTCCTGGGTATTATGTTCCCCTACAGGGGACAGTAGGGCCGGGTTTTTTTCCCTAGGGGGGAACGTGGGCTGGGTATTATTTCACCAGCAGGACGACGTGGTCCCTGGGTTTATGTTACTAGCGGGACGACATAGGTGCCTGGGTATTTGTTCACCTAGCAGGGACGACAGTAGGTGCCTGGTATTATGTTCACCTAGCAGGGACGACAGTAGGTCCCTGGGTATTATGTTACCTAACAGGGACGACAGTAGGTGCCTGGGTATTATTTTTCACCTAGCAGGGACGACAGTAGGTGCCTGGGTATTATGTTCACCTAGCAGGGACGACAGTAGGTGCCGGGGGTATTAGTTCACCTAGCAGGGAGACAGTAGGTGCCTGGGTTTTGTTCCCCTAGCGGGACGACAGTAGGTGCTGGGTATTTTTGTTACCTAGCAGGGACGACAGTAGGTGCCTGGGTATTATGTTCCCCTATTAGGGACGACAGTAGGTGCCGGGGTTTATTATGTTCACCTAGCAGGGACGACAGTAGGTGCCTGGGTATTATTTTTCACCTAGCAGGGACGACAGTAGGTGCCTGGGTATTTGTTCCCCTAGCGGGGGACGACGTAGGTGCCTGGGTATTATTTTTCACCTGCAGGGATGACAGTAGGTCCCTGGGTATTATGTTCACCTAGCAGGGACGACAGTAGGTGCCGGGGTATTATGTTCACCTAGCAGGGACGACAGTAGGTGCCTGGGTTTTTATTTCACCTAGCAGGGACGACAGTAGGTGCCTGGGTATTATGTTCACCTAGCAGGGAGACAGTAGGTGCCTGGGTATTATGTTCACCTAGCAGGGACGACAGTAGGTGCTGGGATTATGTTCCCCTAGTAGGGACGACAGTAGGTGCCTGGGTATTATGTTCACTGCAGGGACGACAGTAGGTGCCTGGACATTATGTAACCTAGCAGGACTCAGCAGTAGGTGCAGGGTATTATGTTCACCTAACCGGGCGACAGTAGGTGTCTGGGTATTGTGTATTAAATAGAAGGGACGACAAGTAGGTGCCTGGGTATTGTGTACTGCAGGGTAAACGTTTAGCCTGCCAGTGGCTTCTTCATGTCCGAACACATCGACTCAGGCTGTGGACTGGTCACCTACGAACACCTTATAATCCTCTGTTACTCTCTGTATGGGATTGAAGAAGCCCACCTGGATGGCGAAACGTTTTCCAAATAATAAAAACATCCGAAATAATTTCCACTGTGATCCTTAGGTTCTTGACTTGTATAATCCACAGTACCTAAACACCCAGGACATACTATACTCCCTGTTTAGTGAAACAGGGGCAGCAAGGATAAGGAGACCTAATGACCTGAAGAAGATAATCGGGTGTTCCTGAAATCAGACCGTTTTAAGGGAAAACGCCTGTGTTAACACCCAAAGTGAACTATCAAAATGGTATACAATACGACAGGTTGGTAGGTAAGCACATAGGCAAACAGTTAGGCAACTTTATACCGAAAGTTTCGCCTACACAGTAGGCTTCTTCAGTTGAATACAGAAGTAGGCAGGAACAGTAGATGTGAAGACGATGTATTTGTAAATCAGTCTATCACCGTGAAGTCGTAGAATTGGAGGTTGAGGGAACTGACATCCTCCAATTCTACGACATTCAAGGGTGATGGACTGATTACCGTCTTCACATCCTTACTGTTCCTGCCTTACTTTCCTCTATTAAACTGAAGAAAGCCTACTGTGTAGGCCGAAACGTTATCGGAAATAAAGTTGCCTAACTGTTGCCTATGGTCTCTACCTACCAACACCTAAGGCAAAGGGAATTATCGCCTGGAATGTCACCTGTGATACCCGCAGGATCAAGTATACAGAATAAATAACAGAAAGAGGCACAATACCATGAATTGGAACGATACACAAATTTGTATGTACCAGTAACATTACTTATCTGTATATCTACAATTTCACCGGAACAACGGCTGCTAAGACATAGTTAGCCGAATATGGCAGGGTATTCGTACAGACATGCTGATAAGTCATGTTGCCAACAGTTAGGTATCTTTATGCCGAAAACGTTGCCTACCCAGCAGCTTCTCGGTTGTATATACACTGAGAGATGTTACACTTCTTGGTGCTATATACACTGAGAGATGTACACTTCTCGGTGTATATACACTGAGAGATGTACACTTCTGTGGTGTTACCCTTATACACTGAGAGATGTAAACTTCTCGGTGTTATACAACTGAGGAGATCTACATTTCGGTTGTTTATTCACTGAGAGATCTACTCTTTCTGGTGTTGTATATACACTGGAGATGTACACTTCTCGGTGTATATTACACTGAGAGATGTACCTTTCGGTGTATATAAACTGAGAGATTACACTTCTCGGTGGTATATACACCTGAGCGATCTACAAATTCTCGGTGTATATTCACTGGAGGATGATGTACACTTCTCGGTTGTATAGAATACTGAGAGATGGTACACTTTCGGTGGGTATCATTCATGGAGAGATGTACATTCTCGGGTGTATAGACACTGAGAGATCTACAACGTCTCGGTGTTTATACACTGAGAGATCTACACACTTATCGCGTGTATATACACTGAGGGATATACATTCTCGGTGTATATAATACTAATATCTTTATTTCTAAAAAGTACATGTACAACGAAGGTATACAGACAGTATGCTAATGTATAATCCGGAACTTAGAGTACTGCAGCAAATTGTTAGTAGACAACAAACTATACGTTACACTTCGCTGGAAAAATTGAAGTCATTCTCTTTGGCACGATCAAACTGAGAAGGGTAAATTAATTTTTAATGTCACAGAGTAATGGGTGAACCCATCACTTTGGTTTTCCTCAGGAAAATATCTGGGAATCCCCTTTGGACCCATGCATGTCAGGAAAACTGATAGGGGATACGTGTGTAGTATGGAAAGCGAAGGCTAGACTGAAGTTCCATCTACAGAGAAAGGCACCAGTGTTATACCTACTGAGACACAGTGTTACCTACTGTGACACAGTGTCTACCTACTGGACACAGTGTCTACTACTGATGACACAGGTTTACCTACTGAGACACAGTGTTTACTAATGAGACACAGATGGTGTACCTACTGAGCACAGTTGTCTACCTACTGGACACGTGTCTACCTACTGAGACACAGTGTTTACTACTGAGAACAGTGTTTAATACTGTGGACTCAGTGGTCTACCTACTGAGACGCAGTAGTGTTTACTTAATGAGACACTGTGTCTACTATGAGGACATCAGTGTCTAATACTGTGACACAGTGTTTACTAATGAAAGACACATGTTGTCTACATACTGAGACACAGGTGGTCTATTATCTGAGACACAGTGTCTACTTACTGAGGAAACAGTATTTACCTTCTGAGACAACAGTGTACCTATGAGACACAGTGTCTTCCTACTGAGGACACAGTTGTCTACCTACTGATGACAACAGTGTCTACCTACTGAGGGACCAGTGTATACCTACTGAGACACAGTGTCTACCTGCTGAGACACAGTGTTACTACTTAATGAGGGTCAACAGTATTTACATACTGAGGACACAAGTGTCTACCTTCGAGACACAGTGTATATACTTCTGAGACACGTGTCTACTTGCTGCAGAAACAGTGTTTACCTTCTGAGACATCCAGTGTCTACCTACTGAGTCAGTGTGTACCTACTGAGAGACACTGTGCTACATAATGAGAAACTGTGTCTACCTACATGAGACTGTGTGTACTACTGGAGACACAGTGTTCTACGTACTGAGACAAGGTGTCATACCTACTGAGACATCAGTGTTTACCTATCTGAGACATCAGTGTTACTACTGAGGACACAGTGTTGTACTACTGTGAACAGCGTCTACTACTGAGACCACAGTGTCTACCTACTGGACACAGTTGTCTACATACTGAGACACAGTGTCTTCCTACTGAGACAGTATTTACCTACTGAAGACACAGAGTCTACATTAATGAGACACCCAGCTGTCTACTACTGAGGCTCACTGGACCTTTGTCTAGCCCTTTTTACAGTGTCATATGGACTTACGCTTGTACTCTGCCTTGACAAAATTCTGTAAGATAGACTACAGATCAGCCGAATATGGTAAGATTAATCACTGGATCTGGAATTCAAACGAGAACATGTAGGTCTGGATAATTACAACAATGGTTATGCTGAATGTTGATGGAAGAGTTAAAAACTGAAGTTAAATCTTGATGCTAATTTTTGTCAAGTCTGGGGTAACCAAAGCATCTACTTAACTAGGGGGAGAGAAGACAAGTTTGTGGTAGCCACAGTCAGTGGTTCAAGTGTGGGATCCAAAGCAAATACATAACTAGGGGGAGAGAAGACATGTTTGTGGTAGCCACGTCAGACATAGTGTCAAGTGTGGGAAACCTAAGAAACTACATAATAGGGGAGAGAGAAGACATAGTTTGTGGTAGCCTCGTCAGTGTCAGTGTGGAACAAAGCAACTACATAAATAGGGGAAAGAGAGAAGACAAGGTTTGTGCGTAGCCACAGTCAGTGTCAAGTGTGGGAAACACAAGTAACTACATAACTAGGGGGAGTGAAGACAAGTTTGTGGCCGTAGCACATCAGTTCAGTGTCAAGTGTGGGATCCCAAAGACTAAATAACTTCAGGGGGAGGGAGAGAAGACAAGTTTGTGGTAGCCACAGTCAGTGTCAAGTGTGGGAAACCAAAGCAACTACATACTAGGGGGAGAGAAGACAAGTTTGTGGTAGCCACAGATCAGGTGTCAAGTGTGGGGGGAACCAAAGCAACTAATTATAGGGGAGAGAGTGAAGACAAGTTTGTGGTAGCCTCAGTTCAGTGTCAAGTGTGGGAACCAATGTAACTACATAACTAGGGGGAGAGAAGACAAGTTTGTGGTTGCCACAGTCAGTGTCAAGTGTGGGAATACAAAAGCAAAAATAACTAGGGGAGAGTAAGACATGTTTGTGGATAGCCACAGAATCGTGTAAGTGTGGGAACCCAAAGCAACACATACTAGGGGGAGATGAAGACATTGGTTGTGTGGTAGCCACAGTCAGTGTCAAAGTGGGGGGGGGGTGGGACCAAAGCAAACTACATAACTTGGGGAGAGAAGACAAGTTTGTGGTAGCCAACTGTCAGTGTCAAGTAGTTGAAACCAAAGGCAACTACATACTCAGGGGGAGGAGAGACAAGTTTGTGTGGTTAGCCACAGTCAGTGGTCAAGGCTTCAAAACCTTGTATTGTACAAGCAATAAAGGGAATGAGAACCGACTGCCTGCTACATGTTAATTAGTCAGTCCAAAAAATGAACCAGTTCAAGAAGACAAACCGTAAGGTACCTAAGATGTAGCCACAGAACGGTACACTAATGAATGTAGCACTAGGAAAGGTACCTAATGAATGGTTGCCACAGAAAGGATACCTAAGAATGTAGCACAGGAAAGGTACCTATGAATGTAGACACAGAAAGGTTCCTAATGATTTGTAGCCACAGAAAGGTAGCCTAATGAATGTAGCCACAGAAAGGTGCCTAATGAATGAAGACACAGAATGGTACCTAATGAATTTAGACACAAAAAGTGCCTAATGAAATGTAGCCACAGAAGGTACCTAATGAATGTAGCCACAAGAAAGGTACCCTTAATGAATGTTGCCACTGAAAAGGGTACCTAATGAATGTAGCCACAGAAAGCTACCTAAGGAATGTACCACAGGAAAGGTACCTAATGAATGTAGCCACAGAAAGGTGCCTAATGAATGTAGCCACAGGAAAGGTACCTAATGAATGTTGCACACAGAAAAGGTACCTAATGAATGTAGCACACAGAAAGGTACATAATGAATGTAGCCACAGAAAGGTGCCTAAATGAATGTAGCGGGTGTCACAGAAAGGACTAATGAATGTAGCCACAGAAGGTACCTAATGAATGTGCCACAGAAAAGGTTACATAAATGAATGTCAGCCACAGAAAGGTACCTTATGAATGTAGCCACAGAAGTACCTAATGAATGTAGCCACAGAAAGGTACCTAATGAATTTAGCCACAGAAAGGTACCTAATGATGTAGCCACAGAAAGGTACCTAATGATGCTAGCCACAGAATGGTACCTATATGAATCGGTAGCACAGAAGGTCCTAAGAAGGTAGCCACAGGGAGGTCCTAATGTATGTAGCCACAGAAAAGGTACTATTTGAATGCAGCACAGAAAGGTACCTAATGAATGCCGAGCCACCAGAAGGTAACCTAATGAATGTAGCACAGGAAAGGTACATAATGAATGTAGCCACAGAAGATAGGGTCCTATGAATGTAGCCACAAAAGGTACCTAATGAATGTAGCAACAGAAGGTTCATAATGGATTGATAGCCACAGAATGGTCCTTATGAATGTAGCCACAGAAAGGTCCTAATGATGTAGCCACAGAAAGGTACCTAATGAATGTTTTTTAGCCACAGAAAGGTACCTAATGAATGTAGCCACAGAAAGGTACCTAATGAATGTAGCGACAGAAAGGCAGAATGTTTTTGATTATTATTGCTAACACTAATAGGGTTAATTTAATTAATTAATTTGACCTTATTCCTAGTATATCTCCTTTATTTCTTTGATAAGATATTATAAAGGACCCAATGGGAAGTAAGTCACTTTGGACTTTTTTGTGTTTTCCCAGGTTGTCTACACATTTGCTGCATTATGTATGAATAATCTATGTAAAACCTATTATATGCTATCCTGAATAAAACTTACATACAGACCATAGCTGACATCAGTTGACATGGTACTGTAATAGAAGTAGTTGTTATGATGAGCATTTCCCGCAAATTAGTTCAAGTTGTTGTTTCCAGGATGCGACCCACACCAGTCCAATACACACCCTGGTACACCAATCTTACCTGAGGTGAATCAGACAAACGGTTTTAGGGAAACACGCCCAATGTTTTTCTACCATTACCAGGAATCGAACCCTCTAACTCCTTGGTATATATTACGCAGAGATGTACACTCCTAGGTGTATTACACTGAGAGGATATTCACTTCTTCGGAATATCGCGCTAGACCAACTAAAATGGACATTAGTACACAAATAGCATAGAATACACTCAGCACCTGGACCAGATTCATGGGAATTCACTATTTATATGCACAAAAAAAAAAAAACAGCAATTTACATTAGCATGAGCCCTCAGTATTTTTTGGAAGAAAGAGCCATAGATCTAGGTGAAGTACCAGACATAGTTCCTTAGTCCCCATGTGTGCGAGGTAGTGAGCAATAGCTAAAAATTACTGCCATACAATCTGTCATACATACCGCAATTTCCTACTTCATAACAAAATTGGAATGGCCCCGTGTATCAGATGTCAGATTTGATAAATACATGGATCTGCACAATCTACATAACCCAAACCAGCGTTTGTTTCTGAAACTGGACGAATCATAATCACAGCTGCTGATCTATATCTCAAAAATAGTGATTTTTTTGCAAAAAGGTTCGTCAAATGTGGTCATGGCGGATAGCACTCATAATGAGGGCCATATGCACTTACGGGGAGGTAGCAGTATGGGATTTTTAGGGGTCCTAACACACAGAACACATAAAAGTAGTAGTGGCCGGTGGCCTGGTCGGCCTAAAGCTCCCGCTTCAAAACGGAGGGCCCGGGTTCGATTCCGCGGGGTGGAAACATTCCGACACGTTTCCTTACACCTGTTGGTCCTGTTCACTAAGCAGCAAATAGGTCCTGGGTGTTAGTCGACTGGTGTGCCGGTCGCATTCCTGGGGGAATGATTAAGGACCCCAATGGAAATAAGTTAGACGATCCTCGATGATGACGCACGGACCTTTCTTGGGTTATCAGGGTGGCTATCCTACCGGGAGTTAAAATCCGAACGAAATCTTATCCTTATCTTATCTTATAGAAGAGCAAACTTAAGCCATCCAGCGAGGTTTAAAACGTTTATATTCCACTAGGTCACTGCCTGGCTCCTCTGCTGTTTCTCATCGTTCGGTATGCAAACAGTTAAAAACAACCGTCAACTGTTTTGTATTTTCATTTACAGATGGGACACTAAAATAAGCATGAAGTTCATATAGGGTTTAGATGATATTGAAAAATTGTAGGAACATATAAGCAGTGTTTTCCATCGTGGGCAGTGAAGAACATATTACAGTGTTGATAAAATTCCAGCGCTTAGGTATGGAAAGAATGAAGAAATCAGAGGAAATATATACAGAACTTAAGAGTTATCGTCTCTGACAAAACGAAAGGGACACTGTGAAAGACATTGGAAAATAATTATGTCAGCATGACCTTTTTTTCAAAAACACAACTAAGAACAAAGGTCTGACAGTAGGAGGATGACGGGGATGTGTAATGAGAAACCTAAAAACAAGGGAAATAATTTCAGTAGGGACCCTAATGGAAATAAGTCACTTTGTATGGACTTTTTTTTGGGTTATCCCAGGTTCTCTACAACACCATACTGCTATGGTATGATAATCTATGTAACTGTATTTGTGTATTCCTGAATAAACTTAATGACTTCTAATTAATTTGCTTCTCTCCTTGATTATTGCTTGTGTTGACGGCCCGTTGAGGACAGGTCGAAATATCAGAGCTGGAACAGATACAGAAGATCGTTTACGGCCTGATATGCCGTATGTGGAGCGGTAGTAGCGATACATGATAATATTATTCCTGGAAAGTTGTTTTTTTTACGTGAAGAAGGTCCTGGTTCACAGACTATGTACACTTGCACATTAACAAACCATACTGGAGTGAGAGATATAGATGGTAGTGCCAAATAACCATATGAAATGGCAGTGTTGCAGTAAGACAATAAGGGATACACCTGTATCAACATCCGTGACCCCAGAGTATTACCAACTATCTTGTACAAAGCTCTGTGGCACACTATTTTATAATCACATTCGAGGTCAATATTCCATATTCCGGAGAACTCTGTGTACACTTCATGAAACTTCCGAGAACTGAATATTTGTTTGCACCAGAGTTCTAGGATGACGATATATCAAAAAAAAAGATTGAAAAATCTTTAAATACTGTCTAAAAAATTTTACAATCTAGGAAAAGAGAACAAGGAGCCTTACTTAGATGAGAATATTATGGTTCTGCTGTATCATACAGAACAAGAGAGCCATACCAGCTGAGAATATTTATGGTTCTGCTGTATCAAACAGAACAAGGAGCCATACTACAGCTGAGAATATTATGGTTATGCTGTTTCAACAGAAAAATGGAGCCATATACAGCTGAGAATATTATGGTTTTGCTGTATCTTCTGAAAAGAGCCATACTCGCTGTGAATATTATGGTTTGCTGTATCATCAGACAAGGAGCCATACTCAGTGAGGAATATTTGGTTCTGCTGTTTCATTCAGAAAAAGGAGCCATACTCAGATGAGAATATTATGGTTCTGCTGTATCATCAGAACAAGGAGCCATACTCAGCTGAGAATATTATGGTTCTGCTGTATCATCAGAACATGGTGCCATACTACGCTGAGAATATTATGGTTTCTGCTGTATCTCAGACAAGGAGCCATACCTACAGCTGAGATTATTATGGTTCTGCTGTATCATCAGAACAAGGAGCCATACTCAGCTGAGAATATTATGGTTCTGCTGTATCATCAGAACAAGGAGCCATACTCAGCTGAGAATATTAATGGTTTCTGCTGTATCAACAGAACAAGGAGCCATTACTCAGCTGAGAATATTATGGTTCTGCTGTATCATCAGTACAAGGAGCCATTACTCCTGAGATTATTATGTTTTTTTTTCTGCTGTATAATCACGAATCAAGGAGAAATACTCAGCTGAGAATATTTATGGTTTCTTCTGTATCATCAGAACAAGTAGCCATACTCATGCTGAGAATATTATGGTTATGCTGTATCATCAGGAAAAGGTGCCATACTCAGCTGAGAATATTATGGTTCTGACTGTATCATCAGAACAAGGTGCCATACTCAGTGAGAATATTATGGTTTTTTTTTCTGTCTGTATCTTCAGAAACAAGGGGCCTTACTCAGCTGAGTATATTATGGTTCGCTTTATACAGAACAAGGAGCATATTCAGCTGGAGTATATTATTGGTTCGCATGTATCAACAGAACAAGGAGCCTTACTAAGTGAGAATATTATGGTTCTGCTGGTATCAACTGAGCAAGGAGCCATATACTCAGCTGAGAATTTTATGGTTCTTGCTGTTATTCTTCAGAACATATGGAGCCATACTCAGCTGAGAAATATTATGGTGATGCTGTATTCATCAGGTACAAGGAGGCCATAATAGCTGAGATTATTATGGTTTGCTGTATATACAGAACAAGGAAGCCATACTCGCTGAGAATATTATGGTTCTGCTGTATCAACAGAACAGGTGCCATACTCAGCTGAGAATATTATGGTTATGCTGTATCAACAGGAACATGGAGCCATTTCTCAGCCTGAAATATTATGTTCTGCTGTATCAACAGACACAAGGAGCCATACTCAGCTGAGAATATTATGGTTCTGCTGTATCAACAAACGTTCTTGATACTCTTCTCTACTTTGATTCTTGAAAATCTAAGTTGTATTTGATGTCACTCAAAAAATTTCATTGGTGAAATTCCCCTAAAATTCTGACGGCTGTCTACAAAAATTTCCGTACAAAATACTGACGGCTGTCTACAAAAATTCCCCTGTACAAATATGACGGCTGTCTACATAAAATTCCCTGATACAAAAATATGAGGCTGTCTACAAAAATTCCCTTGTACTAAATTACTGACGGGCTCTCGTCTACAAAAATTCCTTGTACAAATTACTGACCTGTCTACAAAAATTCCCTGCTACAAAATACTTGACGGATGTCTACAAAAAATCCCTGTACAAAATACTGTCGGCTGTCTACAAAAAATTCCCTGTACAAATACTGGACGGCTGTATACAAAAATTCCACTGTACAATATACTGCGGCTGTCTACAAAAAATCCCTGTACAAAATACTGACGGCTGTCTACAAAAATTTACCTGTACAAATACTGGACGGGGGGTCTACAAAAATTACCTGTACAAAAAATACTGACGATTGTTTACTAAATAGTTCACTGTACATAAATACCGACGGCTTGTCTTCAAATAATTCCCGGTACACAAAGATACTGACGCTGTCTACAAAATTCCCTGTACAAATACTGACGGGCTGCATCTGCCTTCTTGTGGCTCTGACCTCGTTTAAGAACGATAATTAAATTTGTGAGTTATGGCATAAGAATTAACAAATGGGCGTCTAAACTGGCAAACTGAATTGTTTGCAATCCCTAATGGCGCTAAAGCATAACTTATGACACTGAAGCTTGACTCTTATCATCATTACTGATTCTACGTCATCATTGAAGGCATCTTGACTCATATAATGACTCCAACAACATGCTTCATTGGAGAAGCCAGGTTTAGATACTCATAAATTAGGGACAAAGGAATTAATGTACATTGCTAGGATCCCATCCACATTGATTACTCCTTCATGATAAAGTTGATTGATTATGGTTAGACAAGAAGGTACCCAGAAGGAAGGAGAATGTAGAATTTAAACTTGGTAATTTATCTGTGTCTAGACATTAGGTATAATATTAGGTGAGAATAATTAATGAAATGATTGTTATAGATTGTAGTTAGAAGACTGAAGTAGATCGATAACCCCACTATGATATCATGCATCGTAGATATGTATGTTTATGGAGCAACATTGCTAATGTGAATGACTGACTGATGATTGTAGTGGTCATGCTTAGGCTTGGGTACAAGTAACTGATGATGATGTAGTGGCCAGGCTTGCTTGGTTACAAGTTATCTGATGATGATGTTAGTGGCCAGACTTAGGCTTGGTTACAAAGTACTGGACTTGTGATGTAGTAGGCCAGGATTAGGCTTGGTTACGAAGTACTGGAATGATTGATGTAGTGGCCAGACTTAGGCTTGGTTAAAGTACTGATGTTTGATGTAGTGGCCAGTTTGGGCTTGGTACTGTACTGACTGATGATGTAGTGGCCAGGCTTAGGCTTGGGTTACAAGTTACTGACTGATGATGTAGTGGCCAGGCTTAGCTTGGTTACAAGTACTGACCTGATGATGTAGTGGCTGGCTTAGGCTTGGTTACTACTAATGACTGATGATGTTGTGGCTTGGGCTTAGGCTTGGTTACAAGTACTTCTGGCAGGTTGGAGACGCACGAATGATGTTCAAAACTAAATGTAAATTATGTGATCAGGACTTTGGGTCACTCTCTTGAACACTATGTGATTAATTGTAAACCTTATTGAGGAATACAGAGTGACAGACCAGGTATAATAACCTATGTGAACTGTCAAGATATCTTTTTAATGAAAATAAGATACCAGATATACTAAGCAAATTTCATAAATCTGCTTGTAACAGATAAGTGAACTATAGATATGTAGATATAAATCCATATGTATTCATGTTAACCCCTTTGGGGCCTAGGTTCCTTGGGCCTCTTTTGTGTATACCATATGAGTCTCGCGCTACCGTCCACAGGATGGTTATGGGTGCACTACTTAAACTTGCCACGTCGGTGGCAAAATCTAATCTAAATCTGACGGCTGTCTACAAAAATCCCCTGTACAAAATACTGACGGCTGTCTACAAAAATCCCCTGTACAAAATACTGACGGCTGTCTACAAAAATCCCCTTTACAAAATACTGACACGGCTGTTCTACAAAAATCCCTGTTTACACAACAATACTGAGGCTGTTAAAAAAATCCCCTGTACAAAATACTGACGGCTGTCTACAAAAATCCCTGTACAATATTACATGCGGCTGTCTCTACAAAAATCCCCTGTACAAAATACATTAACCATTCCATCAACTAAATAAAAAAAAAATCTGGCTAGTAAATCAATAGTTGACGGAAATACAATAAAATCAAAGTCGATTAAGCCGATTAACTTATTATTCTCAATGTGAGTAAGATTTTCACGATAATTTAAATGTATTCGCCAAACATAGTGAGACAACAACAACCAAGTGAGTTGAAAAAATCTGACTAAGACCTACGTCAGGAAACATTTGTTGTTTCCGACGCAGGGTCTTTGAGCTTTTGGTCATCTGACGAGGCCTTCCGCTGGCTTACCGGTCCACCCCTTTAAAAATAATGATATAATTATTTAAAAAATCTACATATGCATATATGGGAATGGTAGAAGTAAATACCGAACTCTGGGGAGAAATTTTCGGAATTACACATAAAAAGTGTTTTATACTCTTCTTTGAGGATGAGGTTCCCCAACAGTAGTGCAGGTGTTGGTACCTTCCTCTCTCACTCTTCTATATTTATATACTTATATTTATATATATATATATTTATATATATATACTATAATATATATATATACTTATTTATATATATATAATATGTCGTGCGGATTTGGCAGAACTTGCGATCTTGGCTTAAAATATCAACGGCTCACTTGCTTATAGGACAAGTGAAAATTTGTGTATGCTTTATTTTCGCCAAAATTCATTCTGAAACTAACGAAATCAAAATATTTTCACTGTGTTTAGTATTTATAAAATTTTGTAAACAAATCTTAAAATATTGAGTTGCTTTAGGCTAAAATAAATTGTTCTTGTTATATAAGGTTAGGTAAGTTTTCTAAGATTCTTTTGTGCTAATTAAAATTTTTACATTAACATTAATTGAAAAAATTTTCTTTAAAAAGCTTATGAGAAAAATTTAGAAAGGTCTTAATTAACAATGTGTTCTTGATAACTGACCAGTTTTACAAATTCGGCACGACATATATATAGTAGATCTATCTTTCTTTCAACACACGGCCGTACCCACCGGGCGAGGTGTTGGCCCAAAGGAAAAACGAAAGTTTCTCCTTTTACATTTAGGTAATTTTACAGGAGAAGAGGTTACTAGCCCTTGCTCCCGGCATTTTAGTTTTGCCTCTTACAACAAGCAGGCTTACGGAGAAGAATTCTGTTCCACTTCCCCAGGAGATAAGAGGAAATAAACAAGAATAAGAACTAGAATGAAATAGAGAGAAAACCCAGAGGGTTGTGTATATAGTTGCTTGTACATGTATGTGTAGTGTGACCTAGTGTAATTGGGGCTGCACACAATCAGATTAGCACACCTATTCAAAGGCAGTGAAATAGGCTGACCTATAAAATGTACAGAGAACCTACACGGCGCGCATAAAAACGGAGATAAAACACCTGCAATATATACTGGGAGCGCTTGAGGTTCCTAAACCTGTAATACCCTGGAACGCAGGCGGGGAGAGATACATGATTATATACACCTGGAAAATCCTAGAGGGACTAGTACCGAACTTGCACACGAAAAATCACTCACGACACGAAAGCAAAAGACTGGCAAGTAAACGAATGCAACATCCCCCCCACATAGAAAAGCAGGGGTGACCTCTAGCACGTATTAAAGAGACCCATATCAAAAATTGTCAGGGGCCCGAGACTGTTCAACTGCCTCCCAGCAACACATAAGAGATTACCAACAGACCCCTGCAGTCTACAAGCGGCACTGAGACTCACCTCAAGTCCCGGTCCTGATCAGCCGGCTGTGGCTCGTACGTTTGGTTTGCGTGCAGCCAGCAGCAACAGCCTAGTTATCAGGCACTGATCCACCAGGAGCCTGGACAGCAGACCGTGCCGCGGGGGCGTTGACCCCCCGGAACTCTCACCAGGTAAACAACCTACCTACCACAGGATGGTAGTAACCTCTCTGAGTGTTGTTGTCTACCAACCTACAACCGTACAGGAAGGTAGTACCATCCCTGGGTGGTTTGCTGTCTACAAACCTCTGCCACAGGACGGTAGTAACCTCCCTGTGTGGGTTGTTGTCTACCAGCCTACTACCCAGGATGGAAGTACCTCCCTGGTTGGTTGTTGTCTACCAACCTACTACCCACATGGATGGTAGTACCACCCTGTGTGGTTGTTGACTACCAACCTACTACCACAGGATGTAGTAACCGTCCCTGGGTGGTCGCTGTCTACAAATCTACTACCACCGGACGGTAGTACCTCCAAGGGTGGTTTGTTGTCTACCACCTAACTACCGACAGGATGGGTAGTACCTCCCAGTGTTGTTGTGTCTACCAAACCAACTACACAGGATGTAGTACCTCCATGGGTTGGTTATGTGTCTACCAACCTACATACCACTATGATGGAAGTACCTCCCTGAGTGGTTGTCTACCAACCACCTACCAACAGGACGTTAGTACCTCCCTGGGTGGTTTTTGACTACCAACCTACTACCTACAGGATGGTAGAACCTCCCTGGGTGGTTTTTGTCTAACCAACGACCCACTACCACAGGACGGTAGTACCTCCTGGGTGGTTGTTTTCTACCAAACCTACTACCGAAGGAAGGTAGTACCTCCCCTGGGTGTTGTTGTCTACAACCTACTACCACAGTATGGTAATACCATCCCTCGGTTGTTGGTAGTCTACAACCCTACACCACAGGAGCGGTAGTAACTCCCCTGGGATGGTTGTTGTACTACCAACCTACTACCAACAGGATGTAGTACCCTCCCTGTGGTGTATGTTGTCTAACCAAACCTACCTACCCACAGGACGGTATTACCTCCAAGGGTGGTTGTTGTTACCAACCTACTACCACAGGACGGTAGTACCTCCCTGGGTAGTTGTTGCCTACCAACCTACTACCACAGGACGGTAGTCCTCCATCTGGGTGGTTGTTGTCTACCAACGCTACCTACCACAGATGGTATACCTCCGCTGGGTGTTGTTGTCACCAACCAACTACCACAGGATGGTAGTACCGCTAGTACCCCCCAGGGAGGATGTTTTTATTCCACCAACCTATAACTGCCACAGGATGGTAGTACCTTCCCTGGGAGGTTGTTATCTACAACCTCTACCACATGACTGTAGTACCTCCTGGGGTTGTTGTTGTCTACCAACCTACTACCACAGGACGGTAGTACCTCACTGGTGGTTGTTTCCTACCACCTACTACCACAGGATGTATACCTCCCAGGGTGGTTGTTTGTCTAACCAACCTAGCTACCACAGGTATGTAGTACTCTCCCTGGTGGTTGTTGTCTACCAATCCTACTACCACAGATGGTAGTCCTCTCCTGGGTGTTGTTGTCTACCCACCACTACCACAGTATGGTAGTACCCTCCCAGGGTGGTTGCGTGTCCCAACAAACCCTTACTACCACAGGATGGTAGTACCTCCCTGGGTGGTTTTGTTTGGGCTACCAAACCTACTACCCACAGATGGTATACCTCCCTGGGTTGGTTGATGTCTACCACCAACTACCACAGAAGGGTAGTAACCTCCTGGGTGTTGCTGTCTTACCAAACTACTACCACAGGAGATGGAAAGTACCTCCCTGTGGTGGATGTTGACCTACAAACCTACTACCACCATGGATGGTAGGACCACCCTGGGTGTTGTTGTTCTACCAACCTACTACCACCAGAGGGTATTAACTCCCCGGTGGTTGCTGTCTATCTACATCAACAACCACATGATGTAGTACCTCCCTGGGTTTTTGTTGTCCTACCAACCTACAACCACAGGATGGTAGTAACCCCCCCTGTTGTGGTTTTATCTACCAACCTACAACCTATAGGATGGTATTACCTCCCTGGTGGTTGTTTGTCTAGCAACCTACTACCGACAGGATGGTAGTAACGCTCCCTGGAGGTTTGTTGTCTTCCAACCTACTAACCACAGGATGGTAGTACTCCCTGGGTGGTGTGTAGTCTACCAAGCCTATCAACCACAGGACGGTAGTACCTCCCCTCCCAGGGAGGTTGTTGTTCTACCAACATACTACCACAGATGGTAGTACCTCCCTGGGTGGTTGCTGTCTACCAACCTACTACCACAGGAATGGAAGTACCTTACTGGTGGTTTATTGTCTACCAAGCCACAACCACAGGATGGTAGTACCTCCCTGGGGTTGTTGTCTACCAACTACTACCACAGATGGTTATACCTCCCTTGGTTAGTTTGTTGTCTACCAACCTACTACCCACAGGACGGTAGTACCTCCTGGGTGGTTGTTGTCTACCAACCTAACTTACCGACATGAAGGTAGTACCTCCCTGGGTGGTTGGTTGTCTACCAACCTACTACAAGCAGGATGGTAAACCCCCCCTGGGTGGTTGTATGTCCACCACCCTAACTACCACAGGATGGTAGAACTCCCTGGTTGTTTTCTACCAACCCTACTACCACAGGACGGTAATTACCTCCCTGGGTGGTATGTTGTCTACCAACCTACTACCACAGGAAACGGTAGTACCTCACTGGGTGGTTGTTGTCTACCCAACCTACAACCACAGGATTGATACCTCTCCGGGTGGTTTGTTGTCTACCAACCTACTACCACAGGATGGTAGTAACCTCCCAGGTTGGTATTTTGTCTACGCTACCACCTACTACCACAGGATGGTAAGTACCTCCCTGGGTGGTTGTCTACCAACCTAACTAACGCAACAGATGGTAGTACCTCCCAGGTAGGTTGCTGTCCTACAACCTACTACCAGTATGTAAGTAACCTCCCTGGGTGGTGTTAGGCTTACCAACCTACTACCACAGGATGGTAGTACATATGGTAGTAACGCTCCCTGGGTGGTTGATTGTCTACCAACCTACTAACCACAAGGAGGGTAGTACCCTCCCTGGGTGGTTGCTGTCAACCAATCTACTACCACAGATGTTAGTCCTCCCTTGTTGGTTGATTGTCCCTACCAACCTACTACCACAGGATGGTAGTAAACCCCCCTGGTGGTTTGCTGAGCTACCACCTACTACCATACAGGGATGGTATTACCTTCCCCCCTTGGTGATGTTGTCTAGCAACCTACAACGACATGATGGAAGTACCTTCCCTGTGTGGTTGTTGTCCTTTCCAACCTACTACCACGGATGGTAGTAACCTCCCTGTGGTGGTTGTTGTCTACCAACCTACTACCAACAGGAATGGTAGTACCGCTCCCCGGGGTAGTTGTTGTCTACCAACCTACTACCACAGGACGGTAGAACCTCACCTGGGTGGTTGGATGTCTACCAACCTACTAGCACAGGATGGTAGTACCCCCCCTGGGTGGTTGTTGTCCACGCAACCTACTACTCACATAGGTAGTACCCCCTTCCTGGGTGGGTTGTGTCTACAACCTACTACCACAGGACGTAGTACCACACCCTGTGTGTTGTTGTCTACCAACCCTACTACCACAGGACTGAAAGTATCATTCCCTGGGTGGTTTATTGTCTACCAACCAACTAACCACAGGAATGTGTAGTACACGGATCCCCTGGGTAGTTTGTTGTCAACCACCCACTACCACAGATGTATACATCCCTGGGTGGTTGTTGTCTACCAACCTACAACCACAGGATGGTAAAGTAACCCCCTCCCGCCCCTGGGTGTTGTTTGTCTTACCAACCTACTAACCCACAGGATGGTAGTACCTCCCTGGAGGTTGTTGTCTAGCAACCTACAACCACAGGATGGTAGTACCCCCTGGGTGGATTGTTGTCTTGCCAACCAAACTACCACAGGATGGTAGTACCTCCCTGGGTGGTTGTTGTCTACCAACCTACTAACCACAGTAATGTATACCTCCCTGGGTAGTTGTTGTCTACCAACTTACTACCATAGGACGGTAGTACCTCCCTGGTTGGTTGTTGTCTACCAACCTACAACCATAGGATGGTAGTACCTCCCCTGGTTGGGATTGTTGTCTACCAACCTACTACCCCAGACGGTAGTACCTCCCTGGGTGGTTGTTGTCTACCAACCTACTACCACAGGACGGTAGTACCTCCCTGGGTGGTTGTTGTCTTACCAACTACTACCACAGCAATGGAAGTACCTCCATGGTGTTTGATTGTCTACCAACCTACTACCACAGGATGGTAGTAACTCCCGGTTGATGTTGTGCTACCAACCTACAACCCACAGGAATTGTTAGTACCTCACTTGGGGTGGTTGTTGTCTACAACCTACTAACCACAGGATGTATTACCTCCCTGGGGTGGTTGTTGACTACAACCTACTACCACAGGAATGGTAGTACCTCCCTGTGTGGTTTGTTCCTTCCAACCTACAACCACAGTAATGTGAAGTACCTCCCTGTGTGGTTTGAGTTGTCTACCAACCTACTACCACTAAGGACGGTAGTACCACCCTGGGTGGTTATTGTCTACCAACCTACTACCACATAATGTATACCTCCCTGGGTGGTTGGCTGTCCTACCACCCTACCTACACAGATGGTAACCTTCCTGGTTGGTTTGTCTACAACCTACATACCACAGATTGTAGTTACCTCCCGGTGGTTTGGTTGTCCTACCAACCAAACGACCACAGTACTTGAAAGTACCTCCCTGGGAGGTTAGTTGCTACCAACCTACACCACAGGACGGTTAGTACCTCCTGGGGGTTGTTAGTCTACCAACCTACTACCGACGGATGGTAGTACCTCCCTGTGAGGTTGTTGTTCTACCAACCTACAACCACAGGAAGGTAGTACCTCCCTGGGTGGTTGTTGTCTACCAACCGTTACTAACCACAGGAGGTGTATTGCCTCCCTGGGTGGATGTTGTCTACCAACCTACATCCACAGCACGGTAGTAGCCCCGCCCTGGGTGGTTGTTTTTCCTACCACCTACTTCCACAGGACGGTAGTACCTCCCTAGGTGGTTGTTGTCTACCAACGCTACTACCACAGGAATGGATAGAACCGTCCCTGGAACCACTGGTTATGTGTGGTAGCACGCTCTATCACCTCAAAGATAAAGGACCAGGCTTTCACTTCCCGGTCAAAACGGAATATAACGGCACGCCCCTTACAGAAGTACTCTTGCACTAGCAATAAAATAGTTACCTAGGTTCTAGTTCACTGCTATGGGTGTCATCCTAGGCAGGGTGAGACACAATGGTATATTCAGTGTAATATAACATAAGAACATAAGAAAGGATGAACACAGCAGCAGGCTGTTGCCCCTACTAGGCAGGTCCTTCACCAATCCATCCATTTCTGTTATATCAGTTTGGGTGTTTGCTGTATCCTCAGTAGATATCAGTCTCAACACAGATTCTGCTGAGTCAGCTGGCACCAATAAGACTCATCAGTTAGATATATTTATACATCCGTACTGTGGCTTGTATTACGATTTTCAGAAGTGATTTATAAGTGGCCTTATCTGTAGAAAATAAAAAATATTCGCTAACGATTTTGAATATATTCTTCCTGCACTCATTTTGGTGGGCCATTACACCATAGTCGCACTTGTCAAAGGTTTTTTCAAAAATCAGTGTACAAATACTTCTGTATTAAAAACATACACGTGCAATAGTGGTCACAGTGGTGGCCTAAGCAAACCTTTCCGTATGGAGTACCAAATACCTAGTAGGATGAATCTTATTGTATCTACTGGCCCATAGGAGTTCACGCGACTGTCTGGATTTGATACTCTGCAGATTCGCGGGTTTCTATCCCCACCTCGTGGTATGGTTTGCTTGCAATCGTTTCCATTACTATATCGTTGAGTTCTGCACTGAGCTTAGTCGAGGAGCTGCGATATGCAGGAGTAACATATAAACCCACACTGTCTCGAGTTAGTGCCAACAGAGATTCCGTGGGTAACCATCTTGTTTTTCTTAACAGGAACGACAACCGCAATCATCCTATAGTTATCTTGCAATTGAGCCTCACTGCCCACTTTGTGGAGTGATGCAGTGTTAGGAGGTATTTAAACCACGTGGGATGATTTCCGTGACAGGATTGGTTTATCAATGATCAGTAAACCACCTGCACGCCGTGCCAGACATCTGTTTAACTAGAGGATTTAAACCACTGTGGATATTTCCGTGAACAGGATTGGGTTTAGACATAAGTGCAGTAAACCCTCCTTCTGACCGAGCAACTAATCTGTTATATCTAGAGGATCTAAACCACTGTGGGATAATTATCCGTGAACAGGATTGGGTTTAGCATAAGTCAGTAAAACCTCCCTGCAGCGTGCCAGACAATCCTGTTTATCTAGAGGATTTTACACCACTGTAGGGATAATTTCCGTGAACAGGATTGGGTTTAGCATAAAGTCAGTAAACCTCCTGCAGCCGTGGCCATACTATCTTTTATCTATAGGATTTAAACCACTGTGGGATAATTTACCGTGGACAGATTGGGGTTAGCACTAATTCAGTAAACCTCCTGCAGCCGTGCCAGATTATCTGATTATCTTTTCAATTTAAATGATTATTTATTTGTAGAGATTAATAACGTGTGGTTTATATATTTACAAAATATATTACAACGAAGGCCAACTAGCATTGAGTAGGTAAGTTTTATATCAGATACATATACATAAAAACAGTAACTTGAATTAATCATACATAGCAGCACATTTGTAAATAACCTAGGATAACTAATTAGAGTTAATAAATTACCTAGGATAACTAATTAGAATTAATAACTCACCGGGATTACTTCAATATATTATGGCAATAATTGTATAATGAAAACATCTCAAAGTCTCATAATAACTGTACCATTTTAACCTCTACAATGGTAACTGTACACGTAAGTACACTTATTACAAATGTATGTGGACTACAATTATCAAAATAATAATAATAAATCTTTATTTTACTACCAGTACATTGACACAACTATACAGACATAGCTGACACCAAAGACATACTACAATATATAAGTCCCTTGTTATGCTGAGCAATTTCCCCCGCAAATTCGGTCAGTTTTGTCCCAGGATGCGACCCACAACCAGTCCACTAACACCCAGGTACCTATTTTATCTGAGGGTGAACACAGACAGAAACCCGGTTTAAGGAAACACGTCCAATGTTCCTTCCCTTCGCCGGGAATCGGAACCCGGACACCCACCGTGTGAAGCGACAGTTTTTGTGCCACCAGGCCACGACTAATAATAACTGCGTTAAATTATAAGGATAACCCAAAAAAGTCAGACAACGTGACTTATTACCACTCGGGACCTGGAAAGTTTACAGTAGAATAATAATCACGATTTTAACCCTTATAACACGAGGCTTCCGCCGATGGTCTGGAAGCCTCGCTTAATCGCCGTCACAAACAACCACATTGAACGTATACTTAAGCTACAAAAATTTCCACGCAAAAGAATACAAGATACTCAAGGAGGCAAAACATCACCTACCTATCAACAAAGAGTCACATAACCACACTACCGTCCTCATCCCAACATGTCATTCTTCAGGTCAACGTGCGTTCACACACCTCACTCTCTCCGCCTAATATCTACTGTCTTTCGTCATTCAACCTCCGTATGTTGAATTATCAGGTCCTCCCACGACCGAAACGTTTTCCTAGAATTATAAATCCAAGAGTTTTACTTATATTCCCTTTCT
Organism: Cherax quadricarinatus; assembly: GCF_026875155.1. Taxonomy (NCBI): domain Eukaryota; kingdom Metazoa; phylum Arthropoda; class Malacostraca; order Decapoda; family Parastacidae; genus Cherax; species Cherax quadricarinatus. The sequence continues at coordinate 12,107,084 of NC_069496.1, forward strand.
AAACCAATTCTGTCGGTATCCTATTATTAAGGTTTGTACAGCCTAAGGAAGGAATCGGACTTTAAGAAAGGATCCTGGATTTACCAAACACAATAATACACTTAGCTAAACTGCTGAGAATCATTAGTAAGGAAGGCATGTAATTAACAGTAATAAAGATGATCAGTTGGCAATATAGGTGTGAATATGTAGTTTTTTAAAACCGACATGTAGAAAAATTAGACACTTTTTGCTAGTTTGAAGGGACTGAATACCTCAAAATGCCCTCTCTTATTCTGCATTGGACTGAAGAAGCCACGTGAGGCTGAAACGCTCCCAAAATGTAAGATACCCAATGTGGCAAAAAGTGTCTCCACTTATCACAATAATAGGTACTCGGTAGTACCTCCCGGTGTGGTTTAGTCTACCCACCAACAACCCACAGAATGGTAGTACCTCCCTGGGTGGTTGTTTGTCTACCCAACCTACTACCATAGGAGTGTAGTACCACCCTGGGTGGTTGTTGATCTACCAACCTACTACCACAGAATGGTAGTACCTTCCTGGTGGTTGTTGTCTACCAAACTACTACCACATGATGGTGTAGTACCAACCCGGTGGTTGCTTGTCTACCAACGCTACTACCACAGGATGGCAGTACCTCCCTGGTTGGTCTTAGCTGTCTACCAGAGCCTTTAACACGGCCACATGATGGTATTACCTCCTCAGTTTGTTGTATGGACCTACCAACCTACTCTACCACAGGCTGGTAGACCTCCTGGGTGGTTGTTGTCTACCAACCTACTACCACAGGACGTAGTACCTCCCAGTGGGTGGTTTGTTTTGGTCTACCACCTACTAACCTGGATGGAAGTAACCACCCTGGTGGTTGCCTTGTCTACCAACCTATTACCACAGGATGGAATGTACCTCCCTGGGTGGTTGTTGTCTACAACCAACTACCACAGGGACGGTAGTACCTCCCTGGCGTGGTTGTTGTCCACCAACCTACTACCACAGAATGAAGAACACCTCCCAGTGTGGTTGTTGTCCTACGAACCTACTACCCACAGGAACGGTAGTACCTCCCTGGTGGTTAGCTGTCTACCAACCATACTACCACAGGAAGGTAGTACCCTCCCTGGGTGGTTGTGTCTACCAACCACAACCACAGAGTGGTATTACCTCCCTGGGTGGTTGTTGTCTACCACCTACACCACAGGATTGGTAGTACCCCTCCCTGGGTGGTTGCTGTCTACCAACCTACTATCTACCACAGGATGGAGTACCTCGCCTGGGTGTTTTTGTCTACCAACCTACTACCATCATGATGGTAGAAACAAACCTGGTGGTTGTCTGTTCCTACCAACCTACTACCACCGGATGGTAGTAACCTCCCTGTTGGTTGTTGTCTTACCAACCTACTACCACAGGATGGTAAGTACCACCCTGGGTGGTTATTGTCTACCAACCTACTACCACAAAACGTTAGTACCTCCGCTGGGTGGTTGTTGTCTACCAACATACTAACACGGATGGTTGTACCTCCCTGGTGTTGCTGTCTACCACCTATTGACCACAGGAATGGTAAGTACCTCCCTGGGTGGTTGTTGTCTGAACCAACCTACTACCACAGGACGGTAGTACCTCACTGGGTGGTATGTTTGTCTAACCAACCTACCTACCACAGGATGGAAGTACCTCCAGCAGGGGTTTGGTTGTCTACCAGACCTACTACCACAGAACGTAGTACCTCCCTGGTGTGCTGTCTACCAACCTACTTACCACAGGATGGTGTTTCCATCCCAGGGTGGTTGTTGTCTAACATACTACTAACCCACAGGATGGTAGTACCTCCCTGGGTGGTTGTTTACTACCAACCTACTAACCACAGGATGTAGTACCTCCCTGGGTGGTTGCTGTTCTACCAACCTCTAACCACAGGATGGTATACCCCCCCGTCCCAGGTGGTTTTTCTCCTACCAACCATACACCACCGGATGGTAGTATACCTCCCTGGTGGGTGGGTTGTTGTCTACCAACCTACTACCACAGGATGGTAGTACTCTCCCTGGTTGGTTGTAGTCTACCAACCAACTATCACAGTGGACGGTAGTACCTCCCCTGATGGTTGCCTTGTCTACCAACTACTACCTACAGGATATGGTAGTACCTCCCTGGTGGTTGTCTACCAACCAACTACGCCACAGATGGTAGTACCAACCCCGGTGGGTGTTGTCTACCAACCTACGACCACAGGACGTAGTACCTCCTGGGTGGTTGTTGTCCCTACCAACCTACTACCACAGGATGTAGTACCTCCCAGGGTGGTTGTTGTTCAACCAACCTACTAACCAACAGATGGTATGATAAACCTCCCAGGGAGGTTGTTGTCTACCAACTACTGCCACAAGATGGAAGTACCTCCCTGGGTGGTAGTTGTCTACCAACATACTACCACAGGATGGTAGTACCGGTCCCTGGAGGTTGTTGTCTACCACCCTACTGACCACATGAATGTATACCTTCCCTGGTGTGTTGTCTACCAACCTACTGCCACAGGAAGATAGTACCTCCCTTGGTGCGGTTGTTGTCTACCACCTACTACCACAGGATGGAGTACCACCCGGGTGGTTGTTGTCTTACCACCTACTTGCCACAGGATGGTAGTACCATCCCTGGGCGGGGTGTTTCTACCAACCTACTACCACAGGATGGTAGTAACTCCTGGGTGGTTGGCAGTCTACCATCCTACAGCCACAGGATGGAAAGTCCTCCCTGGGTGGTTGTTGACTACGCAACCTACTACCACAGGATGGAAGTATACCTCCCAGGTGGTTGTCTACCAACCTACTACCACAGGACGGTAGTAACCTCCTGGTTGGTTTGTTGCTACCAACCTACGTGCCCAGGATGGTAGTACCTCCCTGGGTGGTTGTTGTCTACCAACCTACTACCACAGGACGTAGTAACCCTCCTTGGTGTTATTGTCTACCAACCACTACCACAGGATGGTAGTACCTCCCAGGTGGTTGCTGTCCTAACCAACTCTACTACCCACAGGACGGTAGTAACCCCCTCCCTGGGTGGTTGTTGTCTACCAACCTACTGCCACAGGATGGGTAGTACCACCCAGGGTGGTTGATGTCACCAACCTACTGCCACAGGATGGTAGAATAACCTCCCTGGGTGGTTGCTGTCCACCAACCTACAACCACAGGACGGTAGTCCCGTCCCTGGGTGGATGTTGTCTACCACCCTGCTACAAGGGAAGGTAATACCTCCCTGGGGTGGTTGTTGGTCTACCAACCTACTACCATAGTATGGTTAGTACCCCCCCCTCCCCCCATATCCACTGGTGTTGTGTCTACCAACGCTACTACCACAGGACGTTAGTACCACCCTGGGTGGTTTGTTTGTCTACCAACAAACAACCAAAGGATGGTAAGTACCTCCCTTGTGGTTGATTCTACCAACCTCTACCATAAGATGGTAGTACCTCCCTGGGTGGTAGTTGTCTGCCGAAAAACCTACTACTCACCGACGTGTAGTACCTCCCTGGTGTTGTTGACTACCAACCTACAACCACAGATGGGTAGTACCGTCCCTGGGTATGTTGTTGTCTACCAACCAACAACCATAGGATGGTAGTACCTCCCTGGGTGGTTGTTGTTCTTCCAACCTACTACCATAGGATGGTAGTACCTCCCTGGGTGGAGTTGTCTACCAACCTACTACCATAGAGGTATACCGTTCCCTGGGTGGGGGGTTTGTTGTCTACCAAACTACTACCACAGACGTAGTACCTCCCCTGGGTGCGGTTGTTTTCTACCAACCTACTACCACAGGATGGTAGTACCTCCCTGGAAGTTTTCGCTACAACCTAACTATCCATATGATTGTAGTACCTCTCTGGGTGGTTGTCAGGTCTACCACAACCTACTACCAGACAGGACTGTTAGTACCTCCCTGGGTTGTTGTTGTCTACCACCTACTACCACAGGATGGTATACCTCCCTGGGTGGTTGTTTTGTCTACCAACCTACTACCATAGTATGGAAGACCTCCCAGGGTGGGTTTTGATACCAACCCTACTACCACAGGATGTAGTACCTTCCTGTGTGTTTGTTGTCTACCAACCTACTACCACAGGATGGTAGTACCTCCCTGGGAGGTTGCTGTCTACCAACCTACTACCACATGAGTGTTTACCTCCCTGGGTGGTTGCTGTCTACCAACCTACTTACCAACAGGATGGTAGTACCTCCTGGTTGGTTGTTGTCTACAACCTACTACCGAAGATGAAGTACCATCCCTGGGTGGCTTGTTGCTACAACAACCTACGACCACAGACTGAGTACCTCCCTGGGTGTTTGGTGTCTACTCAACCACTAACACAGGATGGTAGTACCTCCCTGGGTGGGTTGCTGTTCCTACCAACCTACTACCAACTAGATGGTAGTAACCTCCTGGGTGTTGTTGTCTACCAACCTACTACCACAGGACGGTATTAACTCCCTGTGTGGTTGTTGTCCTACCAACCAACCTCACCACGGACAGGATGGGGAAGTACCCTCCCAGGGTGTTGTTGTCTACGAACCTACCACCACAGGACGGAAGTACCTCCCAGGGTGGTGCTGTCTACCAAACCTACTAACCACAGGATGGTATTACCTCCCTGGGTGGTTTGTTTGTCTACCAACCTACTACCACAGAGGTTAAGTACCATCCCAGGGTGGATGTTGTCTACCACCTACTCAACCACAGGAGGTAGTACCATCCTCTGGGTGGTTTGCTGTCTACCAACCTACTACCACAGGATGGTAGTACCTCCCTGGGTGGTTGTTGTCTACCAACCAACTACCACAGGATGGTAGTACCTTCCCTGGGTGGTTGCTGTCTACCAACGCTACTACCACAGGAAAGGAATAACCTCCTGGTTTGGTTGTTGTCTACCAACCTACTACCACAGGAATGGAAGTACTCCCTGGTGGTTGTTGTTTACCCCAACTACTACCCGTACAAAACGTTAGTACCGTCCCTGTGTGGTTGTTGTCTACCAACCTTACTACACAAAACTGTAGTACCTACGGTCCCTGGTTGGGTTGTACCCTACCAACCTACTAATACAGGCTGGTAGTAACCCCCCCAGGGAGGTACAACCACAGGATAGGTATTACCTTCCCTGGGAGGTTGTTTGTACATACCAAACCTACAACCATTGATGGTAGTACCTCCCAGGGTAGGTATTGTTGTCTACCAACCTACTACCACACAGGACGTTATACCTCCAGGGTGGATGTAGTCCTACCAACCTACTACCAACAGATGGTATACCTCCCTGGGTGTTGTTTTGTCTATCCAACCTACTACCACAGACGGTAAGTACCTCCCTGGGTGGTTGTTGTGCTACCAACCCTACACCACAGGATGTGTAGTACCTCCCTGGTTGGTTTTTGTCTAACAACCAACTACCACAGGATGGTAGTACCTCCTGGGTGTTTGTTGTCTACCAACCTACTACCACAGGACGGTAGTACCTCCCGAGGTGGTTGTTGTCTACCAACCTACTACCACATGGACGTAGAACCGTCCCTGGGTTTTTGTTGCTACCAACCAACTACCACAGATGGTAGACCCTCCCGTGTGGTTTTGTTCTACTCGACCAAACTACCACAGGATTGGAAGAACCTTTCCCTGGGATGGTTGCTTGTCTACCAACCTATAAACCACTAGGATGGTAGTACCTCCCTGGGAGGTTTTGTCTCCAACTCAACCCCTAAACCACAGGTATGTATACCTCCCTGGTGGTTGTAATGTCTACCAACCTACTACCACAAGGATGGCAAGTACCCCTCCTCCCTGGCGGTTGTTGTCTACCAACATACTAACACAAGGAGGTAGTACCCCCTGTTGGTTTTTGTCTAACCAACCTACTATCACAGGATGGTAGTACCTCCTCTGGGTGGTTTGTTTATCTACCAACCTTCTACCACAGTATGGTAGTGCCCCCCTGGGTGGTTGTTGTCTACCAACCTACTACCCCAGGACGTAGTACCCCCCTGTGAGGTCTTGCTACCAACCTACTACCACATGAAGGTAGTACCTCCCTGGTGTGTTGTTGGTCTACCAACCTACTACCACAGGAAGGATAGTCCTCCCTTGGTGGTTGTTTTGTCTACCAACCACTACCCACAGGATAGGTAGTACCTGCCCCCAGGGTGGTTTGTCTACCAACCTACTTCCACAGGGATTGGTATACTCCCTGGGTGGTTGTTGTCTACCAGCCTACTACCACAGGATGGTAGTACCTCCTTGGGTGGTTGTTGTCTACAACCTACTAACCACAGGATGGTAGTACCTCCCTGGGTGGTTGTTGTCTGACCAGTCTACTACACAGGATGGTAGTACCCTCCCTATGGTGGTTGTTGTCTACAACCTACTACCGACAGGATGGAGTACCTCCCTGGTGTTGATGTCTACCAACCTACTACACAGGACGGCAGTACCTCCCTGGGTGGTTGCTGTCTAACCAACCACTACCACAGGACGGTCGTACCTCCCTGGGTTGTGTTGTCTACCAAACCTACAATTTACAGGAATGGTATGTACCTCCCTGGGTGGTTGTTTGTCTACCCAAACTACTACCACAGGATGTAGTACATTCCTGGGTGGTTGTTTTCTACGAACCTACTACCACAGGATGGTAGTACCTCCCTGAGTGGTTGTTGTCTACCAACCTATGCCAAATCTCCTATGCCAAATCAAAGTCGAGAACAACGACCAGTAATTGGGCCCCTACTTAAACAGATGGTTCCTACACAGATGACAACAAGACATAAGTGAGCTACCAAGTCCCATATGACTCAGTTTTTTAGCGAAGCCCAACCAGACTGGAGTAGAAGATCTAAATGAATTTTTTATGAGAGAACCACAAAATTTGGTTAACACAAGCCTATCCGATGTTATCCTGACGCCAAATGACTTCGAACAGGCGATAAATGACATGCCCCTGCACTCTGCCCCAGGGCCAGACTCATCAAGAAACTGCAAGAAGCCCCTATCAGCGAGCCTTTTCCATCCTATGGAGAGGGAGCATGGACACGCGGGGTCCGTCCACAGTTACTAAAAACAACAGTACATACCCCCACTTCCACAAAGGGGGCAGTAACGCCAGCAAAGAACTACAGACCAAGAGCACAACATACCATATCATAAAATTCTTTTGAAAGGGTCCTAAGAGCAAGATCACCACCCATCTAAAACCCATCAGTTACACAACCAGGGCAACATGGTTTAGAACAGGACGCTTCCTGTCTGTCACAACAATAGTATCACTAACGACAAGGTTCCTAATGCACTAGAAGACAAAAGAATGCAGATGTAATATATACAGACTTTGCAAAAGCATTGCGACGAAGTGTGACCATGTGCGTAATATAGATGCGCCAAAATGCGTGCAAAAAGGGATAACAGGAATAAGTCGGGTCGCTGATCTAATAATTTCCACACTAACATAACACAGAGAGTAAAGTCGACAACGAGTAAAGTCCGAGGCAGCTACGGTGAAAAGCTCTGTTCCACAAGGCACATTAACTCGCCTACCAACTTTTTCCTCATCCTCATACCCGACATAGACAAGGATGTCAGCCACATCACCGTGTCTTACTTTGCAGATGACACCCGAAATGCATGACATTTCTTCCATTGCAGACACTTGCAAGCTCCAGGCGTGACATCAACCAAATCTTTCAGTGGGCTGCAGAAAACAAATATGAAGTACAACGAAGAGAAATTACAATTACTCAGATATGTGTAAACACGAGAAATTAAATCTTCTTCAGAGTAACAAAACAAATTTCTGGCCACAAAAATAGAGCGAAACACCAACGTCAAAGACCTTGAGTGATCATGTCTGAGGATCTCAACCTTCAGGGACCTAACATTGTATCAATCGCATCTGCCTAGAAAAATGAGAGGATTGATAAATAAGAACCTTCAAAAACAAGGGGAGGCCAAGCCATGATGACACTCTTCAGGTGCAAGCTGGTTCTATCATAGGCTGGAATAATTGGGGCTGCACACAATCAGATTAGCACACCTATTCAAAGGCAGTGAAATAGGCTGACCTATAAAATGTACAGAGAACCTACACGGCGCGCATAAAAACGGAGATAAAACACCTGCAATATATACTGGGAGCGCTTGAGGTTCCTAAACCTGTAATACCCTGGAACGCAGGCGGGGAGAGATACATGATTATATACACCTGGAAAATCCTAGAGGGACTAGTACCGAACTTGCACACGAAAAATCACTCACGACACGAAAGCAAAAGACTGGCAAGTAAACGAATGCAACATCCCCCCCACATAGAAAAGCAGGGGTGACCTCTAGCACGTATTAAAGAGACCCATATCAAAAATTGTCAGGGGCCCGAGACTGTTCAACTGCCTCCCAGCAACACATAAGAGATTACCAACAGACCCCTGCAGTCTACAAGCGGCACTGAGACTCACCTCAAGTCCCGGTCCTGATCAGCCGGCTGTGGCTCGTACGTTTGGTTTGCGTGCAGCCAGCAGCAACAGCCTAGTTATCAGGCACTGATCCACCAGGAGCCTGGACAGCAGACCGTGCCGCGGGGGCGTTGACCCCCCGGAACTCTCACCAGGTAAACAACCTACCTACCACAGGATGGTAGTAACCTCTCTGAGTGTTGTTGTCTACCAACCTACAACCGTACAGGAAGGTAGTACCATCCCTGGGTGGTTTGCTGTCTACAAACCTCTGCCACAGGACGGTAGTAACCTCCCTGTGTGGGTTGTTGTCTACCAGCCTACTACCCAGGATGGAAGTACCTCCCTGGTTGGTTGTTGTCTACCAACCTACTACCCACATGGATGGTAGTACCACCCTGTGTGGTTGTTGACTACCAACCTACTACCACAGGATGTAGTAACCGTCCCTGGGTGGTCGCTGTCTACAAATCTACTACCACCGGACGGTAGTACCTCCAAGGGTGGTTTGTTGTCTACCACCTAACTACCGACAGGATGGGTAGTACCTCCCAGTGTTGTTGTGTCTACCAAACCAACTACACAGGATGTAGTACCTCCATGGGTTGGTTATGTGTCTACCAACCTACATACCACTATGATGGAAGTACCTCCCTGAGTGGTTGTCTACCAACCACCTACCAACAGGACGTTAGTACCTCCCTGGGTGGTTTTTGACTACCAACCTACTACCTACAGGATGGTAGAACCTCCCTGGGTGGTTTTTGTCTAACCAACGACCCACTACCACAGGACGGTAGTACCTCCTGGGTGGTTGTTTTCTACCAAACCTACTACCGAAGGAAGGTAGTACCTCCCCTGGGTGTTGTTGTCTACAACCTACTACCACAGTATGGTAATACCATCCCTCGGTTGTTGGTAGTCTACAACCCTACACCACAGGAGCGGTAGTAACTCCCCTGGGATGGTTGTTGTACTACCAACCTACTACCAACAGGATGTAGTACCCTCCCTGTGGTGTATGTTGTCTAACCAAACCTACCTACCCACAGGACGGTATTACCTCCAAGGGTGGTTGTTGTTACCAACCTACTACCACAGGACGGTAGTACCTCCCTGGGTAGTTGTTGCCTACCAACCTACTACCACAGGACGGTAGTCCTCCATCTGGGTGGTTGTTGTCTACCAACGCTACCTACCACAGATGGTATACCTCCGCTGGGTGTTGTTGTCACCAACCAACTACCACAGGATGGTAGTACCGCTAGTACCCCCCAGGGAGGATGTTTTTATTCCACCAACCTATAACTGCCACAGGATGGTAGTACCTTCCCTGGGAGGTTGTTATCTACAACCTCTACCACATGACTGTAGTACCTCCTGGGGTTGTTGTTGTCTACCAACCTACTACCACAGGACGGTAGTACCTCACTGGTGGTTGTTTCCTACCACCTACTACCACAGGATGTATACCTCCCAGGGTGGTTGTTTGTCTAACCAACCTAGCTACCACAGGTATGTAGTACTCTCCCTGGTGGTTGTTGTCTACCAATCCTACTACCACAGATGGTAGTCCTCTCCTGGGTGTTGTTGTCTACCCACCACTACCACAGTATGGTAGTACCCTCCCAGGGTGGTTGCGTGTCCCAACAAACCCTTACTACCACAGGATGGTAGTACCTCCCTGGGTGGTTTTGTTTGGGCTACCAAACCTACTACCCACAGATGGTATACCTCCCTGGGTTGGTTGATGTCTACCACCAACTACCACAGAAGGGTAGTAACCTCCTGGGTGTTGCTGTCTTACCAAACTACTACCACAGGAGATGGAAAGTACCTCCCTGTGGTGGATGTTGACCTACAAACCTACTACCACCATGGATGGTAGGACCACCCTGGGTGTTGTTGTTCTACCAACCTACTACCACCAGAGGGTATTAACTCCCCGGTGGTTGCTGTCTATCTACATCAACAACCACATGATGTAGTACCTCCCTGGGTTTTTGTTGTCCTACCAACCTACAACCACAGGATGGTAGTAACCCCCCCTGTTGTGGTTTTATCTACCAACCTACAACCTATAGGATGGTATTACCTCCCTGGTGGTTGTTTGTCTAGCAACCTACTACCGACAGGATGGTAGTAACGCTCCCTGGAGGTTTGTTGTCTTCCAACCTACTAACCACAGGATGGTAGTACTCCCTGGGTGGTGTGTAGTCTACCAAGCCTATCAACCACAGGACGGTAGTACCTCCCCTCCCAGGGAGGTTGTTGTTCTACCAACATACTACCACAGATGGTAGTACCTCCCTGGGTGGTTGCTGTCTACCAACCTACTACCACAGGAATGGAAGTACCTTACTGGTGGTTTATTGTCTACCAAGCCACAACCACAGGATGGTAGTACCTCCCTGGGGTTGTTGTCTACCAACTACTACCACAGATGGTTATACCTCCCTTGGTTAGTTTGTTGTCTACCAACCTACTACCCACAGGACGGTAGTACCTCCTGGGTGGTTGTTGTCTACCAACCTAACTTACCGACATGAAGGTAGTACCTCCCTGGGTGGTTGGTTGTCTACCAACCTACTACAAGCAGGATGGTAAACCCCCCCTGGGTGGTTGTATGTCCACCACCCTAACTACCACAGGATGGTAGAACTCCCTGGTTGTTTTCTACCAACCCTACTACCACAGGACGGTAATTACCTCCCTGGGTGGTATGTTGTCTACCAACCTACTACCACAGGAAACGGTAGTACCTCACTGGGTGGTTGTTGTCTACCCAACCTACAACCACAGGATTGATACCTCTCCGGGTGGTTTGTTGTCTACCAACCTACTACCACAGGATGGTAGTAACCTCCCAGGTTGGTATTTTGTCTACGCTACCACCTACTACCACAGGATGGTAAGTACCTCCCTGGGTGGTTGTCTACCAACCTAACTAACGCAACAGATGGTAGTACCTCCCAGGTAGGTTGCTGTCCTACAACCTACTACCAGTATGTAAGTAACCTCCCTGGGTGGTGTTAGGCTTACCAACCTACTACCACAGGATGGTAGTACATATGGTAGTAACGCTCCCTGGGTGGTTGATTGTCTACCAACCTACTAACCACAAGGAGGGTAGTACCCTCCCTGGGTGGTTGCTGTCAACCAATCTACTACCACAGATGTTAGTCCTCCCTTGTTGGTTGATTGTCCCTACCAACCTACTACCACAGGATGGTAGTAAACCCCCCTGGTGGTTTGCTGAGCTACCACCTACTACCATACAGGGATGGTATTACCTTCCCCCCTTGGTGATGTTGTCTAGCAACCTACAACGACATGATGGAAGTACCTTCCCTGTGTGGTTGTTGTCCTTTCCAACCTACTACCACGGATGGTAGTAACCTCCCTGTGGTGGTTGTTGTCTACCAACCTACTACCAACAGGAATGGTAGTACCGCTCCCCGGGGTAGTTGTTGTCTACCAACCTACTACCACAGGACGGTAGAACCTCACCTGGGTGGTTGGATGTCTACCAACCTACTAGCACAGGATGGTAGTACCCCCCCTGGGTGGTTGTTGTCCACGCAACCTACTACTCACATAGGTAGTACCCCCTTCCTGGGTGGGTTGTGTCTACAACCTACTACCACAGGACGTAGTACCACACCCTGTGTGTTGTTGTCTACCAACCCTACTACCACAGGACTGAAAGTATCATTCCCTGGGTGGTTTATTGTCTACCAACCAACTAACCACAGGAATGTGTAGTACACGGATCCCCTGGGTAGTTTGTTGTCAACCACCCACTACCACAGATGTATACATCCCTGGGTGGTTGTTGTCTACCAACCTACAACCACAGGATGGTAAAGTAACCCCCTCCCGCCCCTGGGTGTTGTTTGTCTTACCAACCTACTAACCCACAGGATGGTAGTACCTCCCTGGAGGTTGTTGTCTAGCAACCTACAACCACAGGATGGTAGTACCCCCTGGGTGGATTGTTGTCTTGCCAACCAAACTACCACAGGATGGTAGTACCTCCCTGGGTGGTTGTTGTCTACCAACCTACTAACCACAGTAATGTATACCTCCCTGGGTAGTTGTTGTCTACCAACTTACTACCATAGGACGGTAGTACCTCCCTGGTTGGTTGTTGTCTACCAACCTACAACCATAGGATGGTAGTACCTCCCCTGGTTGGGATTGTTGTCTACCAACCTACTACCCCAGACGGTAGTACCTCCCTGGGTGGTTGTTGTCTACCAACCTACTACCACAGGACGGTAGTACCTCCCTGGGTGGTTGTTGTCTTACCAACTACTACCACAGCAATGGAAGTACCTCCATGGTGTTTGATTGTCTACCAACCTACTACCACAGGATGGTAGTAACTCCCGGTTGATGTTGTGCTACCAACCTACAACCCACAGGAATTGTTAGTACCTCACTTGGGGTGGTTGTTGTCTACAACCTACTAACCACAGGATGTATTACCTCCCTGGGGTGGTTGTTGACTACAACCTACTACCACAGGAATGGTAGTACCTCCCTGTGTGGTTTGTTCCTTCCAACCTACAACCACAGTAATGTGAAGTACCTCCCTGTGTGGTTTGAGTTGTCTACCAACCTACTACCACTAAGGACGGTAGTACCACCCTGGGTGGTTATTGTCTACCAACCTACTACCACATAATGTATACCTCCCTGGGTGGTTGGCTGTCCTACCACCCTACCTACACAGATGGTAACCTTCCTGGTTGGTTTGTCTACAACCTACATACCACAGATTGTAGTTACCTCCCGGTGGTTTGGTTGTCCTACCAACCAAACGACCACAGTACTTGAAAGTACCTCCCTGGGAGGTTAGTTGCTACCAACCTACACCACAGGACGGTTAGTACCTCCTGGGGGTTGTTAGTCTACCAACCTACTACCGACGGATGGTAGTACCTCCCTGTGAGGTTGTTGTTCTACCAACCTACAACCACAGGAAGGTAGTACCTCCCTGGGTGGTTGTTGTCTACCAACCGTTACTAACCACAGGAGGTGTATTGCCTCCCTGGGTGGATGTTGTCTACCAACCTACATCCACAGCACGGTAGTAGCCCCGCCCTGGGTGGTTGTTTTTCCTACCACCTACTTCCACAGGACGGTAGTACCTCCCTAGGTGGTTGTTGTCTACCAACGCTACTACCACAGGAATGGATAGAACCGTCCCTGGAACCACTGGTTATGTGTGGTAGCACGCTCTATCACCTCAAAGATAAAGGACCAGGCTTTCACTTCCCGGTCAAAACGGAATATAACGGCACGCCCCTTACAGAAGTACTCTTGCACTAGCAATAAAATAGTTACCTAGGTTCTAGTTCACTGCTATGGGTGTCATCCTAGGCAGGGTGAGACACAATGGTATATTCAGTGTAATATAACATAAGAACATAAGAAAGGATGAACACAGCAGCAGGCTGTTGCCCCTACTAGGCAGGTCCTTCACCAATCCATCCATTTCTGTTATATCAGTTTGGGTGTTTGCTGTATCCTCAGTAGATATCAGTCTCAACACAGATTCTGCTGAGTCAGCTGGCACCAATAAGACTCATCAGTTAGATATATTTATACATCCGTACTGTGGCTTGTATTACGATTTTCAGAAGTGATTTATAAGTGGCCTTATCTGTAGAAAATAAAAAATATTCGCTAACGATTTTGAATATATTCTTCCTGCACTCATTTTGGTGGGCCATTACACCATAGTCGCACTTGTCAAAGGTTTTTTCAAAAATCAGTGTACAAATACTTCTGTATTAAAAACATACACGTGCAATAGTGGTCACAGTGGTGGCCTAAGCAAACCTTTCCGTATGGAGTACCAAATACCTAGTAGGATGAATCTTATTGTATCTACTGGCCCATAGGAGTTCACGCGACTGTCTGGATTTGATACTCTGCAGATTCGCGGGTTTCTATCCCCACCTCGTGGTATGGTTTGCTTGCAATCGTTTCCATTACTATATCGTTGAGTTCTGCACTGAGCTTAGTCGAGGAGCTGCGATATGCAGGAGTAACATATAAACCCACACTGTCTCGAGTTAGTGCCAACAGAGATTCCGTGGGTAACCATCTTGTTTTTCTTAACAGGAACGACAACCGCAATCATCCTATAGTTATCTTGCAATTGAGCCTCACTGCCCACTTTGTGGAGTGATGCAGTGTTAGGAGGTATTTAAACCACGTGGGATGATTTCCGTGACAGGATTGGTTTATCAATGATCAGTAAACCACCTGCACGCCGTGCCAGACATCTGTTTAACTAGAGGATTTAAACCACTGTGGATATTTCCGTGAACAGGATTGGGTTTAGACATAAGTGCAGTAAACCCTCCTTCTGACCGAGCAACTAATCTGTTATATCTAGAGGATCTAAACCACTGTGGGATAATTATCCGTGAACAGGATTGGGTTTAGCATAAGTCAGTAAAACCTCCCTGCAGCGTGCCAGACAATCCTGTTTATCTAGAGGATTTTACACCACTGTAGGGATAATTTCCGTGAACAGGATTGGGTTTAGCATAAAGTCAGTAAACCTCCTGCAGCCGTGGCCATACTATCTTTTATCTATAGGATTTAAACCACTGTGGGATAATTTACCGTGGACAGATTGGGGTTAGCACTAATTCAGTAAACCTCCTGCAGCCGTGCCAGATTATCTGATTATCTTTTCAATTTAAATGATTATTTATTTGTAGAGATTAATAACGTGTGGTTTATATATTTACAAAATATATTACAACGAAGGCCAACTAGCATTGAGTAGGTAAGTTTTATATCAGATACATATACATAAAAACAGTAACTTGAATTAATCATACATAGCAGCACATTTGTAAATAACCTAGGATAACTAATTAGAGTTAATAAATTACCTAGGATAACTAATTAGAATTAATAACTCACCGGGATTACTTCAATATATTATGGCAATAATTGTATAATGAAAACATCTCAAAGTCTCATAATAACTGTACCATTTTAACCTCTACAATGGTAACTGTACACGTAAGTACACTTATTACAAATGTATGTGGACTACAATTATCAAAATAATAATAATAAATCTTTATTTTACTACCAGTACATTGACACAACTATACAGACATAGCTGACACCAAAGACATACTACAATATATAAGTCCCTTGTTATGCTGAGCAATTTCCCCCGCAAATTCGGTCAGTTTTGTCCCAGGATGCGACCCACAACCAGTCCACTAACACCCAGGTACCTATTTTATCTGAGGGTGAACACAGACAGAAACCCGGTTTAAGGAAACACGTCCAATGTTCCTTCCCTTCGCCGGGAATCGGAACCCGGACACCCACCGTGTGAAGCGACAGTTTTTGTGCCACCAGGCCACGACTAATAATAACTGCGTTAAATTATAAGGATAACCCAAAAAAGTCAGACAACGTGACTTATTACCACTCGGGACCTGGAAAGTTTACAGTAGAATAATAATCACGATTTTAACCCTTATAACACGAGGCTTCCGCCGATGGTCTGGAAGCCTCGCTTAATCGCCGTCACAAACAACCACATTGAACGTATACTTAAGCTACAAAAATTTCCACGCAAAAGAATACAAGATACTCAAGGAGGCAAAACATCACCTACCTATCAACAAAGAGTCACATAACCACACTACCGTCCTCATCCCAACATGTCATTCTTCAGGTCAACGTGCGTTCACACACCTCACTCTCTCCGCCTAATATCTACTGTCTTTCGTCATTCAACCTCCGTATGTTGAATTATCAGGTCCTCCCACGACCGAAACGTTTTCCTAGAATTATAAATCCAAGAGTTTTACTTATATTCCCTTTCTAAACCAATTCTGTCGGTATCCTATTATTAAGGTTTGTACAGCCTAAGGAAGGAATCGGACTTTAAGAAAGGATCCTGGATTTACCAAACACAATAATACACTTAGCTAAACTGCTGAGAATCATTAGTAAGGAAGGCATGTAATTAACAGTAATAAAGATGATCAGTTGGCAATATAGGTGTGAATATGTAGTTTTTTAAAACCGACATGTAGAAAAATTAGACACTTTTTGCTAGTTTGAAGGGACTGAATACCTCAAAATGCCCTCTCTTATTCTGCATTGGACTGAAGAAGCCACGTGAGGCTGAAACGCTCCCAAAATGTAAGATACCCAATGTGGCAAAAAGTGTCTCCACTTATCACAATAATAGGTACATGATGACACTCTTCAGGTCATTGTTTTTTCTGGGCTGGAATATTGTGCACAAAAAAGACCTTTCAAGGCGGTGAAATTGCGACCTAAAAAATGTACAGGACCTTCACGGCGGCATCGGAGATAAACACCTCAATTACTGGGAGGCTTGAGGTTCCAAAACCTTTTTCCCCTGGAAGCGGGCGGGGAGATACATGATTATATACACTGGAAAATCCTGGGGATAGTACCGAATTTGCACACAAAAAATCCTCACAGAAAAAAAAAGACTTGGCGGGGACGATGAAAACATCCCCCCAATGAAAGCAGGGGTGTCATAGCACTTTAAAGAGACCTTACAAAAATTGTCAGGGGCCAGAGTTCAAATGCCCCCCAGCTTAAATAAGGGGATTCCCCAACGACCCTTGGCAGTTTCAAGCTGGCACTGGAGAAGCACCTAAAGTCGGTTCTGTCACCCGGGCTGTGGCTCGTCTTTGGTTTGGTGCAGCCGCACACACTGTTGATCAGGCTTGATCCACCGGGGAGGCCTGGTCCAGACGGGGCGGGGGGCGTTGCCCCCCGGAATCTCCCCAGGAAAACAACCTTCCCACAGGATGGTAGTCCCTCTTGAGGGGTTTGTGTCTCCAACCTATACCCAGGATGGTGTACCCCTGGGTGGTTGCTGTCTAAAAACCTACTGCCCAGGATGGTAGTACCTCCCTGGGTGGTTTTTTTCTACCAGCCTACTCCACGGAGGGTAGTCCTCCTGGGTGGTTGTTTTTACCAACCACTACCCGGATGGTAGTACCCCCGGGGTTTTTTTTGTTGTTCCCAATACTCCCACAGGAGGGTTTTATACTCCCTGGGTGGTCGCTGTCACAAATCTATCCCACAGGACGGTATACCTCCAAGGGGGGTTTTTGTCTACCAACTCTACCACAGGATGGTATCCCCCCTGGGTTGTTGTGTTCCCAACCAACTAACAGGATGGTAGTACCTCCCTGGGTGGTTGTTGTCTCCCAAACCTACTCCCAAGGATGGTAGTACCTCCTGAGTGGTTGTTCCCAAACCTACTACCACGGGAGGGGTAGACCCCCCGGGTGGTTGTTGTCTACCCCCCTACTACCACAGGATGGTAGTCCTCCTGGGTGGTTGTTGTTACCAACCTACTACCACAGGACGGTAGTACCTCCCTGGGTGGTTGTTGTTACCAACCTATACCACGGTGGTAGTCCCCCCTGGGTGGTTGTTGTCTACCAACCTATACCACGGAGTAGTACCTCCCTGGGGGTTGTTGTCTCCAACCTACTACCAAGGCGGTAGTACCTCCTGGGGGGTTTGTTGTCTCCCAAACCTACTCCCACAGGATGGAGTACCCCCCGGGTGGTTGTTGTCTCCCAAACCTACTACCACAGGACGGTAGTACCTCCGGGGTGGTTGTTGTCTCCCAACCTCTACCACGGACGGTAGTACCTCCCTGGGTAGTTGTTCCCTAAAAAACCTATACACGGAGGGTAGTACCCCTGGGTGGTTTTGTTACCCCCCTACCCCAAGGATGGTAGTACCCCCGGGTGGTTTTTGTCTACCAACCTACTACCACGGATGGTAGTACCCCCCGGGTGGTTTTTTTTCCCCCAAACCTCTGCCCAGGTGGTAGTCCTCCCTGGGTGGTTGTTATCTACCCCCTACTACCCGGACTGTAGTACCCCCCGGGTGGTTGTTGTTCCCAAACCTCTACCACGGACGGTAGTCCCTCACGGGGTGGTTGTTGTCTCCCAAACCCTACTACCAGGTGGTAGTACCTCCCGGGGTGGTTGTTGTCTACAACCTATCCCAAGGATGGTAGTCCCCTCCCTGGGTGGTTGTTGTCTCCCAAACCCTTTTTACCCAGGATGGTAGACCTCCCTGGGTGGTTGTTGTCTCCCAAACCTACTACCACAGTATGGTAGTCCCTCCTGGGTGGTTGCTGTCTAAAAACCCTACTCCCACGGAGGTAGTACCCCCGGGTGGTTTTTGGTCCCAACCTACTCCACGGGGTGGTGTACCCCCCTGGGTGGTTTTTGCTACCAACCTACTCCCACGGGGGTAGTACCCCTGGGTGGTTGCTGTTCCCAATCTACTCCCACAGGATTAGTACCCCCCTGGGGGGTTGTTGTCTAAAACCTACTACCACGGAGGGTAGTACCTCCCTGGGTGGTTGTTGTCTCCCAAACCCTTCCCCCACAGGAGGGTAGTACCTTGGGTGGTTGCTGTCACCAATCTACTACCACAGGATGGTAGTACCTCCCTGGGGGTTTGTTGCTCCCAAACCCTACTACCACGGATGGTAGTACCCCCGGGTGGTTGTTATTCCAAAAACCTATACCATGGGGGTGTACCCCCCTGGGGGGTTGTCTGAAACCCTATCACAGGATGGTAGAACCTCCCTGGGTGGTTGTTGTTTTCCCAACCTACTACCCAGGAGGGTTTTAGTCCCCTCCGGGGTGGTTGTTGCTCCCAAACCCTACTCCCCCAAGGACGGTAGTCCTCCCGGGTGGTTGTTGTCTACCAACTACTACCACAGGGGGGTGTACCCCCCTGGGTGGTTGCTGTCTACCAACCTACTACCACGGATGGTAGTACCTTCTGGGGGGTTATTGTCCCCAACCCTCTACCACGGTGGTAGTACCCCTGGGTGGTTTTTGTCTCCCAACCTACTACCACAGGATGGTAGTACCTCCCTGGGTAGTTTTTGTCTCCCAAACCCTACTACCACAGGGGGTATACCCCCCTGGGGGGGTTGTTGTCTACCAACCTACTACCACGGGTGGTAGTACCTCCCTGGGTGGTTGTTGTCTCCAAACCTATACCACAGGATGGTGTCCCCCCCCTGGGGTGGTTGTTGTCCCCCAAACCCCCCCACTCCCACAGGATGGTAGTACCCCCCTGGGGGGTTTTGTCTCCCAACCTACTCCCAAAGGGACGGTAGTACCTCCCTGGGGGTTGTTGTTCCCAAACCATCCACGGAGGTAGTACCTCACTGGGTGGTTGTTGTCTCCCAAACCCTACTACCACAGGTGGTAGTCCTCCCTGGGTGGTTGTTGTCTACCAACTATTCCACAGGATGGTGTACCTCCTGGGTGGTTGTTGTCTCCAACCACTAACGGGTGGTAGTCCTCCCGGGTTTTTGTTCCCAAACTTCTCCCACGGTGGTTGTACCCCCCTGGGGGGTTTGCTGTCTAAAAAACCTACTCCCACAGGATGGTAGTACCTCCCGGGGTGGTTGTTGGCTACCAACCTATACCACAGGATGGTGTCGATGGTGTACCTCCCTGGGGGGTTTGTTGTTAAAACCCTACTCCCACGGGGGTAGTCCCTCCCGGGGGGTTTGTGTCTCCCAATCTACTCCCAAACAGGAGTAGTACCCCCCGGGGGGGTTTTTTTCCCCCAACCTATACCCAGGATGGTAGTCCCCCCCTGGGTGGTTGTGTCTCCCAAACTACTACCACAGGATGGTAGTACCCCCCTGGGTGTTTGTTGTCAGCAACCTATCCCACAGGTTGGGTAGACCCCCCTGGGGGGTTGTGCTTCCAAACCCTACTCCCACAGGTGGTAGTACCCCCCTGGGTGGTTGTTGTTCCCAAACCCTACTCCCACGGATGGTAGTACCCCCCTGGGTATTTGTTGTTCCAACCTATACACAGGAGGGTAGTCCCTCCCTGGGTGGTTGTTTGTCTCCCAAAACCTACTACCACGGTGGTAGTACCCCCCGGGGTGGTTGTTGTCCCCAAAAACTATACCACAGGATGGTAGTACCTCCCTGGGTGGTTGTTGTCCCCAAACCCTACTACACGGGACGTGGTACCTCCCTGGGTGGTTGTTGTCTACCAACCTACTCCCCAAGGACGGTAGTACCTCCCTGGGGGGTTGTTGTCTAAACTACTACCCAGGAGGGTAGTACCCCCCTGGGTGTTTGTTGTTACCACCTACTACCACAGGATGGTGTACCCCCGGGTGGTTTTTTTGTCTCCCAAACCTACTCCCACAGGATGGTAGTCCCCCCTGGGGGGTTGTTGTCTCCCAAACCTACTCCAGGTGTAGTACCCCCCTGGGTGGTTGTTGTCTAGAACCTACTCCCACAGGATGGTAGACCCCCCTGGGTGGTTGTTGTTTTCCCAACCTACTACCACAGGATGGTAGTACCCCCCTGGGTGGTTTTTGTTACCCCTATACCCAGGATGGTAGTACCCCCTGGGTATTTGTTGTCTACCAACCTATACCACAGGACGGTAGTACCCCCCGGGGTTTGGTTGTTTTCCAACCTATACCACAGGATGGTAGTACCTCCCTGGGTGGTTGTTGTCACCAACTACTACCACAGGACTTGTCCCCCCTGGGTGGTTTTTGTCTCCCAACCTACTACCGGACGGTGTACCTCCTGGGGGGTTGTTGTCTACCAACCTACTCCACGGAGGGTAGTACCTCCCGGGGTGTTTTTTGTCTACCAACCTCTCCCACAGGTGGTAGTCCCTCCCTGGGTGGTTGTTGGCTCCAACCTATACCACGGATGGTAGTACCTCACTGGGTGGTTGTTGTTAAACCTTACTCCAAGGATGGTAGTACCTCCCTGGGTGGTTGTTGTTACAACCTCTACCCAGGTGGTGTACCTCCTGGGGGTTGTTGTTTCCCCTACTACCACAGGATGGTGTACCTCCTGGGGGGTTTGTTTTTCCCAAACCTATCCCTCAGGCGGTGTCCCCCCGGGGGGTTTATTGTTACCAACCTAACAAGAATGGTTGTACCCCTGGGGGTTGTGTTTTACACCCTACTCCACAGGTGGTTGTACCTTCCGGGGGTTGCTCCCCAATTCTCAACGGAGGGGAGTACCTCCTGGGTGGTTGTGTCTCCAACCCTACTACCACGGGATGGTAGTACCTCCCGGGGTGGTTGTTGTCTCCCAAAATACTCCACAGGAGGTAGTACCTCCCTGGGTGGTTGTTGTTCCCAACCCTATCCAGGGGTTTGGTGTACCTCCCTGTGTGGGTTGTTCCCAAAACCTACTCCCCACAGGAGGGTAGTACCTCCTGGGGGGTTGTTGTCTACCCCCCTCTACCCACAGGATGGTAGGCCCCCCTGGGTGGTTGTTGTTTTCCAACTACTTCACGGGACGGTATACCTCCCTGGGGGGTTTGTTGTCTCCCAAAACCTACTACCACGGGACGGTAGCCCTCCCTAGGGGGTTTGTTGTTCCCAAACCCTACTCCCAAAGGAGGGTAGTCCTCCCTGGCCCCTGGTTAGGGTAGACGTTCACCTCAGAGAAAAAGGACCTGGCTTAAATTCCCCGGTCAAAGGGAAATATCGGCAGCCCTCCTTACGTTGTTCTTTGTTAGCAATAAATAGGTCCCTAGGTGTAGTTACTTATGGGGTTCTAGGAGGGTGAGACAAATGGTATTCATGTATATAACTTAAGAACATAAGAAAGGAGGAAAATGCGCAGGCCTTTTGGGGCCCATACTAGGCAGGTCCTTCAAAATCCATCCAATTGTTTATCAGTTTGGGTGTTTGCTTTTCCCTCAGTAGTATCGTCTCAACAAAGATTCTGTGAGTAGCTGGCACCCAAAAAGTCATCCCGTTAGATATTTTATACATCCCTACTGTGGCTTGTATTCGATTTCTTTAGTATATATGGGCTTTATTTGTTGAAAATAAAATATTTCGCTAACGTTTGAAATTTTTTTCTGAATCTTTTTGGGGCCCTTACACTGTCCCCTTTTCAAGGTTTTTTTTTAAAAATCGTGTACAAATTGTATTTAAAAACCCTACCAGGGCTTTTTGTGGTACGTGGTGGCCCATGCTAACCTTCCTATGGTGTAGAAAATCCTTTGGATGAAACTTATTGTAGCTAACTGGCCCAGTGGGTTTAAAGCGACGGTCTGGGTTTAGGCTTTGATCGCGGGTTCTATCCCCCCGTGGGATGGTTTGTTGAATGTGCTTACTATTTGTGAGTTCTGCCTGATTGTCGGGGCTGCGAGGGCAGGAGTAAAATTTTAAACCCACACTGTCTCGAGTTGTGCAACTGAGATTCCGTGGGTTAAACCCTCTTGTTTCTTAACATGGGAAGTCCCGCATCAGTTATAGTTATCTTGCAATTGCCTCACTGCCCCTTTTGTGGAGTGTGCTGTTAGAGGATTTAAACCACTGGGGATGATTTCCCTGAAAAAGGATTGGGTTTATCATGAGTCAGTAAAACCCCCTGCAGCCGTGCCGATATTGTTTATTGAGGTTTAAACCCCTGTGGGGTAATTTCCCGTGAAGGATTGGGTTTGCTAAGTCGTAAAACCTCCCGCAGCCGTGCCAGACTTCTGTTTTTCTAGGGATTTAAACCCTGTGGGATAATTTCGTGAACAGGATTTGGGTTTAGCAAAATCAGTAAACCTCCTGCAGCCCCTGCCAGTATCTGTTTATCAGAGGTTTAAACCCTGTGGGGTTTTTCCGTGAAAGGATTGGGGGTTTGCATAAACAGTAACTCCTGCCCGTGCCCAAATATCTGTTTTCTAGAGGATTTAAACCACTGTGGGTAATTTCCGGAAAGGATTGGGTTTAGCATAAGTCATAAACCTTAGCCGTGCCAGATTTTTGATTATTTTCAATTTAAAAGTTTATTTATTTAGGTTAACGTTGGTTTAATATTACAAAATTTTAATTACAAAGAAAGGGCCCCTAGCAGTGGTAGGTAAATTTATTCAGATACAGTATACTTAAATAAGTTTCTGAATTATCATACATAGCAGCACAGTGTAAATTTTCCAGGATAAATAATTAGAGTTAATAAATTACCTGGAAACTAATTTGAATTAATAACTTCCGGGATTATTATAATTTGTCAATATTGTATAATGAAAAATCTCTAAAGTCTCATAATAACTGTTCCATTTTTCTCTAAATGGTTCAGGACAGTAAATTTTCACTTATAAAAAGTATGTGCTACAATTATCATAATAATAATAATAATCTTTATTTTACCAGTCATGACAAACTTATCAAACCCTAGCTCAACCAATGACAACTACTATATAGAAGTCCCCTTTTTATGTGGATTTCCGAAAAATTTGGTCTTTTGTCCCGGATGCGACCCACACCAGTCCATAACACCAGGTTCCTATTTTTACTGATGGGTGAAAACAGAAACCGGTGTAAGGAAAAACGTCCAATGTTTCCCTCCCTTTGCCCGGGAATCGAACCCGGACACCACCGTGTGAAGCGCCCTTTTTGCCCCGGCCCGACTAAAAAAACTGCGTAAAAATTATAAGGTCCCCAAAAAGTCGACAACGTGACTTATTACCACTCGGGGCCTGGAAAGTTTTCAGTAGAAATTAACACGATTTTAACCTTTTAAAACACGAGGCTTCCGCCGATGTCTGGAAGCCTCGCTAATCGCCGTCACAAACACCACTGAACGTAATACTTGAAGCTACAAAAATTTCTAACGCATTAGCATACATGATACTCAAGGAGGCAAAACATCACCTACCTAGCAACACAGGAGTCACATAACCACACTACCCGTCCTCATCCCAACATGTCATTCTTCAGGTCACCGTGCGTCACTCACCTCACTCTCCGCCTAATATCTACTGTCTTTCAACCTCCGTATGTTAGAAGTGATCAAGGTCTCACGACCGAAACGTTTTCTAGTTAATATATCCAAGTGTTTACTTATATTCCTTTCTAAACCAATCTGTCGGTATCTATTATTAAGGTTTGTACCAGCCTTAAGGAAGGATCCTGGACTTTAGAAAGGATCCTGGATTTAACAAACACAATAATTACGTAGCTTAACTGCGTGAGAATCATTAGTAAGAAAGGCATGTAATTAACAGTAAATAAAGAGGATCAGTTGGCAATAATAGGTGTGAATATGTAGTTTTTAAAACCGACATGTTGATAAATGAGACACTTTTGCTAGTTTGAGGGACTGATTACCTCAAAATGCCCTCCTTATTCTGCATTGGACTGAAGAAGCCACTGTGTGGCGAAACGCTCCCAGAATGAAGATACCCAATGTGGCAAAAGTGTCTCACTTATCACAATAATAGGTACATGAATGTTAACTATACAAGAATTCACTCTCCTCCCTTCCTGTGGCTTCATTCGTTAAGTACCTTTTTAGTTCTCTTCCTGGACTGGTTCTCTCTATGCCTGGCTGTGATATGTGCAGGTAATCCGTCCCACTCCTTTATTGCTGTACAATATGATGTTTTTGAGGCTTGACCAAATACTGTACTGCTACAAAATCGTGTAACATACTTGTATCATACTGGTTTGGTTCCCAAATTGACAAATTTGGCAGCAAGATATTCTGGACACTCTTTGTGAGCAATTTTATAAACATGATTTAACTTCAGTTGTTTTACTCTGTCTACAATATTCAGCATATCCAGTTGTAATTTATCCAGGCCTACATGTTCTCTTAGACCCAGGCCTACATGTTCTCTTAGACCCAGGCCTACATGTTCTCTTAGACCCAGGCCTACATGTTCTCTTAGACCCAGGCCTACATGTTCTCTTAGACCCAGGCCTACATGTTCTCTTAGACCCAGACCTACATGTTCTCTTAGACCCAGGCCTACATGTTCTCTTAGACCCAGGCCTAACATGTTCTCTTAGACCCAGGCCTACATGTTCTCTTAGACCCAGACCTACATGTTCTCTTAGATCCAGGCCTACATGTTCTCTTAGACCCAGGCCTACATGTTCTCTTAGACCCAGACCTACAATGTTCTCTTAGACCCAGGCCTACATGTTCTCTTAGACCCAGACCTACATGTCTCTTAGACCCAGGCCTACATGTTCTCTTAGACCCAGACCTACATGTTCTCTTAGACCCAGACCTACATGTTCTCTTAGACCCAGACCTACATGTTCTCTTAGACCCAGGCCTACATGTTCTCTTAGACCCAGGCCTACATGTTCTCTTAGACCCAGACCTACATGTTCTCTTAGACCCAGGCCTACATGTTCTCTTAGACCAGACCTACATGTTCTCTTAGACCCAGGCCTACATGTTCTCTTAGACCCAGGCCTACATGTTCTCTTAGACCCAGACCTACATGTTCTCTTAGACCCAGGCCTACATGTTCTCTTAGACCCAGGCCTACATGTTCTCTTAGACCCAGACCTACATGTTCTCTTAGACACCAGGCCTACATGTTCTCTTAGACCCAGACCTACATGTTCTCTTAGACCCAGGCCTACAGTTTCTCTTTAGACCCAGGCCTACATGTTCTCTTAGACCCAGACATACATGTTCTCTTAGACCCAGGCCTACATGTTCTCTTAGACCCAGGCCTACATGTTCTCTTAGACCCAGGCCTACATGTTCTCTTAGACCCAGGCCTACATGTTCTCTTAGACCCAGACCTACATGTTCTCTTAGACCCAGGCCTACATGTTCTCTTAGACCCAGGCCTACATGTTCTCTTAGACCCAGACCTACATGTTCTCTTAGACCCAGGCCTACATGTTCTCTTAGACCCAGGCCTACATGTTCTCTTAGACCCAGGCCTACATGTTCTCTCGGACTCAGGTCCAGGATGAATCTTACCACATTGTTCTGGCTGATCTGTAGTCTATCTTTCAGTTTTCTGTTAAAGCAGAATATCATGAAGAACAAGAGTAATCTATATATCATTGTATAAGAGATAGACATAGGGTCCGGCGAGCCTCGGTAGGTAGGCACTGTGTCTCAGTAGG
This sequence comes from Cherax quadricarinatus, assembly GCF_026875155.1. Classification (NCBI taxonomy): domain Eukaryota; kingdom Metazoa; phylum Arthropoda; class Malacostraca; order Decapoda; family Parastacidae; genus Cherax; species Cherax quadricarinatus. Next base: position 12,133,540 of record NC_069496.1, read on the forward strand.
AACATTGTGAGAGAGAGATAAGATAAGATTTCGTTCGGATTTTTAACCCCGGAGGGTTAGCCACCCAGGATAACCCAAGAAAGTCAGTGCGTCATCGAGGACTGTCTAACTTATTTCCATTGGGGTCCTTAATCTTGTCCCCCAGGATGCAACCCACACCAGTCGACTAACACCCAGGTACCTATTTGCTGCTAGGTGAACAGGACAATAGGTGTAAGGAAACGTGTCGGAATTTCCACCCGCCGGGAATCGAACCCGGGCCCTCCGTGTGTGAAGCGGGAGCTTTAGCCACCAGACCACCGTGCCTGTCTGTAGAGGAACTAAGTCTGGTATTCGGTTTCTTTACTACACTGTTCCATATCAATTCTCCTGACATGCTTGAGTCAAAGGGGATTCCCAGATATTTAACTGAAGATACTGTAATGATAGGTTCCCCATTACACTGACCATTGTAAGTATTTACCCTTCTCAGTTTACTTTCCGTACCAAAGACCGTGGCTTCTGTTTTCCCGAGGTGTAATGATACTTTGTTATCTATTATCCATTTGCTTCAGGACTCTGGTTCCAGGGACAGTACATTAGCTACGTTTTGTGAGTCTTTATCTAACATTAAAAGAGCACTGTCGTCTGCATACAACAGAAGCTTACACTTAACACTGATGGGCATGTCATTCACATAACATAGGAACAGTAAGGGACCCACAATACTACCTTGGGGAACCCCACATGCTATACTGGTCAACAACCAAAATGCTTCCGAGACCAAAATAGCAATTTCAAACTAATTTTAGGTCACTGATAATGAATATCATGGTTAAAATTGTTTGTTAACTATACTTTTCAATATACACCTACGTGTCGCAACAGGTTCCAACAGGCTTGTGGCAGTGTTTCTTACCGCACTCACAGACTCACTGACTTTCATTATTGTTCCAGCAGTCATAGAAGGTGGTTGTGCTGTGCAAGTTTATATTTTGAGGAGAAAAGTAGGTTGTTGCTCTTGTGATGGGCTTGCAGGGCGGATACACCAAGTACTGCTGCTTCCTATGTGAATGGGACAGCCGTGCAAGAGGTTGTCACTACATCAGGAGAGACTGGCAACTTCGTCAAATCATTGGAGCCTGGGATGAAAAATGTTCAACATCCACCTCTCACTGTACCAAACAAAATTTTACTACCAATACTACACATAAAACTGGGACTCACGAAAAACTTTGTAAAAGCTATGGACAAATCAGGTCAGGGATTCAAGTATTTAACATCAAAATTCCCCTCACTGTGCGACGCTGAGATAAGAGAGGGAGTCTTCAATGGTCCTCAGATCCGAGAGCTTCTTAAAGATGGTGACTCTGAATCAGACCTTCTTTGGGAGGAGAAAACTGCTTGGGAAGCATTCGAGTTAGTGGAGAGAGATTTCTCGGAAACAAAAGGGAAAGCAACTATGAAAAATTGGTGGACAACCTCATCAAGGCTTACAAGAACATGGAATGTAACATGTCACTTAAAATCCACTTTTTGGACTCACATTTAGACTTTCATCCAGCGAACTGTGGGACAGTTAGTGACGAACATGGTGAAAGGTTTCACCAAGATATTTCAACCATGGAAAAATGGTACCAGGGCAAATGGGGCACAAGAATGTTGCAGACTATTGCTGGACATTGACAAGAGATCATTCTTCAGCCCACTATAAGCGTCAAGCAAAAAGACAGAGAAGGTACGGATTAGAGTTTAAAACATACTGACACATATTGTACGTTATAATAAAATATTCAAATATTACATGTCTCACCCACTATGATAACATGAACGTAGATAAGTATGTTTATGGAGCAACTTGCGATGTGAACAGACTGACTGATGTTGTAGTGGCCAGGCTTAGGCTTGGTTACAAGTACTGACTGATGTTGTAGTGGCCTGGCTTAGGCTTGGTTACAAGTACTGACTGATGATGTAGTGGCCAGGCTTAGGCTTGGTTACAAGTACTGACTGATGATGTAGTGGCCTGGCTTAGGCTTGGTTACAAGTACTGACTGATGTTGTAGTGGCCTGGCTTAGGCTTGGTTACAAGTACTGACTGATGATGTAGTGGCCTGGCTTAGGCTTGGTTACAAGTACTGACTGATGTTGTAGTGGCCTGGCTTAGGCTTGGTTACAAGTACTGACTGATGATGTAGTGGCCTGGCTTAGGCTTGGTTACAAGTACTGACTGATGATGTAGTGGCCTGGCTTAGGCTTGGTTACAAGTACTTCTGGCAGTTTGGGAGACACACAGATGATGATCAAACTAAATGTAAATTATGTGATCAGGCATATGGTCACTCTCTTGAACACTATGTACTTAATTGTCCATTTATTGAGGAATACAGAGACAGACAGTATAATAACCTATGTGACATGTCAAGATATCTTATTAATGAAAATAAGATACCAGATATACTAAGCAAATTTCCTAAGTTTGCTTGTAACAGATAAGTGAACTATAGATATGTAGATATAAATCCATATGTATTCCTGTTAACCCTTTGGGGCCTAGTTCCTAGGCCTTTTGTGTATCCATATGCTCTCGCGCTACCGTCCACAGGATGGATATGGGGTGCACAATAAACTAGCCACTTCGGTGGCAAAATCTAAATCTAATCACCAATAAGCATTTTTCAAGGTGATATTTGGATTCAGGACATGAAAATACATAAGAATTAACTAATCACATTTAAAAAGAATACAACTTTTCACAAATTGTTGACCAGTGTTATCGGTAGGGATTCTGATTCTGTATTAATGATCTTGACAATTTATTTCCTGTTGCTCAGGTAGGACTTAACCAGGTTACAGTAACTATGCCGATAACTTGTAGCTTATTACATAATATATTATGGCTGACCGTATTGAAGGCCTTTTGCAAGTCTAAAGTCCCCATACCTAAGAGATTCCCTAACAACATTTAAATTCTCAGGTAGTCCATCAGATTAATTTGGAAAGTGTCGATCGAGTAAGATCTGAAACCTGATTGGTAATTATGGTGAATATTTTCGTCATTAAGATAATTACTTGACAGTATACCGCTTTCTCTAGAATTTTGGACATCACACTGGGTATACTAACAGGCATATAGTTGCTGACGCCTGTACTACTGTTTATCTTAAAGACAGAAGTAACTCTGGTCTCCCTGAACCGCTCTGTGACGGTATTTTTTGGCACAGTGGGGACTGCCAATTCAGAGGCACCATTTTTTAGGAATTTGGCTGGGATGTTATATGGCCCGGTGCTTTTAGTTGGGTTTAACTTAGTTCTTTTTGCACGAAGTCAAAAGATAAACTTACTAGTTGGCAACTGTTTGGGGTGGCGCCTCCTGGCCCTACGATTCGTACTGTCCTGGCCCAGCGATGGTACTATCCTGGCCCTACAATCGGTTCTATCCTAGCCCTAGGATGGGTACTGTACTGGCCCTAAGAAGAGATTTCGTTCGGAATTTTAACCCCGGAGGGTTAGCCACCCAGGATAACCCAAGAAAGTCAGTGCGTCATCGAGGACTGTCTAACTTATTTCCATTGGGGTCCTTAATCTTGTCCCCCAGGATGCGACCCACACCAGTCGACTAACACCCAGGTACCTATTTGCTGCTAGGTGAACAGGACAACAGGTGTAAGGAAACGTGTCGGAATGTTTCCACCCGCCGGGAATCGAACCCGGGCCCTCCGTGTGTGAAGCGGGAGCTTTAGCCACCAGGCTATCCTGGTACTATCCTGGCCCTGCGATGGGTACTACCCTTTCCCTACGATGGTACTATCCTGGCCCTACTGGAATATGTTATTTAAACTTACTGGAGATGTGTTAAAGGTATTCGATACAACCGGCAGTTTACTTACTAGTGTTGATGCGATACTTGTCTAGTACGAGTTGAAGCAATTTACCAATTTAGTTGTTTCGTTGCACACCTCGTTATCGATATCTATGTTAGATAAAAGGACACAAGTTGAACTATTGTGACATTTTATTGTGGTAACGTTTCGCTCTCCAGGAGCTTTGTCAAGCAGATATCTAGATCTATAAGATAAGATAAGATAAGATTTCGTTCGGATTTTTAACCCCGGAGGGTTAGCCACCCAGGATAACCCAAGAAAGTCAGTGCGTCATCGAGGACTGTCTAACTTATTTCCATTGTGGTCCTTAATCTTGTCCCCCAGGATGCGACCCACACCAGTCGACTAACACCCAGGTACCTATTTGCTGCTAGGTGAACAGGACAACAGGCGTAAGGAAACGTGTCGAAATGTTTCCACCCGCCGGGAATCGAACCTGGGCCCTCCGTGTGTGAAGCGGGAGCTTTAGCCACCAGGCCACCGGGTTTGTGTCTATATCTCAGGTGTTTTAGTTGTGGCCAGAACTTTCTAGGAATGTTCTTGTATTCTTCGACTTTTGAGCAATAGTGTTTTGCCTTTGCTCCTTTTATAAGCCTCTGCACTCTATCCCTCACCCTTTAAAATTCATTTAGCGCTGCAACATACCGCCTATTTTCCCTAAGTTCTTTTGGCAACTGATCCATAAATTTGACATTATCTAACATCTCATCAGTTATCTAGGGTTCGGTTATTCGTTTATTCCTAACCTCTTTAAATGGTGCGATATTATCAAGGTAGTGAACATGTCTCTGAACGTTTCTCTGACATCACTGACGTCGGTGAAACCTGATATAGCAGTCCAGTCACAATTGTGACGCCTATTGACCAGTGTTTCTTGACTATAGCTTCTAGCTGACCTCATTTTTATTATCCTGTGTAGGCCTATCCGTTCCCTAAAAAATTTCCAAGTGCAATAAGTGGTATTGACTCTTGACTGACTAATGTTATCAGAGGTTCAGTGAGGTGGAGATCTGCAGCATTTCGCTGCCCAGATCTTTTCCAATGGGTGATCTAGCCTAGGCTGGGGAGTATCGTGTTATTCACAATGTCCTGCCTTGGGAAGAGGCGTTCCTCTTCATCTGGGACATTTGATGTCCCTAATCGTAGCAACAATCCCCGCCCTCACGAGGCAAAGTTATCAAAGCAGTTACAGAGTATGTTGGTCGAGTATAATGGCTCAGAACTGTGTGAACAGGGTTGGTACACTGAGGAAATATTCAAGGCTAGAATATTGTCTCACAATTGATGGACTGACCACATCGACTCAAGGTTGAGGGACTGATTACCTCATTCTCCTCCTGTTCTTCAAGATTCTCCTTTGTATGGACTGATGAAGCCACTGTGTGGCGAAACGTTTCCTCAATAAAGATACCCAAGAGTTGCACATGTGTCTAATTTATCAACATGGATAAGACTCTCGAAAAGTTTCCCAAAAAACTAATGATTTTAGTAAGCAGTTCGTGTTAGTATAAATTTGATATCGGGCACCAACCTAGTAATGTAGGCCCGGTGGCCTGGTGGCTAAAGCTCCCGCTTCACATACGGAGGGCCCGGGTTCGATTCCCGGCGGGTGGAAACATTTCGACACGTTTCCTTACACCTGTTGTCCTGTTCAACTAGCAGCAAATAGGTACCTGGGTGTTAGTCGACTGATGTGGGTCGCATCCTGGGGGACAAGATTAAGGACCCCAATGGAAATAAGTTAGACAGTCCTCGATGACGCACTGACTTTCTTGGGTTATCCTGGGTGGCTAACCCTCCGGGGTTAAAAATCCGAACGAAATCTTATCTTATCTTACCTTATGCCTAGTATATCACCTTTTGTTGTTAATGATTTTCAGACAGTCGAGTTACTTTGTTGTTTTAACAGTTAAGTTTTAAATAATATATTACAAGGACCCCAATGGTAATAAGTCACTTTGTCTGACTTTTATGTGTTATCCTAGGTAATGTACACATATGCTGCTATGTAATTTGTGTAATCGTCTTTTGTGTGTTGTTATCCCTGGGACTTCAGAGAGTACAGTGTTGTTGTTGTTAGTAAGTCTTACAGACATGTAAATAATTCATTACCACTAACTTATCTAGCTATCAGAACGTTGAGGTACAGTTCCTGGACCCATTATGTACCTCTGTAATGTTGAGGTACAGTCCCTGGACCCATTATGTACCTCTGTAATGTTGAGGTACAGTCCCTGGACCCATTATGTACCTCTGTAATGTTGAGGTACAGTCCCTGGACCCATTATGTACCTCTGTAATGTTGAGGTACAGTCCCTGGACCCATTATGTACCTCTGTAATGTTGAGGTACAGTCCCTGGACCCATTATGTACCTCTGTAATGTTGAGGTACAGTCCCTGGACCCATTATGTACCTCTGTAATGTTGAGGTACAGTCCCTGGACCCATTATGTACCTTTGTAATGTTGAGGTACAGTCCCTGGATCCATTGTGTACCTCTGTAATGTTGAGGTACAGTCCCTGGACCCATTATGTACCTCTGTAATGTTGAGGTACAGTCCCTGGACCCATTATGTACCTCTGTAATGTTGAGGTACAGTCCCTGGACCCATTATGTACCTCTGTAATGTTGAGGTACAGTCCCTGGACCCATTATGTACCTCTGTAATCCTTGACTACCACCCACAAGATGGGTCTGTAGTACATAATAACGATGTTAAACTAAATTATACCTCCCACAACCATAACATGTACCTGTACGTAATTAAACTTACTGCCTTACTTAACGCTTCAACTAGATTCTCCAATTGTCTTCAACAACACAAGAGAAAGTGAAACACCCGATTTAATTAATAAGTCATATAATTAACTAACCTTCCGTGCATCAAAATACCGACCATTTATCTTCTTTGTAGCGTTTGAGAACATCTGAAAAAATGCAAATTGAAATTAGTTGGATGATCAAAAAGGCACAATACCGTGACTGGAACAATACACGAATAACCCGCACATAGGAACGTGACACTTACAACAACGTTTCGGTCTGACATGGGGCATTTTCAAGTCCGCATTTTGACTGTCCTCCAGAGCATCCAAGACAATGTCATAGTGGTCCAGGCAGGAATGACCTGCTCTAAACCCATGCTGTCCAGGGTTATGTAACTGATGGGTATCTCAGTGGTGATAATGCTTATTAGAGCCCTTTCAAAGATTTTTATGATGTGGGACGTTAGTGTTATCAGTCGGTAATTCTTTGTTTTTGTTTTATGCCACTTTTTGTATGTGGGGCTATGTTTGGATGTTTTTTGTGACTGTGGGAAAACCCCCTGTGCCCATTTTCCCCTCTTATAGAATATTTAAAGCCCTTTAAAGGGGGGTTTTTGCATTTCCTGATAAACACGGAGTTTCCGTGAGTCTGGGCCTGGGGCAGAGTCCCATGTGCATGTACTTTGCTTTTTCAAATTCCTAGGGGTTTTGGGATTTTTAGAAATTCTTAAATTTAAACCCAAATTTTTGGCCCGGGCCCTTTAAAAAAAATTAAATTTTAAATTATGGGCCCCTTGTTTGTTTTAATGGTCACTGGGACTTCAGTACCCTTCCCCCTCTAGTCCCATCTGGGTTAAAGGGCAGGGGGCTCAATACTGGTTGGGGTTTTTTGCCCTGGGTTTTGGGTTTAAAGGGAAAAGGTATATATATATATTATAATATATAATTATTTTTTATATTTATTTATTTATTTTTTATTATATATATTATATATTTAAATTTTTTTTTTTAGGGCTTCAAGTTCTTCTTTTTGTTTCTTGTTTCCTGTTTTTTTCCCAAAAGCTAAAGTTCGATTTTTTCTATTTCTCTACCCAGGCCTCCCTTCGTTTTTTCAAAATTAAACTGGCCCTTTCGCGGCTCTGTGTTTTCTTCGCCTTCGCCTGTAGAGGGGAAATCTCCTCTTTTAGTTTACATTTGTTTCTTTTTTTCTTGGGGGGAATGTGCCTTCACCCTTACCTCAAGTCCCACAGAGTTAATTCTTTCTGGAAAAAGGTTCGGATCAGTTTTGGTTTGGGGTATTTTCCCCAACTTGTTTCACTTGGGGTTGGTTGATTTGACCCCATTATGCTTCTGTTATTAAAGTTAAATTTGGTGAAGGCCCCCTTCAAAAACCCGATCTTTTTTGTGCTAGCCAGGACCCCTGCAAAACCAAAATATCTGAAATTTCTGTTTTGTTATGCCCATGAGTGTCTTTTTTTCCCTTGTCTTATTTTTTTATTTTTATTTACTTATTAATTTGAGCATGTTCAGTGAATTTACAAATTTAAATTACAGTGAAACTTTCCCAAAAACCCCTTTGTATGAGGCATTATGAGCAGGCTTAAAGTTAACTTAAGTTTAAATAAGCAAATGAATTTTTCAGTGGCCCAATACATTATTGAAAACAGATAAAAAATTTAGCACAAATACTTTTAAATTTTTCCCAAAATTTCATCATTACTAGAGAGATAAGGTCAAGTGTATTTCCCGTCTTGTTGGTTCCACTATTGATGACTTAAGGTAAATCTATTGCAGAGTTTTAAAATAGTTGATTGTTTTGTAAATTTTCCCCCGTCTGACCCGGCCTCCTGGGGTACCCTTCCCCTAAGCATTACTTGTTAAAATTCCCCCATTTCATTTTGTTTTCTGAAAACAACAGAGATTTTTTTGACATTTTGTGTTCCTTTTTTCGGGAAAGTAAAAATGTAGGGTGAATCCCTGACTGCCCCCAAATTGGGAAATTTAAGTCATCTGTCTGATTTTTTTGGGGTTATCCCAGGTTTTTACACTTTGCTGCTATTTGAAAATTTTATGTAAGGTATTTTTTTGTATACCTGAAAAACTTATTATTTAAATTCTTACTTACTTCTGCAATTCTTACGTGGTCTTTCAAAAACAAAAAATTTTCAAAAGACCCCAATGGAAAAAACGTTTTGACATTTCTTGTTAAATCCGGGTAATTTTAGGCATTTTAAAAATCCCAAAGGATACATTAAAAAGGGGATATAAAACAAAAAAGGCAAAATTACCGGGACGGGAAAGGGATACACAAAAAAAAAAAACCCCCCGGCACAAAAAAGAGAAAAGCTTACGACGACGTTTCGTTCCGATTTTGGAAATTGACAAAGTCAATGGTCCAATGGCCCAGGTCGGACCAAAACCCGTCGTCGAAAAGTTTCTTCTTTTAGTGGGGGGTTTATTTTGTGTAAAGGTGTTTCCCCGGTTTTACAAAAACCAACCATTTTGTGAAAAAATGCTGAAAATTACTTTCCCTTGTAATGTGGAAGTCAGGGAAAGTGTTTGGGAAATTACACTTTTTTTTCACAGGGTTTTTTTGTACATAATTACTATGTATAAAGGTTGTAATCACCTACGTATTTTGTAGTTTGTATTTATATGTGCCTTTTACCTAAAAAAAACTTCCCTAACAAAAAAAAAAGGGCCCACAATACCGTGACGGGAACGTGTTTGGGAAATGGTTAAAGGTCGGCCCGGGAAACGTCGTGGGAAGTTTCCTCTTTCTTGTGGGGGTTTTTTGTGTGAATTACAAAGTTATAAAGAAAAAATCGTAAACAAACTGTGACTGGAAACAATCACAGATAACCCGCACAAAAGGAGGAGAAGTTTTTGGGAACGTTTCGGTCCGATTTGGGGGCCATTTACAAGTCCCCCCCCGGTTAAAGCGGACCAAAAAGTGTCGTAAGCCTTTGTTAATCCAAAGTTATGTTTTCCGAGAAAAAAACAATAAATTTAATGTTACCTTATTTTTAGTTTTCTTTGAAAGCGAAATTTAAAAAAAAAAAATTTTTTGCGGGGTAACTATTGCAATATATTTTTCCTTATGTTGACTTTTAAAAATTTGTGTGGGTGAACAGCGCCCGCAGTGTGGAGGCTCGATCCTCGTTGGGGCACAGTGACACTGTTTCTACTTTTCCCAAAATCCTGGGTTTTCTCTTTTTTGGGAAAGGGCAACATTTTCTTGGATGTCAAAAAAAGATTCCCCCGGAAATAAAGGACCCCCCAAAGGGAATTTCAAGGACCCAAAGGAAAAACAGGACCCCCAAAGGAAAAAACAAGGCCCAATGGGGAAAAACAAGGGCCCCAAGGAAATACAAGGACCCCCAAGGAAAAACAAGGGGCCCCCAAAAGGAAATACAAGGACCCCAATTAAATCCCAAAGGGCCCCAATTTAAAATACAAGGAAACCCCCAAAGGTAATCAAGGACCCCCAAAGGAAAAAACAAGGCCCCAAAAGGCAATACAAGGACCCCCAAAGGAATACAAGGGCCCCAAGGAAATACCGGACCCCCCAATTTGGGAAAAACAAGGACCCCCAAAGGAAATAAAAAGGGACCCCAAAGGAAAAACCCAAAGGACCCAAGGGGAAAAACAAGGACCCCCCAAAGGAAATTTCAAGGACCCCAAAGGAAATACAAGGACCCCAAAGGAAAAAACAAGGACCCCAAATGGAAAACAAGGGGCCCCCAAAAGGAAATACAAGGACCCAAATGGAAATACAAGGACCCCCAAAGGAAATACAAGGACCCCCAAAGGAATAAGTTACTTTTCTGACTTTTTACGTTACCCTGGTAAAATTTTCCATATTTTTAAAATATGTTTGTTTAAATTTTCTTATGGGGTACCCCGTTTCGTAGATTAAAATCACTAAGGATCCGCCAGTATTCAATGTCGTACACTTCCCCCTCTCCAAAAAAAATTTCCTACGCCCAAAATTTTGTTTTTTTTACTGCCCCTTTTTTTGAGATTTTTTTTTTCAATAATCAAGTTTTTCTTTTGGGGATTATACTTGAAAAGAAGGGTGGAGGGAGGGTCCAACCGTGGGCCCCAAAAAAAAACAGGGGTTTGGTCTCGTCTATTCCCTTTTGTTTTTTACTGTCAGTCTTTTATTACGGATTTTAAACTAAGTTCATTATTACATTTAAATTTTTCTTTTTTTCATAGACCTTGATTATGTGGCAAAGATCGCTTTAAAATTTTCGCTTCCCCCCGCGAGGGTCTGCGTTTTGATTCCCCGCGAGGGTGGAAAAAATTGGGCCCCCCTGTTTCAAGAAATCCCTAATGACCCGATTGGGAAAAAAAAACCCAAACCCCCGGCCGGGATTGAACCCGCGGTCTAGGTCTAAAAATCCGCCCGTCGCGTTAGCCAAATAGACCAGCTAGCCACACTAGCTTTGTGGTCTGTGGCAACGCGACGGGCTGGAGTTTTGAGGGTCTATGACCCCCGGGGTTTTAAAACCCCGGGCCGGGGGTTTTGGGGTTTTTTTGGGGGTTTCTTTACACTGGGTTTTCTTGTTACCCCTCGTAAAAAGGGTACCCAGGAGTTAGTGGACTGGGGGGGTCGCATCCTGGGACAAGAACCTTTAAATTTTCGGGAAAATGCTCTGCATAACATGCGGCTTTCTTTAAAAATTTGTTTTGTCACTGATGTCAGTATTTGACCCCTTTGACCATAAACCCGAAATATTAATTCCCCAAATTTTAAAAAAATGAAACCTAACTAGTATAAGTGGTCTGTGATTCCCAATACTGAAAAATATGTACTGTGCCAAAAAAAAAAGCATTCACATTGGGTAAACTCACAAACTTGTATTTAGTACTTAGCCCTAAAACCAACTTTCCCCATTTAAATTTTTAATTTTTTTAAAAAAGTTAGGAAATTTAAATTTTAAATCTGCCCGAAATGCCCGCCCTGCTAGGGGTTCTAGTGGTACCCCCTCTGTAATTATTATTTTACTACATGTTTTAAAAACACAAAAAACCAAATTCTGTAAATTTAGCATTGTTTCCTTTGGGGTTTAACCCGGGAGGGTTTTTGGGGGTCAACGCCCCCGCGGGCCCCGGGCTGTGCCCGGCCTCCCGGTGGATGCGCCCGATCAACCCGGCTGTTGCTGCTGGCGCACGCAAACCAAAAGTACGAGCCCCAGCCCGGGTGTAGGAATGGGCTTTAGGTGCTTGGGCCCGTGCCCGCTTTAAGCGGGCCCGGGGGTTTTTGGTAATCCCCCTTTTGTGTGCTGGGAGGGGAGTTGAAAAGTCCGGGCCCCGACACTTAAATTTTTTGGTCTTTAACGTGCTGTGACCAAACCCCGCCCTTTTAAATTTGGGGGGTTGGTGCATGTCCCGCCAAATCTTTTGCTTTTGTAGGAGGATTTTTTGTGTGCAAGTTCCCTTTTAGTCCCCCTAGGGTTTTCCAGGTTATATAATCATGTTTCTCTCCCTCCTGCGTTTCCCGGGAATTTCAGGGTTTGAAACCTTTAAAACGCTCCCCGGAATTGAGGTGTTTTATTTCCCTTATGCGGCCCTGAAAGTTTTTCTGTACATTTTCTAGGTCGGCAATTTTAACCCGCCTTGGGAAAAGGGGTGTTAGAGTGCAAACAAAATTCCGCCCAGGTAGAACAAGTGACCTGAAGGTGTTTATTCATGGGCTTGGCCTCCCTAGTTTTGAAGGTTCTCATTATCCATCCTGTCATTTTTCTAGCAGATGCGATTGATACAATGTTATGGTCCTTGAAGGTGAGATCCTCCGACATAATCACTCCAGGTCTTTGACGTTGGTGTTTCGCTCTATTTCGTGGTCAGAATTTGTTTTGTACTCTGATGAAGATTTAATTTCCTCATGTTTACCATATCTGAGTAATTGAAATTTCTCATCGTTGAACTTCATATTGTTTTCTGCAGCCCACTGAAAGATTTGGTGATGTCCGCCTGGAGCCTTGCAGTGTCTGCAATGGAAGACACTGTCATGCAGATTCGGGTGTCATCTGCAAAGGAGACACGGTGCTGTGGCTGACATCCTTGTCTATGTCGGATATGAGGATGAGGAACAAGATGGGAGCTAGTACTGTGCCTTGTGGAACAGAGCTTTTCACCGTAGCTGCCTCGGACTTTACTCTGTTGACGACTACTCTCTGTGTTCTGTTAGTGAGGAAATTATAGATCCATCGACCGACTTTTCCTGTTATTCCTTTAGCGCGCATTTTGTGCGCTATTACGCCATGGTCACACTTGTCGAAGGCTTTTGCAAAGTCTGTATATATTACATCTGCATTCTTTTTGTCTTCTAGTGCATTTAGGACCTTGTCGTAGTGATCCAGTAGTTGAGACAGACAGGAGCGACCTGTTCTAAACCATGTTGCCCTGGGTTGTGTAACTGATGGGTTTCTAGATGGGTGGTGATCTTGCTTCTTAGGACCCTTTCAAAGATTTTTTGATATGGGATGTTAGTGCTATTGGTCTGTAGTTCTTTGCTGTTGCTTTACTGCCCCCTTTGTGGAGTGGGGCTATGTCTGTTGTTTTTAGTAACTGAGGGACGACCCCGTGTCCATGCTCCCTCTCCATAGGATGGAAAGGCTCGTGATAGGGGCTTCTTGCAGTTCTTGATGAACACAGAGTTCCATGAGTCTGGCCTGGGGCAGAGTGCATGGGCATGTCATTTATCGCCTGTTCGAAGTCATTTGGCGTCAGGATAACATCGGATAGGCTTGTGTTAATCAAATTTTGTGGCTCTCTCATAAAAAATTCATTTGATCTTCGACTCTCAGTCTGGTTAGCGGCTTGCTAAAAACTGAGTCATATTGGGACTTGAGTAGCTCACTCATTTCCTTGCTGTCATCTGTGTAGGACCCATCTTGTTTAAGTAGGGGCCCAATACTGGGCGTTGTTCTCGATTTTGATTTGGCATAGGAGAAGAAATACTTTGGGTTTCTTTCGATTTCATTTATAGCTTTTAGTTCTTCCCGCGATTCCTGACCCCTAAAGGATTCTTTTAGCTTAAGTTCGATTGCTATTTCTCTGACAGTTTTCTCCTGCGCATTTCAGATATATTGACCTCTTTTAGCCGCTCTGTTTTCTTTTCCGTCGCCTGTAAAGGGAGCGCCTGTCTCTTTCTATTTTACATCTACTCCTTTTTCTTAGAGGAATAAGCCTTGTGCATACATCGAGTGCCACCGAGTTAATCTGTTCTAGGCATAAGTTTGGGTCTGTGTTGCTTAGTATATCTTCCCAGCTTATATCGGTTAGGACTTGGTTTACTTGGTCCCACTTTATGTTTTTGTTATTGAAGTTGAATTTGGTGAATGCTCCCTCGTGACTATTGTAATCCTTATAGAGAATAAACTTTGAATTGAATCTGAATTTGAATGGTCTGTATAAGTTGTATCATGTACTGGTAGTAAATAAAGATATTATTATTATTATTATTATTACTGTTCCATGTATGACACCACATACACTGTTCAGTCTTTGTTATAACATAAGAACATAAGAACATAAGAACGAAGGAACACTGCAGAAGGCCTACTGGCCCATGCGAGGCAGGTCCAAGTCTCCTACCGGCTTAAGCCAATGCACCCAACCTAGTCAGGTCAGGTCACATTGACTTAAGGGAGGAACACGGCAACCGACCTGGTAGCACAAGCTATCAGGTCTAACTCACACCCACCCACATCCACTCATGTATTTATCCAACCTATTTTTAAAGCTACACAACGTTCTGGCCTCTATAACTGTACTTGGGAGTTTGTTCCACTCATCCACAACTCTATTACCAAACCAGTACTTTCCTATATCCTTCCTGAATCTGATTTTTCCAACTTAAAACCATTGCTGCGAGTCCTGTCTAGGCTAGATATTTTCAGCACACTATTTACATCCCCTTTATTTATTCCTGTCTTCCATTTATACACCTCAATCATATCCCCCCTAATTCTACGTCTTTCTAGAGAGTGCAGATTCAGGGCCCTTAGTCTATCCTCATAGGGAAGGTTTCTGATACATGGGATCAACTTTGTCATCCTCCTTTGTACATTTTCCACATCAACTCAAGGCTGAGGGACTGATTACCTCATTCTCCTCCTGTTCTTCAAGTTTCTCCTGTGTATGGACTGATGAAGCCACTGTGTGGCGAAACGTTTCCTTAATAAAGATACCCAAGAGTTGCACATGTGTCTTATTTATTAACTCAGTTGTGTTATGGAAGTCACCCTGTATACGATACACGCTGTATAAAATCACTTATCCGCATGTCATCCTAAGCAGTCAGAAGGATGGTTAGTCACTGCTCTCAAGACTATGGTGGTCTTCACCAACTCCAAGGCTGTTAGGTAAGACACATATGCAACAGCAGATTCCCATATGCTGCATAAGTGTCCCAATCTTCAACTTGTCGGTTTTTCAAACCATTCATCACAACTGTCAGACACTGCAGCATCATGGGATCTTGTTACAAAGAATTCTTCAACACTTGTTCAACCTTTGGACGAAGACCTACTTCGACTAGTGGATGGTACCACTATGACCCCGCCTCCGCCTGCTTCACGTCACCTCACTACAGTATATAAGCCACGTCTACGGCCCTATGCTGTACATTCTACAAGATTGATGCGACTGAACACATCGACTCCAGGTTGAGGGACTGATTACCTCATTCTCCTCCTCTCCTTACGCCTTCTCTTTGTATTGGACTGATGAAGCCACTGTGTGGCGAAACGTTTCCTGAATAAAGATTCCCATATGCTGCATAAGTGTCTCAATCTTCAACTTGTCGGTTTTTCAAACCTTTCATCAAAAACCCTTCATCAAAAACAGTTGGGATCTTTATTATGAAACGTTTCCCTCACAGTAGGCTTTCAGTCAAGTACAGAAAAGTTGTTTAAAGCAGAAGTACTTGAAAGACGTGAATCATCCACCCCCTTAAAATTTTTGAGGGGTCAGTCCCTCATCGGAGAAAGCATTGTTCCATAGTAGAAAAAATTGGGATAAATTTAAGGGGGGCTTTATATGCCCAAGGGGAGACGTGGGCCACGGCGAAACGTTTCATTTTTTTAAAAACTCCCTAACTGTTGCATTGTGTTTAAAAAACAACCTGTGGGTATTTTATCCCTTTTAAATGTTCAACCCCAAGGCTGGGGATGATTTCTCTTTTTGTTGGGGTTCTCTGTTTCCCCGTTTTGCCTTTTGTTTGTCGTTTGACTGCCGGCAAAAAGTCAACGTTTTGACCCCGATTTGCCTGCTTTTTACCACCTCCTTTTGATTTATGATGCTGCTATAGTGGGGCTAACAGTGCTACTGTCTCTGGGATAATTTAAAAAGGTCATCAGATGCTGTTTGTGGGGAATTTGTGCTAGTCTCTGGGAAATTTAGAAAAAGGCATTTTTTGTGCTTTATAGTGGGCTAACTATGCTACTGTCTCTGGGAAATTTAGAAGAAAGGTCATCCATGTGCTGCTTAGGTGGCAAAAATATGCTACTGCTCTGGGAAAATTTTAGAAAAAAGGTATCTATGATGGCATAGTGTGGTAATAGTGTACTGTCCGGGGATAATTAGAAAAAGGTCAGCAGCAAGATTTAAATGGAAAAAAATCATTTTTTTTTTCGGGGTTTTACCCGTGTACGAAATAACTGTGTATGGGAGAGGAAACGTATGTCGATTTTTCGGTCCAAAACTAAATCATTTACAAGCCCACAAAAATACCGAAGGTGAAAGACACATGTGAAACATTAGGTATTTTTTTGAAACGTTTCGCCTACACAGTGGGTTTTCAGTCGATACAGAAAGTAGGCAGGAACATTAGAGATGTGAATACGATGATGAGGGGACTGATTACATCGTCTTCACATCTCTCTGTTCCGCCTATTTTTGTATTGATGAAGAAGCCTACTGTGTAGGCGAAACGTTTCGGAATAAATTTGCCTAACTGTTCCCTATGTGTCTTACCTACCGATCTCCGGGATCCCCTCAGGAACCCTATTGCCTTTTTATCTTTTACCTGGAGTATACCGGGAGGGGTGTCACGTCCCCGCGGCCCTTTTCTGTGACCAGGCCTCGTTCTGTATTGATGAGATAACCCATGTTTGACTCACGAAATCGTAAAAAACCGTTTCGCCTGCCTGGTGAAACGTTTTAAAAGAGCCTAGGTGTTATTTATACAATATTTTTAATCCCTCTTATCTTGTTGCTGCACTCTTTTATCTTCTAAACCCGGTTTTAGACAGTAAGACCCTCTTCATGCCGACTGGCCCCCAAAAAACATTTGTTTTAGGGTTCTTGCTTTAAAATTAACTAGGACGGAGGAACATTGCAAAGGCTTTTGGTCCAACTAGGGGGGGCCCTTCTCAAATTAAAAACCCACTAAAAAAAATTTACAAACTCTTTTCAATGTTATCTAAGCAATAAGCTTTATAAATTTATTAATAATGTAAAGTCCCACTTAATCCAACCCCTCTCACTCACTCTTTATCTAACCCTAAATTTGAAGCTACCAATTTTTTAGCTTTCAATTACCCTATAGGCAGACTGTTCCATATTTATTTCCAAACCAAATATTTCCTATTCCTTTCTACATTCATTTCCAAACCCAATACTTCCTTTTCCCCTTTCTAAAACAAATTTACCCAAATTTTAAAATTTATGTGTAGACACAGCCTTTTTTTTTACAGTGGTTTCAGAGCACAAAGGTATTTTGGGACTTGTACATAATGTACTTTTTAACATAGGATAAGAAATAAAGTAAAACTTGGGGTTTGTATTTCCACTGGTATCGGGTTCTAATAGCGAGTGTTCTCTACTCCAAAAACCGTGTTCCCTATTAAATTCAATTTGTTCGAGCCCTGACATAAGGCTGTCTTAAAAACCCTGGCTGTCTTCAAGACCCCTGGTGTCTTAAAAAACCCCGGCTTCTTCAAGACCCCGGCTGTCTTCAAGCCCCCTGGCGTCTTAAACCCCCCGGCGTTTTCAAACCCCGGTGTCTTCAAGACCCGGTTGCTTCAAGACCCGGGCCCTGTCTTCAAGACCCCTGCTGTCTTCAGCCCCCGGCGTCTTCAAGCCCGGGCTGTCTTCAAAATCTATGGCGGGTTTCAAGACCCCTGGTTTTTAAAGCCCCCTGGCGTCTTCAAGACCTCTGGCTGTCTTCAAAAAACCCCTATCTGTCTTAAAGTCCCTGGCTGCCCTTCAAGACCCGGCTTTTTAAAGAACATTGGCTTCTTCAGGCCCGGGTTGTTTCAAGCCCCCTGGCTGTATGAAAGACCCCTGGTGCTTCAAGGCCCCTGGCTGTTTCAAGCCGGCTGTTTAAAAGATCTCGGGCTGTCTTAAGACCCCTGGCTGTTTTCAAACCCCTCCTGTCTTCAAGACCCTGGCTGTCTTCAAGTCTTGGTGTTTTCAAGCCCCTGGGTCTTCAGACCCCTGGCTGTCTTCAAGCCCTCTGGTGTCTTCAACCCCCTGTCTGTCTTAAAGAACCTTGGTACTTCGGGGACCCGGGTTGTCTTCAGACCCCTTGGGCGTATTCAACCCCCCGGGCTGCTTCAACCCCCCTGGCGTCTTAAAGAAGTCTGGCTGTCTTAAACTCTGGCTGTTTTCAAGCCCCCGGCGTCTCAAGCCCCCTGGCTTTTCAAAAACCCCTGGTTTTTCTTAAGATCTCTGGCTGTTTAAAGACCCCTGGCTGTCTTCAAGACCTTGGCTGTATTCAAGACCCCTGTCTGTTTCGCCCCCTGGCTGTCCTCAAAAACCCCTTGCTGTCTTAAAGAACCCTGGTTGTCTTAAAGACCCTGGGCTGTTTTTAAAGACCCCGGTGTTTCAAGACCTCTGGCTGTCTTCAAGATCTGGCTGTCTCAAGACCCTGGGTTTCAGACCCCCTGGCTGTCTTCAAGAAACCCTGGTTGTCTTCAAGACCCCGGGGTTGTCTTAAGACCCTTGACTGTTTTTAAGACCCCCGGGCTGTCTTCAAGACCCTGACGTTTCAAGACCCCTGACTGTTTCAAGACCCTACTGTCTTAAAGACCCCAAACTGTCTTCAAGAACTTGGCTGCCTTAAAGAAGGTATTGGACAGTCAACAAAAGTCAGTCCCTGATCACCCGGGCTTGGTTCCTATTTTGGTTTTTACGTGCGTCCAACGTAACAGCCTGCTTGACGGCCTGATCCCCCACGAACCCTTGTATGCCGGCCGCAGGGCGTTTTGACCCCAAAAACCCCTCCGGAACTAAAGGTAAGTGCTATTTAAAAGGACACAGTGCAACAATGTGAATATTGTGGCAACGTTTCGCCCCCCCAGGGTTTTTGTCAAGCCATTACTGGCCTGACAAAGCCTTACTGGTGACAAAATTTAAGGCTTGACAAAGCCTTACAGGCTTGACAAACCTTACAGGCTTGAAAACCCCATTCGGGCTTGACAAACTTTAAGGCTTGACAAACCTTACGGGCTTGACAATGTATTGCGTCCTTTTAAGCCCCAAAAAAAAAAGGAGGAACACTGCAGAACCCTTACCCATGCTGGGCAGGTTTTCCCCCCCCCACTAACAAAACATCTCCCCAATCTTATTTACGTAACACATTGTGGGTTTCTACCTTATTAAGACAATTATACATAATTATGATGTACTACGTTCTGGTTCAAAAAAAACATATTAAACCTGAAGTATGTATACCTTGGTTTTTGTTTTAATAGATGTGGGTGGGTTGTGAGTTTTGACCGAAAAATTGTGCTACAGGCGGTTGCCGTGTTCCTCCCCTTTAAATCAATGTGACCGGGCCTGACTAGTTGGGTGCTTTGGGGTTAAGCCGGTAGGGGACTTGGGCCCGCCTCGCATGGGCCGTAGGCCCTGCGTGTTCCTTCGTTTTTTTTGTTTATCTTACGTAAAAACGGGGCATCACACAGTCCCGGTACAGCAATTGTTTTGGTTTTCGGTGATGTAGATAGTGTCCCTCTAGGGCTTTACAAAAATATTCAAGAACCTACTGGTAGACGTAGTAGAAGTTGTATTTAATAAAACCATTGGCTGGGGGAAAAGTCTCGATAAATTCGATGGTATAAACCTTGGGAAAAATACCGACAAGTTGGTTTTTGAAAAATGTTATTTCAGGGGCATCTGGTCACCCACCCCACTTCCCTATATATACTGCCTGTTTATATGCCTGTATATACGCCTGTATTCTGCCTTATATGGTGTATTACTGCCTATAAAACTCCTATATATACTGTGTATATACGCCTATATATCTGCCTATTATATGCCGTATATCTGCTGTATATTCTGCTGTAAATTTCTGCCCGTATATATGCCCGTATATACTGCCTATATATACTGCCTGTTATACGCCCAATATACCCTATATAACTCCTGTAATTTCTGCTGTATATATGCTGTTTAAGCCTGTATTTAAATGCCTTTTTATACTGCCTTTATATATGCTGTATATACTGCCATATTACTGCCTTTTTACGCCTGTATATACTGCCTTAAATTTCTGCCTGCAAAAATTCTGCCTGTATATACTGCCTGTAATACTGCTTATATTTGCCTGTATATATGCCTATTATATGCCTGAATTCTGCCTTATATCTCCGTATTACGTAATTATGGTATATATGCCTATTATATGCCTATTATACTGCCCATATAACGCCTGTAATTGCCTATATTACTTTAAAATTATGCCTATAATACTGCCTGTATATACGCCTATATATACTGCCGTAAAATACTGCCATAATCTGCCTGTATATACTGCCTTTTATACTGCCCATATATACTGCCTGTATAACGCCTAATATACTGCCTGTAATTTCTGCCTTATTACTACCGTATATACTGCCTGTAATACTGCCTATTATACTGCCTGAAAATATGCCCCATATAACTGCTGTATTTGCCTATTATCGCCTGTATTTCTGCTGTAATAGCCTATATATACTGTCTTAAACTGCCTATATAACTGCCTGTTATATGCCTATTTTATATGCCTTATAACTGCCTTTTTAATGTTTTAAAATATCTCCTGTATATATGCTGTTTTACTGCCTGTATATATGTGTATATACGCCCGTTATTGCTGTATTACTGCCTATATTAAAAGCCTGTTATACTGCCCGGATTACTGCCCCCTTAATAACTGTATTACTGCCTGTAATATTCCTATATTACTCCCATATATAAGCCTATATATTCTGCCGTTATATGCCTGTATTATGCCTTTTTTCTGCCTATATAAATGCCTGTATATCTGCCTAAATTTTTACTCCTAATATACTGTCTTTTAAAATTACTGCCTATATTTAATGCTATATATACTGTCTAAAAAATATATCCTGTTTTATTTAAAATATTTTTTTTAAACCCAAAGATAGATACCAAGGTATTGCACACGTGTCAATTTTTTATAATGTCGGTATTGCCCCATACATCTACAACCTTACACAAATAACCCGACATAAAAAAAGGAAGCTTAGACGAATTTCGGTCCGATTGGACCATGACAAAGTGTGATTTGTCAATGGTCAAGCGGACCGAAACGTGTCTTTAAATTTTCCTTTTTTTGTGGGGTTATTTGGTATCGTTCAGCACGGTTTTGTGTCCTTTTTGTTAGTTATAATAATCCTTAGATTAGGGTAAATTTTTCTGGTTGGGAGTGTATAGATGCTTTTTTGTTAGAAAAAAAACATCTTGGGATGATGAGACACTGGCAAGATTTTGGGGAGTTTAGAGTTCTTCATCCAGTGCAGAAAAAGGTGGTTTGATGAGGACTTTGAGGTAATCAGTCCCCCAGCCCAGAGTTATGTGTCAGTCCAATTTGGCAAAGTGTTGCAAACGGTCTTATTCTATTTTAGTATTGGATAAAGGGAATCCTTCACTTGCCCAGGGATAGGCCCCTGACCCATAGTGTCAGGGGCCCAAGATGTTTAAATGCCCCCAGCATACATAAGGGGGTTACCAATAGACCCCGGCTGTCTTCAAAAAGGCACTGGAAGGCAACCCAAAGCAGTCCTTTACCCGCAGGTGTGGTTCATACTCGGTTTAGTACGGCCACAGTAACAGCCCGGGTTTACCAATTTGATCCACCCTGGGCCTGGTCAAAGAGCGGGCGGGGGGGCACTGCCCCCAAACCCCCTTCCCGGTATGACCTACCTGTGGTCTGCCAAGGGACACACCTACGACTCTGACCTATGTCTACACTATATAAGCCATATCTTCACCCCCGACTCAGCATGAGGGACTGAGAGGGACTGTGTGGCGAAACTTTTTATAATAAAAATATTTTCGAAAGTTAAGACACTTGTGCAAATCTGATTTTTTCTATTGTAACGTTTCGCCTCCAGTGGTTTATCAAAAAGTTTTGTATTGTACGAATCTGTATTGATAAACCACTGGAGGGCGAAAACGTCTCAATAAAGAACCCAGTGTTTACTGGAGTTTTCCTGGGAGAGTTCCGGGGGGGTCAACGCCCCCCCCGGCCCCGGGCGTGACCAGGCCTCCCTTTGGTCAGGTCCCAGGGTGCGACCCCCCTTTGGGCTAACACCCAGGGAAACCCCTTTTACTGATGGGGAACATAGACAACAGGTGGAAAGAAACACGTCCAATGTTTCTACTCTGGCTGGGAATCGAACCAGGCCCTCACCGGTGAAGCGAGAGCGTTAACCACCGGGCCACCGAGCCCATTTTCCCAATGTGTCTTAATTTCTATCTTGTCGATACGTAAAAATGTCTTCACAAATATTACTGACCCAAAAAATATTTTTGGGGGAGATCTGGCACTGTGGCATCCCCACGGGTTTTTTAGAAACCCTGGTGGGGTTTTTAGAAACCCTACTGTGGTTTCTCTGAACACTCCCCTGGTTTAAAAGAATCCTCCCCTGGACTTTTAAACCCTACCCTGGTTTTAGCTTTAAAACTGTTCAAAAAAGAATAAACATTAAAATGGTATAAAATACCGACAGATTGTTAGGTAAGACACATATGCAACAGTTAGGTTATTTTTATTTCGAAACGTTTCGTCTACACAGTAGGCTTCTTCAGTCCGAGTACAGAAAAGTTGATAGAAGCAGAAGATAACTTGAAGGACTGATTACATCGTCTTCAATTATCTTCTGCTTTCATCCAACTTTTCTGTACTTGACTGAAGAAGCCTACTGTGTAGGCGAAACGTTTCGAAATAAAGATACCTAACTGTTGCATATGTGTCTTACCTAAACAATACCAAGAATAACGGAGCACTGCAGTAGGGATACTGGGTTATGGTTTTAGAAAGACACGTAAGCAAACACTATAACATATTAGAAAACGTTTCGGTCCTGGGACCTTGATCACTTCAAGGTCCCAGGACCGAAACGTTTTCTAATAAATATGTTACAGTGTTTGCTTACGTGTCTTTCTAAACCAACTTGTCGGTATTTATTACCAAAGGTTTATACCATACTGGGTCATGCTAGGCAGGTTCAACTCACACCCAGTCATGTACCTGTCTAACCTATATTAAAGCTGACCAGGGATCTTGCTTCACTGACTCCCTGGAATTGTTGAAAAGGCATAAATTACCGAAAACTTGATGCTTAACACACATGTGCAACAGTTAGGCATCCATATTGTTGAAACGTCCCGCCTACACAGCAGGCTTTTCCAGTCAAATACGGAGATGATTACAGAACTAGAGACAGTGGTGAAAAGAGACACAACTGTAGAAGTTATACTGAGACATTTCGACCGTTGACAGGCGAAAACGTGTCAATATGTCCTCTGTCGCGCACTGCAGACAGTAGAAGAGCAGAGATTTAATTCTGGGGTGATCAGTCCCTAATTCTTGATAGAAAATTGAGTGCTTGACCATTTATCAAGGCTATGGGACTGACCATTTATCAAGGCTGAGGGACTGACCATTTATCAAGGATGAGGGACTGACCATTTATCAAGACAGAGGGACTGACAATCTATCAAGGCTGAAGGACTGACCATCTATCAAGGCTGAGGGACTGACAATCTATCAAGGCTAAAGGACTGACCATCTATCAAGGCTGAGGGACTGACCATATATCAAGGCTGAAGGACTGACCATTTATCAAGGCTGAGGGACTGACCATTTATCAAGACCGAGGGACTGACCATCTATCAAGGCTGAGGGACTGACCATCTATCAAGGCTGAGGGACTGACCATTTATCAAGGTTGAGAGACTGACCATTTATCAAGACCGAGGGACTGACCATCTATCAAGGCTGTGGGACTGACCATCTATCAAGGCTGAGGGACTGACCATTTATCAAGGCCGTGGGACTTGCCACCTCAAAAAATTTTCTTTTTTCGCTTTTTTCTGGGCCTTTTTATTTGACTGAAAACGCCCCTGTGAGTCGAAAATTTGGGCATTATGAACCGAAGGTTTCCCAAAGGGCTTACCACCCCACCCTGCTTTTCTGAACCCTACCCCCCGCTTTTTTGACTCTACCCCCTTTTTTTAACCCAAAACCCCCGCCCG
>NC_069496.1:12158177-12179054 GCF_026875155.1 Cherax quadricarinatus
TGATAAAGCCACGGGGAGGGCGAAACGTCTACAATAAAGATACCCAGATGTTTACCTGGAGTTTACCTGGAGAGAGTTCCGGGGGTCAACGCCCCCGCGGCCCGGTCTGTGACCAGGCCTCCTTAGGTCAGTGTCCCAGGATGCGACCCACACCAGTCGACTAACACCCAGGTACCCATTTTACTGATGGGGAACATAGACAACAGGTGGAAAGAAACACGTCCAATGTTTCTACTCTGGCTGGGAATCGAACCCAGGCCCTCACCGTGTGAAGCGAGAGCGTTAACCACCAGGCCACCAGAGCCCATGTTGCACATGTGTCTTAACTCTCATCTTGTCGATACTGTATACCTGTCTTACACAGAAATATTACTGACCACTAAATATTTTTGGGGGATGATCTGGCACTGTGGACATCTCCACTGGTTTTAGAAACCCTGTGTGTGGTTTTAGAAACCCTACTGTGGTTTCTCTGAACACTCTCCTGGTTTACAGAATCCTACCCTGGACTTTTAAATCCTACCCTGGTTTAGCATTAAAACTGTATACAATACCAAGAATAAACATTAAAATGGTATAAAATACCGACAGATTGTTAGGTAAGACACATATGCAACAGTTAGGTATTTTTATTTCGAAACGTTTCGTCTACACAGTAGGCTTCTTCAGTCGAGTACAGAAAAGTTGATAGAAGCAGAAGATACTTGAAGGACTGATTACATCGTCTTCAATTATCTTCTGCTTTCATCAACTTTTCTGTACTTGACTGAAGAGCCTACTGTGTAGGCGAAACGTTTCGAAATAAAGATACCTAACTGTTGCATATGTGTCTTACCTAACAATACCAAGAATAACGGAGCACTGCAGTAGGGATACTGGGTTATGGTTTAGAAAGACACGTAAGCAAACACTATACATATTAAAACGTTTCGGTCCTGGGACCTTGATCACTTCAAGGTCCCAGGACCGAAACGTTTTCTAATAAATATGTTACAGTGTTTGCTTACGTGTCTTTCTAAACCAACTTGTCGGTATTTATTACCAAAGGTTTATACCATACTGGGTCATGCTAGGCAGGTTCAACTCACACCCAGTCATGTACCTGTCTAACCTATATTAAAGCTGACCAGGGATCTTGCTTCACTGACTCCCTGGAATTGTTGAAAAAGGCATAAATTTACCGAAAACTTGATGCTTAACACACATGTGCAACAGTTAGGCATCCATATTGTTGAAAACGTCCCGCCTACACAGCAGCTTTCCAGTCAAATACGGAGATGATTACAGAACTAGAGACAGTGGTGAAAAGAGACACAACTGTAGAAGTTATACTGAGACATTTCGACCGTTGACAGGCGAAAACGTGTCAATATGTCCTCTGTCGCGCACTGCAGACAGTAGAAGAAGCAGAGATTTAATTCTGGGGTGATCAGTCCCTAATTCTTGATAGAAAATTGAGTGCTTGACCATTTATCAAGGCTATGGGACTGACCATTTTATCAAGGCTGAGGGACTGACCATTTATCAAGGATGAGGGACTGACCATTTATCAAGACAGAGGGACTGACAATCTATCAAGGCTGAAGGACTGACCATCTATCAAGGCTAGAGGACTGACAACTATCAAGGCTAAAGCTGACCATCTATCAAGGCTGAGGGACTGAACCATATATCAAGGCTGAAGGACTGACCATTTATCAAGGCTGAGGGACTGACCATTTATCAAGACCGAGGGACTGACCATCTATCAAGGCTGAGGGACTGACCATCTATCAAGGCTGAGGGACTGACCATTTATCAAGGTTGAGAGACTGACCATTTATCAAGACCGAGGGACTGACCATCTATCAAGGCTGTGGGACTGACCATCTATCAAGGCTGAGGGACTGACCATTTATCAAGGCCGTGGGACTGGCCACCTCAAAATTACTTCTTCGCTTCTTCTGGCCTTTGTATTTGACTGAAGACGCCTGCTGTGTAGTCGAAAGGTTTGGTCAGTTATGATGCCGAAGTGTTCCAAATGTGGCTTACTCACCTACCCTGCTTTTCTGAACCCTACCCTGCTTTTCTGAACTCTACCCTGCTTTTCTGAACCCTACCCTGCTTTTCTGAACCCTACCCTGCTTTTCTGAACTCTACCCTGCTTTTCTGAACTCTACCCTGCTTTTCTGAACCCTACCCTGCTTTTCTGAACCCTACCCTGTTTTTCTGAACCCTACCCTGCTTTTCTGAGCTCTACCCTGCTTTTCTGAGCGCTACCCTGCTTTTCTGAACCCTACCCTGCTTTTCTGAACTCTACCCTCCTTTTCTGAACTCTACCCTGCTTTTCTGAACTCTACCCTGCTTTTCTGAACTCTACCCTGCTTTTCTGAACTCTACCCTGCTTTTCTGAACCCTACTCTGCTTTTCTGAACCCTACCCTGCTCTTCTAAACCCTACCCTGCTCTTCTAAACCCTACCCTACTCTCTAAACCCTACCCTGCTCTTCTAAACCCTAACCCTACTCTTCTAAACCCTACCCTGCTCTTCTGAACCCTACCTACTCTTCTAAACCCTACCCTGCTCTTCTGAACCCTACCCTGCTCTTCTAAACCCTACCCTACTCTTCTAAACCCTACCCTGCTCTTCTAAACCCTACCCCGCTCTTCTGAACCCTACCCTGCTCTTCTAAACCCTACCCTACTCTTCTAAACCCTATCCTGCTCTTCTGAACCCTACCCTGCTCTTCTAAACTCTACCCTGCTCTCTAAACCCTACCCTACTCTTCTAAACCCTACCCTACTCTTCTACACCCTACCCTGCTCTTCTAAACCCTACCCTGCTCTTATAAACCCTGCTCTTCTGAACCGCTCTTCTGAACCCTACCCTGCTCTTCTAAACCCTACCTGCTCTTCTGAACCCTACCCTGCTCTTCTACACCCTACCCTGCTCTTCTGAACCCTACCTGCTCTTACTAAACCCTACCCTGCTCTTCTAAACCCTACCCTGCTCTTATAAACCCTGCTCTTCTGAACCCTGCTCTTCTGAACCCTACCCTGCTCTTCTAAACCCTACCCTGCTCTTCTAAACCCTACCCTGCTCTTCTAAACCCTAACCCTGCTCTTCTGAACCCTACCCTGCTCTTCTAAACCCTACCCTGCTCTTCTACACCCTACCCTGCTCTTCTAAACCCTACCCTGCTCTTCTGAACCCTACCCTGCTCTTCTACACCCTACCCTGCTCTTCTACACCCTACCCTGCTCTTCTAAACCCTACCCTGCTCTTCTAAACCCTACCCTGCTCTTCTACACCCTACCCTGCCTCTTCTAAACCCTACCCTGCTCTTCTGAACCCTACCCTGCTCTTCTAAACCCTACCCTGCCTCTTCTGAACCCTACCCTGCTCTTCTAAAACCCTACCCTGCTCTTCTAACCCTACCCTGACCTCTTCTAAACCCTACCCTGCTCTTCTGAACCCTACCCTGCTCTTCTAAACCCTACCCTGCTCTTCTGAACCCTACCCTGCTCTTCTAAACCCTACCCTGCTCTTCTAAACCCTACCCTGCTCTTATAAACCCTACCCTGCTCTTCTGAACCCTACCCTGCTCTTCTAAACCCTACCCTGCTCTTCTAAACCCTACCCTGCTCTTCTAAACCCTGCTCTTCTGAGCCCTACCCTGCTCTTCTGAACCCTACCCTGCTCTTCTGAACCCTACCCTGCTCTTCTGAACCCTGCTCTTCTGAACCCTACCCTGCTCTTCTGAACCCTGCTCTTTTGAACCCTACCCTGCTCTTCTGAACCCTACCCTGCTCTTCTGAACCCTACCCTGCTCTTCTGAACCCTACCCTGCTCTTCTAAACCCTACCCTGCTCTTCTAAACCCTACCCTGCTCTTCTGAACCCTGCTCTTCTGAACCCTACCCTGCTCTTCTAAACCCTACCCTGCTCTTCTGAACCCTACCCTGCTCTTCTGAACCCTACCCTGCTCTTCTGAACCCTACTCTGCTCTTCTGAACCCTGCTCTTCTGAACCCTACCCTGCTCTTCTAAACCCTACCCTGCTCTTCTGAACCCTACCCTGCTCTTCTGAACCCTACTCTGCTCTTCTGAACCCTGCTCTTCTGAACCCTGCTCTTCTGAACCCTGCTCTTCTGAACCCTGCTCTTCTGAACCCTGCTCTTCTGAACCCTGCTCTTCTGAACCCTGCTCTTCTGAACCCTGCTCTTCTGAACCCTGCTCTTCTGAACCCTGCTCTTCTGAACCCTGCTCTTCAGAACCCTGCTCTTCTGAACCCTGCTCTTCTGAACCTGCTCTTCTGAACCCTACCCTGCTCATTCTGAACCCTGCTCTTCTGAACCCTGCTCTTCTGAACCCTACCCTGCTCTTCTGAACCCTGCTCTTCTGAACCCTACCCTGCTCTTCTGAACCCTGCTCTTCTGAACCCTGCTCTTCTGAACCCTACCCTGCTCTTCTGAACCCTGCTCTTCTGAACCCTGCTCTTCTGAACCCTGCTCTTCTGAACCCTGCTCTTCTGAACCCTGCTCTTCTGAACCCTACCCTGCTCTTCTGAACCCTGCTCTTCTGAACCCTGCTCTTCTGAACCCTGCTCTTCTGAATCTTGCTCTTCTGAACCGTGCTCTTCTGAACCCTGCTCTTCTGAACCCTGCCTTCTTCTGAATCCTGCTTCTGAACCCTGCTCTTCTGAACCCTACCCTGTCTCTTCTGAACCCTGCTCTTCTGACCCTGCTCTTCTGAATCCTGCTCTTCTGAACCCTGCTCTTCTGAACCCTGCTCTTCTGAACCCTGCTCTTCTGAACCCTGCTCTTCTGAACCCTGCTCTTCTGAACCCTGCTCTTCTGAACCCTGCTCTTCTGAATCCTGCTCTTCTGAACCCTGCTCTTCTGAACCCTGCTCTTCTGAACCCTGCTCTTCTGAACCCTGCTCTTCTGAACCCTGCTCTTCTGAACCCTGCTCTTCTGAACCTGCTCTTCTGAACCCTGCTCTTCTGAACCCTGCTCTTCTGAACCCTGCTCTTCTGAACCCTGCTCTTCTGACCCTGCTCTTCTGAACCCTGCTCTTCTGAACCCTGCTCTTCTGAACCCTGCTCTTCTGAACCCTGCTCTTCTGAACCCTGTACACTGTACCAGATATTGTGTTACAGATATTGTACAGTGGGAATTTTGTTTTCTAGTTTTGAATTGTGTTCTGTTGTTTTACCATAAGGTACGAATTGTGTTCTGTTGTTTTACCATAAGGTACGAATTGTGTTCTGTTGTTTTACCATAAGGTACGAATTGTGTTCCAGTATTGGAGATTTGTGTTGTATTTTGTACCGATTTGTATTCTGATATTTAGAATTTTGCGAAGTTTTTTAGATATCTCTGACTGTCTCATATCAGGTTTGATCCAAGGAGATGTGGCTCCTGTTCTTCGGATCAAGAGCCCTTCACCCTCCACCAAGAGCTACAAATCGTGTAACCTGAGTTGATATTCTGGATTTTTTTTTCAGTGAATTGTGGGTTAATATTATTTTGGTAAGGACTGTATCAATATAACAGGAAGCTCCAAATCCGTAAGGGTAACAAAGCACTCAGGGGGGAAAGGGAGGGTATCAGGTTTGATCCGAGGAGACAGAGTAGCTTTTATTTCTTGGATCAAGAGCCCTTCACCAGTATTAAGGGATTTTGCAATGAGATTTAAGTGAGTTGTTGTTGTTATTATTATTATTATTATTGTTATTATTATTATTATTATTTTTATTATTATTATTATTATTATTATTATTATTATTATTATTATTATTATCATTATTATTGTTATTATTATTATTATTATTGTTATTATTATTATATTATTATTATTATTATTATTGTTATTATTATTATTATTATTATTATTATTATTATTATTATTATATTATTATTGTTATTATTATTATTATTATTATTATTATTATTATTATTATTATTATTATTATTGTTATTATTATTATTATTATTATTATTATTATTATTACTATTGTTATTATTATTATTATTGTTATATTATTATTATTTATCCTGCCACAAGATTGATCATACTGCCACAAGATTGATCATACTGCCACAAGATTGATCATACTGCCACAAGATTGATCATACTGTCACAAGATTGATCATACTGTCACAAGATTGATCATACTGCCACAAGATTGATCATACTGCCACAAGATTGATCATACTGCCACAAGATTGATCATACTGCCACAAGATTGATCATACTGTCACAAGATTGATCATACTGCCACAAGATTGATCATACTGTCACAAGATTGATCAAACTGCCACAAGATTGATCATACTGCCACAAGATTGATCATACTGCCACAAGATTGATCATACTGCCACAAGATTGATCATACTGCCACAAGATTGATCATACTGTCACAAGATTGATCATACTGTCACAAAATTGATCATACTGTCACAAGATTGATCATACTGTCACAAGATTGATCATACTGTCACAAGATTGATCATACTGTCACAAGATTGATCATACTGTCACAGGATTGATCATACTGTCACAAGATTGATCATACTGTCACAAGATTGATCATACTGTCACAAGAATTGATCATACTGTCACAAGATTGATCATACTGTCACAAGATTGATCATACTGTCACAAGATTGATCATACTGTCACAAGATTGATCATACTGTCACAAGATTGATCATACTGTCACAGGATTGATCATACTGTCACAAGATTGATCATACTGTCACAAGATTGATCATACTGTCACAAGATTGATCATACTGTCACAAGATTGATCATACTGTCACAAGATTGATCATACTGTCACAAGATTGATCATACTGTCACAAGATTGATCATACTGTCACAAGATTGATCATACTGTCACAAGATTGATCATACTGTCACAAGATTGATCATACTGTACAAGATTGATCTATACTGTCACAAGATTGATCATACTGTCACAAGATTGATCATACTGTCACAAGATTGATCATACTGTCACAAGATTGATCATACTGTCACAAGATTGATCATACTGTCACAAGATTGATCATAATGTCACAAGATTGATCACACTGTCACAAGATTGATCATACTGCCACAAGATTGATCATACTGTCACAGGATTGATCATACTGTCACAAGATTGATCATACTGTCACAAGATTGATCATACTGTCACAAGATTGATCATACTGTCACAGGATTGATCATAATGTCACAAGATTGATCATACTGTCACAAGATTGATCATACTGTCACAAGATTGATCATACTGTCACAGGATTGATCATACTGTCACAGGATTGATCATAATGTCACAAGATTGATCATACTGTTACAAGATTGATCATACTGTCACAAGATTGATCATATTGTCACAAGATTGATCATACTGTCACAGGATTGATCATAATGTCACAAGATTGATCATACTGTCACAAGATTGATCATACTGTCACAGGATTGATCATAATGTCACAAGATTGATCATACTGTCACAAGATTGATCATACTGCCACAGGATTGATCATACTGCCACAAGATTGATCATACTGCCACAAGATTAATCATACTGCCACAAGATTGATCATACTGTCACAGGATTGATCATACTGCCACAAGATTGATCATATTGTCACAAGATTGATCATACTGTCACAAGATTGATCATACTTTCACAGGATTGATCATACTGCCACAAGATTGATCATACTGTCACAAGATTGATCATACTGTCACAGGATTGATCATACTGTCACAAGATTGATCATACTGTTATAGGATTGATCATACTGTCACAGGATTGATCATACTGTCACAGGATTGATCATACTGTCACAAGATTGATCATACTGTCACAAGATTGATCATACTGTTACAGGATTGATCATACTGTCACAAGATTGATCATACTGTCACAAGATTGATCATACTGTTACAGGATTGATCATACTGCCACAAGATTGATCATACTGCCACAAGATTGATCATACTGTCACAAGATTGTTCATACTGTCATAAGATTGATCATATTGCCACAAGATTGATCATACTGCCACAAGATTGATCATACTGTCACAAGATTGATCGTACTGTCACAAGATTGATCATACTGCCACAAGATTGATCATACTGTCACAAGATTGATCATACTGTCACAAGATTGATCATACTGTCACAAGATTGATCATACTGCCACAAGATTGATCATACTGCCACAAGATTGATCATACTGCCACAAGATTGATCATACTGCCACAAGATTGATCATACTGCCACAAGATTGATCATACTGCCACAAGATTGATCATACTGTCATAAGATTGATCATACTGTCACAAGATTGATCATACTGTCACAAGATTGATCATACTGTCACAAGATTGATCATACTGCCACAAAATTGATCATACTGCCACAAGATTGATCATACTGTCACAAGATTGATCATACTGCCACAAGATTAATCATACTGCCACAAGATTGATCATACTGCCACAAGATTGATCATACTGTCATAAGATTGATCATAATACCACAAGATTGATCATACTGCCACACGATTGATCATACTGCCACAAGATTGATCATACTGCCACAAGATTGATCATACTGCCACAAGATTGATCATACTGCCACAAGATTGATCATACTGTCATAAGATTGATCATACTGCCACAAGATTGATCATACTGCCACAAGATTGATCATACTGCCACAAGATTGATCATACTGCCACAAGATTGATCATACTGCCAAAAGATTGACATACTGCCACAAGATTGATCATACTGCCACAAGATTGATCATACTGCCACAAGATTGATCATACTGCCAAAAGATTGATCATACTGCCACAAGATTGATCATACTGCCACAAGATTGATCATACTGTCACAAGATTGATCATATTGCCACAACATTGATCATACTGCCAAAAGATTGATCATACTGCCACAAGATTGATCATACTGCCACAAGATTGATCATACTGCCACAAGATTGATCATACTGCCACAAGATTGATCATACTGTCACAAGATTGATCATACTGCCAAAAGATTGATCAAACTGCCACAAGATTGATCATACTGCCAAAAGATTGATCATACTGCCACAAGATTGATCATACTGCCACAAGATTGATCATACTGTCACAAGATTGATCATACTGTCACAAGATTGATCATACTGCCACAAGATTGATCATTACTGCCACAAAATTTTATCATACTGCCACAAGAATTGATCATACTGCCACAAGATTGATCATACTGTCACAAATTGATCATACTGTCACAAGATTGATCATACTGCCACAAGATTGATCATACTGCCACAAGATTGATCATACTGCCACAAGAATTGATCATACTGCCACAAGATTGATCATACTGCCACAAGATTGATCATACTGCCAAAGATTGATCATACTGCCACAAGATTGATCATACTGTCACAAGATTGATCATACTGCCACAAGATTGATCATACTGCCAAAAGATTGATCATACTGCCACAAGATTGATCATACTGCCAAAAGATTGATCATACTGCCACCACAGATTGATCATACTGCCACAAGATTGATCATACTGCCACAAGATTGATCATACTGTCACAAGATTGATCATACTGCCACAAGATTGATCATACTGTCCAAGATTGATCATACTGCCACAAGATTGATCATACTGTCACAAGATTGATCATACGCCACAAATGATCATACTGCCACAAGATTGATCATACTGCCACAAGATTGATCATACTCGCCACAAGATGATCATACTGCCACAAGATTGATCATACTGTCACAAGATTGATCATACTGCCACAAGATTGATCATACGTCACAAGATTGATCATACTGTCACAAGATTGATCATACTGCCACAAGATTGATCATACTGTCACAAGATTGATCATACTGCCACAAGATTGATCATACTGCCACAAGATTGATCATACTGTCACAAGATTGATCATACTGCCAAAAGATTGATCATACTGCCACAGAATTGATCATACTGTCACAAGATTGATCATACTGCCACAAGATTGATCAAACTGTCACAAGATTGATCATACTGTCACAAGATTGATCATACTGTCACAAGATTAATCATACTGTCACAAGATTGATCATACTGTCACAAGATTGATCATACTGCCACAAGATTGATCATACTGCTACAAGATTTATCATACTGCCACAAGATTGATCATACTGCCACAAGATTGATCATACTGTCACAAGATTGATCATACTGTCACAAAATTGATCATACTGCCACAAAATTGATCATACTGCCACAAGATTGATCATAGTGCCACAAGATTGATCATACTGCCACAAGATTGATCATACTGCCACACGATTGATCATACTGCCACAAGATTGATCATACTGCCACAAGATTGATCATACTGCCAAAAGATTGATCATACTGCCACAAGATTGATCATACTGTCACAAGATTGATCATACTGCCACAAGATTGATCATACTGCCACAAGATTGATCATACGAGTGAATATTTTTTACAAGAAAATGGAGTATTTGCATTGGATTTCAAATATGATAAGTTGATTACACTCACACACACATTTTATATATATATATAAATATATATAATATATATATATATTAATATATATATATAAAATATATATATATATATATATATATAATCAACGATAAACCACAAATAATATTTTCTAACTACGTAAGTTATAACTAGTAGTTATTTAACTAGTATTAAAATATAACTTACCTTAAGCAGTGGGGATTTTGAAGTATTGATAAATTCCATTATGCACGAGGTCACCATTATGCACGAGGTCACCATTAATAAAATTCATTATTTCACTAATTTATTCGTCAGATATCACAGGTAAAAACACTCTTTCACATCAATATAGATAACCACTGATTTTAATAAATCTCTGGATTTAGTGGGATTTTATGTGGGTTTTTATAAATCTACGAGAAGCAATGGGGGATTTTTCAACACTGGTAATGGATCTAATGGATAATTTATTTTTCAATCGCGCGCCACTGTTGTTTACTGTCTGACTGAGACAGCTGTGCGCTGCCCAATGCATGGGAGACTATCCTCTCTTTTACCCTCGCTTATTTCACTATAATCACTGACACACGTTGCTCTTAACACTGTAATTATCACACAAATCTTGATTTAAACTCATTCACTTCACTACGTGAGTTGAATGTCGTCACTTTACTGAGTACGACTCCTGTCGTAGTAGTGATCGACCTTGGGATAGAACCCATCAACTCTCTTCTTTTTATTATTGAGGGTTATTTAGTGCACTATGCGACGTGTAGAGGTGAACATATTGACAAAGGAGCCATTACGTACCTTATTTTCAGTCACATCAAGGATGTATGTCTCCTGTAGGCAGCTTGACGCTGTAGATACACCCAGTGTCGACCTCACGTCGTATGCAGAATGTCCTTGGTAAAAGGTGACATGGGCAGGGCCTCTCTGACACTATATTGACACTGTAGCTAGGGTATGGTGCCCCTAGAGTGTCTTTTAATGGGTTTTATCTGCAGAAGCGCCGGCTCCTACACCGCCTGCCCTGCTGACTGCCTCACCTCTGGCGGGCTACCTCGCCCCACCTCCTCTGCTTCGTCAAATACGATTTCAACATGTCAGGCCCACCCCATCTATTTTTACTCAGATTTTCACCTGTACCTAATCTTCAGCATGTTCCTGGACAGGCTTATCACTGTTTTTTATATGCCATTCTCTTACAACACATAAATTTCCATATTAACTTCATTTTTCTGGTTATCAGGGAGTATTTGCAAATATATCTTCAGATCTATAGAAGTAAGAGGCTACTAAACAGATGAACATCGAAATTCGTTGCTTAAATAATACCTCAACACTGACCAAAGGTTCACTGAGTTTGTCATCACTACACTGAATCACAGGAATAGTTTTCCACAAGCTCTGAGATACACATAAGAACTGACTGGTTGCAATCTAGCTACACATTCTTAATATATGCCTATTGCAATATAAGGACGCCTGGGTAGGCTTTCACTCATAAAATTCACTCTGTTAACTTAGGAAGTATAAATTATATTGGTTATTCTCACACCAAGATTCAAAAATTTTCTTTTTTAGACTCAATACTTCTTTTTGCAGCTTTTTACAGCTCAGAATTTTATCTGGGCAGCCAAGAGAAATTACATACACTCGCTATTGTTTTGGAAGAATTTTTCCCATATGCAAACTAGAGAGTTAACTGCATGGTTAAATGATTGTGGAATCTGATTGTATACTTGTGATGGCTTCAGCCTAGTTCTCCTGTGGAATGTCTGTGTGGTTAATATACAT
Organism: Cherax quadricarinatus; assembly: GCF_026875155.1. Classification (NCBI taxonomy): domain Eukaryota; kingdom Metazoa; phylum Arthropoda; class Malacostraca; order Decapoda; family Parastacidae; genus Cherax; species Cherax quadricarinatus. The sequence goes on from NC_069496.1 coordinate 12,170,556, forward strand.
TCTAGATGGCTTCAACTTAGGTCCCCAGTGGAATGTCTGTGATTAATGTACATTCTAGATGGCATCAACTTGGGTCCCCAATGGAATGCCTGTGTGGTTAATATACAATCTAGATGGCTTAAATTTAGGTCCCCAATGGAATGTCTGTGTGGTTAATATACACTCTAGATGGCTTCAACTTAGGTCCCCAATGGAATGTCTGTGTGGTTAATATACAATCTAGATGACTTCAACTTAGGTCCCCAGTAGAATATCTGTGTGGTTAATGTACATTCTAGATACCTTCCACAGTTATATGCAGAAAAAACGTTATACAAGAATTTATTTTCCTTCAGGGTTATTACTTGATGCTGGTGCAGGGTTCTTGATGTTAAGAGTTAGAGATACACTCTCCTACCTTGAATCAAACCTATTTGCTTCCTATAAGTTATGAGACTGTCCACTCTGCTCTCAACATCTAAAAATAATATTCTAATGGAGGTGTACAAGTTATTATATATTTTCCTTGACAATTTTACCACCATGATGACAACTTACTGTATGTCATGTCTAAAATAAATTATATTCTCTCAAGTAACTGATTTTTGGGGGGTTAGCTAATGCATTTCCTTTTCTTTCAGGTTAGTAGACCACTGAGGTCCTGAAGTCCCTAAGATTTCTTCCTGAAACTTGTATTTCAGGTTCAGAGCTTTAAACACAGTGTTTGTGGAGTAAATGACAGAGATGCTGCATCTCTTTATTGAACACAAAGGTGCCACAGCAGAGCACCTTATTACCTCAATAAGGTCCCGCTGTTTGGGGGAAACACTGAGGGTAATGATGGTACCCACTGTGTGGAACAAACACTGAGGTAATGATGGTACCCACTGTGTGGAACAAACACTGAGGTAATGATGGTACCCACTTTTGTGGAACAAACACTGAGGGTAATGATGGTACCCACTGTGTGGGACAAACACTGAGAATAATGATGACACCCACTGTGTGGGACAAACACTGAGGGTAATGATGGTACCCACTGTGTGAGACAAACACTGAGGGTAATCATGGTACCCACTGTGTGAGACAAACACTGAGGATAATGATGACACCCACTGTGTGGGACAAACACTGAGGGTAATGATGGTACCCACTGTGTGGGACAAACACTGAGGGTAATCATGGTACCCACTGTGCGGGACAAACACTGAGGGTAATGATGGTACCCACTGTGTGGGACAAATACTGAGGGTAATCATGGTACCCACTGTGTGGAAACACACACTGAAGGTAATGATGGTACCCACTGTGTGGGAACACACACGGGAAGGGTAATGATGGTACCCACTGTGTGGAACACACACTGAAGGTAATGATGGTACCCACTGTGTGGAACACACACTGAAGGTAATGATGGTACCCACTGTGTGGAACACACACTGAAGGTAATGATGGTACCCACTGTAGGTGTCATCCAGAGGTAGTATTGTCAGTGCTACAATCCAGAGTTTTGGGTATAAGAGGAAGAGGAAGAGAAGGAGAGGAGGAAGGGGAAGGAGAAGGAAGAGGAAGAGAAGGGGGAGGAGGAGAAGGAAAGGAAGAGAAGGAGAAGGAAGGGGAAGAGAAGGAGGAGGAGAAGGTAGAAGAGGAGAAGGAAGAGGAAGAGAATTAGGAGGGAGGAAAGGAAGAGGAAGAGAAGGAGGAGGAGAAGGAAGAGGAAGAGAAGGAGGAGGAGAAGGAAGAGGAAGAAGAAGAAAGAGGAAGAGAAGGAGGAGGAAGGGAAGAGAAAGGAGAAGAAAGAGGAAGAGAAGGAAAAGGAAGAGAAGGAGGAGGAGGAGAAGCTAGAAGAAGGAAGAGGAAAAGAAGGGGAGGAGGAGAGAAAGCTAGAAGAAGGAAGAGGAAGAGAAGAGGAGAAGAAAGAGGAAGAGAAGGAAAAGGAAGAAAGGAGAAGGAGGAGAAGCTAGAAGAAGGAAGAGGAAGAGAAGGAGGAGAAGGAAGAGGAAGAGAAGGAGGAGTATAAGATACCCCATATACCTCTTCCCTCAGAACTAACATTCATTAAACTAAGTCTAAGACAAAGTAGATTTTTTGAGACACAAACTGGGATTTATGAAGGATAGAGAAGTGTAGAAATCACCTTGTATAGTGGTTAGAAACAGGATTAGTGGGATTTATGGAGGGTAGGTGAGGTGTTGAACTCTCCTTGTGTATAGTGGTTAGAAACAGGATTAGTGGGATTTATGGAGGGTAGGTGAGGTGTTAAAACTCTCCTTGTGTATAGTGGTTAGAAACAGATTAGTGGGATTTAGGGAGGGTAGGTGAGTGTGTTGAACTCTCCTTGTGTATAGTGGTTAGAAGCAGGATTAGTGGGATTTATGGGGTAGGTGAGGTGTTGAACTCTCCTTGTGTATAGTGGTTAGAAGCAGGATTAGTGGGATTTATGGAGGGTAGGTGAGGCGTTGAACTCTCCTTGTGTATAGTGGTTAGAAGCAGGATTAGTGGGATTTATGGAGGGTAGGTGAGGTGTTGAACTCTCCTTGTGTATAGTGGTTAGAAACAGGATTAGTGGGATTTATGGAGGGTGGGTGAGGTGTTGAACTCTCCTTGTGTATAGTGGTTAGAAACAGGATTAGTGGGATTTATGGAGGGTGGGTGAGGTGTTGAACTCTCCTTGTGTATAATGGTTAGAAGCAGGATTAGTGGGATTTATGGAGGGTGGGTGAGGTGTTGAACTCTCCTTGTGTACAGTGGTTAGAAGCAGGATTAGTGGGATTTATGGAGGGTAGGTGAGGTGTTGAACTCTCCTTGTGTACAGTGGTTAGAAGCAGGATTAGTGGGATTTATGGAGGGTAGGGAAGTGTAGAAATCTCCTTGCTCGTAGTACTAAAACAGGATTACAGAGGATCTATTTCTTAGATCCTTTAATAATAATAATAATAATAATAATAATAATAATAATAATAATAATAATAATAATAATAATAATAATAATAATAATAATAATAATAATAATAATAATAATAAACCCATCTCACTGTGGCTTAGTCTGTGGGGAAGCGCTAAGCCCGTAAGATCCACACAGGGTGGTCTGGTATACCCTGGTGACGGCGATCTTGATCCAAGGAGGTCTAGCCACTCCTCCTCTTCCTTGGATCAAACCTCCTTTACCCCCGTACGGTCTAAGCGCTTCCCGACCATTAAAATAGATAATACCTTCGATAGATAATAGTATTATTAGCAAGCTTAGCCAAATATTCTAGATTCCTGAAGTAGGATTTATATAGTACCTAAACTAGGATTTATATAGATACATGAACTAGGATTTATATAGTACCTAAACTAGGATTTATATAGTACCTAAACTAGGATTTATATAGTACCTAAACTAGGATTTATATAGATACATAAACTAGGATTTATATAGTACCTAAACTAGGATTTATATAGATACATAAACTAGGATTTATATAGATACATGAACTAGGATTTATAGATACCTAAACTAGGATTTATATAGATACCTAAACAAGGATTTATATAGATACATAAACTAGGATTTATATAGATACATAACTAGGATTTATAGAAACCTAAACTAGGATTTATATAGATACATAAACTAGGATTTATATAGATACATAAACTAGGATTTATATAGATACATGAACTAGGATTTATAGATACCTAAACTAGGATTTATATAGATACATAAACTAGGATTTATATAGATACATGAACTAGGATTTATATAGATACCTAAACTAGGATTTATATAGATACCTAAACTAGGATTTATATAGATACCTAAACTAGGATTTATATAGATACCTAAACTAGGATTTATATAGATACCTAAACTAGGATTTATATAGATACCTAAACTAGGATTTATATAGATACATGAACTAGGATTTATATAGATACCTAAATAGATTTATATAGATACCTAAACATAGGATTTATATAGATACCTAAACTAGGATTTATATAGATACATAAACTAGGATTTATATAGATACCTAAACTAGGATTTATATAGATACCTAAACTAGGATTTATATAGATACATAAACTAGGATTTTATATAGATACCTAAACTAGGATTTATATAGATACCTAAACTAGGATTTATATAGATACATAAACTAGGATTTATATAGATACATAAACTAGGATTTATTTCTAGATACTGAGCTAGGATATATTTCTTGGTGATAAAGGAATAACTTTTTACTGGCTAGGTGCTCTAGCCATAGTGGCTAGATTGCATTGTTAGCTAGTTAGGTTAGTGACTATTTTAGGGATGTCATTATTGTCTCCCCTGGCTAGGAAGGAGAGAAATAATATTGTTAGATACTCCTGGTTAGGCAAGTAATCTAGCTAGAAGGCTAGGAGATTAATATTATCGCTGCTGGATAGGTAAGTAATCTAGCTAGTAGGCCAGGAGATGAATATTATCGCTGCTGGCTAGGTAAGTAATCTGGCTAGTAGGCTAGATGAATATTGTCACTCCTGGCTAGTAATTAATCTGGTTAGTAGGCTAGGAGATGCATATTGTCGTTCCTAGCTAGGTAAGTAATCTGGCTAGTAGGCTAGATGAATATTGTCACTCCTGGCTAGTAATTAATCTGGTTAGTAGGCTAGGAGATGCATATTGTCGTTCCTAGCTAGGTAAGTAATCTGGCTAGTAGGCTAGATGAATATTGTCGCTCCTGGCTAGTAATTAATCTGGTTAGTAGGCTAGGAGATGCATATTGTCGTTCCTAGCTAGGTAAGTAATCTGGCTAGTAGGCTAGATGAATACTGTCGCTTCTGGCTAGTAATTAATCTGGTTAGTAGGCTAGGAGATGCATATTGTCGTTCCTAGCTAGGTAAGTAATCTGGCTAGTAGGCTAGGAGATGCATATTGTCGTTCCTAGCTAGGTAAGTAATCTGGCTAGTTGGCTAGGAGATGCATATTGTCGTTCCTAGCTAGGTAATTAATCTGGTTAGTTGGCTAGGAGATGCATATTGTCGTTCCTAGCTAGGTAAGTAATCTGGCTAGTAGGCTAGATGAACATTGTAGCTTCTGGCTAGGTTAGTAATCTATTACTATTTTTCCTGGCTAGGTAGGCTAGTATTTGAATATTTGACGTTACTGGCTAGGGAAGTGAATTATTGCTATTTTAGCTAGGATAGGCTAGGCATAATTTTGTTACTAGATAAGCGGTAAATCTCTGTTTTCTAGCATCTTTTTCCACTATGCACAGGGGTATACTAGACACTAGGCTTGACTAAGACACTGGGCTGTACTAGACTTTACTAAGACACTGGGCTGTACTAGACACCACTGAGACACTGGGCTGTACTAGACTTTACTAAGACACTGGGCTGTACTAGACACCACTGAGACACTGGGCTGTACTAGACACCACTGAGACACTGGGCTGTACTAGACACCACTGAGACACTGGGCTGTACTAGACACCACTGAGACACTGGCTGTACAGACACCACTGAGACACTGGGCTGTACTAGACACCACTGAGACACTGGGCTGTACTAGACTTTACTAAGACACTGGGCTGTACTAGACACCACTGAGACACTGGGCTGTACTAGACACCACTGAGACACTGGGCTGTACTAGACACCACTGAGACACTGGGCTGTACTAGACACCACTGAGACACTGGGCTGTACTAGACACCACTGAGACACTGGGCTGTACTAGACACCACTGAGACACTGGGCTGTACTAGACTTTACTAAGACACTGGGCTGTACTAGACAACACTGAGACACTGGGCTGTACTAGACACCACTGAGACACTGGGCTGTACTAGACACCACTAAAGACACTGGCTGTACTAGACAACACTGGACACAGGGCTGTACTAGACACCACTGAGACACTGGGCTGTACTAGACACCACTGAGACACTGGGCTGTACTAGACACCACTGAGACACTGGGCTGTACTAGACACCATGAGGACACTGGGCTGTACTAGACACCCACTGAGACACTGGGCTGTACTAGGCACCACTAAGACACTGGGCTGTACTAGACACCACTGAGACACTGGGCTGTACTAGACACCACTAAGACACTGGGCTGTACTAGACACCACTGAGACACTGGGCTGTACTAGACACCACTGGGGACACTGGGCTGTACTAGACACCACTGAGACACTGGGCTGTACTAGACACCACTGAGACACTGGGCTGTACTAGACACCACTGAGACACTGGGCTGTACTAGCCCACCACTGAAGACACTGGGCTGTACTAGACACCACTGAGACACTGGGCTGTACTAGACACCACTGAGACACTGGGCTGTACTAGACACCACTGAGACACTGGGCTGTACTAGACAACACTGAGACACTGGGCTGTACTAGACACCACTGAGAACACTGGGCTGTACTAGACACCACTGAGACACTGGGCTGTACTAGACACCACTGAGACACTGGGCTGTACTAGACACCACTGAGACACTGGGCTGTACTAGACACCACTGAGACACTGGGCTGTACTAGACTTTACTAAGACACTGGGCTGTACTAGACAACACTGAGACACTGGGCTGTACTAGACACCACTGAGACACTGGGCTGTACTAGACACCACTAAGACACTGGGCTGTACTAGACACCACTGAGACACTGGGCTGTACTAGACACCACTGAGACACTGGGCTGTACTAGACACCACTGAGACACTGGGCTGTACTAGACACCACTGAGACACTGGGCTGTACTAGACACCACTGAGACACTGGGCTGTACTAGACACCACTGAGACACTGGGCTGTACTAGGCACCACTAAGACACTGGGCTGTACTAGACACACTGAGACACTGGGCTGTACTAGCCCCCCCAAACTAAGACACTGGGTGTACTAGACACCACTGAGACACTGGGCTGAAACTAGAACCACTGAGACACTGGGCTGTTACTAGACACCACTGAGACACTGGGCTGTACTAGACACCACTGAGGACACTGGGCTGTACTAGACACCACTGAGACCACTGGGCTTACTAGACACCACTGAGACACTGGCTGTACTAGACACCACTGAGACACTGGGCTGTACTAGACACCACTGAGACACTGGGCTGTACTAGACACCACTGAGACACTGGGCTGTACTAGACAACACTGAGACACTGGGCTGTACTAGACAACACTGAGACACTGGGCTGTACTAGACACCACTCAGACACTGGGCTGTACTAGACAACACTGAGACACTGGGCTGTACTAGACACCACTGAGACACTGGGCTGTAACTAGACACCACTGAGACACTGGGCTGTACTAGACACCACTGAGACACTGGGCTGTACTAGACACCACTGAGACACTGGGCTGTACTAGACACCACTGAGACACTGGGCTGTACTAGACACCACTGAGACACTGGGCTGTACTAGACACCACTGAGACACTGGGCTGTACTAGACAACACTGAGACACTGGGCTGTACTAGACACCACTGAGACACTGGGCTGTACTAGACACCACTGAGACACTGGGCTGTACTGGGACACCACTGAGACACTGGGCTGTACTAGACACCACTGAGACACTAGGCTGTACTAGACACCACTGAGACACTGGGCTGTACTAGACAACACTGAGACACTGGGCTGTACTAGACAACACTGAGACACTGGGCTGTACTAGACACCACTGAGACACTAGGCTGTACTAGACACCACTGAGACACTGGGCTGTACTAGACACCACTGAGACACTGGGCTGTACTAGACAACACTGAGACACTGGGCTGCACTAGACACCACTGGACTTGCTATTAGAACCAAAATAGACAATTTCTTTGTTATTTGCCTACATAAAATATCAATTAGTTTCTTAGAGATGGACGCCATATTGTTTTTGTTCAACTGATTCACTGTGTTTGTTGAGTCTTTAGTCACTGTGTTTGTTGAGTCTTTAGTCACTGTGTTTGTTGAGTCTTTAGTCACTGTGTTTGTTGAGTCTTTAGTCACTGTGTTTGTTGAGTCTTTAGTCACTGTGTTTGTTGAGTCTTTAGTCACTGTGTTTGTTGAGTCTTTAGTCACTGTGTTGAGTCTTTAGTCACTGTGTTTGTTGAGTCTTTAGTCACTGTGTTGAGTCTTTAGTCACTGTGTTTGTTGAGTCTTTAGTCACTGTGTTTGTTATTTGTTAGGTGAAGTCATTGTTTGTTAGTAATTCTTTATTTTTTGAAGTAGATATGTAGTTAAGTCATTGTTTGTTAGTTATGTAGTGACTGTGTTTGTTAAGTGGATCATTAACTTTGCTAGTATAAGTCATTATCTCTGCTAGTTACAAGAGATAGTCATTATCTCTGCTAGTTACAAGAGATAGTCATTATCTCTGCTAGTTACAAGAGATAGTCATTATCTCTGCTAGTTACAAGAGATAGTCATTATCTCTGCTAGTTACAAGAGATAGTCATTATCTCTGCTAGTTAAAAAAGGATAGCTTATCCCTATTACAAGAGAAGTCATTTCTCGCTAGT
>NC_069496.1:12179554-12549554 GCF_026875155.1 Cherax quadricarinatus
TTTTTATCAGTGCCGAGGTTGGGAGACCACTCTCTCCCGCCTTCGCATTGGCCACACCGTCTACTCTGGGTTCTCATGGAGAGGCACCCTGTCCTCTCGACCCCCCGTGTCAAGTTCCAGTATCGATTAGCCACTTCTGTTAGACTGCCCTCTCTATCAACGAGCACGCGAATTTACTCCAACGTCGTCTTCGTTCTCCTACTCTCTCTTTACCTTCCCTTCTTGCTGATGGACCCTCCTTTAATCCTGACTCTCTCATTGACTTCTTGACAACGACTGATTTACTCCACAAACTCTGATGATACTTTTCGCACTCCCCTCAGCCCTTTCTGGTTCAGTCTCTTGCTGCCCTTTACCCTTTCACCATCCACTGCCCCGCTGTTATCCGTAACCTGTTGCTCATCCATCTCCCTTTTGCCACCTGATGCCCTCGCTTCCTTCCTGCCCTGCAGCGCTGTATAGTCCTTGTGGCTTAGCGCTTCTTTTTGATTATAATAATAATAATTTCTTCATCCGAGATTGCAGACTCAAGGCACAAGCTATCCTCAACAAACCGCCCATGGAACAGCCCCCTAAACAGTTCATAGTACTCCCATGTGGCGATGTTGCCACGAATACTCGCCGGGCACTTGGTATGAGTAACATCAATGTTTCCACCATAAACACATCCTCTATCAAAGACCTCACTACTAAACGCAGCCCCACACCTCTAACTTCTACAGCAGGCGTCTACACTATCCCCTGTGGGTTCTGTCCCAAGAAATATGTAGGCGAGACAGGCAGAGATCTTGCAGTCCGCCTGAATGAGCATCGAAATGCCTCTAACAGAGACGATGTAAGGTACGCCTGTGTCCTCCACAGAGACTCCACGGGGCATTTGATGAACTGGAACGAGGCACAACTCGTTCTCACCGAACCAGACCTCAGACGCCGACGGTGCCTAGAAGCCTCACTAATCACCGTCACCGACACTATAGAACGCAACACTGGAAAACTACAAAATTTCAAAAACATTGGCATACATGATACTTAAGCAGCACCAACCAACAACACAGGAGTCACGTGATTCATCGTCTACCCTCGCCTCGCATGGGCCAGTAGGCCTTCTACAGTGTTCTCCATTCTTATGTTCTTATGACATTCCTCAGGTCACGTGCGTCACATCTCACTCTCCGCCTATATATATAATGTCTTTCTACCTCTGTATGTTAGAAGTGATCAAGGTTCCAGGACCGAAACGTTTTACTAATAAATATGTTATAGTGTTTGCTTACGTGTCTTTCTAAACCAACTTGTCGGTATTTATTACCAAGGTTTATACCACAGGTACACATATATATAATTATCATACATAGTTTAACATATGTGTAAATTATCTAGGATAACCCCAAAAATGAGCTGCAACAACCCCCACAGGTTGTTGAATAATCCAAATAAGTGTTCTTGATCGAAATTTTGTACAAGGCCAGAGAGGGAGATACCCCCCAAGCCTCTTTTGGGCGATTTGTCGTCCAAAGCAAACATTGACACACAGACAATGAACAAAACACACAAGGCATATCGAAGAAAAACTGTGTCTAATCGCATGTGACTAAGAAAAAAAGATAATGTCAATTAATAAGAACATGTTTGAATAAAAACTAAAATTTTCCAAAAAGAAGAAAAAAACTTGACTTTTAAAAAAAGGCTTTTTCCTTTTATATATTATTCTTCCTGCAGAAGGGAAAAATATATGAATTTTACAGTTAAATGTGAAAAAAGTGAATTTTTTCCCTTAGGTTTTTTTGGTCATATGAGAATAAAAATGTGGGTAGCGATCAATGAAAATATTTAACTTCATAATTTTTCTTTATCTTTAAAAAACCGGCCGTTCCCCAAGGCAGGGGGGGCCCAAAAAAAAAAACAAAAATTCTCTTTTTTAAAAAATTTGTAATTTATACAGGGGTTACTAGCCCCCTTTCCCCTGGCATTTTTGTCGCCCCTTTTCAACAGCATGGCTTACGGAGGAAGAATTCTGTTCCACTTCCCCATGGAGATAAGAGGAAATAAACAAGAACAAGAACTAGAAAGAAAATAGAAGAAAACCCAGAGGGGTGTGTATATACAGTGGACCCCCGGTTTACGATCAGCTCCCAATGCGACCAATTATGTAAGTGTATTTATGTAAGTGCGTTTGTATGTGTATGTTTGGGGTCTAAATGGACTAATCTAATTCACAATTATTCCTTATGGGAACAAATTCGGTCAGTACTGGCACCTGAACATACTTCTGGAATGAAATAATATCGTAAACTGGGGGTCCACTGTATATGCTTGTACAGTGGACCCCCGCTTAACGATCACCTCCAAATGCGACCAATTATGTAAGTGTATTTATGTAACTGCGTTTGTACGTGTATGTTTGAGGGTCTGAAATGGACTAATCTACTTCACAATATTCCTTATGGGAAAAAATTCGGTCAGTACTGGCACCTGAACATACTACTGGAATGAAAAAAGTTCGTTAACCGGGGATCCACTGTACATGTATGTGTAGTGTGACCAAAGTGTAAGTAGAACTAGCAAGACGTACCTGAAATCTTGCATGTTCATGAGACAGAAAAAAGGAAGCCAGCAATCCTACCATCATGTAAAACAATTAACAGGTACTTCTAATTATACTACATAATTAATCCTATTAATAGTCTACATCTAGTTCTTAAGTAATCTTTACATATTAGGATTAGTTTGAAATTTCATAGCATGTTAGTGGCTTTCTTTTGTGCTTAATATTTTATTACAAGTAAATTACATTATCTATATACTGCAGAAATGAAATTGTGGTATCTCATGCCTTATATGTCAATATTCTCTACCTTTATCTTTCTTTAGGTTTTTTCTGTTAACACATCGGCTGTCTTCTACCAAAGCAGGGTGACCACCCGGCAGGGTGACCACCCAGGCAGGGTGACCACCCAGGCAGGGTGACCACCCAGGCAGGGTGACCACCCAGGCAGGGTGACCACCCGGGCAGGGTGACCACCCGGGCAGGATGACCACCCGGGCAGGATGACCACCCGGGCAGGATGACCACCCGGGCAGGATGACCACCCGGGCAGGATGACCACCGGCAGGATGACCACCCGGGCAGGGTGACCACCCGGCAGGGTGACCACCCGGGCAGGGTGACCACCCGGCAGGGTGACCCCGGGCAGGGTGACCACCCGGGGAGGGGTGACCACCCGGGCAGGGTGACCACCCGCGGTAGGGTGACCCTGAAAATGAAGAAACAGTTTTTTCTTTTCTATTAGTAACATATGCAGGAGAAGGGGTTACTAACCCCTTGCTCCCTGCATTTGAGTGCCCTTATGACATGCAATGGCTAGTGGAGAAAGGATTCTTTTCCCACCTCCCCATGGAGAATTACTACAAACATTGTCCGATATTTTTAGGATATGTTCGAAACTCTCCATGAGGAAGTGGGACAGAATTTTTCCCCCGTAAGCCATGCTGTCATAAGAGGCGACAAAAATGCCGGGCAAGAGACAAAACCCAAAAAATAACCCGCACGGGGAAAGATAGCTTACGGCAATGTTTCAGTCTCACTTGGGCCATTTAAAAAGGGATCATTCCAGTTAGGGTATTGTGCCTTTTTTTTTTATTTTATGAAAGGGGGCTAGAAACGCCTTCTCCCATTACGTACATTCTAAGTTAAAGGAAACTTTCTTTTTTCTTTCGGGGGCCCCCCAGCCTCGGGGGAAGGGGGTTTTGTTAAAGAAAAATAATAATGTGTTTTATCACAATAAAAATAAATAAAGATATACAAAAAATAGAAGATTTCAAAGTGTTTGTAAGCAAGGGCTTGGTGTATATTAGACAATTAGGGTGTGACATATCTGTACCAAGAAACACGTGGGCAGCCCTTAAAAAATTTAAAAAGTTTACCCTCAAAGGTAATAAAATAACTTTATACACCACTCTTCCCGGTTTAATAACAATATCTTGAAGTTTTGAAAACGTGCGAATGGAAGTGTTCAGGAGACAAGTCAATCTCTTTTGAGGGTGCTGGAGAGAAGTGAAGTTCTGGAGCAATGCTGCTGAGAAGATAAACAGTTCCATCCTGGCCAAAGACTCGCCCGACATTGCCGTCGACCTGGTGACAAATTTGGTGTGTGAATTTCAGCATTACAAATTAGAAAAGAGGATCAATACCATGACCGGAATAATACACAAATAACACGCACATGGGAGAGAGAGAAGCTTATGATGACATTTTGGTCTGACCTGGATCATTTACAAAGTCACACTCAAACACAAAGAGGTATCGTTGTGACTTTTTAATGGTCTAAGTAGGACCAAAATGTTATAATCTCTCTCTCTACTGAAATTAGAATAAAACTGTCTGCTATAAACATAGAAGAAGTATACACTATGATCAATTCCTTTAGTATTAAGTAGTATGTAAGCCATTAATATAGGTAGTAGGTAGGTAGACAGCAACCACCTAGGGAGGTACTACCATTCTGCCAAGTGAGTGCAAAACGAAAGCTTGTATTTGTTTTACATGATGGTAGGATTGCTGGTGTCCATTTTTCTGTCTCATAAACATGCAAGGTTTCAGGTACATCTTGCTATTTCTACTTACACTTATGTCACACTACACATACATATACAAGCATATATATACACACCCCTCTGGGTTTTCTTCTATTTTCTTACTAGTTCTTGTTCTTGTTTATTTCCTCTTACCTCCATGGGGAAGTGGAACAGAATTCTTCCTCCGTAAGCCATGTGTGTTGTAAGAGGCGACTAAAATGCCAGGAGCAAGGGGCTAGTAACCCCTTCTCCTGTATATATTACTAAATGTAAAAGGAGAAACATTTGTTTTTCCTTTTGGGGCACCCCGCCTTGGTGGGATATGGCCGGCGTGTTGAAAGAAGAAAAGTCATTAAATTAAGTCTGCCCATAATGCCTAGGCATGATAGTGGCTCTCTTTGTACTGTACCCCATTATTGTAATTTCATAATCTCAGTGTAACCTTGCAAAGAAATTACCTTGTTTGTTTTATGTGCAGGTTATTCACGTATTATAAATTAGGCCAGTGTACAGAAGACATTTTTTGTTTTTCTACCTCAATGGTTATCTCCCACTAAAGTAGGTAAAAAAAAGGAAAAAACACATAATTTTTCTTACAATCATGTACAATGATATATTTAACTTTACTTACTATACATCCATTATGTATTCAGTGTTATTTTCTATTACACTTAATGTCCTTAAAAACATACTTGTACTGTATATTGCCCCTGTAATACTAATTTAGGCTTAAACTTGTCCAAAATGCTGTGCATAACCATCGGCTTTCTGCACGCATTCAAGTGTCAACCATTCCTGTATATACAATGGATCATGTGGAAATAAACTTCAAATTTGCACTTGAAAACTGTGAATCACTCATTTAACTGCTGTCTTGCCAGAAGTGTGCTAACATCCCTAATTCAGAGATAATTATCATTATTACATTTATGGAAGAACATATGGGGAATTGGAAGCAATGAGACATGATCCAAAGAATGGAAGGGTAGCTCCATTTCTTTCAAACAAGAGACCTTGACCAGCGTCTTTTACAGTCATGGGCCCACAATTTTGGGGCCCATGAAGCTTCAACTGTTATGGAGGCCCCTTTGCAACCCCTTTTCATGCAGCAGACCCAAAATTTTTAAGTAATGTGAACTAAAATTGTTTCTGGGGCCCATCTGGGATTAGGGACCCTCTGGGATTAAAGGCCCTGAAGCTTAAGCTTCATTAATTTCACAGTAGATCTGCCGCTGATCATGTATCATTCTAGAAGAGACACAAAATGATAAATAAAAACTGATTCACAATCACCATTGTCTGAGAATAAATCCTCAGACAATGTTTTGGTCCATCCTGGAGCAAGTGAGAGTTGGCAGGGAATGTAGGAGATAATTATTAAATTTAAAGGCAAGCACTAAACTCATACGAGTCATAAGCTGGTATGTAGGAAAGAATTTTACAGTAAAAGTGAGCCTTAGTGATGTTAATGTTTTCTTTTTTTTTAACAAACAAGCTGTCTCCCATCAAGGCAGGGTGACCTAAAAAGAAAAATGAAAGTTTTTTTTGTTTTACATGTACAACTGATATATCGGATCATTATTTAGTTGTAGCTACAGTTAGAGTAAGAGGTAGATGGGAAAAGAGGAAGGTGGCAACAACAAGTAGGGGGGGTTTGAAAGTTAAAACAAAGGGGAGGGGGAAGTTCGGGTGAGATATAAGGGGGACTATTGCAGAAAGGGGACAGGAAAAGATGGTAGGGGGGGGGGTTGAAGAGGTTGGGAAATTTTTTTAAAACAGTTTAGAATGTGGGGCAAAAGTTTGTGGTTATGGGGAGGGGGGGCAAAAGGGAAAAGAGGAGTGTTTGGTGGAATGATGAGTAAAGGGTGTGATAAAAAGAAAAAAAGGGTAGCTTACGAGAGTTTTTTACAAAGCAGAATTTTATAAGAAGAGCAGAGTATATGGAGATAAAAAAAAGGTGAAAAGAAGTGGTGAGAGAGTGAAAAAGGAGAAAATGAAAGAGGGGAGGGGCACTGTAAAGAAATTTTAATAAAAATAAGAAAAATTTTGGAGTGAGTTAAAAAAGTTAAAAAAACCCTAGGGAAATAGGATTTGTCAGTTAAAAACAGAGTGGGGGAGTTAGTAGTGGGGGAGGGGGGTATCCCATTTTTTTAAAGGGAAAGAAGAGCAGAATGTAATGTGGTGGAGGTACGTGAGAAAAAAGGGGTTTGGGTAAAGCAGCGGAACGAGGGGTCAGAAGAAATGTTAAAAGCAGGGGGGGGTATGTGTTTGGGTGGTTGGTACTTTGTTTAATAAATTTATGAAAGAGGGGAAAGGACCAGGGTTTTCAGAAAAGCATGTATAGTCCCTTTATATAAAGGGAAAGGGGACAAAAGAGATTGAAAAAATTATAGAGGAAAAAAAAATTTTCGAGTATCCCAGGAAAAGTATCGGTAGGGTTATAATTGAAAAAATTGAGGGAAGACAGAATTAGGATTGCGGATGAGCAAGGAGGCTTTAAGGGGGTGGGGATGTGTAGATCAAGTGTTTCATTGAAGCATATATGTGAAAAGTATTTAGATAAAATAGGGGAAATTTTTATTGCATTATGGATTTGGAAAAGGCATATGAGGGTAGGGGAAACAAGTTTGGGAGTGCTGCAATTTTGGAAAAGGGGGGTAAATTACAAAGCTGTAAAAAGCTTTTTTGAGGTAGTGAGGCTCAGGTTAGGGTGTTTTTAGAAAGAGGGAGAATTTCCGGTAAAATAGGTCTTAGACAGGGAGTGTAATGTCACCATGGTTGTTTAATTTTTTTTATAGATGGGGTTGAAAAGAAGTAAATCTGGGTGTTCGGGGAGGGGGGGGATTAAATTAGGGGGAAAAAATTCAAAAGGGGGAATTTGACACATTTTTATTTTTGCTGTATACGGCTTAGGGGGAGTTTTTCAAAAAAAAATTTTGAAAAGGGTTTAGGGGTGATTTTTGGGAATGTGTGAAAAGGGTAAAAGTTAAAGTGAACATAGAAAAGATAAGGGATGAGGGTATAAAAAGATTTGGATAAAGAAAAATTGGATATCAAATTGGGGAGGGAGTTGGAAGAAGTGAATGTTTTCAATACTTTGGATTGACGTTCGGGGGAGGGATTTATAAAGGGATGGGGTTAATCAAGAATTGATGGGGGAAAAAAAAAGGTGAGTGGGCATTGGGGTATATGGGGAGTAAAAAAAACGTTATCTATGGGGGCAAAAAGGGAATTATGAAAAAAAGAAACCAACATTTATATGGATTGAAGTTTGGGGTGTAAATGCAGCAGCGAGGAGAGGGTTTGGGGGCAGTGGAGATGTCCTGTCTAAGGGCAATGTGGGTGAAAAATTTTTATCAGAAAATTCAAGTGGGAAAATTAGGAAAAGGGGTGTGGAGTTAAAAAAGATTAGTCAGAGGGAGAAAGGGGTTGTTGAGGGGTTTGGTCATTTAGAGAAAGGGATCAAAGTAGAAAATGGAAAGCATAAAAATCTATAGGGAAGGAAAGAGGGGGAGGGGTCGTCCAAAGGGGGAAAGGGGGGAAAAGGGGTTTTGGGGTAAGGGTTTTCCCGCAAGCGTGCAAACTGTTAGATAGGAGTGAAGGAGACAAGAACTTGGGACCTGAATCGTTTATGTGGCAGGGAAAATTTTTTAGGGGGGAGGGCCCTTTTTCATTACGGATTAGGGGGAAAATAAATTTTTTGGATGGTTTGGGATTATTTTGGGGGATAGTTTGATCTTTAATGTTATTTTTAATTTTGACTGGATTGAAAAAAAAAAATGTTGATGAGGGAAATTTTTAAAATTTTTTTTTTTTTTGGGGGTTTTTTTCCCTTTTTTTCAAACCCCCAAACCAAAAAAAAAAAAAAAAAAAAAAAAAAAAAAAAATCCTTTTAAAAACAAACACAAAAACTTTTAAAAAACAAAAAAATTTAAAAACAACAAAAATCAAAAAAAAAAAAACAAAAACCATAAAACAAAATTTTTTAAAAAAAAAAAAAACAACCAAAAAAAACCTCACAAAAAATACCTAAAAAAAAAATAAGAATCCCCCCGGGATTTTTTTTTTTAAAAAAAAAAAACAAAAAAAAAAAAAAAATTTTTAAACCAATTTAAAAAAAAATTTTAAAAAACCCCCCCCCCACCACCCCAACGGAAACCGGCTGTTGGGGGGGTGACGCCAAAAAATAGAAAAAAAAAAAAAATGTTTAGGTGCTTGTCCAGGGGCCCCCAAATATTGGGTAACCCCCTTTTGGGGGATTTTTAAAAAAGCCGGGCCCCAACTTTTTTTTTTTCCCTTTATACACCCCTTTTTTTTATGGTTTTCCCCCTTTTTGCCCTTTTTTTTTTCGTAAAAGTAAAATCCCACAAAATTTTTAAAAAACCAAAACCAAACAAAAAACAAAAAGGAAAAAAAAAAAATTTTTTTTGGGCCCTTTTTTTTGGGTTGTCGGGGGGAGGGACCGACTTTTTGGGGAAAAAAAAAAAAAAAAAAAAAAAAAATGTAAGGTGCCTTGATTTTAACAAGGGGTTCGTTTAAAATTTTTTTTAAACTTTACAAAGGGTACAAAAGAAAATTACTTTGGAGATGAAACTTAACTAATTATCAAATGAAGACCCCAAGCCCAAAACCTGTTTTTTCATTTTTTACTTTTCAATAAAACCTTTCTCCTAAATTAGCAACATACTCATTTCCCAATGTCTCGATTATGAGGGCCTCTTTTGAGCATTATTAAATACCAATGTTTATTAGAGTATTTATCGGGGGTTTTCTTTTCCCCCCTCCCGTGGAAAGGGGTTTTGTTTTACAGTAAAATATATTTAAACATTTAAAAATATACAAAAATTTATACCGGGAGATTTTAAACCTGGAGAGAGTTTTTGGGGGGGCCCAACCCCCCCCGCGGCCCCCGGCCCTGTGACCGGGCCCCTCCTGGGGGACCCAGCCCCCTGATCAACCGGCTGTTGCTGCTGGCTGCACCCCAAACCCAACGAAACAGCCACACCCGGGCCCGGACCCAGGAACTGATTTTAGGTGCTTGTCCAGGCCAGTTTTGAAGACTGCCAGGGTTTTTGGAAAAACCCCCCTTTATGTGTGCTGGGAGGCATTTTTGAAAAGTCTGGGGCCCCCCTGACACTTATTTTTATGGTCCAAAACCCTTTGAAAAGTGACCCCCCTGTTTTTTCTTTGGGGGGGAGGGTGAAACGTTTTTCCCCAAATCTTTTGTTTTCCGTAGTGATTTGTTTTTTCGTGTGCAAGTTCGGTATTTAGCCCCTCAAAGGATTTTCCAGGTGTATATAATATTATCTCTCCCTCCCGTTCCAGGGAACCAGGTTTAGAAACCTCAAGCGCCCCCAGTAATTGGGGTTTTAACCCTCCTTTATGCCCCGGGAAAAAGGGTTCCTGAAACTTTTCTAGGTCCCCTTAAACGCTTTTAAAAACCCAATACGAAATGGTTGACACAAACTCCCCAACCATTATAAAAACCCCTTTTTCTTACGACAAAATTCGTTTAACGACGTGGTCTTGGGGAAACAAAAACCCCTTTTTTTAAGTGAGGGGGAGGCTGTACTGGTAATTACTTAAAAAGAAAAATTTTGTTTATAACTCATTAGGCCCGTCATTATTGTTTTACAAATTTATTTACCAAATATTCATATTATCTTAAAATTTTTTGATTTAAAAAATGGTTTTTGGAATGAAACCCCCAATGGTAAGTCAAAAAGCACTTGTAGTAATTTAAAAACGGGAGATGGGGTTTACTGGGACCCTTGTTATGGGTTAAATGGGGTTTAAATTTAAGTTTTTACTGATAGGGTTTTTTGGGTGGTAATAAAATTGTGATATCGCAAAATTTCCCTGGAAAGACCAATAGAATGTTTGAGGGTTTGAAGGTTTTTTCCCTTTTGACCCACCCCATCCGGGCAAATTAACCCAAAGGAACCCAAGCTAAAAAAAAAAAGATGTGGTTTGGGAAAAGAATCAAAGGGTAATTTCCCAAAAGGGGGTTCCGATTTTTAAAAAATAATTAATTCTGGTTTTAAAGATATTTGTGGGTTTTAAAAAAAATGATTCCCGGGGTTTTAAAAACTAATTTATTTTGGTTTAAAAAAGATAATGATTAAAGTTTAAATTCCCAAAGATTCCGGTTAAAATAAAAAGATTTGATATAAAAAGGAAGGTTTTTGTTACTGTTTTCTAATGAAAAAAAGCCTCAGGGGAAAAATTTTAAACCCCAGGGAAAGCAGAAGGCAGTGGGGAAATTTCGGACGGGGTACATAAAAAAAAAGTGAAGCTGGAAAGTCAATACCAAAAAAAAAGGGGGGGAAAGTAATAAGTGCAATAAAAGATTGGAAAGGGGGGAAGAATGATGAAGAGAATGTAAGTATTTGGGAGGGGAAAGGTTCAAAACAAAACAAATCCTTTAAATTTTTTGTACCCGTACAATACAAAAACATTTTCAGTACAATGCAATACAATACGTTTCAAAAACAGTACACTACAATACAGTACCCAATACAGTACAGTTTCCCAAACAGTACAATACAGTACAGTGAAATTTAATAAATACAGTTTTAAGTACAATGCAGTACAGTACAAAAAAGTACAATTTCATTTTAGAAAAGTACAATACAGTACAATACAGTACAGTAAAAGTTTAAATAAAACACATTTCAGTGAAGTACAATACAGAACAATACCCGACAGTACATTACAAATCCAAAACAGTACAGTACAATTTCAGTAAAAAAGAGGGACAGGGACAGTGAAGGGATAATACAGTACAGTGAAGTAAAAATTCAGTACATACAATACAGTTCAAAAACAATACAGTACAGTGAAGTACAATACATGGGAATACAGTACAGTGAAGTACAAAAAACAATACAGTACAATACAATACAGACAAAACACTACATTTCAGTAAAAATAAAAAAAAAAAGTAAAATTTAAGTTTCAATACTTTCAAAAACATACCAAAACAGTGAAGTACAATACAGTACAATACAGTACGTACAATACAAATACAGTACCCAAAACAAAAAAGTACAGTGAAGTACCATACAATACAATACAGTACCAAAACAACCCCTACAATTTTTCAGTACAGTACAATCCCGTACAGCGCAATACAGTACAATTTCAATACAGTACATACACTACAGTACAATACAGTACAGTACAAAAACAGGGAAAAATACAGACAAATCATTTAAAAATACAGTTTCAGTACCTACGTTCAATACAGTACGTAAATACAGTACAATACATTTCAATACAGTACAATTTCAGTACAGTACAAACAATACAGTACAATAAAAGTACAATAAACAGTACAATACAATACAAATACAGTACAATACAGTACAGTACAATACAGACAAATTTCAGTAAAAACAAATACATTACAGTACCAAAACAGTTTAAAATCAATACAATGGGGGTACAATTAAAAGTACAGTACATACAGTACATACAGTACAATCAGTACAGTACAATACAGTACAGTCAATTAAAAAGTTTCAATACAGTACAATCCCTTTCAGTTTCAATACAGTACAGTACATACAGAAAAAAAAAAAAATACAGTAAATACAGTACAGAGCAAACAAATACAAATTTCAGTACAATAAAGAACAATACAGTACAGTTTCAGTAAAAAACAGTTTCAATACAAACAGTTTTCAATTTAAAATACGCAGAACAAAACAGTAAAAGTAAAAATACAGTACAAATACAGTACAAAACAGCCAAACAGTACAATTTCATTACAAAAAAAAGTACAGAAAAATACAGTACAGTACAATTTCAGTTTTCAAAATACAGTACAGTACCCAAAAACTTCAATCCAGTACAATACAGTAAAAAAACATTTCAGTAAAAAACAGTACAGTACAATAACAATACAATACAATACAGTACAATTAAAAATACAAAATAACAGTAAAAATGGCAGTACAATTAAACAAACAGTACAATACAAAATACAGTAAAATACAGTACAATACAGTACATTACAAAAACAGTACAGTACAATTTCAGTTTCAATTTCAATACATCAGTTTTGCAGTACAATTTCAACAGTACTACATACAAAACCGTACCCGTACAATACAGTAAAAACAAAACAGTACAAAACAGTCCAGTACAGTACAATACAGTACAATACAATACGTAAATACAGTACAATACATACAGTACAATACAACAGTACAATACAAGGGACAAAAATACAATCCAGTTTCAGTACAATACCTACAGTACCCTACATTACAAAAACAAAAAATTACAAATACATTTCAATACCCAAAACAGTACAGTACAATACAGTACAGTTTAAACAATACAATACATTTCAATACAGTACAATACAGTAAAAGTACAAACAGTACAATACAATACCCAACCCGTACAATACGACAAACCAAAAATTTCAGTACAATAACAGTACAATTAAACAGTTTCAGTACAAAAACCAAAACAGTACAATACAAAAACAAATTTCAATACAGTAATAAAACAAACAATACAGTACAAAAAACCCTCAGTACAAAATACAGTAAAATTACAATACATACAGTTAAAAATAAAAACCCTTTCAATACAAAAACAGTACAATACAGTACAAAATACAGTACGTACAATTTTTGTTTCAAAACAAATACAGTACAATTACAAAATACGACAATACAATACCCGTAAAAGAAAAATACCCGAAAAGTTTCAATACAGTTTCAATACCTTTCAAAAATACAAAATACAGTACAGTCAATACAGTACAATACAATCATTTCAGACAATACAGTACAGTACAATAAGTAAAAATACCCGTACAATACAGTACAGAAAAAACAATTTCAAACAGTACAATACAGAAAACAAATACAATACAAAGAAAAATACAAAAACAGAAAAAAGTACAAAACAGTACAATTCAATTTCAAATACAAAAACAGTACAGTACAATACAGTACAATTTCAATACAAATTTCAATACAATTAAAAGTAAACAGTAAAAAAAATCCAAAAAAAAGTACAATACAAATACAGTAAAACATTTAAATCCAGTACAATACAGTACAATACAGTAAAAATACAGTACAATACAGTACAGTAAAAGTACAATACAGTACAATTTCAAAAACAGTACAAAAACAATTTCAGTACAAATTTCCCTACAGTACAATACCAATTTCAATACAGTTTCAGTTCCCTACAAATTTCCGTACAATACAAAGTTTCAATACCAGTTTCAATACAGTAATAAAAAAGTACAATACAGGGACAGTACAATACGTACAATTAAACAGTACAACAAACCCGTACAATTTCAGTACAAAAACAAAGTACAAATTTCAGTACATTTCAATACAGTTTTCCCAAAAAAGTACAATCTACAATACAGTACAAACAAATACAGTTTCAATACAGTAACCATACAAAAACAAATTTACAATACAGTAACAAAAACAGTAAAAGTCAAAACAGAACAGTACAATACAGTACAAATACAGTAAAAATACTTTCAGTACAAAACAGTAAAAATACAGTACAGAAAAAGTAACAATACATACAGTAAAAATACAGTACAGTACAAAATACAGTAAAAAAAAAAAAACAAACAGTACAGTACAAAACCGTACAAACAATAAAAAGTAAACAATACAATACAGAAAAATAAAAGTACAAAATACAATACAGTAAAAATACAGTACAGTAAATACGTTTCAGTACCCAATTTCAGTACAGTACAAACAGTACAATACAGTTTCAATACAGTACAAAACAGTAAAAAATTTCAGTACAATACAGTACAATACAAAACCCTACAAATTTCAATACAGTACAGGTTTAAAAACAAGTAAAATAAACAATACAGACAATACATTACAATACAGTACAATACAAATACAGGGACAAAACAAATACAGTACTACATTTCGACAATAAGTACAATACATTTCAAAAAACAGTACAGTACCAAAACAGTACAGTACCCAAAACAAATACAGTACAAAACAGTACAATACAGTTTCAGTACAATACAGTACAATACAATACAGTACAATAACAGTAATTTTTTTTTTCAATACAGTAAAAGTACATCCTACATAAAAACAGTACAGTACATTAATACAAAAACATTTAAAATACAATACAAATACAGTACAGTACAATACAGAACAATACAAAAAGGTACAGTACCATACAATACAAAACAGTACAAAAACAGAACAAAACAGTACAATACAAAATACAGTACAAAATACAAACAGTACAATACAGTACAATAATTTCAATACAGTACAGTACAATCAGTACAAAAACCAAAATACATTTCAGTACAATACAGTACAGTACAATACAGTACAATTTCATTTCAGTACAATACAGTAAAAGTAAATACAGTAAAATTTAAAAAACAGTTTCAATACAATCCCAAAAACAATACAGTACAATACAGTACGTAAAATACAGTACAATACAAATACAGTACAATACAGTACAGTACAATGTACAGTAACAGTACAAAATACAAAGTACAATACAGTACAATACAATACAGTACAGTACAATTTCAAAAACAAATACAATACAGTACAATACAGTACAATCAGTACAATACAGTACAGTACAATACAGTACAGTTCAATACAGTACAATTCAGTACAATACAGTCCCAAAAAAGTACAGGGACAATACAGTTTCAATCCCTCCCCTACAATAAACACAATTTCAATTAGTAAAATACAGTACAATTGGCCCAAAAAATACAGTAAAAATACAGTACATTTCAATACAGTACCAATACAGTAAAAAAAGTTTCTCAATACAGTCAATTCAATACATACAAAAACAATACAGTACAGTACAATACAGTACAATACAGTACAAATTTCAGTAAACAAAACAGTACAATACAAGTACAATACAGACAATACAGTACAAATAACAGTTTCCCGAAAAATACAGTACAATACAGTACAGTTTCAATACAGTACAATACAATTTCAGTTAAAAATACAGTACATACAATTTTCAGAACAAAACAGTCAGTACAATACAGTACCAAAAATTCCAATACATACAATACAGTACAATACAGTACATACCCAAAACAGTTTCAATAAACAATACAGTACAAAACAGTACAGTACAATACAGTACAGAAAAAATACATTTCAGAAAACAAAGTACATTACAAAACAATTTCTTTTCAATTAAAAGTAAAACAGTAATAAAAATACAGTACAGTACAATACCCGTACAATACAATACAGTACAAAACGTACAGTTTCAATACAGTACAATACAGTTTCCCGTTTCAATACAGTACATACAATACAGTACCCAAAACCAAATACAATACAGTACCAAAACAGTACAGTACAAATACAGTACAATACAGAAAAAAGTACAATACAAATCCGTTTCAATAAAAGTTAGTACAATACAGTACAATGCCCAAAAAAGTACAGTACAATACAGAAACAATACAATACAGTACAATACAGAAAGTACAATACAGTACAATACAATACATTACATAAAAACAAATACAAAACAGTACAATACAAGTACAATACAGTGCCGCAGTACAATACGTCAGTAAATACAGTACAATACAGTACAGTACAATAAAAATTTCAATTTCAGTACAGTACAATACAGTACGTACAATAAACAAATACAAACAGTTTCAGTAAAATACAGTACAATCCAGTACAATACAGTAAAAGTACAAAACAGTACAATACCCGTACAGTACAATACAGTAAAGGGAAAAATACAGTAAAAATACAGTACAAAATACAATAAAAGTACAGACAATTCAGTTTTCGTACAGTACAAATACAGTACAAAACAGTACCCAAAACGTACTACAAGTACAGTACAAAATACAGTTTTCATTTCAATACAGTACATCAATACAGTTTCCAGTACAATACAGTACAGTTTCAATACAATCAATACCCGTAAAAATACAAAAATACAATACAGTACAGTTTCAATACAGTACAGTAAAAATACAGTACAATTCAGTACAATACAATACAGTTTCAATACAATAACCCGTACAATACAGTACAAAAACAAAAACAGTTTTTTTTACAGTACAAACCCGTACAGTCAAAAATACAGTACAATACAAAAGTACAGTACAAAACAGTTTAACAATACATTTCAATACATTTCAAACAGTTTCAATACAGTACCCGTAAAAAATACAGTACATACAGTACAAAACAGTACAGTACAATTCAGTACAATTTCGTACAGTAAAACCCAAACAGTACAGTAAAAAAAAAGTACAGTTCAAAAAGTCCGTACAAAAACAGTACAGTACAATTAAAAAGTACAAAACAGACATACAATACAAATAACCCGTAAAAAACAGTACGTAAATACAGTTTCAGTACAATAAAAGTACAATACAATTTCAGTACATAAAAGTACAATACAGTACAGTACAATACAGTACAATAGTCAATACAATACGTACAATTTCATACAAAACCCCCGTAAAAGTACCCAAATTTCAGTACAATACAGTACATTTCAATTCAGTAAAAGTACAAAACAGGGACAAAAGTACCCGTAAAAAGTAAATACAATAAAATACAATACAATACAGTACAATACAATACAGTACAGTACAATCTGTCAGGCACAAAGAAAGCAACTAACTCACGAACATTTCAGGCAGAATAATTCTAATTCTTACAGACTACTTAAAACTAGACATAGGTTATGGAATGGTAAATTTTAATTATGTATTATTACAACAATGGGAGATAGCAAAATTTATAATTACTAAAATTTATAGTAGACAAGCAGCAAAATATAATTACTACAATTTATACTAGGGGCTAGTAACTCCTTCTCTTGTATACATTACTAAATTTAAAAAGAGAAACTTTCATTTTTCTTTTTGGGTCACCCAGCCTCAGTAGGATGTGGCCAGTTTGTTGAAATATGATGATGATTTAACCTCTTGACTGTCGCAACCCCAAATCCTGATGTGTCTCCTGGTGTCGCACCCCCCCCCCCCCCCCCCAAAAAAAAAAAAAAAAAAAAAATCTTATGAAATGATAGAGAATTTTTTCCCGATTGTAACGACACCAAGAGAACAAAATTTGATGGAAAACTGATGGAATTATGCTTCGCGAAGTTAATGACCTCGGCGATATTTACGAATAGGAGATTTTGCCCTCTTTGAGCCCTCTTTTCGGCTAATTCCATTTCTCCAGTCAACCAAACTCATAGCTATTTCTTTAGAACTCCACTTTTTCTATCAATTGAGTACAAGAAACTGCCCATTTACCGATTTCAACTACCAAATAACGTGGTCAGAAATTTGCAATTTGGCCTATTTCACGAAAATTAAAAAATATGAATTTCAAAATAGGGTCCAGAATGAACAATGCAGACATTCCTGGCTCTAAAATAACATTTTCTTTGTTCATCAGTCACATCTCCAGGCCCCTCTGATATTACTCTTGCTTTCTATTTTGAATTTTTATTCAAACAAAAATAGAAGATTTACTGTTATGCAGACTACTGCAATATTGTAATAATTGTATAAATAATGTCAACCCATTCATGATTGCATATTAGAATGGCTACTTGGATATTTATTGGTAAATGACATCATTTGTTTACTTTTGAACATCGGCAAAAATCAAACATTTTCCCTACTTTGAGCTCCATTTCAAGGTTCTTTTCATAGTAAAACTAATCAAAATCACCTCTATTTCTATAATATGTTTTCCATTCAAATCAAATGAGACCAAGAAAACAAAAATACAAAAAACAAATAATATACAAAAATAGACCACAAAGTCGGAATTTTAATTAAAACACAACGGTTGGAGTTTTTTTTTTTTCTCATTATGCACTGCGTGCTGCAGGATTTTTTTTATATGGTGCACACTGACCACACAGACCCATTCTCTCACATGTGGGCCTACCAGCTTTCTCCTGCTTGATTTGAAGCCGCTAGAATTTATGAGTATACATACGTCAAAAACAGTGACTTGTAAGACGTATATATACGACCAAAACAGTCAAAGGGTTAATCCTTAAAATTGATTTTGGGATCTTAAGTTAATTTAGATTACTCGAGTAGTTTCAAACTGGAGCTATGCTTTCAGACATAGTATAGTGTTGGTATACGTACTTAAATTTTCGTGATGAGGCGATTTTTAATTACAACCCTAAACTGGATAGCAGACAAGGGACCTTTTGCTAGTTTGGGCAATGAATTCCAGATCATGGGGCCCTTTATGTGTATTGCAGTTCTGCATAGTGTGAGGAGGACACAAGGAATGTTAAAAAGAGTTTTGTACCTTGTGTTGTGCCTGTGTTCTGTTGTAGTTATCATGGAGAAGTTTGAGTGGAGGGTTAATATTGGAGTTTAATGTAATATATGTGTAGTTGCCATGAGGAGAAAGCTGGAGGCAGTGGAGATGTCATGTCTGTGGGCAATGTGTGGTGTGAATATAATGCAGAAAATTTGTAGTTTGGAAATTAGGAGAAGGTGTGGGATTACCAAAACCATTATCCAGAGGGCTGGGGAAGGATTGTTGAGGTGGTTCAGACATGTGGAGAGAATGGAACAAAATAGAATGACTTCGAGAGTGTATAAATCTGTAGTGGAGGGAAGGCAGGGAAGGGATGGCCTAGGAAGGGTTGGAGGGAGGGGGTAAAGGAGATTTTGTGTGCGAGGGGCTTGGACTTCCAGCAAGCGTGCATGAGCGTATTTGATAGTGAATGGAGACAAATTGTTTTAATACTTGACGTGCTGTTGGAGTGTGAGCAAAGTAATATTTATGAAGGGATTCAGGGAAACCAGCAGGCCCGACTTGAGTCCTAGAGATGGGAAGTACAGTGTCTACACTCTGAAGGAGGGGTGTTAATGTTGCAGTTTTATAACTATAGTGTAATACACCCCTCTGGCAAGACAGTGATGGAGTGAATGATGATGAAAGTTTTTCTTTTTCGGGCCACCCTGACTTGGTGGGAATCGGCCGATGTGTTAATAAAAAAAAAATAAAATAAAAATGTGTAGCAGGCACAATCAGTGTATATTTTCTAAATTAAATTCAAACTTAATAACTAGAGATAATGATTAAAGTAATTATGCTCATTATAGAATATTGCAGCAACAGTGCTCACAAAGTCAATAACAAGAGTCAATCAGTTAAAGTAACTATGCTCAATACAGAATATTACAGCAATAGCAACAGTCAATTAGCTAAAGCAACTATGCTCAATACAGAATATTACAGCAATAACAACAGTCAATTAGCTAAAGCAACTATGCTCAATACAGAATATTACAGCAATAGCAACAGTCAATTAGCTAAAGCAACTATGCTCAGTACAGAATATTACAGCAATAGCAACAGTCAATTCAAGAACATACCTATTCCAAATGGCAAGAAACCTTCTTTCTTAGGCACAAACTTCCCATTGTTGTCCAAGAAGCGACTCGGGTTAAATTTGTGAGGGTTTGGCCAGTAGCTGGGATCCTCGTGACATATCACAGAACATGCTTGAAGGGTCATACCCTATAATGAGGAGAAATAGAATAAATTTCATGTAACAATTCAGTCTGTTAAAATATATATGTTCTTCTCTGGCTGAAGTAGCCACTAGCTGGTGATATTTTTCTGCAATAAAAATTTCCAAATGTTGAACAAGTGTCTCTATCCTCACCTTGTCATTTTTCTAGACCATTTACATACATTCTCCATGGGAAGTGGAACAGAATTCTTCCTCCGTAAGCCATGCGTGTTGTAAGAGGCAACTAAAATGCCAGGAGCAAGGGGCTAGTAACCCCTTCTCCTGCACAAATTACTAAATTTAAAAAGAGAAACTTTCGTTTTTCTTTTTGGGCCACCCTGCCTTGGTGGGATACAGCCAGTTTGTTGAAAGAAAAAAAAATTACGTACATTACATACAATATATTACAGGATTCTCTCTCTTTACAACACTTTGCTTTACAGTGTTTTGCTAATACAGCAGTTTCCAATTATACCTATTCTTCATTTATTCAGGCTACCTACCATAAATATATTCACTACAGATACTTCCCTACTTACAAACAAGTTCGGTTCCGAGCGGTAGTTCCGAAGTCCAGCATACGTATGTATGCAGTATTGTGCAATAGTGTAGTATATGTACGTATGAACAATGAATAACTTAGAAGGGTACATAGTTCAAACATATACATGAACACAGGAAAAATACATACTGTACACTAGCAAACAAAATATGTGAACAGGCGACATTCACCATTTTTTCACCTCAGTCTACTTTCATCATGCTCACTTATGTTTCCACTGTGATGGCCCGGCACTTCTTAGCACTACAACCTGCATCACCACTGCTTCTGTGCTTAACACCAGATATATTAGGGGTATAATAATCACAATAATACTGAATTTGTGGAGGGTGCAATCACACGTTTTTATGTTCCAAAGTTCACAACATGAATGTTCATCCGTAGGGGAGACTCTGTACTCACTATAAGCTCAGTACAAAATATTTTAAGGTAAGTAATGTCACCATGGTTGTTTCATATACAGTGGAACCCCAAATATCGGCCTTAATTCGTTCCAGAAGGCTGTTCGAGTGCCGTTACCGAACGTATTTTTTCCCATAATGAATAATGTAAATTAGATTAGTCCGTTTCAAACCCCCAAAAATATGCTTATAAAAGCACTTACAAAAGTACACTTACATAATTGTTTGAGTTGGGAGCTGTTCGAAATTCAGGGTACCACTGTATTTATAAGTGGGATTGTAAAAGAAGTAAATGCTAGGGTGTTGGGGAGAAGGGTGGGATTAAATTATGGGGAATCAAGTACAAAATGGGAGTTGACACAGTTACTTTTTGCTGATGATACTGTGCTTATGGGAGATTCTAAAGAAAAGTTGCAAAGGTTAGTGGACAAGTTTGGGAGGGTGCCTAAAGGTAGAAAGTTGAAAGTGAACATAGATAAGAGTAAGGTGATGAGGGTATCAAATGATTTAGATAAAGAAAAATTGGATATCACATTGGAGAGAGGGAGTATGGAAGAAGTGAATATTTTCAGATATTTGGGAGTTGTCTTGTCAGAGGATGGGTTTATGAAGGATGAGGTTAACCACAGAACTGATGAAGGGAAAAAAGGTGAGTGGTGTGTTGAGGTAACTGTGGGGACAAAACTGTTATCTATGGAGGCAAAGAAGGGAATGTATGAAAGTATAATGGTACCAACACTCTTATATGGGTGTGAAGCTTGAGTTGTAAATGCTGCAGCAAAGAGGTAACTGGAAGCAGTGGAGATGTCCTGTATAAGGTCAATGTGTAGTGTAAATATTATGCAGAGAATTCATGGTGTGGAAATTAGGTGGTGTGGAGTTACAAAAGCATTAGTCAGAGGGCTGAAGAGGGGTTGTTGAGGTGGTTTGGTCATTTAGAGAGAATGAATCAAAGTAGAATGACTTGGAAAGCATATAAATCTGTAGGGAAAGGAAGGAGGAGTAGGAGTCGTCCTTGAAAAGGTTGGAGGGAGGGGGTAAAGGAGATTTTGTGGGGGGGAGGGGCTTGGATTTCCAGCAAGCATGTGTGAGCATGTTAGATAGGAATGAATGGAGACGAATGGCTTTTGGGACCTGACGAACTGTTGGAGTGTGAGCAGGGTAATATTTAATAAAGGGATTTAGGGGAACCGGTTAGTCAGACTTGAGTCCTGGAAATGGGAAGTACAATGCCTGCACTTTAAAGGAGGGGTTTGGGATATTGACAGTTTGGAGGGACTTCTAAATTGTCATATCTGTGCACCTTTGCAGAGACAGTGATTATGTGTGAGTGTGGTGAAAGTGTTGAATGATGATGAAAGTATTTTCTTTTTGGGGATTTTCTTTATTTTTGGGTCACCCTGCCTCGGTGGGAGACAGCCGACTTGTTGAAAAAAAAAAAGTAATGTGTGTGTGTTATATATGCATTTTTTAGGCCTCGCGCTATTGTTCACTTAATATACAATAGTGTAAACATAGCATCAGGCTTTTATATGCATTTGAAAGTGAAAAAAGGCTGTTTCACTTCACAGCGATTTTTTATTTACAGCAGTAGCCCGAAACCTAACCTGCTGTATAAGTGAGGCCCCTCCAGTATACTTTTTTTTAGAGTACTGGCCATCTCCCACTGAGGCAGAGTGACTCCCCTCTCCCCAAAAAAAGAAAGAAAATGAAATGCCTTTATTAAGTTTCCTTTTTACCTCCAGTAACTATACAAGAGAAGGGGTTACTAGCCCCTTTCTCACAGCATGTTAATCTCCTCTTATGACACGCATGGCTTACAAAGGAAGGATTCTGTTCTGCTTTCCCTTGGAGCTGCCTGTACATGTAGACTACATTTTTTATACTTTAGAAAGAAATGAAACTGTTTGGTTGTCTAAAAAATATTTTTAATTTGTGGATTTGTTAGAAAGCACAAAACTGATTGCACACTAACCTTGGGTAAGACATAACCTCCAAGCTCTATATCTTGTGTTACAAAATGACTGACGCTGAACGGAATGAGGGAAGACATGCGAAGAACTTCATGGATCACAGCCTCCAAGTACTGCAGTCTGCAGTTTAAAAGTTTACCTCAGAAACACTGAATAATAATAACAATGAATAATAAAAAATAATAATGGGAGCAAGGGGCTAGTGACCCCTTCTCCTGTATATATTGTAGATGAATGGTTCAGAGAACCGACATGTTGATAAATTAGACACATGTGCAACTCTTGGGTATCTGTTCAAGTTTCTCCTACGTATGGACTGATGAAGCCACTGTGTGGCGAAACGTTTCCTCAATAAAGATATCCAAGAGTTGCACATGTGTCTAATTTATCAATCCTGTATATATTACTAAATTTAAAAAGAGAAACTTTTGTTTATCCTTTTGGGCCACCCAGCCTTGGTGGGATACGGCCAGTTTGCTGAAAGAAGAAGAATCTTTATTTCTACAAGTACATGTTCATATATTTATTTCATGACAAAAGCTAGGAAAAAAATTTATTTCAACATGATACAATGTTTGTACAGAGATGACTGACACTTAGTTGTGTACAGAAAGTCCTTTAATATGTGGAGTACTTCGGGCAAACTTAGTAAGTAAGTAAGTAAATTTATTCAGGTATACACAATACAGTTACATAGAATTATCATACATAGCAGCATATGTGTAGAGAACCTGGGATAACCCAAAAAAGTCAGACAGAGTGACTTATTTCCATTGGGGTCCTTTTACCTTATTATTATAATATAAAGGTTATAATATTTTCTTATTATTCTATAATGAAGATAACTTAAGCATAGATAAATCTGGGAATTCGTGCAAGATATTCATCATTGTAAAATGTCTCTGCTGTTTTCCTATTTTGAGAGAGGGAAGAACAGGCAAGGAAAAGAAATGATGCTACAGGAATAATTGAAATGATTAACAAATAAAAAACTTCTTTCTTTCTTTCAACGAACTGACTGTATCCCACTGAGGCAAGGTGGCCCAAAAAAGAAAAACTTATGTTTCTCTCTTTAAATTTAGTAACTTATAAAGGAGAAGAGGTTACTAGCCCCTTGCTCCCTTAAATAAAAAAAGCCTATTGTCACTAAATAAGTACATAAACAATTAAATAACAAAAAAAGGCACAATACCGTGACTGGAACGATACACAAATAACCCACCCATAGAAGAGAGGAGCTTACGACTTTGTAAATGGTCCAAGTCGGACCGAAACGTTGTTGTAAGCTCCTCTCTTCTATGTCCAGGTTATTTGTGTAGCATAAACAATTACTGTAACTAAATACCAGTGTTAAAACCTATATAAATGAATACAAGTTTATCCTATCAATAAATGTGCAGTATTATGCAGAGCAAAAAAAAATTATGAATGTGCATTGCTATCACATCATCATTGTTTTTAGTTTAACATCTATATTATGCAACATCCCCCCAATGAAAAGCAGGGGTGTCACTAGCATGTTAAGAGACCATACAATAAGTGTCAGGGGCCCGAGACTGTTCAACTGCCTCCCAGCATACATAAGGGGGATTACCAACAGACCCCTGGCAGTCTTCAAGCTGGCACTGGACAAGCACCTAAAGTCGGTTCCTGACCAGCCGGGCTTTGGCTCGTATGTTGGTTTGCGTGCAGCCAGCAGTAACAGCCTAGTTGATCAGGCTCTGATCCACCAGGAGGCCTGGTCACAGACCGGGCCGCGGGGGCATTGACCCCCGGAACTCTCTCCAGGTAAATTCCAGGTAAACACCAGACCCATCCTGCTGGTGGTAGTCAAAAGATTGCAGAGATAAATAATGGATTTAGGGACTGGGCTGCAAAGTTCCGATAGCTGAACAAGGCACAGTGGCAATGAGCTGTTTACACCATCGTAAAGTCAAAAATATCGCAAGTCGAACCATCATAAAGCAAGGAGCATCTGTAGTAAGTCATTGACTTACAAACACACTGGGGACCTATTGAATTGTGAAAAATATTCAAAAGAGGAAGTCTTCAACTTATGAATAATTTTGGGACCTTCTGTAATGGTGGTTAACGCTCCCGCTTCACACTGTGAGGGCTGGGTTCGATTCCCAGCCAGAGTAGAAACACTGGGTGTGTTTCTTTCCACCTGTTGTCTATGTTCTCCATCAGCAAAATGGGTACCTGGGTGTTAGTTGACTGGTGTGGGTCGCATCCCGGGGCACTGACCTAATTTGGCGGACATACGGAGCATAACAAGGGGCTTTCTATATAGTAGTATGTCATTGTTGTCAGCTAAGCCTGTAAACCATGTACATGTACTTGTAGTAAATAAAGATATTATTATTATGATTATTATTATATAATGATATTATATACAATAATGATATAATAATGATATTATACACAAAACAGAAGATTCTCAACATACAGTGGTACCTCGGGATACGAACTTATTTCGTTCCAGAAGGCTGCTCGAGTGCCAATACCAAAAAAATTTGTTCCAATAAGGAATAATGTAAATTAGATTAATCCATTTCAGACCCCCAAAAATTCACTTAAAAAAGCAGTTACATATTATACACTTACATAATTGTTCGAGTCTTGAGCTGTTCATATCCCAAGGTACCACTGTATTTGCAAATCAAGGACTTACTGTATACTATTAAATGTCTACCTACTGTGGCTTCTCCTGTTGTGATGGCAACCTGTCTCTGGGAACTGCATCATCAATCTCTTTCTGCACACTCTTCTGAACATCTGGGTAGGCAGCCATGTATAAACACATCCAGCGTAGCATGTTAGAAGTGGTGTCAAATCCCGCAGAGAACAAGTCAAATATGTTTCTTATCAGATCCAGTTCTGATGAAAGAAATGTGTGAAATTAAGTTTGTAAAGATTTCATTATTGTGACAAAGATAAAAATTACAAGAGATAACATTTCCTAAATTAACCCTTCAAAAATTTAAGTAATTATCAACAAGGGAGTGTAAAAAAGACATAGAATTTTAATAAAGCCTTGAAGTTAATAATATACAAAAAGATTCAGGAGTTAGGATAGGATTTAGGATAGGATTTTGTTCGGATTTTTAACCCCGGAGGGTTAGCCACCCAGGATAACCCAAGAAAGTCAGTGCGTCATCGAGGACTGTCTAACTTATTTCCATTGGGGTCCTTAATCTTGTCCCCCAGGATGCGACCCACACCAGTCGACTAACACCCAGGTACCTATTTGCTGCTAGGTGAACAGGACAACAGGTGTAAGGAAACGTGTCGAATGTTTCCACCCGCCGGGAATCGAACCCGGGCCCTCCGTGTGTGAAGCGGGAGCTTTGGCCACCAGGCCACCGGGCCATTTCCCACTGAGGCAGGGTGACCCAAAAAGATATTAAATACTTTCATCATCATTCAACACTTTTACCATCACTCATACATAATCACTGTCTTTGCAGCTGTGCTCAGATATGATTGTTTAGAATTACCACCAAACTGCCAATATCCCAAACCCCTCCTTTAAAGTGCAGGCATTGTACTTCCCATTTCCAGGACTCAAGTCCGGCTAACCAGTTTCCCTGAATCCCTTCACAAAATATTATCCTGCTCACAATCCAACAGATTACTAAAAAGAAAATGAAGAAACATTTATAAATGTGTAGATATAAATCAGCGTGTTAGGAGTGAGTGAAGGTAAATTATTTTTATGATTGACTTGATGTGCTGTTAGAGTGTGAGCAAGGTAACATTTATTAGGGTATTCAGGGAAACTGGTTAGCTGGACTTGAGTCCTGGATGAAGTAAGTACAGTGGACCCCCAGTTTACGATATTATTTTATTCCAGAAGTATGTTCAGGTGCCATTACTGAACGAATTTGTTCCCGTAAGGAATATTGTGAATTAGATTAGTCCATTTCAGACCCCAAAACATACACGTACAAACGCACTTACATAAATACACTTAAATAATTGGTCGCATTGGGAGCTGATCGTAAACCGGGGGTCCACTGTACAATGCCTACACTCTGAAGAAGGAGTGGAAATATGTTGCAGTGTTTGAACTGTAGTGTAGGCGCATCTCTGGCAAGATAGTGATAGAGTGATGATGAAAGTGTTTCTTCTCTTTCAGGTTACCCTGCCTCAGTGGGAGATGGCTGGTGTGTTTAAAAAAAAAATTGCTGCTGGTTATAGGGGAAACTATAACATTAAGTTCTGCCTAAATTAACTTTCAAAATGTGAGAAGATGCCTGCTGAAGGTAATGTTATGTGAACTCAGTTTAAGATGTAATGAACAACTGTCCATGAATACACAGAAAGGTGGACGATAGGCTCAAACTTGGGTAACCAGATTTTGTGTTAATGATCCTGTGGATCATCAGTCCTCCAGCCTGGTTTGTATGTGTTAATGATCCCGTGGATCATCAGTCCTCCGGCCTGGTTTATATGTGTTAATGATCCCGTGGATCATCAGTCCTCCGGCCTGGTTTACATCAGGTCTCCTGAACTCAAAAGAAGATAGTCCCTGAATAAGAAGTATTAAAAAACACAAGAAAGAAAAGTGATGAATGTAAGGAAACTGAAGGTAGGTATATGGTCACTCTTGAACACTATGTGCTTAATTGTCCACTTATTGAGGAATATAGAGACAGACAGTATAATAACCTATGTGACATGTCAAGATATCTTATTAATGAAAATAAGATACCAGATATACTAAGCAAATTTCCTAAATTTGCTTGTAACAGATAATTGAACTATAGATATGTAGATATAAATCCATATGTATTCCTGTTAACCCTTTGGGGCCTAGTTCCTAGGCCTTTTGTGTATCCACATGCTCTCGCGCTACCGTCCACAGGATGGATATGGGGTGCACAATAAACTAGCCACTTCGGTGGCAAAATCTAATCTGAAGGTAGGTAGAAATTTGTGAGATTAATTATCTTAAATATTCACGAGACTGCAAGAAAAAAATGAGAAATTCAGGTAGAATGAAAAACATTTAACAGGTTTTGTTCCAGACTACTGTGTCAGGATGATAGTATCATCCCTTTTTAGTTGCTGTCAAACAATTTACTATCTGAAATGGATGGGAATCCCTGCAATTTGGTGAGATATTTGAATTTCATTAAGTTTATTTTGGCAGAAGTACATATAAGTACATTCATCATACAAAGTGTAAATTACCTAGGATAACCCAAAAAAGTCAAACACACTGACTTATTTCCATTGGG
The DNA here is from genome assembly GCF_026875155.1 of Cherax quadricarinatus. Taxonomy (NCBI): domain Eukaryota; kingdom Metazoa; phylum Arthropoda; class Malacostraca; order Decapoda; family Parastacidae; genus Cherax; species Cherax quadricarinatus. Next base: position 12,207,882 of record NC_069496.1, read on the forward strand.
TTCCCTGTATTTACATAGAATCTTGGAGTCCTTGTCTGCACACTTTTAGGAAAGCATTTAGCAAATGAATAATGGTTAATGTGTTTTCTTCTATGAGTGATCTTACCTTTCTAGCATGACCAACCTCTTAAAAATAGAAAGCATACAAGAGAAAATTAAAGGTAGAAGGTTGGTAGAGAGCAGCCGCCCAGGGAGGTACTACCGTCCTGCCAAGCGAGCGTAAAACGAAAGCCTTTAATTGTTTTACATGATGGTAGGATTGCTGGTGTCTTTTGTCTGTCTCATAAATATGCAAGATTACAGGTGCGTCTTGCTACTTCTACTGACACTTAGGTCACACTACACATACATGTACAAGCATATATATACACACCCCTCTGGGTTTTCTTCTATTTTCTTTCTAGTTCTTATTCTTGTTTATTTCCTCTTATCTCCATGGGGAAGTGGAACAGAATTCTTCCTCCGTAAGCCATGCGTGTTGTAAGAGGCGACTAAAATGCCAGGGGCAAGAGGCTAGTAACCCCTTCTCTTGTATAAATTACTAAATTTAAAAAGGCGACCCTGCCTTGGTGGGATACAGCCAGTTTGTTGAAAAAAAATATAATAATAATACCAGTACAGTGGACCCCCGCCTTACTATGGCATCGCGTTACGTTAAATCCACCATACTATACATTTTAACGCAAAAATTTTGCCTCGCCTCACGCTAAAAAACTCGCCTTACGCGATTCGTCCAGGACGCGTCCCATGTGTGGCCTCAGCACCAGTGTTTACAAGTGAGCCAGTGTGGTCGCATCTACGTATACATTCGGTACATTTCACATTATCCCAGTGTTTTTAGTGCTTATAACTGCAAAATAAGCCACCATGGACCCCAAGAAAGCTTCTAGTGCCATCCCTGTTGTAAAAAGGGTGAGAATTAGTATGGAATAGAAAAAAGAGATTAAGGAAATGTGTGCAAAGTGGCTTGAATTGCAAACGTTTATGGATGAAAATCACCCTCACACAGATATTGCAAGCCGTGCTGGTGACTATTACAATGACAATGTTGTGAACCACTTTAGATAAATCATAAAGGAACAAGAAGTACAGAGCTCTATGGACAGATAAGTTGTGTGACAGAGGTCCAGTGACTCAAGCTGGTCCTAGTGTTATTAAAGAAGAAGGGAGGTAACCCTGGAAAAGGACTTGATACCTCAAGTCCTAATGGAAGGGGATTCCCCTTCTAAACAATAATAACTTCCACACTCCCCCCTCCTCCCATCCCATCAATCATCACCAGATCTTCAATAAAGGTAAGTGTCATGTATTCTATTCTTAGTAGAGTATTCACTGTGCATGCCTTCAGTTTGTGTGTATTAAAATTAATATTTCATGTGGTAAAATCTTTTTTTTTTTCATACTTTTGGGTGTCTTGCACAAATTAATTTGATTTCCATTATTTCTTATGAGGAAAATTAATTTGTCTTACGATAATTTCGGCATACGATGAGCTCTCAGGAACGGATTAATATCGTAAGGCGGGGGTCCACTGTACTACTATTATTAATACTACTACTACTACTAATAATAATAATACCAGTCCTACTACTACTATTAATACTAACAATCAAGGCAGAAAGTTGAAAGTGAACATAGAAAAGAGTAAGGTGATGAGGGTATCAAATAATTTAGATAAAGAAAAATTGGATATCAAATTGGGAGGAGGAGTATGAAAGAAGTGAATGTTTTCAGATATTTGGGAGTTGACGTGTCAGCGGATGGATTTATGAAGGATGAGGTTAATAAGAACATAAGAACATAAGAACGAAGGAACACTGCAGAAGGCCTACTGGCCCATGCGAGGCAGGTCCAAGTCTCCTACCGGCTTAAGCCAATGCACCCAACCTAGTCAGGTCAGGTCACATTGACTTAAGGGAGGAACACGGCAACCGACCTGGTAGCACAAGCTATCAGGTCTAACTCACACCCACCCACATCTACTCATGTATTTATCCAACCTATTTTTAAAGCTACACAACGTTCTGGCCTCTATAACGGTACTTGGGAGTTTGTTCCACTCATCCACAACTCTATTACCAAACCAGTACTTTCCTATATCCTTCCTGAATCTGAATTTTTCCAACTTAAAACCATTGCTGCGAGTCCTGTCTAGGCTAGATATTTTCAGCACACTATTTACATCCCCTTTATTTATTCCTGTCTTCCATTTATACACCTCAATCATATCCCCCCTAGAACTGATGAAGGAAAAAGGGTGAGTGGTGCATTGAGGTATATGTGGAGACAAAAAATGTTATCTATAGAGGCAAAGAAGGGAATGTATGAAAGTATAGTAGTACCAACACTCTTATATGGGTGTGAAGCTTGGGTTGTAAATGCAGCAGCGAGGCGGCGGTAGGAGGCAGTGGAGATGACCTGTCTAAGGGCAATGTGTGGTGTAAATATTATGCAGAAAATTTGGATAATGGAAATTAGGAGAAGGTGTGGAGTTAGTAAAAGTATTAGTCAGAGGGCTGAAGAGGGGTTGTTGAGGTGGTTTGGTCATTTAGAGAGAATAGATCAAAGTAGAATGACATGGAGAGCATATAAATCTGTAGGGGAAGGAAGGTGAGGTAGGGGTCATCCTCAAAAAGGTTCCATTTTAGGAAAGAATTAAAGGAACAGGAGGTACAGAGCTCTATGGACAGATTTGCTGTGCGACAGAGGTCCAGTGACTCTCAAGCTGGTCCTAGTGGCATTAAAAGAAGAAGGGAAGTAACCCCAGAAATGGACTTGCTACCTCAAGTCCTAATGGAAGGAGATTCCCCTTCTAAACAGTAACTTCCACACTCTCCCCTCCTCCCATCCCATCAATCATCACCAGATCTTCAATAAAGGTAAGTGTCATGTATTCTATTCTTAGTAAAGTAGTAATTGTGCATGTCTTCTTCAGTTTGTGTGTATTAAAATTAATTTTCAATGTCAAAAAAAAAAATTTTTTTTTTTCTTACTTTGGGGTGTCTTGCACGGATTAATTTGATTTCCATTATTTCTCATGGGGAAAATTAATTTGCCTTACGATAATTTCGGCATACGATGAGCTCTCAGGAACAGATTAATATCGTAAGGCGGGGGTCCACTGTAATTCTGGGCACCTCTGCAAAAACAGTGATTATGTGTAAGTGAGGTGAAAGTGTTGAATGATGATGAAAGTATTTTCTTTTTGGGGATTTTCATTCTTTTTGGGTCACCCTGCCTAGGTGGGAGATGGCCGACTTGTTAAAAATAATAATAATAATAATTATCCATGGGGAAGTGGAACAGAAACATACATATACAAATGCACTTACATAAATACACTTACATAATTGGTCGCATTGGGAGCTGATTGTAAACCGGGGGTCCACTGTATTACTACTACTACTACTCATAGTAATAATAATCTTTACAATTTCTATCTCTTGTTACTGTATTTCTGAATACATTATAGTCCTTTTCAAAATAAATGTACAACTGCATTTGAAGAGAAGCTAGAACGGCACATAACTCTCACATCGTCACGTGAAAAATATGGATTAAAGGTAAATATGAAAATGCTAAGTCACCAGAGTTGGAATCCTCCTCGGCTATACATACCACTGAAAAATGAAGCAATGTCACTTTTCTTGTTCATCTCGAGAAGATATTTATCGACTATGTCACGTGGATTGCTGGGGTCCAATTTGGCTTTGTGAGACTCTATAATACCCTGGAAAAAAAAATTATGAAAGAAACTGAATTTCAGTAGGACCCTGTGTCCACAGGATTGGTATCTGCAGTATCAGTTATCCACAGTTTACCGTGGCCCAAAAATAACCCTTAATTTTGCTTAAAAATGGCCTCAAAGTGAAAAAGTAGTGATGTTGGAACTTCTTCGAAGACTACGAGAAGCCCTGAAGTGCTTCCCACAATAAATGGACAATTGGCAGTAAAGAACTGCCAATTCTCCACTTATTGTGCATAATATATGAATTAAACTTTATCATAGGTATGCGAGTAAACAGAATACGACTTATATAGTATTGAGTTTGCTGCTCTCCATGGTTTCGGGTATCCAAGGAAGGTCTTGGAATGTAACCCCCCGTGGATAAGGGGGGGACTACTGTACTCAGTTGTTTGTGTCAAATGGTCTATGCAATACATCTGAAATTACTTTAAGCAAGCCCAAAAACCAAACCTAATTTGGCCAGTTGGAAAGATGGTTAAAAGACACTATACGGAGAGCAAACCAATGTAAACATAAAGAATTGAAAGTCTCAATACCATGACTGGAACAATACACATCGAGGGAAACTTATGATGATGTTTTGGACTAACTTAGACCATTAACATCATGTGTCAATTAAGGGTCCAAATTGGACTGAAACATCATCATAAGCTTTTTTCTGCAAATGTGCGGTTATTTGTGCATCATAAACACATGATGTTCCAGGCTAAGTAGATCTTTAAAACGCTCTTCCTAAAGCCAATTATAGTTTACAAATAAGAATTTGCTCTATATGTCTTGCCTCTTTTTACCATGTTGTTGTTAAGTGTTGTCCACTAGTTGAGAATGATGCAAATAGTACTCTATGTACATGAACAATTTGAGTGCTGTAAAGTAATGTATATTTGAAAAAATGAATGGTAATTCTTGTTGGTAGATGATGCACAGCAAAGTTTAAGTTCAGATGGACAAAGACAATATACATTATTTTATATATGTAGACAAAGTCTAACAATTTAGGGCACTAAAATGAAACTCTTCCAGACACTTTTCCCAGATGCATGGAGAGTCTGATACTCTAAATTAATTTATAAGTGCAAAAGAAACTGCAAAGTGTCACATGTGAACATTTTGCAGTTTGCAAACTACCCATTTGTGAATCATAACAACTACTGTAATACTGAATTGTTCTCTAAAACAAACAACTCATTTACATATAGAAAATATGCAGATTTTTTTTTAAAGGAACTTAATTTTGCTTTATCCTGAGCTAAACATACCTGATAAAAGCTTATTCTACATATGTGACTTAATACCCATATTTACTGCATTACTTTTGTACCTCCAACCAATCTGTATAAAAAAATGCACTGTCCAGACTTACCCCCAAGAGCCCCAAGGCATTCTGTTTAACCTTGTCTATTATATCAAATCTAAAAAGTTTTCTTGTGAGAAATCTTGGGAGATAATTTAGTATAGGAAAGAAGATTGGAAGAATAAAAGCACTGGTGTCTTCTTGAAAGGATTTTATGAGTGCAATAAAGGAAGTGATGTCCTTGTCATCCAGCTCATAGCGACGACCTAAAGAAACAGATAACAAAAGATTAGAAATAAAGTAAGTGTGTACAATTAAAATTTGATTAACCACTTAAAACCCCAGGAAAATAGAGAATATTATTACAAACAAGATATTTTTTGCTGCATTTTTAATTATAATGATACCAATGGCCTACCAGGGTCACTAAGAGAGGAACACTTCACTAATTATTCAATATTATTTCTATACAAGACACATATGCAACAGTTAGGTATATTTATTTCGAAACGTTTCGAAATAAATATACCTAACTGTTGCACATGTGTCTTACCTAACAACCTGTCGGTATTTTATACCATTTTAATGTTCATTATTTCTATACACTTAATGTCACTAAAAATACACATGTATTGTTTATTGCTCTTGTTGTATTATGTTAGGCTTAACCTTTAAACTGTCCAAACGTAGATTTACGTTCACTCGCGTAGCGCTCCGAACATAGATCTATGTTTGGACAGTTTAAGGGTTAAATTTACTCATGGTTATGCTCTGCATAACCTTGCATAACCAAGCATGCAGAAAGCCCATGGGCATGCTCTGCATAACCATGGGCATGCTCTGCATAACCATGGGCATGCTCTGCATAACCATGGGCATGCTCTGCATAACCATGGGCATGCTCTGCATAACCATGGGCATGCTCTGCATAACCATGGGCATGCTCTGCATAACCATGGGTATGCTCTGCATAACCATGGGCATGCTCTGCATAACCATGGGCTTTCTGCATGAATTCAAGTGTCACCCATTCCTGTATATAAGTACAAAGTATCACGTGAAAATAAACTTGAATTCTAATTCTCACATGGACTTGAGAGCACAGTAAGCTCCCGGGGTGGGGGTGGGGTAGGGGAAGGGGATTGTTGGCCGGCATTAATAGGTTATGTGGATGATATGACTGTTTTGGTGTGTGAACGTATGTCTATGAAAGGGTTGGAAGATGTTGTGCATGTGTTTGAACGTGCCATGGGTATGATGGTAAATAGTGAAAAGTCGATGATCATGGGGTTGGGTACCTGGAAAGGGGATGGAATGGTGAACTGTAATGTGGTTAACACAACTGCGATGTCATTAAAGATTTGCGGTATTATTTATAGAGACGATTTGGATGTGGCGCGGGAGGAAAATTCAGTAAGGACGTTGGAAAAGGTCATTGGTCGTCTGGGTGTTTTGAGGCCCCAACATCTCACTCTGGCCCAACGTGTGATCGTTGTTAACGTTTTATTGTATAGTAAGGTGTGGCACGTTGCGGCTGTATTCCCAATTACAGGAACAGCGATCAATGGAATATTGAGAAGAGTATTTACCTTTCTGTGGGGATCGAGGTGTGATTAGTTAAAACGTGAGGTTATGTTACCTGTACGTAGAGGAGGTTTGGGATTGTTGGACTTAAAGCGAAGGGTGAAATGTGTTTTTCTAAAGTGGGAGGTTTGGCGTGTGGGTGTGATGGCGGGAAAAATGGACCAAGTACAGTGGACCCCCGGTTAACGATATTTTTTTACTCCAGAAGTATGTTCAGGTGCCAGTACTGACCAAATTTATTCCCATAAGAAATATTGTGAAGTAGATTAGTCCATTTCAGACCCCCAAACATACACGTACAAACGCACTTACATAAATACACTTACATAATTGGTCGCATTCGGAGGTTTTCGTTATGCGGGGGTCCACTGTATATACGAGGGTGAAAAAGTGGTATAGGGGAATGGAGTTAAGGGAATGTGAGATTGTACTACGAGCTTTGTTGATGGTAAAGGAACGGAGGAACATTCACATAAGAGTTTTAAGTAGCTTACTGGGGGGTACGTGCGCAGCTCCAGTAGAAGGTTTGTTCTCCATGTACTCGTGGGAAAATATCTGGCTCCGATTTAGTAAGTTGAAATTACGGCCTAGGGTGCGTGAAGTCATGTTTCGTTTTTTACATGGTATATTGCCGTCAGGGGCAATACTACGATCCAGAAGAGTCGTGGAGGGAGGCGGGTGTGGGTTTTGTGGTGGGGAAGACACGGCTTTTCATGTTGTCTATTTTTGCGAAGGTTTAGAAGATGTCAGGAGTTGGTTGGGTAGGGTTGTACAGAGGGTGGGAGGGAGAGGAGTGCAGGTCCTGCGCGCGTTAAGTCTCGACATCGGTGGATTAGACCAGGATGTTGAACGGGTTTTAGATTATATTATCGTGGATTACATTTATATTTCGTGGGTAATGCGGGGGAAAGGGGTCAGTGAGGTGAGAAGGCGTGTCCTTGCAATAACATTTTATCGTACAATGTGTAGGAATAGGGAATTGTATGGGAGGAGGTGGGATAAAGGTTTTTCGGACGGTTATAAAAGGCTCACTATTGAAGCCCTTGTGAATCTGTGAATAAATATACGGGCATGCCGAATAAGTTGTCGTGTAGGTCAGTGGGCAATAGCTGGCTCGTCTCTTGGGGGGGGGTGAGTTGCGTGAATATGAGTTTGGGCATGAATGTTTTTTAGTAGTTATGGATGTGTGGTTGTAGATTCAGGGGTTAGGGTTACTTATTGTACCTTTTGTGTACAAAATGACTGGGGTGCCTTTATATATTTGTTATGTTTTTAATGCTTTCCTTTGTGTAAAGACTCGTTATACAGTGGACCCCCGGTTAACGATTTTAATCCGTGCAAGAGGGGTAATTGTTATGCGAAATAATCGTTATGCGAATGAATTTTCCCCATAAGAAATAATGGAAATAAAATTAATCCGTGCAAGACACCCAAAAGTATGAAAAAAAAAATTTTACCACATGAAATATACATTTTCCCACACACAAAGAGAAGGATACATGCACAATAGTAGAGTAGTACATGCACAGTATATATTGTGCATGTACTAGTCTACTAAATGAAGAATAAATGACACTTACCTTTATTGAAGATGCAGCAATGACTGATGAGACACTGTGTCCTGGGAGTGCCTTTTCCTCCTGAGTACTGTAGGTCCTGTTTGGCATTTTTCCAGAACAGGCCTTATCACACTGTGTATGCCACTACGATTCTTAAATCTCTCAAACCAACCTTTGCTGGCTTTAAATTCACCAATATGAGCACTAGTTCCAGGCATTTTTCCCTGTTCACCTGGGTGTTAGTCGACTTGTGTGGGTTGCATCCTGAGACAAGATTAAGGACCCCAATGGAAATAAGTTAGACAGTCTTCGATGACACTGACTTTTTTGGGTTATCCTGGGTGGCAAATCCTCTGGGGTTAATTGTTTCTTGGTATTCTCAATAAGCCACACCAACAACGGTGCTACAGCAGCAGCAGCAGCTGACAGTGCAGCAGCAGCAGCAGCTGTACCACCAATAGTAGCGATGGTTGATTGGGGTTTATTATACAACCTGGCCAGCTCGGAGACATGCACTCCACTTTCATACTTATCAATGATCTTTTTCTTCATCTCTATTGTAATTCTCACCCTTATTGCTGTAGGGTTGGCACTAGAAGCTTTCTTGGGGCCCATGGTCACTTATTTTCCAGAAAAAGCACCGAAAACACTGTAATAATACGAAATATTCCGATTGTATGCTTGGATGTTACCGCGGAGGCTGGCTGGTAAACAATGCCACCGGCGGAACATGTGAGCGTGGCTCAGGCCGCACATTGGACGCGTCTCGGACGAAAATCGGTAAGCGGGTTTTTAAGCGGTATGTGAGGCAAAATTTTTGCAATTAAAGTAAGCGGTATGCGAAATAATCGCTATGTGATGCCATCGTTATGCGGGGGTCCACTGTATTCTTGAGTCACTAGTTTTCTTAGTTTTGTTTTTGATTGTGTTATGGAGGTCCAGATATTTGGGTATACAAACATGCATATATATATATGCATGTTTTATCCCTTCCCTGTTACTGTTCAATCTAGTCTGAGTCACCAAAGTATTAAAGGGATATAACACGAGTCCATTACACTAAGTCGTACCGAATTTATCCTATAAATATTTCGCAATGTTGTGATTGTTGTTTGTGATTCAAACGTAGTTCATAGGTATCAAGATTGAACACATATAGAATGGATGGAAATTGCTGACGATTAATATGATCGTCAATTTATATAATATTTATTATGTTAATGAATTTGTGTCAGAGTAAATCATTGAATAAATTAAAAAAATTAATAAGTATGGTGAGGGTTTATGATTTTTTTCTTTCTGTAAGGCTAGGCACTCAATACAATGATTGCTGTTTGTTTATGATGTGGACGGATCTTGTTAATGTAATTTGACTACAGGAAATTCTTTATAACCAATGTTAGAAATCAAACTGTTCCATATTTACATAATGTACTTATTGCACTTGCAGTTTGTTTTGTAAGCCGTGAGGCAGTTATAACCTTTAAGATAAGATAAGATTTCGTTCGGATTTTTAACCCCGGAGGGTTAGCCACCCAGGATAACCCAAGAAAGTCAGTGCGTCATCGAGGACTGTCTAACTTATTTCCATTGGGGTCCTTAATCTTGTCCCCCAGGATGCGACCCACACCAGTCGACTAACACCCAGGTACCTATTTGCTGCTAGGTGAACAGGACAACAGGTGTAAGGAAACGTGTCGAATGTTTCCACCCGCCGGGAATCGAACCCGGGCCCTCCATGTGTGAAACGGGAGCTTTAGCCACCAGGTCACCGGGCCACCCACCATTTTAAGTTTTGGGAACAGATGTATCATTGTAGTTTATGCTTCATATTCTTACGTGTTGGAAGATTTATACTTTTGGATAGCATAATAGATGTGTTAGGGTTAACTTAAGTTATTGTGGTTCTAATTTTATGTTGTACTTTTCAGATAGGGGGAGGTTCTGTCTGGGGAAGGGGGGGTTGTCTGGGGAAGGGGGGGTTTCTGCTGGGGAAGGGGGGTTCTGTCTGGGGAAGGGGGGGGGGGTTCTGTCTGGGGAAGGGGGTTCTGTCTGGGAAGGGGGGGTTCTGTCTGGGGAAGGGGGGGTTCTGTCTGGGGAAGGGGAGGTTCTGTCTGGGGAAGGGGAGGTTCTGTCTGGGGAAGGGGGGTTCTGTCTGGGGAAGGGGGGTTCTGTCTGGGGAAGGGGGGTTCTGTCTGGGGAAGGGGGGGTTCTGTCTGGGGAAGGGGGGGTTCTGTCTGGGGAAGGGGGGGTTCTGTCTGGGGAAGGGGGGGTTCTGTCTGGGGAAGGGGGGTTCTGTCTGGGGAAGGGGGGGGGTTCTGTCTGGGGAAGGGGGGGTTCTGTCTGGGGAAGGGGGGTTCTGTCTGGGGAAAGGGGGGGGTTCTGTCTGGGGAAGGGGGGTTCTGTCTGGGGAAGGGGGGTTCTGTCTGGGGAAGGGGGGTTCTGTCTGGGGAAGGGGGGGTTCTGTCTGGGGAAGGGGGGGTTCTGTCTAGGGAAGGGGAGGTTCTGTCTGGGGAAGGGGAGGTTCTGTCGGGGGAAGGGGGTTCTGTCTGGGGAAGGGGGGGTTCTGTCTGGGGAAGGGGGGGTTCTGTCTGGGGAAGGGGGGGTTCTGTCTGGGGAAGGGGGGGTTCTGTTTGGGGAAGGGAGGTTCTGTCTGGGGAAGGGGGGGTTCTGTTTGGGGAAGGGGAGGTTCTGTCTGGGGAAGGGGGGGTTCTTCTGAGTCTGGGGAAGGGGGGTTCTGTTTGGGAAGGGGAGGTTCTGTTTGGGGAAGGGGGGTTCTGTCTGGGGAAGGGTTGGGGTTCTGTTTGGGGAAGGGGGGTTCTGTCTGGGGAAGAGGGGGTTCTGTTTGGGGAAGGGGAGGTTCTGTCTGGGGAAGGGGGGGTTCTGTCTGGGGAAGGGGGGGTTTAGTTTGCAGAGTTACGGTATGTAACATACTGTGCTCTTTTGAGTTATTACCTTATAACGTTAAGTCATAGTACAGAACATCAGGTTTTACTTTTGATGTAGTTAGTACAGAAGTTTGTATCAATTCTCTCCTTAATTTGGTTACTGTTTGTGTTTTCATTAGATATTATTATTATTATAATCAAGGGGGAAGCGCTAAACCCGGAGGATTATACAGCATTTTCATTAGATAATGTTTGTTACATGATGTAGATAAGATAAGATAAGATTTCGTTCGGATTTTTAACCCCGGAGGGTTAGCCACCCAGGATAACCCAAGAAAGTCAGTGCGTCAGTGTGGTAGTATATGGCCATGGGAAGTTTATTACATTTGTTGACGGATAAGGCCTGTTTTTTTTTTTTATGTTCTGTGATGTACTTTTTAAATAAAATATAAAAAAAAAAAATTCTAGACTTTTTGCATAATTTATAAATTAAACTTTATCACAGCTACGTACATAAACGAAAAATTACTTATATATAAGGTTCGCTACTATCATATATGATTATTATAAGTAATAATTGTACTTACGTGTACCTGTGTCTAAATAAACTTAGGAGTCAAGGACCTGGATCTGTCCTCCCCTTCCTTGGATCGAACCTGATTGGCTATGATTACTCCTTGGTGCTGTATGACCCCCACGGTTTTACTGCTCTCCCATGAATATAACATCCTCTCAGTCCTGGGTAATGTTATATTGTAAGAGAAATACATCCCACTTGTTGTTGTTGGTTTATAGGGCGACTGTTGAAGGGAGTCGTTGTTGTTATTGACTGTAAGGGCTGTGATGCCTTGAGCTGTATAGGCCTAGGTGCGGATGCTGGACTATTAGGCTCAAATTATAATAAAAAAAAGAGCTCTGAACCTACATGGGTCATTGTGCAATTAGGTTAAGCTTATTTAAGTCTCTTTTTATTCAGGTCCAATAGACAAATTTTGATTTTTACACCGAATTACATCGAGTTATTAAGACAAGATGTCACCACTAATTATGAATGTTAATACCTTAAACAGTGATTGAAGTGAACTCTCAGTGTATATAAAATGGAAGACATACTTCTGTCAGTGTACTGTTGTTATTATAATCTTAGGGGAGCGCTAAACCTGTAGGGATTATACAGCGCCTGAGGGGGATGTAAGGAATTCAGGCTAAATTCAGGGAACTGGAGCGCAGATCCAATTCCCTAGATCAAGAGCCCCTCACCAGCATCAAGGAACCTCCTCTGAGGGGTCAGTGTACTGTATATATACCCTCCAGGTATACTCCAGGTATCCTCACTGAGAGATACACACTTACTAGTGTAAATATCCTGATGCAAATAAGTCACTTTGACTTTGTATGATAATTTTACACACCTAAAATTGTATAAAACCCGTAGGGGTTTTATTCAGTCACATTCGATCCAGAGAGGAGAGTGACTCCAATACCTAAAATCATGAGCCTTTCCCCAACTTCAACCCACCTCCCCTTAAAAAGGAATATAAATAATGAAAAAAAAACATTAAACCTACTTGCCACAAGTTGCCAAATAACATTGAGAACTGCTATGTTAATAGAGTTGGGCAGAGGAACTGCCTTGCCATCATATTTCCGGAAATCATTGACCAGCATCTGTGCCTCCTCCTGTATGGGAACCTCCAGATAAGATTTTCCCATCCCCAGGTCCCTCAGATTACGTAGCAAGAACCTTCGTGCATTCTGCCAATGTTGTCCATTAGTCATTATCACACCTGGTTGTAGGGAGAATACAATCACTGGTCAATATTACACTTGAGTTGTAGAGAGAATAATACAATGTTGCATTGTGATGGCTAGTGTCACTGTATACATCATAATTGAGTATGTGTACCTGTGCCCAAATAAATTTACTCTTGGTCTTCTGACCGAGGCCTTCTACTGGCTTACCCCTCCGCCCATCTAAAAATATATCATATACATTGGTAAGGTGATAGCGATAAGGTGTAGATAAAAGGTGTGTGCACTGATGAGGATATTTACTGAGGAAATGTTTCGCCACAGTTACTAGTCACATGTCTTCCACTTCTCCCCTACTTACTAATACTACTACTACTACTACTTCTACATCTTTCACTACCAGCATTACCTCTACCACTACTTTTCCACTTCCTTCCTCTCTTTGTACCGTCCCTGTTCCTCTCTCCTATATATACTGTCTCCTTCACCCTCGTGTGTTAGTGTGACTTGTAAATAGTCCAAGTTAGACCGAAACATCGTCATATGCTTCTCCATGTGCGAGTTATTTGTGTATTGTGGTTTACCTATTACAGTTGTATCATGCCATGACTTAGTAAAGCCCAACACAGAGCGAAACATTGTCTCAACAAAGTCTTGCTTTACGTGTATCTTTAATTAATTATGGGAGACAGTAATGTATAAACAAGCAAGTTACAAACCTGTTTCCTTTCCATCAGTAAGGAAATGTACGGTCTCCCAGTGAGGACGATCAGTACATTCTATCTTGGAAAAAGCTTCTTTCACCAGTTTAAAGTCACAGATGAAAGTCATATCTACACATCCAGCTCTCACTCTGCAATGAGGCAACTTTCGTGGACAAGGTTGTGTTTGAATATAACAATGGTATACAATCCAGGGCGGGATTAGGCTTCATTAGTATTAATTTCATAGCAAATTCGCTCTGGCTTAGGTACACACGAGTACAATTATCATACAGTGTAAATTACCTAGGATAACCTAGAAAAGTTAATATTTTTTTGGTCTGAACTAACTGGGGGCAAAATTCAGCTCTGGTAAGCCAGTGGATTTTATTCTAGCTGTCTTATTCATCAAGCCAGTGTCTGTGGTTCAATCCCCGGCACGGGTGGAAGCGTTGTGCATGTTTCCTCACACCTGCTGTTTCTGCTCATCTAGCAGTAAGTAGGTACATACCTGGGTGTTAGTGGACTGGTGTGGGTGGCATCCTGGGGGACAAGATTAAAGGACCACAATGGAAATAAGACAGTCCTCAATGACGCACTGACTTTCCGGGTTACCTTGGGTGGCTAACCCTCCGGGTTTAAAAGCCCAATAAATCTTAACACATATTGTAGCACATAAACATGAAACTGCGTACTCACTTAAAGATGTCCCCATATGTCTTACGGAGTTTACGAACGTCCTCTGCGACCATAACAAGTTTTAGGTTCCCAATGATAGGTAAACTGAAGGGTCCTGAAAGACATATATATTGTATAACATATATATTCTTATTCCTTGATAATATGAGAAATCACGAAAGCGCTTAGAATTGCACTATTTTTCACTATGGTCATTTAACATATTCTGATATCACCTGTTTACTGTGATATTATTACAGATACACTGTACATGTACTATGGAAAATTTTATAGGGGTTACCTGTACGTACCTCAACATTACATGCATACGAGTAATCTCATTGGGAGACAACAACGATATTGTTTACCGTAGTCACCCCGTGTAGACATGTGATTATTATTATTATAATCAAGGGGAAGCGCTAAACCCGGAGGATTATACAGCGCCTGGGGGGGGGGGATGTGGAAGGCACTCAGGCTTAATTCGGGGAACTGGAGCACAGATACAATTCCCTAAATCAAGAGCCCCTCACCAACATCAAGGAACCTTCCTTGAGGGGTGTAGACATGTGAGAAAACTTAACCACCTCTGGTCACTGCAGGTGGTCCCTTCGACCTCACAATCTTATCCATATCTCTCCGAGACCAGTATAAATTGGGTAGCACCCACAAGTATGGCGCTACTAATTAATTGTGGACTGTATAGATTATATTAGTTTAACTGAAGGAAGGGGGGGGGGTAGGTTACACATGTATATATCCATCAAGGAAAAAACACTTGTATATAATACCACCACTTACCAGATATTCTCTGGTGGTTATTTGATGTAGCTGGGTCACCCATAACCTATCCAATTACAACATACCTAACTGGCCAGTATCAGTCTGCTATAACTAGAAGGGTTACTTAACTGTGGGTGATTGATGCTCCTTATTTCCTCCATTCACCATCTCATTTCGATGTCCTGCTACACCGACACGGTTCTTATTCCAGCACGACAAGGTATCCGTTGGTTTGTCCCGGTTTAGAAGTCGTGACTCCATAAAAACTTCACTATCCTCGGGACAGGAACCACAAGGTCTACACGTGTTCACTCGGAGCAAGGCGACTTATTTTACTTCATGCATTCTCTTAACTTAGTGTTATTATCACTGATTACATTACAATTCACAAGACGATTTAATGTCTCATAATTATTATACACATTAGAGGTCACTCCATTAATATCTGAGACTGATGAGCGAGGATTAAATCACAAGTATTTTCCCCTGGACACACTCCATGGTGGTGCACCAGTCACCACCGGTCCTACCATTATTCACTAATTTTACCACTTATTACAACGGTCCCGTCAATCACGTTCCCTCACTCTTCACCAGGGACAGTTACAACACTTCCTATTATGAAGTGAGGCCTATATTAATCCTTAGGCCACCATGAATGCCAATTTCCTGGTCCCATGTTTTCACAGCCTCTTAACTCCATTCCAAACACTCCCGCTCCCGCTGCCCCGTCTCGACCTCTCCCCTGCCCATCAGCGCAGGCACAGAGCTTCCCTGTTGGTTCTATTCCATTTTCAAATACATTTTTTTGACCCATATCAATACATTAAACACCTATTAGGCACTATAGCTTCGGAACATTAAAATATTTTCCACACTGCGGCCGGGCGGAGGTCGTTGTTAGACGACTTAAATAATGTGGAGTACAATTTTCTCATCTTCACTGGCCACCTGGCTTGGGAACTCCAACACTGGTATTTACATAATCACCCATTAATTCTTTCCACCTGTTAACTCCTCAGGTAGGGCTCCATCCAAAGCACACTCAAGCTTCCATGCTTCTGGTATTAACAATTTCCCTCTTACTGTAAGGCGTGACACTAAGCCTATGCTCTCTGGGTTAATTTATTGGGCATACTAGAATTATGAGACTTTAACAATAACAAGTCTCTCTCAGCATCCCAAGTCAGCCCCAGCACATTACTGCATACAGGCACTTCAACTCCACTGCTATCCATATTTATTGATCCCTCAAAATGTACTAATTACTGTTCCATTCCCTCAGGGGCATCCTTGCACATTGCATTGTTTCATTAACCCCTTCATATATCCTCATTAGTTCCTCTTCAGTTGACGTCACACCCAGGAAATTGTCCACATAAGATTATTTACCCAATTACTTCGCTCAGTGGACCACCTGTGCCCTTAAGGTGTGCAATTATCGTCGCCTGAGGTAGGAACAATTTATTATTTAACTGTTGATTAATTATATCATTATAAACAGTCAACAATTCTGGTGTCTTGCTCAGTTCGCAGAGCTGGGCCTTTAACTGTCCATACGCCATCCTATAATTTAGTAGGTAATTCTGGACGGTCGAGCTTCCACGGAAGTCGCACCCAGTAATGTCCAGATTCACATTTAACATCCTTCAGGTATTGTTCCTGAGTAAAGGAATCATCTGGACTTTCCTCATTTATATTAATCCCTATGCTGTCCAGCTCCCACAAATTAGACTGGTTCAACATCATCCTCGATAGAAGAATACTTGTACTGGGTTGACCTTTTATGAGTAAGACACCGTGACTGTATTTACTACTTCCTCTAGTCATTATTACCAGGCGGTAGTCTGCCATATATTACATGGCCCGTACCAGTGTTGAGGAGAGTGACACCGCATGCTTTTGGATTTATGCCCGTTATCCTGAATTATTACATCCAACACCGGCAAGACTACCTCAGCTAGGCCATCATTATTGCCATTAGCTGCAACCTTTACCTCAGTCACTGTAGTGTCAGTGTTATTAACATTATCATTATTGCCACCATTATTATTAGAATTTTTTTATTTTTTTATTTAAGGACACAGTGTGCAATCTACATGTTGTTATACATAAAACTTAACAAAAAAAGGCTCAACTCTGAGAAAAAACAAGCCTAACTAGGAATGAAACATAAGAACCTACACATGAGCATTCCTTAACAAAAAAAGCTACAAAACAAAACCTGTTACACTTATGCATATTTTGTATAAAAACTTTATATACAAAACATTAATTATACACCAAATCATTTCTCATACAATTGTTTTGTATAGTAACATGTTACGTACATAGGTTCTCGAAAACTAAAACCCCCTGACAATGTTTTCGAGGAGACTTGCACACGAAAATCACTCACTACGAAAGCAAAAGACTTGGCAGACGATGCACCATCCCCCCAATGAAAAGCAGGGGTGTCACTAGCACGTTAAGAGACCATACAATAAGTGTCAGGGGCCCGAGACTGTTCAACTGCCTCCCAGCACACATAAGGGGGATTACCAACAGACCCCTGGCAGTCTTCAAGCTGGCACTGGACAAGCACCTAAAGTCGGTTCCTGACCAGCCGGGCTGTGGCTCGTAAGTTGGTTTGCGTGCAGCCAGCAGCAACAGCCTGGTTGATCAGGCTCTGATCCACCAGGAGGCCTGGTCACAGACCGGGCCGCGGGGGCGTTGACCCCCGGAACTCTCTCCAGGTAAACTCCAGGTAAGACTAAATCGTACTCCCCACACCCCATATAACCCAAACACACATCATATGGAACTTTGCATACTCTAGAATAAATTTTAAATTATAAGAAAAAAATTTCTAAGATGTGTGCCTCCTCCCATCACCCACAAGGTACACAGTATGAACAGGTGAAATATACCCTTAATCCGTGTGTATATACGTTCCTACCTCATTAACTTCCAAACAGGAAGGAATACTGAATAGGGCAATGTACAATGCCCACTCTTACACAGAACATCTAACATTGACAAAGTTGACATAATACAGGAAATACAGGAGCCTGGTGCACGCAGGTACCTCGCCCGTACTACAGTTGTTAAATAGGATAGGAATCAAAACATTAGTTTCTGGGGCAACAAAAACAAAAACCCCGCATCTTTTACAACACAAATAATTCTTAGCTCATTATTTCCTAAATATTTTCAGTTTGGTCCTTTGAAAAGTATCGAAATGACGCCTTGGCGAACCCACAGAAGCAAGAAAATCTTACCAAAAAAAACCTCCACCTCTCTCACAGAAGCCCCATTTTAATAACAGAACACCTCACCCACACACACAGACTCACACACAGACATGCACACAGACACACATCACACACACACCACTGCAACAACACACACACACTCAACACACACACACACACAACACACACACACACACACACACACACCACACACACACACACACACACACACACACACACCACACACACAGACAGGCCTTACATCATGTTATCTCACATGCACCACTGGAGCAGCCACCATCACCTCTCTTCCTTACTACAATCATCTCCAAGTACTCATCACTCACCTCCGGAAACCAACCCCTTGCTGCCCTTCCCCGGCACCAACTGTAGCAGTCGTGCCACAGTCAGTCCCCGATAACTCTCCGGAAAAAGAGCAACCCACTGACCCCCATATAAGCTCCTATTCCTACCCACCGACCTATAAAAACTCGCCGCTAAGGCCTTGATCCTGACATAACCCCCCACCTCCCTCATTCCCCAAGAAACATACAAAGAATCAACCATTATATACCTTAATGCCCTCGCTACCTCATTAGACACTCCTTCCACGTCTAAAAGTAAAGGCCTAAGGACCCCCACCCTTCCCCCCCAATAATCCAAAAACACCTCTCAACCACACCCTTACATTTTCCAAAAAAGGGCAAAAATACACCACATGGAAAGCATTTTCCACGTCACCACAATGCGCACATGAAGCATCACTCACATCCCATCTGCCTCAACACCTCTTTTGACGCCAATGTCCACATGAGGAATCTGTAGACCACTTCTCTCACCCTTGCAGGCATTCTTAGCTTTCGAAATTCCTCCCATATTACCCTCCAATCATATGTGGGGAAGACAGCCACCCCTTGCAGCGTCTCCCGACGATACTCAACTCCCACCAGCCTCACTATTTGCAAATGACGCACATCTCGAACTCTTAACATATACCTCAACATATCCTCACACACCTCCAGGTCCCTTCCACTCCACCAACAACGAAAGTCCCTCATCACCTCCCCCACACGCCGCCCCCTGACCCCCCCTCACTGAGGTATCTCACCTTGACGTATATTGCCCTCACCCTGGGCCCCAATGCCAACAAACCCAATCCCCCCTGACGCACCCCAGTCATTACAACGTCACGTCCCAACCACGCCCTCCCATAACCCCATATATACCTTAATGCCCTCCTCTGGATGTCTGTTACATCACAGTTTCTCAAGGGATATACTGCTGCTGCTCCCCAAACCTTACTGTATACCAACGAATTCACAATCACAGCCCTTTGGTGCAACATAACATCTCTGGCCCGAAGGCCATGTAGCCTACCCACTGCCCTGTCCCTAACTGCCTCTGAATTAATCTTTCTACTGTCCTGCCTGTCCGCTGTGTACCAAATCCCACAAATCTTAATCCATTCCACGACATTCCATCCAAACCCCTGACCCAATCTCCCGCCTACCCAGGTGCCCACCTCTAACAACATCGGCTTGCTTTTGTTTACCCTCATTCCTGTTACGGCCCCAAACTTCTCGATGACTCTACCCACCCTTGAAAAATCCTCCCTTCCACTAAGTAAGATCGTCGTATCATCAACATAACCCACAACCCCCCCCCCCGTCATTCCCCTCAACCCCCTCCCCATACAACTCTCGGTCTACAAGCTCATAAAATGGGTTCTGTACACAAGCAAATAATAGCTGTGAAAGCGGGCAACCCTGCCGCAAACCCCTCTCCATACGAATCCCAGAACCCAACCTACCGTTCACCTGCACACGCATCATCGCCCCCGCATACAATGCATCCACCCACCCTACCACCTTGGCACCAAAACCCAGATCACACAAACTCTCACGCAAAAACACCCTGTCCACACAATCATACACGTTCTCCCAATCCACCCCTAGAACCCCCCCCCTCCACAGCCCTCTAAGAAATCCCTTATGCGCCCGTGTCCATCCCGCATACTCCTCCCTGGAATCCCAAACTGACCTCCATGTAAAAGCGATCTGAGAACCGCCTTCATTCTATTCCCTAGAATCTTTGCGAACACCTTATAGTCTGCGCACATTAAGGAAATTGCCCGGAAAGCACTCAGCACCCACGCCCCTTCCTTCTTTGGTACTAGTACTACTATGCCTGTACGTTGTGACTCACCCATTCTCTGTCCATCTAGCATATTTTTCAAAACCCCAACCAAACAATGCCTCATGCACCCCCAATGAGCCCTATAAAAATCAATAGGCAAACCGTCAATGCCTGGCGCCTTACCCGTGTGCATGCTGAAGACCGCGTCTGCCACCTCAGCCTCACTAATATCAGCCTCCAACCCCACCCTATCCTTTTCTCCTATAGCATTATGAACCCCCCTACCGAAAGACGCCTGCCAGGTGCCCCGCCTCCCACACTCTCTCCATTTTCTCCTGAACCATTCATCTGCATAAATGCTCATACTCTCAGTGGAGATGAGGACCGCACCTTCCGGGTAATCCCCCACCCCCGCACTAGTCTCTAACTGCAATAACGTGGTCACTCTCCTACGCTCCCTAAACTTACGCAACACATACCCAGTCGGTTTATCCCCCCACAACACATCGTCCAACCCTAAACGAAAACGTACCGCGTCAAAACGTTCATTATGAATCTCCTCAATCCTACCTCGAAGCAGTGCTATATCTTCCCCCTCCCCTCCCCCCTCCCATAACATGCCTGCAACTGTCCCTCCAAATCTGCAAACCATATCTCCATCTTGCTTCATGTCCCTTGACCCTGTAAAAATTGGCGATCCCAGGTTTCGCCCGCAACTCCCACCATTCTACAAGCTCCATAGCCCAATCCCTAGCTCCCCAAAACCCATTCCACCACTCCTCAAAACCAGTTCCTCCCCCTTCCCCCTGAGCAGCCGCACCATCAACTTCAATAGCCGGGGTAAATATGCACGGCACCTTCCCATGACAGATCCACTATCACTGCCCTATGGTCCGAGAAACCCACATCAAAAGTCTGCACCCTCCCGACCTCCAATCCCTGCATGACGTAAATCCTGTCTAGTCTTGCAGCATACCCCCTGCGAACGAACGTGTGCTCCACCATATAACCTCCTCCCCCTGCAACATCTACGACACCCACGTCCCTCAACACATCCCTCAGAACACTTAATACACAACCCACCCCACTGGGTTCAACATCCTGGCCCCGAATTACACAATTCCAATCCCCACCAATAATCGTGATGGCAGGCAATCCCTGCAGATGGTACAATAAGTCTTCCCTCGCAAAATCCGCTTTTACTCGTGTATTGCTCGATGCCGGCACATACACTCCTATGAAACATGCCCTTCTATCACCCCATACACCATCTACCTGCACAACCCTCCCCCCTGCCTCCTCCCAACCAGTGACACGCAAGGGGCTGGTCCCCTTTATCGCTATCGCCACCCCCCCCTTTCAACTGCCAAGCACATCTAACGTACAACTTATACCCATGCAACAACAACTCACTACCAATCTTATGATTGTGTTCCTGCAAGAAACACACGTCCACCTGGAACCATACTAACCACACAGTTTTGATCTTAGTCTTGAGACTGTTCACATTTAGTGACACCCCTGAAATTTATAAAAACGGCGGCTTCCCTCTACGCCTCTGTGCCTTGCCTACCATACCTTTTCCTGTGCGTCGACCTGACGCCTCACCAGACTTTCCCCTGGCTCCCTCCCCACCTTTTACCCTTTCACTACATAAATCAGGATCCACTAGATCCTTTTGGTCCAGCAACTCCTCATCCTTTGCCCAAGCTTTTTTGCCCGGCCTCTGCCCCGGCGTGAGTACCTCCTCGGCCTCAACCGTGCCAGCCGGCCTTTTCCTAGATCCACTACCCACACACGTCTTCGTCTGACAAATTCTCCCGATGGACCTTCACCTCCACCACTTGCTCTAAGCGAGTTCCACACAATGTTTGTACCACAGACTGCTGTTCCTCCCTCACATCAGCTTCGGCAGCACTTAAGGCGGAGGTCCCCGACCCATCCAAAAAAACTCTCAACATGTCCTCCAGTAAATCTTCCTGAGGAACATCGTTCCTTCCTGATGGAGCCCCCGGCGGTCCTGTCTGCTCCTCCGAGCCTAACGGGAGTGTAACACGGGTACCGACCGTCGGTACTTCCCGATCAACCTCGTCACTCCAACGACCACTCGACCCTGCTTCCTCCTCTCCCAACTCCGGCATCAACTCACAAGGCTGCTACTCCACTGCCAACGTACCAGAAGCCCTGGTAGGCTGCCTCCTAGGACACTGTGCTGCCATATGGTCGTAGGAGCTACATAATCGACAGGTCCTTCTCTGGCCGGCATAGCTGTATAGCCCTTGTGGCTTAGCGCTTCTTTTTGATTATAATAATAATCTGGCCGGCATAGTGCACAAAGACCTGCATCCTGTAACCCACTAGCATGACGTAGGACGGTATAGGCATAGCCAACGTCATTTTGAGGGTATAAGAACCCTCAGGTCGTCCCTCGTATGGCTCATCTTTCCATACTCCCATCGTAGCTGAATGAACTTTACCATAACTGTTGAAGACCTCCTGTATACTATACACAGTTGCCTCGAAAGGGACGTTTCTCACCTTCACCCACGTATTGTACCTAGATACGTCGTGCGTGCAAGACGACGTCCAGTCTCATTGTGCCTATCCCTAAGCCCCAACAGCCTGATACATTTAGGCCGATCTCCTTAACTAGTTGTCTTTGCAAAACTTTTGAAAGAATGATGCTTAACAGATTGTACTACAGAATCAGACATCAACTTTCCCCCTACCTCTATGGGTTCATGAAAGGTAAAAGTGTGCAGAACTGTATTTCCACCTTTCTCACTGCACACACCTCTACTAGTTTTACCACTTTTCTTGATCTAAAATCTGCATTTGATATTGCAAACAGAACCGTTATACTACATGAACTAGCCAAAATGAATATTGGTGGTAGCTTACTCTGCTGGATAATAGGATACCTGTCAAATAGAGTATCCTCTGTCCTTTACCAAGGCTTCAGAAGTGATTCTAAAGAAATGTCTTTAGGTACACTGCAGGGAGGAGTTCTTAGTCCTATGCTATTTAATATTCTGATTAATGCTCTCCTAAATGCTCTACCTGCCTCACCTAAACATATAGCTATAAGCTATGCTGATGATATCATGATCCATACAACAGGGCATAAGAAGATGAATACCATTCTTAATGAAGTTCAAGCAATTTGTAATCGACTAGGCCTCATAATATCTTCCTCTAAAACAAAGATGTTAACAAGCAAACGACATCCCCCACCCATCTGTTTGCAGGGTGAAATCATTAGCTACGTTAAAACTTACAGATATCTTGGTGTAGATGTACCCTTTAACAAATCCACTATACCACAACTAAACAAGAAATGTAAAGCTAGGCTAAATGCTCTCAAAGCTGTTGCTGGCTACAATCCCAACTATGGTGCTAATGTGAGAATCGTGAGAATGATGTACATAGCCTATGCTGCTCCCATGTTGATATTAGCTAGAGAAAGTTCCCTCCGACCCTTGGAGTTAATGCAAAATGAAGCTCTCTGGACTATTCTTGGCTGTCCCAGATCTACAAAAGTTCTTAACATGAGGAAGGAGCTTGGTGTTTCTAGTATCAGTGATAGGATTGTTGAAATTAACACTGTACTCGGTATTAGAATGTTGAGAAACGAACCAGACACTGTCACAGTGAATCTTACCAAGTGTCTAGAGGTAAATACACACAGATCTAAATGGATTGTGAAAACGTGCAATTGCATTAAGTTTTATAACCTGCATGAACTGTATCACTGTAGGCAACAAGAGCATTTCACCCCTCCATGGAAGACGTGTTCATTTAATATCACATACCTACAAGTCCCCCCCCAAGAAGCTCATTGCTAGTAATCCCTTCCTTAAATCTCTTGTTAGAGCAACTGCTCAAGAAGAAATTTTTCACCTAGCTGGTAGTAATAAGTTATCACAAGTTATATACACTGATGGATCTAAACAGGAGTCTTCTGGCAAGGCTGCATCTGCTCTTGTTGCCACCTCCCTAGTTAAGAACGATAATAAATTTGTTGAGTTAGGCATAAGAATTAACAACTGGGCGTCTACACTGCAAACTGAATTGTTTGCAATCCTAATGGCGCTAAAGCTAACCTATGACACTGAGCTTGACTCTATCATCATTACTGATTCTATGTCATCAATGAAGGCTCTTGGCTCATATAATGACTCCAACAACATGCTCATTGGGGAAGCCAGGTATAGATACTCAAAAATTAGGGACAAAGGAATTAATGTACAATTTTTTTTTTTTTTTATATTTTATTTATAACCAATACAGTATACATAAAAATAAAAATAAAAGGAAACAGTATGGATCTCTAACATCATAATCCTACTAGAACATCTACATACTTATCCCATATACCAAAATACAAATAAACATACAAAGAAAACAGCTTAAAACCGACTCATTACAGTTACAATAAACCCGTATACAAAAATCTCAGACACAAAAGGAATGCGTCTATAAACTGGCTAGATATATCTGTATACCATACAGCCAAAACTTACGTTAAGAACATAGCATGAAAAACCTATATCAGGGTGCCGACAGTCTAAGTACATCTTAACATACAAAAACCTAGAACATAACATAACCTAAAAAAAAACCACTTCATATGGCAAAGAACAATACCATTGTATAATACTATACAAAGTACATTGAAATGAATTAAAACAAATTATCGAAAAGGGAACATACAACAAGCATGTTGAATACTATAAACCTACACATCACATACACCACAGTATTATCTTTGTAAACACATTTGAGGCCAAAAGAAAAAAACCAAACATACTTAGATCATGCTTGTGTCACCTCAAACCTTCAAACACACAAATACTGTGAGATGTACCCTCTCACACATACACACAATGTAGTGCAACAACACTACTTACTATTATATTCAATACCTTCTGAAAACAATGTGAAAAACATATCTTGCACAACTACCCCGACCAAACTCACAACACAAAAGAAGCTTATTTAATTATATTACCAAACATACCACACACGCTAACATCCATACACATGTCCATACTCAAGAAAACTAGCCCGCCGCAACCCCTTCTTGACACTTAAATCTCTTAAATCCTTCAACCTGAATCTACGATAACCTTCAGTAAATGCTGTCTCCCATCTTCCCCATAAAGATCCCTATTGCGGCACTTTGTTTCATACATCGTGGCCCCTAACACCTCTTATTCCTTTCCTCGACTACCCACCTCCCTCATTGCCCAAGATATATAAATAAAATCAGTGACCAATACGCACCGCTTCACCACCTGCTGACTCCACCCACCTATATCTAAACTTAACACCCGCAACACCTGTACACCCTTCCCCCCCCTAACCTAACTACCCTACTTAGCCAGACCCTCACATCTTCTAAACAAGTACAAAAGTACACAGCGTGAAATATGGTTTCCGGACATCCACAGCTTTGCACTCCCCACCCTCCCTAATCTCCTATTAAATAACAACAACCCCAGACGGCAAAATCCCATGTAAAAACCTAAACATAACCTCCCTGACAACTTGGTTTACACGTAGTTGTTGAAGACATTTCCATACAGAACCCCATGCATACATAGGGTATGCCCCCTCAACTGCCGCCACCTACAGAACCCACCCCCCACCCTCTCAAGAACCTTCATTTAAGCTGTTCGGATCCCTTACCTTCAGTAAAACTCGCAACAAGCCTCCCAAACATTAAATCCCTACCCTCCACCACTCGTGCATATCCATGCGCAGTCTTTCAAGGCCTCCCCCCCTCACCCCCTCCCTCACAAACCCCCTTTTCAGAAACACTCAACATACGTTTCTCAAGAGGTATAAGCCCCAGCCCCCCCTGGCTAACGGGAATGCGACCACCACCCCTCTACTTAGCCAGTCACAACCCGATCCCCATATAAATCTGAATACCGCAGTTGCAACCGTTGCACTCACAACCGTCGTAACGGATATATTGCCACCACGTGCCATAACTTGCTATACAACAGGACATCGTGACTATAACCCTTTGATGCAACGTTTAATTGCTCTGCCCTCAAACCTCCCAATCTTTTCAAAACTCCATCCACGGTGCGCCTCTCGAATTTGCCTCTTGTGCATCCCTATCATTCCGCATGTACACTATCCCACATATCAACAGCTGATCTACCACACGCCATCACCCCTCAACAGTCTCACCATTATGTACACTATCCCCTAGATCCAAATACTTGGACTTTACTACATTAATTTTCATCCCCGTACCTCACCAAAAACGTCTATCACCCTTCCTACCTTATGTAAATCCCTCACATCCCTCACCAAGACAGTCGTATCATCCACGTAACCCACTATACCCGCTTCCCCTTCTCGTGCAAAACCAACCCTCGCTCTCGCCATACTCCACCTAACTGCCCTATAAAAGGGTTCCTGAAGACATGCAAACAAAATTTGCGACAGAGGACATCCCTGTCGCAAACCCCTTCCCATCTGTATGCTATCACCTAGTCGTCCATTAACCTGAATTCTCATAACTGCACCCAGATACAAAGTTTTTGCCCAAGAAACAATTTCCCTCCCGAAACCCAACCAAAGCATAAAACTCCATAATGCATCCCTTTCTACGCTATCATAAGCAGCTCTCCAATCCAGAGCCAAAACACCCCCTCCCCCCTCCCCCCTCCCCCCTATGCTCTATAAAAACTCCTAATAACTCCATGCCCTTCATACATGTCTACCCGGTATGCCATATTGTCCTCTATCAATTACTTTACCTAAAACCTGTTTGATTCTGTTCCCTAATACCCTTGCAAATAACTTATAATCACCGCACATAAGCGATATTGCACGGTAATCTTCTACCGTGGTCTGTCCACCCTTCGGCACTAATACAACAACAGCAGTCCTTTGCTGTTCACCCATTACCCAGTCTTCCTTCATTACATTGAACAATCTGACTAAAAATCTCCTCAATACTTCCCAATTCTTAACATAAAAATCATTAGGCAACCCGTCTACACCCGGTGCCTTACCTAAACTTGCACCTGCTATAGCTTGCCAAATTTCCCCTTCCGTAATCTGTCCTTCCAAAGTCTCCCTATCTCTACCATCAAGCTCGCATTGCACATAACCACCCATTTCCCTTAAAGCATCATCTCGTATACCCACATGTTGTGCATATGACCTAAACCATACATCAAGATATCCACTCATACCTTCAGTCGACATCAATACCTGCCCTTCCCTATACCTCCCATCCCCACATGAACAGTTAATCCCATCATCTCCGTCGCCGCTCTCCTCTTACGCTGTCCTCTCATACACACGCCGATGGCCTATCACCCATAACACCTCCTCCAACCCCGCCAAAACGCGTGCACCATCAAATCTTTCATTTTGCAAATCCCTAATGCTCTCCTTTAATCCCTCAATATCTCCCACCGGTAACTAACCCTCCCTCGTTCGTAGCAAGCCCTCAACTGCCCCTCAAGATAAGATTGAAACCCATACTTTAACCTATTATATTCCCTCCCATTACGTACATAAAAATCCTTAATACCTGATTTCGCCACCGAGTCCCACCATCTAACCAGATCACCATTCCCAGGCGCTTCTGCCTCCAACCCCTCCCAAAACTGTTTAAATGACTGTCTATATTCTTCTTCATGCAGCAACTTTACATTTAACTTCCAATACCCCCTACCCCTTCGTGGCAACCCCTCCCAACCCAAATCCACCATAACACCCCTATGATCAGAAAATACCACATCCAACACCCTCACCCTATGTATTACTAACCCTTCTGGGGACGTACAAACGATCGAGCCTAGCAGCATACCCACGCCTAATAAATGTATGCTCTACCTCCCCCCCCCCACAGATATCGATTAAACCCACCCCTGATAAACAATTCTCCCAATGTTCCCATACAATGCCCCGCCCCCCTCGGTTCCACATCCTTACGCCTTATCACACAGTTCCAATCACCTCCTATCACGGCTACCCCTGGCAATCCACGCAAGTAGTAAACCAACACGTCCCTCACAAATTTATTCTTAACGCGTACGTCTCCCTCTGCCGGACATACACACACACCAACGTCATCTGTACCTGACCCCCATAATCCATCCACACGTATCACCCTCCCCTCCCCCCCCTTCACAGTGCCTGACAACCAACGGGCTAGTTTCCTTTACCAATATAGCCACACCGCCTTTCAATCTGACCGCATGTTCAACATTACACCTATATCCCTCCACCTTCAACTCATAACCATGTCTATAATTATGCTCTGCAAGAACACCACGTCAACACCATGACGCTCCAAAAACTCCCTAAACCACTCACACTTTCTCTGCGACCTCAAACCATTGATGTTCAATGTCAAGCACTTAAAACCGACAAAGGTGGTTTCCCTCTTGACACAACCTTTTTGTCACCTGATCGCCTCTCATTGCACTCTATCCCTCCCCCCCCCCTTTTTGTGCACTCTTACTCGATCCCTGTCCCTGAGTGTCTTTTGAACCCCTCTGCGTGACATCCGCCCATGTTTTCTTCCCTGAACGTTGTGCGGGCGTAAGCACTTCATCTGAATCATAAAGCACTGCTGCGCGCTTTCGCGTCGTACCGTCGACCTGCATCTCGTCATCAAGCTCATCACCACGATGAACCTCAACCTCCACCGTATTCACCGACAAGACAGCCTTGTCACACACCTTAGGACGAACTACCTTCGCCCTCCGTCCTCCATAATAGTCCCAAGATCCAGGATCGTGCCTTCTTCCTGATACGGCCCGTGCCCGAAATATCCACAAGCGTCGTCAATGCTTCCTCCTTGCTATCATTCACTTCTGCGATGATCTCCTCCAATGCCTGAACCACGTCCAAGGAAGGGGAGTCCCCCCCCACTCGTAGCACCTGCCATCTTCTCTGCCTTCTCAACCTCCTCACTCCATGACGCACTCTGCGGAGTCAGTGTCGAAAAAGGCTGTTCTTGCTCCACTCTCCTCACCTCTACGTTCTTCGTTGTTGCAGGTCGTTGTCTCCACGTCCTCTACCACATTGCGCTGCCAGGTGTTCATACGACCCACACAAACGACAAGTGCGTCGTTGCCCTGCGTATGTCACAAATACCTGAGTTCTGAATTCTTCCATCACCACATACGACGGTATAGGATGTCGTATCGTCATCTTTGCAGAGTACGTACCCTCAGGTATTCCCATATACGTACCAGCTGACCATCTTCCGGCAGTAACCGTGTGTACCGTCCCATATTTACTCATGGCAAACCTTATGTCAGATGCATCCGCCTCAAATGGCACATTCCTGATCTTCACCCAAGTGAAGTAACTTGATACATCATGCATCCTCACCGTGACAGCATGATTCACAGGTATGGCCACTTCCTGAAACTTGTTAACCACTGTCTCATACATACTCGTCGAATTGAATTTAAGAAATATCCTCTTCGTGCCATTCAAGGCAAGTCCACAAATCTCTTCAGTAGCTACGCCGTAGGTGTCTCTAATTATTGCTGGTAGAAGTAGCTCCATAGACGGCCCAGTGATAGCTCCACTGGTTAATTCAATACAGACTGTATTGACTCTCCGGCGACAAGCCTGCGCCATGTTGTGAAAATATTACTGCACCCAGTCAACACCAGGGGGTAGCAGCAGCACACGTCCTCTCTACTCAAGGGCTGAGAGACGAATAAATGTACAATTGCTATGGATCCCATCACACATTGGATTAATCCTTCATGATAAAGTTGATATGTTAGCCAAGAAGAGTATCCAGAAGGAGAACGTAGAATATAACTTTGGTATAACTGTGTCTAGCATTAGGAATAATATTAGGAGAGAAGTAAATAATGAAGATGATTGTTATAGGAATGCAGTTAGAAGCCTGAGTAGATCTATAACCCACTATGATAACATGAACGTAGATAAGTATGTTTATGGAGCAACTTGCAATGTGAACAGACTGACTGATGTTGTAGTGGCCAGGCTTAGGCTTGGTTACAAGTACTGACTGATGATGTAGTGGCCAGGCTTAGGCTTGGTTACAAGTACTGACTGATGATGTAGTGGCCAGGCTTAGGCTTGGTTACAAGTACTGACTGATGATGTAGTGGCCAGGCTTAGGCTTGGTTACAAGTACTGACTGATGATGTAGTGGCCTGGCTTAGGCTTGGTTACAAGTACTTCTGGCAGTTTGGGAGACACACAGATGATGATCAAACTAAATGTAAATTATGTGATCAGGCATATGGTCACTGTCTTGAACACTATGTGCTTAATTGTCCACTTATTGAGGAATACAGAGACAGACAGTATAATAACCTATGTGACATGTTAAGATATCTTATTAATGAAAATAAGATACCAGATATACTAAGCAAATTTCCTAAATTTGCTTGTAACAGATAAGTGAACTATAGATATGTAGATATAAATCCATATGTATTCCTGTTAACCCTTTGGGGCCTAGTTCCTAGGCCTTTTGTGTATCCACATGCTCTCGCGCTACCGTCCACAGGATGGATATGGGGTGCACAATAAACTAGCCACTTCAGTGGAAAAATCTAAAAAAAAAAAAAAAGACGACGTCCACTGCCGAGTTCACAGTCACCTTCCTCTCCTGGTACTCGCCAACAAGTGTCGTAGACGCCGGTACGATTCAGTTTCAGGAATACTCTGGTCATCCCATTTAAGGCTACACCATATACTTCATCGTTGGGGACACCATAGACGTCTCTGATGATGGTGGGTAGCAATGTATTCATCGTTTCGCCACTGAGCGTGCCACGTACCAGCTATATACAAACAGTGTTGATCCGCTGACCCACTCGATACGCCATTTTGCCTTCCAGTTGCTAAAGGTCACCACCAGAGGGCAGGTGTAGCTACTAGGCGTGCGTCCTCTCTCCCCGGAGGTCGAGAGACGAATCCCATTATTAGAATTACATACAACCCTGCACATAACTGTATGGTGCCTTCCCTTGTTGCATTGATAGCTGTCAGGTGTGCCACAGGCAGTGTGTACTCAGTTCCTCAAGCTTCAACATCCGTGCACACGAGGGCCTGGGATCTTCAGTCAACTTGGCGTCCACCAGGACGTTGCCATGTCCCTAGGACAGCTCCCATCGGGCTGCTAACGGCCCCGGGTTTTTGGGCCCCTCTTGGGGAGGTCATGGGGCCGTCAAGCAGCAGACCCCGGGAACTTGCTGCTTTTTGCATGGCTGTTGCCGGGGAGAGACGGGCACTCAAATCTTTGTTGGGGAAAATGGATAAATTTCCCCGAATTTTGTTAACGCTTTTATCTGTTTTTTGTTTATGATTGTAATCTGCATAACGTGTTTATCATTCTTTACCTTTAAACTTGTCTTTTTTGACCCTCTACCTGGAGCTCATTCCCTTTGAAATTTTCTCATTTTAAATGTGTTTATGATTCATTCCCCTTTCAATTATTCATGAGTGTAACTTTTCCCTGGGTCTTACCTTTTAATTGGTATGATATGACCAATGTTATTACCTTTAAACTTCTCCTTCAAACTTTGGATCCAGTCCCTGGCCCAAATTTTAAAAAACCTTTTAAAATTTTTTGAACCCCCCACAGGTGGGTAGGGGCTAATAAACTATTAACAACATTGAAGCAACTTTCAATTTGGGATAGACAATCTTTTATTTTTGATTGTTAACACTGAAAAACTTCAAGTTTTTCTTCTTTCCACTTTAATACCCATAAAATTATGGGCATTACGTTTTAAAAAATCCCCTTGCAAAGACAGTCTCCTTTTTCCTTGCCGACCTCTTATAAGGGGGTTACCCTTACTGAGGTATTTATTCCTCTTCCCTTTGAGTGAGAACCATATTACGTTCCGTCACTTGATAGGGCCTTTTTAAAACCTTTTAAATTGCGTTTATTACCACTGGGTTTATTTTCCCTTTTGAGCTTGCGATACTTCAGAGTCATTTTTTGGGTTATACCCTAAGAACTGTTTTGCGCGGTCGAAAATTGAACAATTAATTTTTTGCCGACCTAGTCTGCTTTCCTCCAACCGTACTTGGGGTTTTGGCAAACCACCCTTTGCATTAATAGGTTACCTGGAGTTACCTGGAGGTTATTCGGGATCAACCCCCCCGGGGCCCGGTTCCCGCCCCGGCCCCGAGGGTCGGGGCCCGGGGTAGATCAACTGCCGCTTACCCCCCTTTAATTTTTCAAAGCCTTATTTTTTAAAGCTTTTTTTCCACTTCGAAAGCTGATTAATTAAAACATTCATTTCCATTCCAACTGCACAATTCCCCACAATCTCTTTCAACAGCTTATACCACAACTTTACAAAACCTTTTGAAAAAGTTTCAGATTATGTGTAAGGCCTTAAACTAATTTTAATTCACGGAAACTTTCTTTTTTTGTCGAATTAATTTTCAATGTTTGGTAGGCAGTGTCAATTTTTAAAAACCAACAATTTTTAAAGTTTTAACACATGTTAACATGGGGGTTTTTTTAAAATAAC
This sequence comes from Cherax quadricarinatus, assembly GCF_026875155.1. Classification (NCBI taxonomy): domain Eukaryota; kingdom Metazoa; phylum Arthropoda; class Malacostraca; order Decapoda; family Parastacidae; genus Cherax; species Cherax quadricarinatus. The sequence continues at coordinate 12,240,762 of NC_069496.1, forward strand.
CCAGATGTTGCCATGTGTCTAATTCATGATCTTTCTTCAAAAATTTTTTTTAATACAATACAAGCCATAACATCAAATTAATATAACGGACGGGAAACACTGTAAATCATGGAGGTTGGGTTAGGTAAAATTCGTCGGGAAAACGGGTGTTTCCGCCCTGGTTTTAGATATGCCCTTGTTGGGTTTTTGGTATTGACCGGGCCCTTTCCCGCTGGTTCCCCCTCCCCCCCCTTTAAAATTATGTTCACATTATAACCATGGGGGAAAAACTTTTAACACACTTAAAAACCCACTAAACATAAAAATCTGTACTAGCTCAATTCTTCCAAGCTTAAGGTCCCAACGCACGGGTACGTACGTAAGCCATCCCACGAAGGTTCCAGTCATGACCCCCCACCTGACCTTATACACTCAATATTCTTTTTTGAAAAATGTGCAAAAAAAAAAACTATCTGCATCTCTGACTCCTAACGTACACTGGTTTGAAACCCACAATGTATTTACACTCCCTATATTTCGAATGATCACCACCTAAAGCCTCCCTATAAATAAAATTCCAGTACATACACACTTGGTCCCCTTCCTGGGGAAAATTTGCATTTATTGGATGAAAATTATATACACAAACAGCAAATGAAAAATGATAACATATTTTCGTTCAAGGGGAATTTGGGGACACTTAGGTCCAAAAAATGTCCCCCTTCGATACCACCATGCTACCCACAGTTCTTGGCCCTTTTAAATTACCAAAAAAATAGGTATAACCGGGAATGCTGGAAAATATATAAAATTTGGGGGACTGTATATTAAAAAAATAAAGGGTTATAATATACAAAATTTAATAACAAAAGGGAAAATATATCAAAATATCACTCACCAATTTGACTGGAGTTTAATTGATTAACCAGAAAACCTCACATCTAAATTTATAAAAATTACTGGCAAAAAAAACATAAACGACTTATCTGAGTTCCCTGGACGTTTGTCCAGTCGCATATACCAAATACAAAATGCACATCCAACAATTTGCCTCCTTAAGGGGTGTCAATCCAATTTTAACCTCTAGGCCAAAAAATTTTTCCCATTATATTAACTTGTACCAATTAAAAACCCAAGATGGCGATCAACTTCTGCGCAGGGCGTTTCCCCGTTTTGTTTACATAAATTTTAAATACATAGGGGCCTCTATTTACATTTAATAACACTGATTTCTGGAAAATAATACTATTTTCACATTTCCTATTTCGCAACATGCAGGCTCCTGAGATGTGTTGATTGCAAACACAAAAGGCCTAACTATCATTCAACCCCCCTTGGGTTTATATGTAAGCATCATGTATACATACCTGGAGGAAGATTTTTTAGCAGGTTTGTGGTAAAATAGACAGCAAGGAGAGCCGGAACACAACAGCAACACCTCCACAATCATCTCCCCTCTGAAAACTCGGGAAAATTAACCTTTGTGTTAGGGGAGAAGAATTTTGGGGTTTATAGGGGGTGTGGGGGATGATCCCGTGGCCAGTTGGCAGGGGCCTCGGCAAACACACTGGAGGACCATGTTCGATTCCTTTAGAGGGACCATTACAGTAACAATAATCTCTATTTTTCCCGTACATATACAAATTATACGACCATGTTGACATCAAGACATATACTTATGAAAGTTTCCCTTTTTATGCTGAGCTTTCTGGGAACATATTTCGTTCCTTGTTCCCTTTCACCACGAAAATAGGTACCTAGGTGTAGTCACCCCACACCGCTGTCACGTTCCCTTGCGTAGGGTCCTGGGGTTAGTCACCTTAAACCTGCTGTCCCTTTTCCCCGGGTGTTTTCACCTTTTAACCCATTTTCCATTCACTTAGCTAAGTAGGTACCTGGGTGTTAGTCACCTCACCCTGCTGCAAGTTCACTTAACAGTTAAGGTTTTTTTTTAAAATTTTATTTAAAAAAACACAGTATACATGTATGGTATACATACTACTTAAAACACAACAGAAAACTTAATAAAAAACATAATTTAAAAATAAAAAAGACAACCTGAAATACCTTAAAAACAAAATAGATAAAAACAAAGAAAAATAAGAACAAGGAACACTGCAGAAGGCCTACGGCCCATGCGAGGGGGGTCCAATCCCTACCGGGTTAAGCCAATGCACCCACCTATAGGCATCCATTTACTTTAAGGGGGAAAACCCCAACCGACCTGGGAGCACAACTATCATCCAACTCACACCCCCCCACATCCCCCATGTATTTACCAAACCCATTTTAAAGCTACCACTTCTGGGCCCCTATAACTGATCGGGGTTTTTTTCCCTCATCCCCAAAATCTATTCCCCAAACCCTACTTCCTATACCATATATAAAATAAAACAAAGTACATCTTACATATCGTGTATAATTTTATATAAAAAAAAAAAAGTCATTGCAACCCCAATGGTCAATGGACACTCCGGGGGAACGTCGGGCATCCCGCCCCATCCGGACGTTAGCACTTCTCCAGCAAACTCTCCTGTGGAACTCCCAGGCTCCTCAAGCCCCACAGATGGCACGGGCACATTTGTATGTCCCCGACAGGGGTTTTACACGCCAAACTCGTTTCCCCCTTGTTGCACCTCCTCACTCCAAAGTTTAGTTCCCCTTTTCCATCGAGGGGCCCGTCCCCAGATCGAAGGCTCGGTTCGTAGGACCACAGGAGAAGGTTCCCGGATGCGGACAACCAGGTCCTGGGGCACTGACCTATGTGGTCAAAAGATTGCTTAACCCCCGCAGTCTTCCATTGGGCTGCGTAGGAAAAAAACTGGGTCCTATAGTTTTCCAGATAAACCAAATGAATTGGGGTTTAATTCACTTATGTGAAGGAGCCCTCCGGGGCCCTCGTAGGGGGCCCCGCCTTACAAAAACCCTTGGGCGCTGCGTGCACCGGCCCTATCTACCAAAAAATTTTACATCTCCCCACCTCAAAGGCCGTCCCTTCTTTGACCCGGGGGACGTATGCGGAGACTCATGCAGACATTTCTACAGCCGAATTCACCGCCTTTCTTTTTGGAAACCCCACAAACCTGGAGTAAAAGCCGCAATTTCGATTTCCCAAAAAATTTTCCGACATCCCATTGAGGCTCATATTAATTCCTCAGTGGGGGTGCCGTAACGTCGCGAAAATTTAGGCAACAAGAATGCTCGTTTCCCCCACTGAAAGCCACGGGAATTCAACAAGACCGTTTTGGAAATAAATGGTAAAAATACCCACACAAAGGAAATAAAACACAAAAGCAGTAAATGTGATCCTTTTTGACTACGTTTTCGCCCCCACAGGGGCTTTTTCAAGTACAAAAAGAACTGTGACTTAAAAAGCCCCCTGTGTGGGGGAAACGGTCAAAAAGGGTCACTTTTTACTGCATTTTTTGTTTTTATTTCCACAGACTGTTTTACTCTTCTCCCTGACGGGTTCCACTTCTACTGTATACACGGTTTGCCCCCAGGTGTAACAAGAGCAGGGTCATAAAACATAAAAATAAGAACAAGGGAAAAACTGCAGAAGGCCCCATGGGCCCCTGCGAGGCAGGTCCAAGTCTCCTCCGGCTTAACCAAAGACCCCAACCTAGTCAGGTCAGGGCCAAATTTATTAAGGAGGGCACGGCAAACCCACCTGGTAGCCAAACTACAGGCAATCACACCCCAAACCCACTTATATGTATTTATCCAACCTATTTTTAAAACTACACAACGTTCTGGCCTCTTAAAGGGATTTGGGAGTTTGTTCCACCACCACAACTCTATTACCAACCAGTACTTTCCAAAACCCCTGAACGAATTTTTCCACTTAAAACCAGCTGCGGTCCTTTAGGCAGATATTTTCAGCAACTATTTACATCCCCTTTATTTTTTCCCCGTTTCCATTTATACACCTCTCATACCCCCCCCTATTCTACTCTTTTTTAAGATGCAGTTTCAGGCCCTTAGTCTATCCTCAGAAAAAACGTCCCCCAACCGCAGGTTTAGAGACGAAAGAGGGGAAACTGCGGGCCCAGAAAAAAGACAGGAACCTTCATGGGAAGCATAAACGGGGATAAAACACGTCATTACTGGGGGCACTTTAAAATTCTGAACCCGTACTCCTGGAATTGCAGGGGGGAGAGATACATGATAACCCTGGAAATCCTAAAGGGGGGCGTACCAAATTTTCACACAAATCACCACTACAAAAGCAAAAGACTTGGCGACTCAACATCCCCCCCCTGAAAACAGGGGGCAAGCACGTTAAAAAGAAACAAAAAAGTGTCGGGCCCAAAACTTTTTTAAGCCCCCCCGCATACATAAGGGGGTTCCATAGACCCCTGGGTGTCTTCAAACAGGCACTGGACAAGCACCTGAATCGTACCTGACCCCCGGGGTGTGGCTTTGTACGTTGGTTTGGTGAAGCCAGAGTAACACCTGGTTGATCGCCCTGACCACCTGAGGCCCCCGGTCACCGACCCGGGGCCCCGGGGGGGTTGACCCCGGGAAATCCTCCAGGTAAAACAGTGGCTTTATCATCCAATCAAAGGAAATGGTAAGGAGAGGGTTTGAAGAATAGTCCTCAGCCTGGAGTCGAATTTTTCAGTCCACAATCTTGTAGAAAGTGCACATAGGGGGTAGACGGGGTTATATACTGTAGTCAGTGAGGTGAAAAGGAGAAGGGGGGGTCATAGTGGTACCATCCCTTGTCTAGGAGGTCTTTTGTCCAAAAGATTGCTTTGTATTGGATGATGAAGCCATGTTGGGGAAACGTTCTTCAATAAAGATTCCCATGTGTTGCGTAAGTGTCTCAATTCTTCAACTTGTCGGTTTTCAAAACCATTCACCACACATGTCCCCACATACTCACAACTCGACTAAAGAAGCTTACTGTATATGCGAAACGTTTCAACAAACAAGATACCCAACTCTTCAACTCGTCGGTATTTTATACCCTTTTCAACACAATGAAAGATAATTGTAGTTATAAGAACACAAGAAGGAACACTGCAGAAGGCCTACTGGCCCATACAAGGCAGATCCTTAACAAAACCATCACTACCCAAGAATTTTCTCCCCTCCTAACTAAACTTACTAAAGAAAGAGATGTACTTACATGTGCGGGAGAGAGAGACAGCAGCACCACCCACCACAAAGGTCAGTCAGTTACTAAACAAACTTATCATTGTACCACCTCCACACACTTCTCTGCTTGTCATCATGGCTCAACGTTTATTTTAGCTCACTAATGTTGAATATTGATAAGTAAATATCTCTCGTCATTCTGACTTATTATTTACCGTGAATGATAAAAGTGAGGGGACAGACACCAGAATAAAAGCTCAAGGCCAGTCACTTGATACCCCAGAGATGACTCTACAACTCTTCTCTGGTTCTACGCAGTGGATCTACTACCAAGGTTCTGCCCAGCCTTGACTAACATTGTACATACTACTACTACTACTACTACTACTACTACTACTACTACTACTACTACTACTACTACTAATAATAATAATAATAATAATAATAATAATTCAATTCAAATTCAAAGTTTATTCTCTATAAAGATTACAATGTTGAATTTACAGAATTTGGTTATTGTGTGGTTTACATGTAGTTAAATAATGATTACAGAGTGTACCACTAGAACGCCTAGCATGGCTAGGTATTACAGAGTGTACCACTAGAACGCCTAGCATGGCTAGGTATTACAGAGTGTACCACTAGAACGCCTAGCATGGCTAGGTATTACAGAGTGTACCACTAGAACGCCTAGCATGGCTAGGTATTACAGAGTGTACCACTAGAACACCTAGCATGGCTAGGCATTTCGGGCAGACTTAGTTTAATTCTTTATTTTAAAATATTACAAATTATGAGGTAAGTTGGTATTATGGCTAAGTGACTAAATACTAGTTTGTGAGTTTAGCAATGTGAATGCTTTTGTTTTGGCACAGTACATAGTTTCAGTATTGGAGTATCACAGGCCAACTTATGACTAGTTATTCATTATTTTAAGATTGAGATTAATATTTCTGTTTATGGTCAAATGGGTGAGTTGCTGCTGCAACTAACCCATCTCTTTGGGAAGGACCTACTTCCACTGGGGAATCCCGCCTACCAGTGACTTTGCCCTCGTCTGCTGCCCGTCCCTATCCACTGACGCCTATATAAACCGCCAGTCTTCTTGTCTTTGCTCCAGATTCTCCTCCACCACGATGCTGTGAACACTAACTCCAAGGCCGAGGGACTGATTACCTCATCTTTTGTATATAGTTCTACTGTCTTCCTATTATGTCCTAGAATCTGTATTGATAAAGCCACTGGATGGCGAAACGTCTACAATAAAGATATCCAGATGTTGCACATGTGTCTTAACTTTCATGAGTGAGTGTAAGTGTGAACCACCAGGTGGTATTCGTGTAGTTAGTTGATGGGGTTTATCAGGGAGATAAGATGTTTTCTAATGGTAGTTTTGAAGGTAATGAATGTGTCTGCAGTTCTAGAGTTCTCAGGTAGGGTGTTCCAGATTTTAGGGCCTTTGACATACATTGAATTTTTGTAAAGGTTTAGTCGGACACGGGGAATGTCGTAGAGATGTTTGTGTCTGGTGTTATGCCTGTGGGTTCTGTCACAACTATCAAGAAAGCGTTTTAGGTCAAGGTTGATATTGGAGTTTAAGGTCCTGTAGATGTAGATTGCACAGTAGTAAGTGTGGATGTACTGAACAGGGAGTAAGTTTAGATCTATGAAGAGTGGGGGGGGGTGTTGCCAGGGATGGGATTTAGTGATCATTCTTACTGCAGCTTTTTGTGTTATTATTGGCTTTAGGTGTGTTGCTGCAGTTGATCCCCAAGCACAAATAGCATAGGTGAGGTATGGATAAATGAGTGGTATAGTGTGAGAAGGGCATTTTGTGGCACGTAGTATCGTATCTCGGAGAGGATCCCAACTGTTTTGGATACTTTTTTGGTTATGTGTTGGATATGGGTGCTGAAATTCAGGTTGTTGTCAAGGTATAGGCCTAGGAATTTGCCCTCATTATGTCTGGTAATTAGAGTGTTGTCGATCTTAATGTTAATTTGTGTATCTCCTCCTCTGCTACCAAACATAATATAGTAGGTTTTGTCAGTGTTAAGCGTAAGTTTATTGGCTGTCATCCAAGTCGATATTTTGATCAGCTCCTCGTTAACAATGGTGTTGAGGGTGGCAAGATTAGGGTGAGAGATGACATAAGTGGTGTCGTCAGCAAAGAGAATGGGTTTCAGGTGTTGGGATACGTTTGGAAGATCATTGATGTATATGAGGAAGAGCAGGGGACCAAGGACACTTCCCTGCGGAACTCCAGTATCAAGTGGCCGTGTTGTTGATGCTGTGTCTTTAATGGTAACATACTGATAATAATAATCTGTATTTCTACCAATACATGATACAACTTATACAGACCATAGCTGATATTAATAACATACTACTATATAGAAAGTCCCTTGTTATGCTGAGCATTTCCTGGAATTTTTTTTTTATATTTTATTTAAAAAAACACAGTATACATGGATGGTATACATAAATGATTTAAAACAAAAAACGCGAAAACTTTATATAAGAAGACAACATATAACTAAACAGAGAACTACCGGAACATATCTTAACCATAAAATAACTATATAACCAGAGTCTGAGCTTGCTACCATCTGCAGCTCATAAGACTGCCATCCCCACGAGCCCCTTTGAGGCGGGGCAGATGGCAGACCAGAGGCCTAGCTTCTCCCTACGAGCCCCGTGAGGGCGGGGAATGTTGCTAGGCCTGGGGACACTTGGTCCCAAAGATGAGGAGGCACTGTACCTCCTCCGATGGGAGACTTAATTAAGTCTCGAGACACTCCCCAGATAGGGAGCCAAGGCCGGGTCACCACTACTTGGAAAAGACCCGGGCCGGGAGAATACCGGCGAATAAAAAAAAAAAAAAAAAAAAAAAACTATATAACCAAAACCTGACAGTCTTATTCATATTATATATGAAATTTTATATACAAAAACAATATCATATAAACTAATACATTGTACACTCAATGGTACTATGGTTATATAAAATAACTATCAGAAACCTACATGACTCTTGAAATTGAAACCTGGTGTTCTTTATTTTTGGTTTTTGCATATATTGAAAAAAGGAATCAAAACATGCAAAAAGCCTTTAATAATTAACATAAGACTTGTACAGATCTAACATGTATGATTACATATAAGGAAACACTAAGACACCTAATACCCCGACCAACCCCATATTTAGTTTCACAAATTAATTATAAACCCACGAAAAATATACCTTACTTGTATACAGTGATATTAGTAAAGGTGCTTAATTGAACATCAGCTGACTATATGCACCATAAATGATAAAAAAAAAAATACATGTGATATCACTGGGTGAGGGAACAACATCCCACAAAAGCTGCTGCCCAAGGATCTTGAATGGCCAAAGATTACAATATAGGACATTATACCTCTCAACCCCCCCCCCTCACAGCGGTGACCGCTACTACATATACAAACAATCTCAGGCAAATGAAACTTGGTGCCCTTCATCAAAAGTTTACAATCATCACCAAAAGGTCTGCTCATGAACATTCCCCTTAAAGGCCAGTATAACGTTGTACTTTTAGCGGTGACACCAGCGTGGCATCCTCTTACAAATGACTAAACTAAACCTAACGGGAATTCCAGGAAAGACCCAACATACTTCACCAAACCCCGGCCATAGTCGGGAACCAGTTCAGTCTTGCTAGAGGCTGGAACATATACTGAAATATTGCTTTTTATCTGTATTATCAAAATGCATGACCATTTTAGGATTAATCCAAGATCTGAGTGCCACACAACACCACAACCATACACACACAGACGCACGGTACCATTCATAATACATACACGTCACTCCCTAAACCCCGCGCTCTACCCTGAAGTCTCTAACATACCGTTTGGTGCTACCACGGGGGGAGTCCAGCCCCCCGTTGCCTTATCCCACCCGCAGTTGCAGTAACCTTTGAACAGTAAGACTTCGATACTTTGCAGGAAAACTATTATCCCAACTTCTACCATATATGAGTTTATTTCTGCAATACGTTCTGTAAATACCTGCCGCAATTGCCCTGATCCTAACTGATCCCCCGGTTTCCCGCATACCCCACGAGATATAGTGGAAATCAGCCACCACGTACATTATTGCTCTTCGTACCTCACTTGATAATCCGCTAACGTCCAATGTTAAGGCTCGTAAGGTTGAAATACTTCCCCCACTAAGAAAATCTAAAACCCGCCCTAACCACAAACGAACTTTGTCCAAGGTATCACAAAAGTAGACAGCATGAAAAGCTGTTTCTTCGAGACCACAACGCAAGCAATCCGCCTCCCTTACCAAACCCATCCTATTTAAGACCGATTTTGATGCTAAAATCCCCATGACAAATCTGTACACCAATTCACGAACCCTTGGTGCCAACTTAAGTTTACAAAATCCTTCCCATATTTCCCCCCAATTATACAGCGGAAAAACGGACAATCCCTGTACAATTTCCCTACGACAACATATGCTGACCATTTGCCCCACCCGGATCAGTTGCGCATTTCTCAACTTTAACAACAAACGCAGCATGTCCTCACACTCGATTAATCCCCTGCCGCTCCACCATTTACGCATTTCGATCATTACCCGACCCACCCGGATGCCCTTCTCACCGCCCGCCCTGAGGAACCGCTGCTTTACATAGAGGGCCTTCACCCGTGGCCCCAAAGCCAAGAGACCTAAACCCCCACAACGAACATGGGTCATGACAACCTCCCGACTTAACCAAGCTCTCCCGAAACCCCAAACATAATGTAAGACCTTTCTCTGCAGTTCCTGAATATCCATATCTCTTAAAGGGTACACCTCAGCCACACCCCATACCTTACTATAAACAAGTGTATTAACCACTACTGTCCTCTGTTGCAACGAGACATCCCCAGCTCTTAACCCCCGAAGTCGATCTAAGCCTTGTTAATCACCAATTCAGAGTTTACCCATTGGCTCTCCCTCTCATCTGCCATGTACACGATACCACATATTCTAAGTTGCACCACGACTGACCACCCATACCTTTCGCCCAACCTCCCCCCACCCATGTACCCACCTCCAATAATTTCGATTTTGCCTTATTGACGCACATGCCAGACTCTGCCCAAAAAAACTCAACAATCCATCCCACGATCTGCAAATCCTCCTCCCCTTTTAACAAAATCGTGGTATCATCTACGTACCCGACCACACGCGCTGCATGGTCACTGCTCAGCGTTCCACGCCTCAAACCACCATCCACCAGCTCATAAAAGGGGTTTTGCATACAAGCAAAAAGCAGCTGGGAGAGGGGGCACCCTTGCCTCAAACCCTTTCCATACGGGGCAGGCTGCCCCAATTTACCGTTTACCTGTACGTGTACCATAGCCGAGACATACAAGGTATCACCCCATCTTACAATCCCCTCTCCAAAACCCTGCTTCAATAAAATAAGCCTCAATAAATCTCTATCAACACAGTCATAAGCATTTTGCCAGTCAAGCCTGAGGACACCCCCCCCTTGACATTCCTCCCAAAACTCCCTAATACGTACATGTCCGTCCCTCATGCTCCTACCTGGTATGCCTAGCTGTCCCTCGTGAATAACCGACCCTATAACCTTCCTCATTCTGTTTCCTAAAACTTTTGCAAAGATTTTATAGTCCGAGCACATAAGAGATATTGCTCTATATGCACTCAGACCCCTCCTCCCTCCCTTTTTGGGCACCAACACAACTACCCCCATACTTTGTGACATACCTAACCTCCCCTCTGTGAGCATGCAATTTAATACATGAACCAAACAATGCTTAATACTTCCCCAATGCGCCCTATAAAAATCATTCGAAATGCCATCTATACCTGGTGCCTTTCCTGTACTCATACTAAAAATCGCCTCCTCTACCTCCTCCACTCGAATTCTACCTTCTAGTACCGTTCTATCCCTGTCACTTATAACTTTTCTGAAATTCCTCCTCACCAGGCCACCCGCATGGAACCCCCCTACTCCCCGCCGTAGCTTTTCCCCAAACCATAGATCAGCATAAAAACTCATGCTGTCCGTGGTGAGGAGTACTTGACCCGGGAGGGTAACCCCCCAAACCCGTGCATACTTCCAATTGCAAGAGGGACGTCGCCTGTTGTCTGACCCTAAATTTGCGCAAGACACAACCCGAAGGTTTGTCACCCCATAGCACTTCTTCCATACCTGCTCTGACTCTAACCGCATTGAAACGTTCATTGTGAATTTCTGCAAGTCGACTACGAAGATGTTCAATGTCGTCATACCTACTACTCCCACCCCCCACATAGTAATCATTTAGCTGCCCCTCCAGATAGTTTTGCAGCCCATACCTCCACCTCGCCTCCTCTTTTCCCCGCTTCTTATAACTCGCTATTCCGGGTTTGGCACGCGTTTCCCACCATTCAAACAAACATTCACCTGCCCGTCGCGTTTCCCAAATATTCTTCCACCAGTCCTGAAAAGCGGACCCATCCCCCTCCCCCTCCAATAGCTGCACGTTCAGTTTCCAATAACCTGGATAAACCCTGATCATTCCATCCCAGTTCAAGTCTGCTAGCACTGCACGGTGATCTGAAAACCCCACGTCAAAGGTCTGTACGTGCCCAACTCTAATTCCTTGTGTTACATAAAGTCTATCCAGACGGGCCGCATAGCCCCTGCGAACGAACGTGTGCTCCATCCCCCACCCACCCTGCCCCACCACATCATAAACCCCTGCATCCCCCAGCAGATTCCGTAAGACAGGTAAAACGCACCCCGCCCCCCTCGGCTCAACATTGCCATGGCAGATAACGCAATTCCAATCCCCACCCATGACGGTAATGAACGGCAAACCCCGAGTATAAAACGTTAAAGCCTCCCTCACAAATTCTATTTTAACTTTAGTGTTGCTTTCCGCAGGCATGTAAACGCCAATAAAACAAACCCTCACCTCACCCCAGTACCCATCTACCCTCACCACCCTCCCACCTCCCCCCTCCTCCCATCTCAAGACACGCCAAGGGCTGGACTCCTTCACCGCTATAGCTACCCCACCCTTCAATTTTAAAGAACTGCTAACATACATTCGGTAGCCTTTTAACCGTAACTCTCGCCCAAACTTATAATTGTGTTCTTGTATGAAACATACGTCCACAGCATACCTGCGCAAGAACCACTCCATCCACACACACTTAAACTCTGCCCGCAGGCCATTTACATTGATGGTAACACACTTGAATTCACAAAAGGAGGTTTTCTTCTATGTTTGTGGGTCTTTCCCGTTCCCACACGTACATTACACTGACCTTCTTTGACCTTTGACCTCCCAAGGCCCCCTCACCTCCCCGTGCCCTACCCATATGCTGGGCGCTTGCCACAACCCCGTCTTCAAGAGGCGCCTCAGCCACTTTCGACCATAATTTCTTCCCTGGACGCTGTCCCGGTGTCAGGACCTCGTCCATATCCGACACTCCTGCCGTCCGTTTGCGGGAACCACCTTCCACACACATCTCCTCACCAGATGAAGCCTCCTGGTGGACTTCCACCACCACCTCATGCAACCGTGTCATTGTAGTCACGTCCAGGTCTCCCATATTTGGCGAATCATCCTTCACCACTTCTTGACACTCCGGTGGAACGTCTGGGCTATGCTCTGCCCCAGCCAGGAGATCGTTTAGCACGTTCTCCAGCAAACTTTCCTGTGACAACTCCACAGGCTCCGTAGGCCCCACAGGTGGCGTGGGCACGTTTGTAGTGTCCACCGACAGGGTGGCACACGCCATAGACCGCATCTCCTCTTGTTGTACTTCCTCACTCCAAAGCTTAGGTCCTTGTTCAGGCGAAGGACCAGTCTCCAGATCAAAGGCCTCGGTTCTTAGGACCACAGGAGAAGGTTCCCGGATGCGTACAACCAGGCGTCTGGAGCACTGAGCAGCCATATGGTCATACGAGTTGCATAACCTGCATGTCTTACGTTGGCCTGCATAGTGAACAAAAACTTGGGTCCTGTAGTGTTCTAGATGAACGTAAGATGGAATCGGCTGTTTTAATGTCATCTTGAGGGTGCAGGAGTCTTCCGGGAGCCCCTCGTATGGGCCCTCCCTCCACACTCCCTTGGTCGCTGCATGTACCGTGCCGTATTTACCAAAAACTTTCCGAATAACATACTCCTCCGCCTCGAAAGGCACGTTCCTTACTTTGACCCAGGTGACGTATGTGGAGACGTCATGCAGGCATACCTCTACGGCTGAATTCACCGCCATTTTCCTCTCTTGAAAAGCTTCCACAATCTTGGAGTAAAAGCCAGCATTTGCGAATTTTACAAAAAACCTCGACATCCCATTGAGAGCCACACCATATAATTCCTCAGTGGGGATGCCGCAGACGTCGTGAATAATGGTAGGCAAGAAGACATGCATCGTTGCACCATTGAGAGAGCCACGAATGAATTCAACACAGACCGTGTTTACTCTTCTACCCTGACGATCCGCCATCTTGCGTACTGTAGTACACGGTTCGCCACCAGGTGTAAGCAGGAGCAGGCTCAGAAAGCGTCCTCTCAGCCCGCAGATTGAGAGACGAATGATTTCCTGGAAATTAGGTCAGTTTTGTCCCAGGATGCGACTCACACCAGTCGACTAACACCCAGGTACCTATTTTACTGCTAGGTGGACATGGACAGCAGGTGTCTTAAGGAAATACGTTCCAATGTTTCCACCCGTACCGGGGATCGAACCACGGTACGGGTATGTGAGCTGAGTGCATTACCAACCCACCTTATATACTGAGGTTTAGTTGTCAAGATGACCCCTGCAACCACAAATAGGTGAGTACACACACACACACACACACACACACAGAAGAGGCAAGATCCATACACAGCTTTAAGAAGAGGTATGATAAGGCTCTTGGAGAAGGGAGAGAATGGACTTAGTAGCGACCAGCGAAAAGGCGAGTCCAGCTGTGAATCGACCCCTACAACCACAATTAGGTGAGTACAGTTGAGTACACACACACACACACACACACACACACACACACACACACACACACACACACACACACACACACACACACACACACACACAAAATACTTCTATTTCGATGTTTTTTTTTTTTCGGGGGGAAGTGGTATTAAATCTTCCTTAACTAGTAAGGTAGAGGGGACACAATGTTAATAACCCTCGTGGTGTTGATAGGCTTGAAACCTAACAAATTAACCAACGCCCAGGCAAATAATTGAACAGTGGGGAGGGAGGGAGGGAGGTGTTGGTTGATGGGGGTGAGGGTGTGTGTGTGTCTATGAGGTCATGTTGGTGGGGTCAGACAATCAGTTGTGCTCTGACCTCCTCACACTCACATAAACCCACCTGCAGTACTCTGTGTCTGGTATAAGTGTCCACGTCTGGGAGGACGGTGTAGGTGTGGTGGTGTTCTGCTGCCACGTCTGTGGTCGGCAACATGGTAAATTTCTTTGTTAGCGTTATGGGTTAGGACGGAAGGTCCTTCCTTGAAGAGTGATCCACTTTATAGAATATCGTTATTGAAGATATAAGCCACTGACTGGCTTGTATATATCTTGGCTAGTGTCTAATTTAACCCCAAATTTCACTTACTGCCACGATCACAAGTGCAAAGAAAATGATAGGATGGATAATGAGAACGTTCAAAACAGAGATGCCAAGCCATTGATGATCCTTTTCAAATCACTTGCTCTTGCTAGGCTGGAATACTGCTGTACATTAACATCTCCATTCAAAGCAAGTGAAACTGCAGATTTAGTGTACAAATATCCCTTACTGCACATATTTGTCAAGCACCTTAACTACTGGGAACGATTGGAAACGCTTGACTTTACTCGTTGGAACGCAGGAGGGAGAGATATATCATAATCTACACTTGAAAAATTCTGGAAGGAATGGTCCCGAATCTGCACACAGAAATCCCTCCCTACGAAAGTAAGACTGAGCAGGCGATGCTAAATACCCCCTATTAAAAGTAGGGGCGCCATTGGTACACCAAGAGAAAACACCATAAGCGTCCGGGGCCCAACACTATTCGACAGCCTCCCATCAAGCAATGGGGGAATTGCCAATAAACCCCTGGCTGCCTTCAAGAGCTGGACAGATACCTAGTCAGTGCCGGATCAACCGGGCTGTGGCTCGTACGTTGGACTGCGTGCGGCCAGCAGTAACAACCTGGTTGATCAGGCCCTGATCCACCGGGAGGCCTGGTCATGGATGGGGCCTGTAGATCCCTGAAACAACCTGCAGGTAGTATTTCCCCCTGCTTTTCTTAAACATACCTCCCTTGATTAATATTTAATTTGGACCACTGTTTAGTAGCGGTAAATGTACTAAGACCTGTAGCGATCTTATTACTTGCTTATTACCTGGAGAGTTCTGGGGGTCAACGACCCCGCGCCCCGGTCTGACCAGGCATCATAGTGAATCAGGGCTTGATCAACCAAACTGTTAATGCTGGTTGCACGCAATCCAACGTACGAGCCACAGCCCGGCTGGTCAGGTACCGGCCTGTCCAGTGCCTGCTTGAAGATAACCACGTGTCCATAAGTAATCCCCCTTATGTATGCTGGGAGGCTGTAACAGTCTGTTAAACATACTGTTGCCATTAAAGTAGGGAAACCGCTTTCATTGGGGGGGGGGGGGGGAAGGAACACGTTGCATCATCTGCCAAGTCTCTTGCTTTCGTAGGGAGTGATTTTTCGTGCGCAAGTTCGGTATAAGTCCCTCTAGGATTTTCCGGTGTATATAATCTTGTATCTCTCCCGCCTGCGCTCCAGGGAGTACAGCTTCAATAACTTCAAGCGCTCCCAGTAATGGAGATGTTTTATCTCCAGTATGTGCACCGTGAAGGTTCTCTATACATTTTAAGTTGGCAATTTCACCTGCCTTGAAAGTTGTTAGTGTACATCAATATTCCAGCATAGATAGAACAAGCAGTTATTGTATATACAGTTAAGTATTTAGTAAATCAGAATTCTATACATAAACACCACCTCTTAAAATTGTGGTTGACTATTTAAGACGCGCGCACACTTTATCTGCCTCATTAAATTTCTTATCCCACTTACTGGAAATTCCTTTATCTTCAGATTAATAATATAAAGATCCTCGCATGGTAATCGCCTACTGATAACTCTTAATTACCTTAAAGAAATCTGAATGTTCAGTAAATTAACCTTTTTAAATTCTTAAACCCACTGACTTCTTGTTTTAAAACCTCTAATAATTAAACTCCTATAAGTCCCGTACTGCCTAATAACGCTTAAAATATCCCTCCACAAATTGTGAATTCGTTTGCTTTGCAAATTTTAGTTACCAAGGTAAAAGCTGTACGTGATACCACTTCATGGCTTTCTCCCTTAGTAGTTAACTAAATCTCTCTACGAACAATTATTTTAAGTTCTTTGATGATAATGTACGTTTCAACAGCACTATACTCGTCCCATGACAAACAATTTAAAGTATTGTACGTACTTGTTTGCAGGTACGAACGTTATACACTAATTTCTTCTTGTGGGTAATAACCAAGGTGTTGGCACAAGTACAGCAACCCCATTATGCGTGTCCAGTCTCGTCTTGGTGCATACCTACACTCTACTGTGAACCTCGCCAGATAGTTTTTAGTATTACACCAAAACCACTGACCACTCTGTACCATCCTCTCCAGTCTCGGACACCAACTACATCACAGACGACAAATTTAAGGTAACATGCCCTTAAACTGCCAAAACCCCTTTGTTTCCTGAAGAATTAATGTCCTAATATCAACAAAATTTTTATCTTCAGTGCTTTAACGTTATGGCACATCTCGTACAGTGTTTTAAGTATCTGCTATTCTTCAGTATTTGTGCGGGTTGACGTTGGATAGTGAAGGGACAGTGTGTTGTCGTAACCTCACATTGCTGCCAGAAACATTTAACCCCACGCCAACCCACTGGTTTTATCTATCTGTGAGTACATTTTTTTTTTTCTCCTGTTTTGGTATCTTGGACATTAAACTTTGGTAGCCATTATGCAAAATTTCAAGAGCTCAACATTACTTGGAAATTTCAAAATCTGTTTATCCTACAGAACATTTAACTTCGTCTATTAAGACTGGTAACAGACTATCCTATAATGCAAAATATTGCTCAACGCTACACTTTAAGTGTACAGTGTTTTTTTAATATATTTATAGATGGGGTTGTAAGAAGTAAATGCGAGGGTCTTGGCAAGAGGCGTGGAATTAAAAGATAAAGAATCACACATAAAGTGGGAGTTGTCACAGTTGCTCTTTGCTGATGACACTGTGCTCTTGGGAGATTCTGAAGAGAAGTTGCAGAGATTGGTGGATGAATTTGGTAGGGTATGCAAAAGAAGAAAATTGAAAGTGAATACAGGAAAGAGTAAGGTTATGAGGATAAAAAGATTAGATGATGAAAGATTGGCATCAGATTCGAGGGAGAGAGTATGGAGGAGGTGAATGTATTCGGATATTTAGGAGTGGACGTGTAAGCGGATGGGTCTATGAAAGATGAGGTGAATCATAGAATTGATGAGGGGGGAAAAGGGTGAGTGGTGCACTTAGGAGTCTGTGGAAACGAAGAACTTTGTCCTTGGAGGCAAAGAGGGGAATGTATGAGTATAGTTTTACCAACGCTCTTATATGGGTGTGAAGCATGGGTGATGAATGTTGCAGCGAGGAGAAGGCTGGAGGCAGTGGAGATGTCATGTCTGAGAGTAATGTGTGGTGTGAATATAATGCAGAGAACTCGTAGTTTGGAAGTTAGGAGGTGCGGGATTACCAAAACTGTTGTCCAGAGGGCTGAGGAAGGGTTGTTGAGGTGGTTTGGACATGTAGACAGAATGGAGCGAAACAGAATAACTTCAAGAGTGTATCAGTCTGTAGTGGAAGGAAGGCTGGGTAGGGGTCGGCCTAGGTAAGGTTGGAGGGAGGGGGTAAAGGAGGTTTTGTGTGCGAGGGGCTTGGACTTCCAGCAGGCATGCGTGAGCGTGTTCGATAGGAGTGAATGGAGACAAATGGTTTTTAATACTTTGTGCTGTTTGAGTGTGAGCAAAGTAACATTTATGAAGGGATTCAGGGAAACCGGCAGGCCGGACTTGAGTCCTGGAGATGGGAAGTACAGTGCCTGCACTCTGAAGGACGGGTGTTAATGTTGCAGTTTAAAAACTGTAGTGCAAAGCACCCTTCTGGCAAGACAGTGATGGAGTGAATGATGGTGAAAGTTTTTCTTTTTAGAGCCACCCTGCCTTGGTGGGAATCGGCCAGTGTGATAATAATAATAAAAAAAAAAAAACTTTAAATTGGGCATACACAACCTGATGTAAACACCTAACCTCTTTATTAACTTCTCAAATGAATTGGCTCACTGCTAGTCTTCAAGCACAACCTTAAATTCAACCATGTTACACTATCCTTTTTCGAATCTCATTCCCACTAGCCTTTACTTCTAATTTCAACACTTCTCTTTTTTTTTTTTTATTAAAAAAGTTTTACTACCTCTCCCTAGTTCATTATTGTCCTGAACAGTTGACTTACATATATTAGAAATAGCTTACATGACCAACCTAGAATACTTTACCTAATTTTTCATTTTAGTTCTAAGAAATTCTTCTACAGAATTCTAGTGTAGACCGTCTACACGTGTTGGTGACACCGTGGCCTGGATATGAAGATAATAATGTCATACTTGACATGGGTCCCAAGCAGCCTGCCTACTGTCCTCCCTCCAGCCTGTGTGCTCCTGCTAGTGTGTGCCCGTCTACCAGCATCACCTACACTGCTGCTATCTTCTCAAAAGCTTCAGATAAAAATGTTAGTCTGTAATGGTTCACTACCATAACTTAAATACGAAATAAGTTTGACTTATATTTTCAGGTATGAAAAAAAATTTAGGTACGCAAGAAAATTCTCAAACTACCACTGATAATAGATAACCAATTTATCTATCGTGGGATAGATTATTGTAAACGCGTCACTTAAAGTTAGTATTAGACTTTACATCAAGTTTAATACCCTTATCCTTTAAGGAAACTTACTAACGAATAAAAATTAACATTTTCTTTTGGTTTTCAGTACATGTGTGGTCAGACTTGGGATACAGACACGTGGTCCTGCTGTTCCCTACACACAGTAGTGGACGCCATCACATCTTACCAACACCTCCAGCAAGCCTCGGCTCGCGCGCCTCAACATGATCAAGGGATGATAGGCTTTAAGAAAAATTTCCGTCCAGTCTTAATTTAAATTACTGAATTAGTTCTTATTGGCTAAATTTCCTTAAGGCTTCGTAATTTTTTTTTTTTTACTTCGAATAAATTTTTTTTTTAATTTTTCTCTGGACCACTCCCCCCTGGAGTTTACCTGGACCGAGTTTCGGGGGTCAACGCCCCCGCGGCCCGGTCTGTGACCAGGCCCCGTGGACATCACCCTGACAACCAGCTGTTGCGCCGCAAACAACGTAAGGAGCACAGCCGCTGATCAGAAATGCTTTAGGTGCTTGTCCATGCAGCTTGAAACTGCCATGGGTCTTTGTTAACTCCCCTTTGTGTGTGAGGCATTGAACATCATCGGTCCCTGACACTTTTGTATGTCCTTAACGTTTATCTACCACAAGCTTTAAGTTAGTGAAAATTTCCTTGCGTTATAATCCTGGACTTTACCTTAAAGCAAAAGAAATGAGAGGTAAATTATAAATAATTGACAGGAGGAACTCTCGCTCGCCTCTTAAGTGATAAAAACTTAATATTCCACTTGGTACTAAAATATTTTATTCGCATATAATCGGAAGTTTTCCTCAAATGGACATAAGGAAGTTAAGATTTTAATTATATGTAGTCCTTAACCTACCGAAGTTTAAGTTTTGGATATTCATTTTGACAAAAAAAAAAAAATAAACCACGTTATAACTACATTAAAATTTACTCTTAACTATAATTTCACCTTCCCTCTATTCCTTCTAATTTGCATTTCTCTGGGAACTGTTCTCAAAACCATCGTAGACTTAAATTATCAGTAAGTTTTTTTTTTTTTATCACTAATCTACCAACCTTTCCCAACAGATGCGATAATTAACATCAACTTCGACCACCAAATACAAAACAAAGCCTCGGGTGTTGAGGTCTTCAGACACAGGCTGACCAACACTCTACCTGACCACAACACAAACTCCATCGTAATTCCTCTCCTACCAGACTATTTTGATGGTAAATGATGGTCTTGTCTAGCGAATCTAAGCCCTAATGGCTTTACTTTCTTGTAAGATAATATCTAGGGAACAAAATTTTTCTCATAGTATTCCACACTTTTTCAGATGAACATGCACGGGAATTATCCGATCAGTATATCTTAACTGCTAAATACACTGTTACAGATAGACAAAAGAGAAGTATAAATGCTGGTAAGTTGAACACTATTAGTTTTCTGAATGTCTTAATGGTTTTCCCCCCCCCCCCCTTAGTTAAGTGATCCAAATGCTTGTATTTTCATCTTACAGACGAAAGTGATGCTGCAGGTGTTGGTAGTTACGCAGCCTCTGCTCTCTCCGCTAATGGTAAGACAATCAACTCCATACTTTTTTTTTTTCCGTACCTCTAACTGGAGATTGGTAACTCTTCATAATTATTTCCTCAGGCACGACGTTTACGGTGACTCCAGGTATTAGCCTGAGCTCTCTGCTTCGTTCTGCTGACGGTACTCCAGCATCACCTGTAAGTCGAAACTAAAACGAGTCATGGGTACTTCCATGCATGAAGGAGTTAATATCTCGGAAAGTCTGACATAACCTTGTATTAAAGTTGTCTTTAATATATAAAATCATGATTTAGTGTAATTTTTTTTAATTTCCAGGTGCAACTAGGATGTGGGAGATCATTACCAGCATCCCAGCATACTGGTAGAGCTTTAGGCAGTGATGCTGCATCTGCTAAAGAGGGTCAATACCCCTGGCATGTGAGTACCCTACGTTACATTATAAATCAGATGCTAAACCCATAAGACCCTCTCATTATCCCTGTACATCGCATTTCAAATGAACCTTAACTAGCGTGGTTTACTCGTCCTGGTTTACATTCCCCCCCCTCTTCCCCAAATTTACTGTCATTTTTATATTGAATGACTAGTCATATTCATAAAGCTGAAGAGTGAAACTTAATTTGATTTTGCAGGTTGCTATCGTGACTCCTAAGCTGTCTTACTTGTGTGGTGGCGTGATAGTAGCTGACAGACATGTCCTCACTGTCGCCCACTGTGTTAAACATGCAAGTTAACTTCGTCAAACTGGTTTATATTTCATTATCTTGTAAATACGCATAAAGATCATATTTCGTAATAAGTTTAATTACTAGCCTGAATTTTCTTATTCCGGGAATAATGGAACTAAAATACGGCCCGCATCTCAGCCCCTTGTTCATCTGGATGACTCCTTGTATACATGGTGGTTAGGCCTAGTTGCCAAAGGCTCGAGATAATCGGTTCTCTTAAATTTCAGCTTGGCTAGGGTTAACGTGCCTAAGTAAACTACTTAAACTGGTAATACAACTGCTCTTAACACTTCAAACAGCTGACTGCTAAAGATACCATTGTCCGCCTTGGTGATTACGACCTGTCGACGGACGCAGAGAGCAACCCTTCCTACGACGTCGCTGTTAGGAAGATTACTTGCCATCCAGGTAAATATTAGACCCTCAATACTTCCCGTGAAACTTAAAATTGGATCAAAAATAAAATTTTGCAATCGGTTTTTGTGTAAATTTACTCTAGAGCTCAGAGCTCTTAACCAGGGTAAGGGTAGTTGAGAAACCCTTGTCAAAACTGAATGTTCACTAGCGACAAATCTTTGAAACTTGCGTTGATACTATGGGCTTAGGAGCATACTTTGATAAATCCTTCAGAAATAAACCTCCTTAACCACACAGTTTAAGGCTTACTTCCCACAATGAGCGTAAGATTTTTACAGGAACACTACTAACAATGCAAGTTTCTTTTCAGACTACGTACGTAAGACTTTGACAGCTGACCTGTGTGTACTAGAAGTGGAGTATTCAATGTTGCAGTTGTCTCACGTTGCAAGAGTATGTCTGCCAGGGCAGGTACCTCACTCTGATAAACAGGAATGCTACGTCCCTTCCTGGGGTTATGTCCAACCTGATAAGGTCAGCAACTCTACGTATTGAACACTCTTAAAGGCAGTAATTTTTGATACAAATCCAGTTAGCATTCGTCTTAAATCTTCCTTTTTTTCTATAAGGGATGTTTCATGCCGATTCACGTATAATCGCTTGCCAAATTGGCTCAATTTTTTTCTGAATTTAGCACACCACTGAATGTACAACTTCCCAAATCACATTAACAAATTCAAGATACCACTAAATATTGCATATGAAAACTAAAGCGGTTCTTACTTTTTTTTTTTTTTGGGGGGGGGGGGGGGGAAAACCGACTCTGCAATTCAGATGCATATTCATTACCATTGTGCAATAAGCTTCTGATTAAGCTGTCTATAAACCCCCACCCATCTCCTGGTCACTACCATTATAAATCCAGGAATGTTACACCACAGAAGTTCACCTTCCTAAACCAAGGAATCTGTTCAACCTCTTGTCCGGATAATTCATCTTTAACACCTATCCAGAATTCTTTTAGAATTTAAAGTTCAAAAGGACTCCAGACTAATAAAATCCTGGAACTCGTCCTAATAACTGCTGTGGTTTTTGAAATGTTTCCTTCAAATTCACTCATTACCTTTAAATTCTAAATCCCAAGTTTCTTAATCTGACAATGGAAGGTAAAGCAGTGTTGTAAACTGATATGGTAGTCTGACACAAGTTTCCTTTCACACCAGAACAGGTTATTCCAGATCGTATACACTGCTCTTTCATTCACCATTACAGAAACTAGTCAAGGTTTTAAATCTCCACCCAATCCTGATTTCCCCCCCCCCCCCCACCGTCTTCAACATCATAGTGTTTTTTTTTTTTTTTTTTTTTTTTTTTTTTTTTTTTTTTTTTTTTTTTTACAAACCCCTTTGGAAGCCCAAGACTTCTCCACTCACCACTCCAAAGTAGTCGCAATACCGTGACTGGAACAAAACAGAAATAACCCGGACATAGACCGGATCTTACAACGTTCCGATCTCGCTTAGACCATTTACAAAATCGGACCGGAACGTCGTCGTAAACTCCTGTGAGAGTTATTTGTGTACCACTATAAAATAAGCAACATAAGCTTGTTTTAATTTTGGCAGTGTATTCACCACAAATATAGCAAAATGCATATATTTTAATGTTACAATACTGTCACTGACAGATATTTGAATTCTCAAATATTAAGTAAAGTCTTGAAATTAATATCAGAATTATGGTTACTTAAATCTGCTAAAGTTGCCTGTTAAGGTAATCGACAAGATGAACCTAGAACCCATTTAAGAAAATCTGGTAATTTAGAATTCGGGAACACCAATATACCTCTAAAAAAAAAAAACTTCAAATTTAACCATTTCTTTAAAACTTAAACTAATTAGTCAAACCTTTACACCTACAGAGTGGAGTAGAGCACTTCAACACCTACACCAGCGTTTTAAAGGACGCCAGATACGTCATCATAGACGAATCTACATGCCAAAGACAGTTCAGAACTGTGAAAAGCCTTGGCTCTTTCTTTAAGCTATTACCCGGGTTTCTCTGCTGCAAAGGTATCCTTCAAACCGATACATGTCACGTGAGTATTTCCAGGGCTTAGTTCTCGCTTGTATTCTCATTTTTAATTTTTCCTATCACTTACTCCTGTTTCTTCAGGGTGATGGTGGCAGCGGACTGGTCTGCCGGACGTCAACGGGAGATTACGTATTACAAGGTAAAGAATTATCAAAAGACCTAAATTGCCTTTAACTTGGTCCATGTATTAAGAATTACAGTAATTTTAATGGTACAGAACACTCGGCCATGAACCATCTAATCTTCAGTTTAATTGGAATATTTATTCAAAACTGGAATATGAATTTCTAAATTGGTAATTTGTTTTACCAGGTTTAGTGTCGTGGAGTGTGGGTTGTGCTCATGGGCTACCCACCGCCTTCGTCGACGTGAATTACTACTTACCATTTATCTTGAATTCTTTGGCCACTTCTACGTATTCATCCGTGGGTTCTCAGCATCTTGGTACACAGACAGTGAGTCAAAATACTGGGTACGCTTACGTTGATCCTTACCTGACTGGCGTAGCCAAGGAAGGCGTGCAGGAAAACACGCAGACGCTCTTCCGTCCGCCTACTTCGTCTGGACAGCCGCCGCTGGCCGTCCGCAAGGAACAGACTATCACGTCTCCGCCGACCTCTGTCTACAAGGAAGACTCCCACACACCCTCTCCACCTGTGTACAAGAAGGAAGATTCCTACGCTCCCCCTGTGTACAAGGAAGATTCTTACGCACCCCCTCCCCCTGTGTACAAGGAAGATTCCTACGCTCCCCCTGTGTACAAGAAGGAAGATTCCTACGCTCCCCCTGTGTACAAGGAAGATTCTTACGCACCCCCTCCCCCTGTGTACAAGGAAGATTCCTACGCTCTCCCTGTGTACAAGGAAGATTCTTACGCACCCCCTCCCCTGTGTACAAGGAAGATTCTACGCACCCCTCCCCCTGTGTACAAGGAAGATTCCTACGCTCCCCCTGTGTACAAGAAGAAGATTCCTAGCTCCCCTGTGTACAAGGAAGATTCTTACGCACCCCTCCCCGTGTACAAGAAGGAAGATTCCTACGCTCTCCCTGTGTACAAGGAAGAATCCTATGCTCCCCCTGTGTACAAGGAAGATTCCTACGCTCCCCCCGTGTACAAGAAGGATAGCTCCCCTATCAGAACACCGCCTCCCCCTGTGTACAAGGAACATGCCCAAGCTCCCCCTGTGTACAAGGAAGATTCCTACGCTCCCCCTGTGTACAAGGAAGATTCCTACGCTCCCCCCGTATACAAGGAACATGCCCAAGCTCCCCCTGTGTACAAGGAACATGCCCAAGCTCCCCCTGTGTACAAGGAACATGCCCAAGCTCCCCCTGTGTACAAGGAACATGCCCAAGCTCCCCCTGTGTACAAGGAACACATGCCACAAAAAAGCTCCCCCCCCTGTGTACAAGGAACATGCCCAAGCTCCCCCTGTGTACAAGGAACATGCCCAAGCTCCCCCTGTGTACAAGGAAGAGAGCTACAAAACTAGCTATAAGCCACCTGGCTATCGGAGGGAAGACTACTACTTAACACCAGTCTATACTGGAGATAGCTATGGACCACCTAGCTACAAGGAAGATGCTTATGGACCTCTTGGCTATAAGGATGATAGCTATGCCTCTCCAAGTTATGATTTAGACGGCTATGGACCATTGAATTACAAGGAAGATAGCTATGGAAAACTAGGCTTGAAGGAAGACTATGGAAGATTAGGCTTAAAAGGAGAGTACTATGGAGAGTCTAGCTATGATAAGGGCTATGGAAAATTAAGCCTAGAAGAGAGATTCGACAAATATCCTTTAAAGGAAGGAGTCTATGAACCCTCTGGATATAGAGAAGACAAATATGTATTATCTGGCTATAAACCACCTAGCTATAAGGAAGATAAATATGAATTCTCTGGGTACAGGAAGGATGACAATAAAATATCTGGCGACAGGAAAGATTTCTTAAGTTTTCTATATTCTGGAAAGGATTATCAAGCAAATTATGGTACAGATGATGAATATAGTAACTCCAATGAAGGTGGACGGTATTACGTAGACAGGGAAGATTACCATACCGACAAGGCTTATAAAACAAGCTACGGTATTTCAGGCTACGACAGGAGGCTAGGCTATGGAAGTTACGAGGATGATTACTCTGAACCACAACACGATAAATATGGACATGATGCTGACTACGGTAGTTACGATAGATCAGACTCTTACACACACTACGATAATAGACCTAAGTTTGTGAAGGAGGGAAGTGTTGTGGGATATCTGAGGAAGCATGTTAAGCCCAAACTTAAGGAATAATTAGCAATGTAAGACCATAGTTATTTAATAAACAAAAATTATTTTTGTCTAATTCTTTTCTTTTCCTCAAGGCTGTACTAACGAAGAAAGTCTACTGGGTTAGTCTTAAATGGATCCTTACGGGTTTAGCTCTATAATTATTTGGTGCTCCAATTCTAAATTTCTCATCGTAATAAACCCCTCGTGGGAGGGTCCTTGATGGTTGGTCTCTTGATCTAGGGAATTAAATGTGCTCAAATACTGCTAAATGCCTACATCCACCCTCCCCTCCAAAGGTGCTCTCTAATCCCTACGGGTTAAGCTCTCCCCATGATCACCTCGTGGGAGGCTCTGAACCCTTGCGGGTTTAGAGCCTCCCGTCACGAGACAGCAGTGTTGTCTTTACTCTTGCACCTGGAACTCCTTCCTCGACCTCGTAGGCGGAGGATTACCTCGAGTCGAGGCCACCTCGAGGTCTCCATATCGGGGAGGGGCTCTAAGATACTGGAGCTATACTTCAACTTTTCTGGATGCTGAAGCATAAAAATGCACTGAACTAGACGATACACAACCCTAACTAATCTTGCATGTTGACTTGAAATTACTTAGGCTAATTCTTACAATAGATAAAATTTGTATTTTGCGGTAATATACAGTGAATTTAACAGCAGCAGCAGTGAGGTGGTGTACAGCAGTTGCCGGGGTATTTTTGGTTGATGGTTCACAGGTTGTCAACCTGTTTTGTTGCTATTAGGTGGTTATGATTTTCCACAATAGCCGCTGTCACACGCACAAGAGTCACAATGGCTAATCTTGTGCAGTGTCCAGCAGCTGCAGTGAAATTCCTCCCAGAAGGGTGGTTATCGAAGTGTCTTCTAGCAACACTCTTTTAGCACTCGCTAACGGGATTCCATTTCGAAAATCACTGTAAACACTGTCAGTTATGACCCACTTATTGATTTCACGTCACTTGTTAACACATTAGCCACGGTGTATTGGGTAGCGTACATGACTGAGCAATGCAAACCTGATTGACTAGTAACTACTAGGTATGTGTACTGTAAACGATTCTCCTATACAGTAAGCTTGTTAAACACGTAGGTGAAATATGGTAGATTACTTTCCACTACTACCTTTTGTATATGACTAAAGAAGCCTACTGTATAGGCTAAACTTTCCAACGAAAGCGCCCAACTGTTGCACAAGTCTTAACATGTCTGTATTTTATAACTTTCAACGGATTTAAATCAAAGTTCTGTAACTGTTCTCGGAGCCGTCCTTGTCTGATTCACTTCACATTACATTAAAGCAGTCTCATACATTACACTAACTGTTCACTGAATACATTAACAATGGTCAGAATACATAAATACATGGTATACATATCTATAAACACTACATGTGAGATAACTCGCATGGAATATAGACCACAATGTAAAATTTAACTGTTTAGTAATTCTTTTTATCACTTTATACAGTAATAAAATTAATACTGAAATGGTAAAAAATTTCCCATGTTACCCCCAAAATTTTTCCCATATATTCAAAAGTTTCTTAATTAACAATAGGCGACTTACTCTTTGAGAAATATATTTAAGTAACGTACAAAATGTGTTATAGAAATTTGGGGAAATTGGGTGATAAATAGGCTATAAAGCTGGACTCTGACCCTTGTGGGTTTAGAACAGTTTTGATAAAAGATTATAGGTTGAAAGCTCTTGATCCAAGGAAGCTGCTTAGTGTCCCTTTAACTCGAATCAAACTCCATTACCTCCCAGGCACAGGAACCCATAAAATTAAAACGCTCCCCCTGTGTACAAGATTCCTACGCTCCCCCTGTGTACAAGGAAGATTCCTACGCTCCCCCTGTTTACAAGGTTCCTACGCTCCCCCTGTGTACAAGATTCCTACGCTCCCCCTGTGTACAAGGAAGATTCCTACGCTCCCCCTCCCCCTGTGTACAATAAGGAAGTTTCCTAGCTTCCCCGTGTACAAGATTCCTACGCTCACCCCTGTGTACAAGGAAATTCCTACGCTCCCCTGTGTACAAATAGATTCCTGCGCACCCCCTCCCCTGTTTTACAAGGTTCCTACCTCCCCTGTGTACAAGGAAGATGCTTCCACCCCTCCCCTGTGTACAATAAGGAAGTTTCCTACGCTCCCCTGTGTACAAGATTCCTACGCTCCCCCTTGTACAAAGGAAGATTCCTACCTCCCCTGTGTACAAATAACCATCACTACGGCACCCCCTCCCGTCCCCTGTACAATAAGGAAGTTTCCTACGCTCCCCCTGTGTACAAGATTCCTACGCTCCCCCTGTGTACAAGGAAGATTCCTACGCTCCCCCTGTGTAACAGGACGTTTTCACCTACGCTCCCCCTGTGTACAAGAAGATTCCTACGCACCCCCTGTGTACAAGGAAGATTCCTACGCTCCCCCTGTGACAAGGAAGTTTCCTACGCTCCCCCTGTGTACAAGGAAGTTTCCTACGCTCCCCCTGTGTACAAGGAAGATTCCTACGCTCCCCCTGTGTACAAGGAAGTTTCCTACGCTCCCCCTGTGTACAAGGAAGATTCCTACGCTCCCCCTGTGTACAAGGAAGTTTCCTACGCTCCCCCTGTGTACAAGGAAGTTTCCTACGCTCCCCCTGTGTACAAGGAAGATTCCTACGCTCCCCCTGTGTACAAGGAAGTTTCCTACGCTCCCCCTGTGTACAAGGAAGATTCCTACGCACCTCCTCCCCCTGTGTACAAGATTCCTACGCACCCCCTCCCCCTGTGTACAAGATTCCTACGCACCCCCCCCCTGCGTTCTCAAAACACAATTATTCCAACTGAATAACAAGGAAATACTTAAAATTGGTAATAAAATTTGTTTTGACCAAGATTAGTTCCCCCTCATACAGGTTGATTTTACTCTCATACACCATCACGCGGGATGGTTCCTCCCATACACCATCACGCAGGATGGTTTCCTCCCATACACCATCACGCAGGATGGTTTCCTCCCATACACCATCACGCAGGATGGTTCCTCCCATACAACCATCATGCAGGATGGTTTCCTCCCATACACCATCACGCGGGATGGGTTTCCTCCCATAACACCATCACGCAGGATGGTTCCTCCCATACACCATCACGCAGGATGGTTCCTCCCATAACACCATCACGCAGGATGGTTCCTCCCATAACACCATCACGCAGGATGGTTCCTCCCATACACCATCACGCAGGATGGTTCCTCCCATACACCATCACGCAGGATGGTTCCTCCCATACACCATCACGCAGGATGGTTCCTCCCATACACCATCACGCAGGATGGTTCCTCCCATAAAACCATCACGCAGGATGGTTCCTCCCATACACCATCACGCAGGATGGTTCCTCCCATACACCATCACGCAGGATGGTTCCTCCCATACACTATCACGCAGGATGGTTCCTCCCATACACCATCACGCAGGATGGTTCCTCCCATACACCATCACGCAGGATGGTTCCTTCCATACACCATTACACAGGATGGTTCCTCTCGTGCACCATCACGCAGAATGGTTCCTCTCATACACCATCACGCAGGATGGTTCCTCTCATACACCATCACGCAGGATGGTTCCTCTCATACACCGTCACGCAGGATGGTTCCTCATACACCGTCACGCAGGATGGTTCCTCTCATACACCGTCACGCAGGATGGTTCCTATCGTACACCATCACACAGGATGGTTCCTCTCATAGACCATCACGCAGGATGGTTCCTCTCGTACACCATCACGCAGGATGGTTCCTCTCGTACACCATCACGCAGGACGGTGGTTCTGTCATACCATCACACAGGATGGTGGTTCTGTCATACACCACGCAGGATGGTTGTCATACACCACGCAGGATTGTGGTTCTGTCATATTCCATCACGCAGAAGGGTGGTTCTGTCATACACCACACAGGATGGTGGTTCTGTCACATTCCATCACGCAGGATGGTGGTTGTCATACACCACACAGGATGGTGGTTCTGTCATACACCATCACGCAGGATGGTGGTTCTGTCACATTCCATCAGGCAGGATGGTGGTTCTGTCATACACCACACAGGATGGTGGTTCTGTCATACACCATCACGCAGGATGGTGGTTCTGTCACATTCCATCACGCAGGATGGTGGTTCTGTCATACACCACACAGGATGGTGGTTCTGTCATACACCATCACGCAGGATGGTGGTTTCTGTCACATTCCATCAGGCAGGATGGTGGTTCTGTCATACACCACACAGGATGGTGGTTCTGTCATACACCATCACGCAGGATGGTGGTTCTGTCACATTCCATCACGCAGGATGGTGGTTCTGTCATACACCACACAGGATGGTGGTTCTGTCATACACCATCACGCAGGATGGTGGTTCTGTCATTAACCATCACGCAGGCTGGTGGTTCTGTCATACCACACAGGACGGTTCTGTCATACACCACGCAGGATGGTGGTTCTGTCATTAACCATCACGCAGGATGGTGGTTCTGTCATTAACCATCACACAGGATGGTGGTTCTGTCATACACCATCACGCAGGACGGTGGTTCTGTCATACACCATCACACAGGATGGTGGTTCTGTCATAAACCACACAGGATGGTGCTTCTGTCATTAACCATCACGCAGGCTGGTGGTTCTGTCATACACCACACAGGATGGTGGTTCTGTCATAAACCATCACGCAGGCTGGTGGTTCTGTCATACACCACACAGGATGGTGGTTCTGTCATATACCATCACACAGGATGGTGGTTCTGTCATATACCATCACAAAGGCTGGTGGTTCTGTCATACACCACACAGGATGGTGGTTCTGTCATATACACATCCACACAGGATGGGGTTCTGTCAAAATACCATCACAAAGGATGGTGGTTCTGTCATACACCATCACACAGGATGGTTCTGTCATACACCATCACACAGGATGGTGGTTCTGTCATACACCATCACGCAGGCTGGTGGTTCTGTCATACACCATCACACAGGATGGTGGTTCTGTCATATACCATCACACAGGATGGTGGTTCTGTCATATACCATCACACAGGATGGTGGTTCTGTCATATACCATCACACAGGATGGTTCTGTCATATACCATCACACAGGATGGTGGTTCTGTCATATACCATCACACAGGATGGTGGTTCTGTCATATACCATCACACAGGATGGTGGTTCTGTCATACACCATCACACAGGATGGTGGTTCTGTCATATACCATCACACAGGATGGTGGTTCTGTCATATACCATCACACAGGATGGTGGTTCTGTCATATACCATCACACAGGATGGTGGTTCTGTCATACACCATCACACAGGATGGTGGTTCTGTCATATACCATCACACAGGATGGTTTACCTGTTACATTCCATCACAGGTCAGTTGTAATGTCATACCCCATTTGTTAATAAAATTTCTCAGCCTCGTAGGTAGACTTCAGATGATAATGTTTTCAAATCACTATAACAGACTCCATAAATCACTATAACAGACTCCATAAATCACTATAACAGACTCCATAAATCACTATAACAGACTCCATAAATCACTATAACAGACCCATAAATCACTATAACAGACTCCATAAATCACTATAACAGACTCCATAAATCACTATAACAGACTCCATAAATCACTATAACAGACTCCATAAATCACTATAACAGACTCCATAAATCACTATAACACTCCATAAATCACTATAACAGACTCCATAAATCGCAATATAAGATAGATTTGGGTTTAGCGTTCTAAAAAATTTTCGCTAAAAAAATAGGGATAATGTTGATAATACCACCAGATAATGTTGATACCGCCAGATAATGTTGATAATACCGCCAGATAATGTTGATACCACCAGATAATGTTGATAATACCACCAGATAATGTTGATACCGCCAGATAATGTTGATAATACCACCAGATAATGTTGATAATACCACCAGATAATGTTGATAATACCACCAGATGATGTGGTTTCATGACGCCGACCAACGCATGACTAAATGGTCCAAGTCGGACCGAAACGTCGTCGTAAGCTCCTCTCTTCTATGTGCGGGTTATTTGTGTATCGCTCCAGTCACGGTATTGTGCCTTTTCTTGTCATTTACATGAATTTAACTCAGCGTATGGGAATGCTGCAGAAAGCGTTCTGTCAGAACTCTCAAACTTCTCACTCACTCGCTGGTAGTGTTCCTGAAAGTATCACTGTGACGCAACTCTGTAAATTAAGAAGGTATGTATCAAGACTCACGAAATCGTAATGACACGATTGCAAACAAACCATACCCCGGCCGGGATTGAACCCGCGGTCAGAGAGTCTCAAAACTCCAGCCTGTCGCGTTAGCCACTAGACCAGCTAGCCACAATAAGATTCGCACAACTAGGTATATTTCTACACCATAGGAAGGTTAGCACAGGCACCACTGTGACCACAAACTTGCATTTGTGGTCACAGTGGTGCCTGTGCTAACCTTCCTATGGTGTAGAAATATACCTAGTTGGATGTATGGGATGTATCAAGCCATGAGTGAAAATAGTCTGGCGTGACGAAGGTACTAGGATACAACTATATCAATTGGGGTTTGAGATCTCGCCAGGATGTGAAGCGACAGGCTATACAATACACGCATACATCACTAACCTCACATGCACAGTTAAAATTGGACTTAAATAATGCCTTTAAATCAAGAAGGGATTTTACACTCGACTGTTCACGACAGTGTTTCAATCATTTTATCCATTCTTTTAATGGTCTGAAGATTCTCTACTGGTCTGAAGATTCTCTGCTGGTCTAAAGATTCTCTGCTGGTCTGAAGATTCTCTACTGGTCTGAAGATTCTCTACTGGTCTGAAGATTCTCTGCTAGTCTAAAGATTCTCTACTGTTTTGAAGATTCTCTGCTGGTCTGAAGATTCTCTACTGGTTTGCAGCTTCTCCATGAAATCGACTCTCACACAGGTATTCAGCAGGGCGATCTTCATGCCCCTCTCTTTTTCCGCTTGGTCATTAAAAACTTAACCAGTGAGGTCAATACCTGACTGGATGATGGCACTCTAGCGGGCATCAGAGACTTCCTGCTGAATGACATCAAAATTATTAAAAAACAAGAAGAGAATCTTGGCTTCTAACAAATCCACTCCAGCCCATATATCATTCAGCATGTTAGAGCTGCCCTAGAAGCAACCAGCAACTAATACTACTGAGTATTCTAGGTGCTCCACTTGTCCACTGCCATCAGTGACAGTCTGGCAGAAGTCAGTAAGTTTATTCAGGTATACACAAACAGTTACATAGATTATCATATATAGCAACATATGTGTAGAGAACCTAGAGTAACCCAGAAAGATCAGACGACAAGGATGACTAGCAGGGTTGGTAACTCCCTAATTTAACTAAATATTTATCATTTACACCATTCTGATGAAAAACTGGGAATCACAGATGATCTTGAACTCTCTTCAAAATTCTTGTCAACCTTCCCCCCCCCCCCCCTCACCGTATTTATTTGCTGGCGGTTGCGTAGTCCCGCAGCTCGACCGCTAGAGCACTGTCACACAGTGAGGTCCGGGGACCGAATCCCCTGGTACCTGGTACCTGGGTGTTAGTCGACTGGTGTGGGGACAAAACTGAACTAATTTGCCCGAATTGCTCTGCTTAATAAGGGACTTTCTATATTGTAGTATGTTACTGATGTCAGCTATAGTTTATTATTATTATTATTATTATTATTATTATTATTATTATTATTATCAATATCATTAAGCTCTTATTTTCATAACCCAGCTATACAGATACGCCTGCCAGCCACCCTCGTGCTTCATCGTATATCCTGGAGAAGTGACAGACGGGTGGTGTGGGAGTACTGCATCTACCCTGGCTGACCCTCTGTATGCCATCCAATGCTGGTCAGCACGGTGGTGCTGCTGATCATAGGGAAGTGCGTATACTTCACAAGTGTGAGGTATAGGACAACCAAGGGAGCTTTAGCCTGATAGGATTGCAAACTTTTGGCCTTTGAGAAGTGGCCTGGTGGCTAAAGCTCCCGCTTCACACACGGAGGGCCAGGGTTCGATTCCCGGCGGGTGGAAACATTCCGACACGTTTCGTTACACCTGTTGTCCTGTTCACCTAGCAGCAAATAGGTACCTGGGTGTTAGTCGACTGGTGTGGGTCGCATCCTGGGGGACAAGATTAAGGACCCCAATGGAAATAAGTTAGACAGTCCTCGATGACGCACTGACTGACTTGGGTTATCCTGGGTGGCTAACCCTCCGGGGTTAAAAATCCGAACGAAATCTTATCTTATCTTATCTTACAAGCTACCTGTGTAGCCCACCAACACAGCTTGTAACCCACAACTAGGAACACTGGTACTGGTACCATTAGTAACCCACCACCGGCACCTCTAGTAACACACCACCACTAGTATCTCACCACCACTAGTAACTCACTACCAGCAAGCAACACTGGTACTAATACCACTAGTAACCCACTATTAATGACCCACCAAGAATAATCCACCACCGGCACCTCTAGTAACACACCACCACTAGTATCCCACCACCACCGCCATTAGTAACCCCCACCACCGCCATTAGTAACCCCCTACCACCGCCATTAGTAACCCCCCACCACTAGCAACCCACCACTAGTAACCCACCGCCACTAGCAACCCACGCCACTAGCAACCCACCACCACTAGTAAACTACTACCACTAGCAGCCCACCACCACTAGTAGCCCACCACTACAGCCCACCACCACTAGTAGCCCACCACCACTAGTAGCCCACCACCACTAGTAACCCACCACTATAACTCACCACCACTAGCAATCCACCACCAGCAACCCACCACTACTAGTAACCCACCACCACTAGCAACCTACTACCACTAGTAACCCACCGCCACTAGCAACCCACCACCACTAGTAACCCACCACTAGCAACCCACCACTAATAACCCATCACCACTAGTAACCCACCACTAGCAACCCACCACCACTATACGCACCATCACTAATAACCCACCACTAACCCACCACCAGTAACCCACCACCACTAGTAAACGACCACCACTAGCAGCCCACCACCACTAGTAAACCACCACCACTAGTAATCTACCACCACTAGTAAACCACTACCACTAGTAACCCACCACTAGTAATCCATCACCACTAGTAATCCACCACCACTAGTAATCCACCACCACTAGTAATCCACCACCACTAGTAATCCACCACCACTAGTAACCCACCACCACTACTAGTAATCCACCAGCACCTTTAGTATCTCACCACCAGCGACATTAGTAACCCCCCACCACCACTAGTAGCCCAGTACCAATAGTGACCCACCACTAGTAGTAACCCACCACTATTAGTAACCCACTACTACTAGCAACCCACCACTAGTAACCCACAAGCACCTTTAGTAACCCACCACCACTAGTAACCCACCACCACTATCAACCCACTACTACTAGCAACCCACCACTAGTAACCCACAAGCACCTTTAGTAACCCACCACCGCTAGTAACCCACTACTACTAGTAGCCCACCATTAGTAGTAACCCACCACCACCACTAGTAACCCATTACAACTAGTAACCCACCACCAACAGTCTAACACATCCACTTCACTGCTATCACCAACAGTTCATCAGATCACAAGCACAGTCTACTGCCCGCAGTTACTTGCTTTCTTGTAGCACACATACAGCATTCTCCGGCATATAAGGGACACATACAGCATTCTCCGGCATATAAGGGACACATACAGCATTCTCCGGTATGGTGGCTCCGGTGGCCTGGTGGCTACAGCTCCCGCTTCACATACGGAGGGCCCGGGTTCGATTCCCGGCGGGTGGAAACATTTCGACACGTTTCCTTACACCTGTTGTCCTGTTCACCTAGCAGCAAATAGGTACCTGGGTGTTAGTCGACTGGTGTGGGTCGCATCCTGGGGGACAAGATTAAGGACCCCAATGGAAATAAGTTAGACAGTCCTCGATGACGCACTGACTTTCTTGGGTTATCCTGGGTGGCTAACCCTCCGGGGTTAAAAATCCGAACGAAATCTTATCATACAGCATTCTCCGGCATATAAGGCACACATACAGCATTCTCCGGCATATAAGGGACACATACAGCATTCTCCGGCATATAAGGCACACATACAGCATTCTCCGGCTATTCTTTACCCTGACCTTAAGCATATAAGGCGCAGGTTGATTTTCCAAGACTGTGTGGGGGAAAACGCTGCGCCTTATATGCCGGAAAATACGGTACCGCTCAGTGTATATATCCTCTCGTATACGGTATAGGGATACCGATGATAAATTGTATTCAAACGTTTTGTACTGCTTGAAAAACGTCTTGTAGGGGCGAAACATTGTCTGAATAAAATTTACTGCTATTGGGCTTCCATTGTCTACAACTATATTGCTAAATTTAAAAACTGTTGGTAGGTAGCAACAACCTAGAGAAGGTAAGATTTTGCTGGGATTTTTAACCCCGGAGGGTTAGCTAGCCATGATAACCTGGGGTAGGGAGGGTTAACCACCCAGGAATACCCGGGGTAGGGAGGGTTAGCCACCCAGGATAACCCAGGGTAGGGAGTGTTAGCCACCCAGGATAACCCAGGGTAGGGAGTGTTAGCCACCCAGGATAACCCAGGGCAGGGAGGGTTAGCCACCCAGGATAACCCAGGGCAGGGAGGGTTAGCCACCCAGGATAACCCAGGGTAGGGAGGGTTAGCCACCCAGGATAACCCAGGGTAGGGAGTGTTAGCCACCCAGGATAACCCAGGGCAGGGAGGGTTAGCCACCCAGGATAACCCAGGGTAGGGAGGGTTAGCCACCCAGGATAACCCAGGGTAGGGAGTGTTAGCCACCCAGGATAACCCAGGGTAGGGAGTGTTAGCCACCCAGGATAACCCAGGGTAGGGAGTGTTAGCCACCCAGGATAACCCAGGGTAGGGAGTGTTAGCCACCCAGGATAACACAAGAAAGTCAGTGCGTCATCAAGGACCGTCTGTCTTATTTCCATTGTGGTCCTTTAATCTTGTCCCCCAGGATGCCACCCACACCAGTCCATTAACACCCAGGTACCTACTTGCTTGCTAGGCGAACGGGACAGCAGGTGTCAAGTGACTAACACCCAGGAACCTACTTGCTTCTAGGTAAACGGAGCAGCAGGTGTAAGGTGACTTAACACCTAGGAACCTACTTGCTTCTAGGCGAACGGAACAGCAGGTGTAAGGTGACTAACACCTAGGAACCTACTTGCTTCTAGGCGAACGGAACAGCAGGTGTAAGGTGACTTAACACCTAGGAACCTACTTGCTTCTAGGCGAACGGAACAGCAGGTGTAAGGTGACTAACACCTAGGAACCTACTTGCTTCTAGGCGAACGGAACAGCAGGTGTAAGGTGACTAACACCCAGGTACCTACTTGTTTGCCAGGTGACTGGGACAGCGGGTGTGAGGAAACACGGAAACACCCCCGAAACTCTCTCCAGGTAAACTCCAGGTATTTCCACCCGTGCCAGGGAGCGAACCACGAACACTCAGTGTGTGAGGCGAGTGTGTTGTCTAGGAAGGAGGTTGGAAAAACCATTATTCTATCATATCTACATGAAACCGAAGCCTGTTAAAAGACTGCCACTCTGCCAGTAGGCTGACAGGACAGCAAGCATCCTTACAGGTATTGCAAATGAATGTAGGTGCCCCGTAGCTCGACTGGTAGCGCACTCAGCTCACACACTGAGGTCCGGGGATCGATTCCCCTTACAGGTGGAAACACCAAGACGTGTTTCCTTGAGACACCTGCTGTCCATGTTCACCTAGCAGTAAAATAGGTATCTGGGTGTTAGTGGACTGGTGTGGGTCGCATCCTGGGACAAAATTGACCTAATTTGCGGGAAATGCTCAGCATAACAAGTGACTTTCTATATAGTAGTATGTCATTGGTGTGAGCTATGGTCTGTATAAGTTGTATCATGTACTGGTAGTAAATAAAGATTATTATTATTATTATTATTATTATTATTATTATTATTATTATTATTATAAATAGGAAGTCTATCAACATTTTGTACTCTGGCAGTAGGATGGTCGACAGCAACCATCCAGAGAGGTATTAACGTTCTTTCATACCAAAATTTAACTAGTTCATGGCCCAAGTTAGATCGAAACGTCATTATAAGTCTCTCTTACATGCGAGTAATTTTGAAAGGGAAGCCTGTTAAAAGTTTTACACTCTGGCAGGATTACTGGTCTGTTGATTCTGTCTCACGAAGATTTAAGATAAAAGGTCAGTCTTA
Organism: Cherax quadricarinatus; assembly: GCF_026875155.1. NCBI lineage: Eukaryota > Metazoa > Arthropoda > Malacostraca > Decapoda > Parastacidae > Cherax > Cherax quadricarinatus. Next base: position 12,279,256 of record NC_069496.1, read on the forward strand.
CAAATTTGTACTTACAGTATACACTTATCTGCATATTTCTTAATAGTTCTTATTCTTTAATATTTCCTTTTCAATCAAAGACGTCTACTGTGAGGCTGAAGCAGTAATATAATCTTCAATTATCGCCACTACGACGTCCAGCCTTGTAGAATCTCGCGTGCTTGTCCTGTAGTCTTTCTCACCCTCAAGTCACTCTCGTAGCAACGAGCAGCAGCGATGTTAAAGGACGTAGCGATGTAGTCTCCCTCCTGCCACGACGTGCACTGACCAACAACCCACCGGGGCTTCTCTTTTATGGAGTCCAGGGCTTGTAATAGGATCATTCTGCTTCCATGTCACATGGCTGATCCCGTCTACGTTAGTTTGGTCGATAGTGCTTATAGCCTTCTCTCACCCACCCTTCCCAGCTCCCAGACATCCAATTACTGGTGGGAGGGTGTAGCGCCGACAGATATATGCATAAATATACCAATATATCTTTTATTTCGACGTTTCATCCGAAGCAGAGCTTTATTAAGTAATGTGTGCAGCGTATTCAGCGTAGTTGTGTCTGTGGATACATAATTGGTGCCAGGGGCGTGGCACAGGACCACTGCAGTCAGCAACATTACTAGCCGGGATACCAATGAAATCTTCTTGTCAATAGTGGAAGCCGTTCAAGAAGACCCACTTGGTAGCCACCCCACCATGGTACCTCGGGGCTGCCACACTAAGTTCCAAGAGCCACCTCCACAAGTAAGGTTTCCATACCTGCGCTGCTCCACGCCCGGAAAAACCTCTCTGTCTATCCCTAGCTGCCTCCACCCAACACACGCCTCTCCTAACACACGCCTCTCCTAACACACGTTCTACACTCCTTCTCTTGTCTCTTGTCCTTAGACTACATCCACTACTACTACTACTACTACTACTACTACGACTACTACAACTACTACTACAACTACTACAACTACAACTACTACTACACAACTACTACTACTGCTACTACTACTACTACTACTACTGCTACTACTACTACTACAACTACTACTACAACTACTACTACTACTACTACTACAACTACTACTACTACTACAACTACTACTACTACTACTACTACTACTACAATACTACTACTCTACAACTACTACTGTACTACAAACTACTGCTCTACTACTACTGCTACTTACTACTACTACAACTACTACAACTATTTATACTACTACTATTTACAATACTACTATTTACTGCTACTACTACTACTGCTACTACTACTTACTACTACAAACTACTACTATGCTCTACTACTACTACTGTACTACTACAACGACTACTACAACTACTACTACTATTACAACTACTACTACTACTACAATACTATTTACAACTATACTACTACTGTACTACTATACTGCTACTACTATACTACTACTACTACAACTATACTACTATTTACTGCTACTACTACAACTACTACTTACAACTACTATTATTTACTACTAAAAATACTACTACTACTGCTATACTACAAACTACTACTACAACTACTATTACTACTCTACAACTACTACTATACTGCTACTACTACAACTACTACTACAACTACTATTACTACTACTACAACTACTACTACTACTGCTACTACTACTACTACAACTACTACTAGTACTACCATTAAGTCTACATCTAACACTACTACTAGCACTTCTACTTTCTCTCGTTGTAATCCCGGCCCCACCTCTCTTCTCTTCGCGTTTCTGTGAAACTAGATAATGTTCCATTAGGACCGAAACGTCGTCATAAAACCTAGGAATGCCTCATCCGATCCCTTCTAAATTTTCTGCTAAATGAGGCAAAGTATTGTTTAAAATCTGAAGCCTATCGGAAGAAGCATTGTTATGAACAGAATCTTTACAGACAGAAAAAGGAAATAATTCTAACAGGTACTGTGGTACCCTCTTTCAGATTATACCTACTACTGCTGTACCATAATTCTAACAGGTACTGTGGTACCCTCTTCAGATTATACCTACTACTGCTGTACCATAATTTTAACAGGTACTGTGGTACCCTCTTTCAGATTATACCTACTACTGCTGTACCATAATTCTAACAGGTACTGTGGTACCCTCTTTCAGATTATGCCTACTACTGCTGTACCATAATTCTAACAGGTACTGTGGTACCCTCTTTCAGATTATACCTACTACTGCTGTACATAATTCTAAACAGGTTACTGTGGTACCCTCTTTCAGTTTACCTACTATTGCTGTACCTAATTCTAACAGGTGCTGTGGTACCCTTTTCAGATTATACACTACTACTGCCTGTACCATAATTCTAAAAGGTAACTGTGGTACCCTCTTTCAGATTCATACCTACTAACTGCGCTACCATAATTCTAACAGTACTGTGGTACCCTCTTCAGTTTATAACCTAACTACTGCTGTACCATAATTCTAACAGGTACTGTGGTACCCTCTTTCAGTTATACCTACTACTGCTGTACCATAATTCTAACAGGTACTGTGGTACCCTCTTTCAGATTATACCTACTACTGCTGTACCATAATTCTAACAGGTACTGTGGTACCCTCTTTCAGATTATACCTACTACTGCTGTACCATAATTCTAACAGGTACTGTGTGGTACCCTCTTTCAGTTTATACCTACTACTGCTGTACCATAATTCTAACAGGTGCTGTGGTACCCTCTTTCAGTTTATACCTACTACTGCTGTACCATAATTCTAACAGGTACTGTGGTACCCTCTTTCAGTTTATACCTACTACTGCTGTACCATAATTCTAAACAGGTACTGTGGTACCCTCTTTCAGTTTATACCTACTACTGCTGTACCATAATTCTAACAGGTACTGTGGTACCCTCTTTCAGTTTATACCTACTACTGCTGTACCATAATTAAAGTTATACCATGAATTACGGAAAGATCCTGGACTTCACCTTACGAAACGAAGCAAATGCGATATTAATTATTGACAAGGTAAATTATAGGGGGAAAATAAACGTGTTATTAGTAGACGGGGGAACTTAGTGCTTCTTAAAATTATAGAAGTACCTTTGTATACTTTGTAAATATAGAGGGTGTTTCATATTGATAGACCCAATTTCAAAGCAGTATATTCCGTAATCGGGTCAATCTCTTTGATACACCCCATACCTAAACCGAGATGTAAGTGATTCTTAGCGTTTTTCTCATCAGTCAATAACACACACACATACTGATCATACAGACGTATGATCGGTCTGTGATTTTGTTGGGATTTTTAATCCCGGAGGGTTAGCCACCCAAGATAAGCCGAGAAAGTCAGTGCGTCATCGATAGACTGTCTTATTTCCATTGTGGTCCTCAATTTTGACATGCAGAAAGTGTTACATGCAGAAAGTGTTACATGCAGAAAGTGTTACATGCAGAAAGTGTTACATGTAGAAAGTGTTACATGTACAACGTGTTACATGCAGAAAGTGTTACATGCAGAAAGTGTTACATGCAGAAAGTGTTACATGCAGAAAGTGTTACATGCAGAAAGTGTTACATGCAGAAAGTGTTACATGCACAACGTGTTACATGCAGAAAGTGTTACATGCAGAAAGTGTTACATGCACAAAGTGTTACATGCAGAAAGTGTTACATGCAGAAAGTGTTACATGCACAAAGTGTTACATGCAGAAAGTGTTACATGCAGAAAGTGTTAACATTGAACAAAGTGTTACATGCAGAAAGTGTTACATGCAGAAAGTGTTACATGCAGAAAGTGTTACATGCACAAAGTGTTACATGCAGAAAGTGTTACATGCAGAAAGTGTTAACATGAGAAAGTGTTACATGCAGAAAGTGTTACATGCACAAGTGTTACATGCACAAAGTGTTACATGCACAAAGTGTTACATGCACAAAGTGTTACATGCACAAAGTGTTACATGCACAAAGTGTTACATGCAGAAAGTGTTACATACAGAGTTACAGAAAGTGTCACATAAGGAAAGTGTCCCAAACAGTGTTACAGAAAGTGCCACATACAGTGCTACAGAAAGTGTCACATACAGTGTTACATAGAGTCACATACAATGCTACAGAAAGTGCCACATACAGTGTTACATAGTGTCACATACAATGCTACAGAAAGTGTCACATACAGTGTTACATAGTGTCACATACAATGCTACAGAAAGTGCCACATACAGTGTTACATAGTGTCACATACAATGCTACAGAAAGTGTCACATACAGTGTTACATAGTGTCACATACAATGATACAGAAAGTGCCACATACAGTGTTACATAGTGTCACATACAACGTACAGAAAGTGTTAACATACAGTGTTACATAGTGTCACATACAATGCTACAGAAAGTGTCACATAAAAGTGTTACATAGTGTTCACATACAAATGCTACAGAAAAATGTCAATACAGTGTTACATAGTGTCACATACAATGTACAGAAAGTGTTACATCATAAGTGTTACATAGTGTCACATACAATGCTACAGAAAGTGTCACATACAGTGTTACATAGTGTCACATACAATGCTACAGAAAGTGTCACATACAGTGTTACATAGTGTCACATACAATGCTACAGAAAGTGTCACATACAGTGTTACATAGTGTCAAATACATGATACAGAAAGTGCACATACGTGTTACATTAGTGTCACATACAAGGCTACAGAAAAGATGTCAAATACAGTGTTACATCAGTGTCACATACAATGCTACAGAAAGTGTCACATACAGTGTTTACTAGTGTCACATACAATGCTACAGAAAGTGTCACATACAGTGTTACATAGTGTCACATACAATGCTACAGAAAGTGCCACATACAGTGTTACATATAGTGTTACAGAAAGTGTCACATAAGGAAAGTGTCCCAAACAGTGTTACAGAAAGTGTCCCAAACAGTGTTACAGAAAGTGTCACATAAGGAAAGTGTCCCAAACAGTGCTACAGAAAGTGTCCCAAACAGTGTTACAGAAAGTGCCACATACAGTGTTACATAGTGTCACATACAGAAAGTGTCACATACAATGCTACAGAAAGTGCCACATACAGTGTTACATAGTGTCACATACAGAAAGTGCCACATACAATGCTACAGAAAGTGTCACATACAGTGTTACATAAATTGTCACAAACACAAAGTGTTACATGCTAAAAGTGTCACATAGAGAGTGTCACGTACAGAAAGTGTTACACACAGAAAGTGTTACACACAGAAAGTGTTACACACACAAAGTGTTACACACAGAAAGTGTTACACACACAAAGTGTTACACACAGAAAGTGTTACACACAGAAAGTGTTACACACAGAAAGTGTTACACACAGAAAGTGTTACACACAGAAAGTGTTACACACACAAAGTGTTACACACAGAGTGTTACACACACAAAGTGTTACACACAGAAAGTGTTACACACAGAAAGTGTTACACACAGAAAGTGTTACACACAGAAAGTGTTACACACAGAAAGTGTTACACAGAAAGTGTTACACACAGAAAGTGTTACACACAGAAAGTGTTACACACAGAAAGTGTTACACACAGAAAGTGTTACACACAGAGAGTGTTGAATATAGTGATGCATTAAGAAAGTGTAGCATCAAAAAGTGTTACATATAATAAGTGTTGCATACAAACGGTGTCACAGAAAGTGTTTCATGCAAAAAGTGTTACAAAAAGTTACAGAAAAGTGTTACATACAGAAATACATACAAAAGTGTTACATAAACATACACCTGGGGCTCTAACAGCACCTGGGGCTCTAACAGCACCTGGGGCTCTAACAGCACCTGGGGCTCTAACAGCACCTGGGGCTCTAACAGCACCTGGGGCTCTAACAGCACCTGGGGCTCTAACAGCACCTGGGGCTCTAACAGCACCTGGGGTTTAACAGCACTTGGGGCTCTAACAGCACCTGGGGCTCTAACAGCACCTGGGGTTTATAACAGCACCTGAGGCTCTAACAAGCACCTGGGGCTCTAACAGCACCTGGGGCTCTAACAGCACCTGGGGCTCTAACAGCACCTGGGGCTCTAACAGCACCTGGGGCTCTAACAGCACCTGGGGCTCTAACAGCACCTGGGGCTCTAACAGCACCTGAGGCTCTAACAGCACCTGAGGCTCTAACAGCACCTGAGGCTCTAACAGCACCTGAGGCTCTAACAGCACCTGAGGCTTAACTAGCACTGGGGCTCTAACAGCAATGGGCACTAACAGCACCTGGGGCTCTAACTGCACCTGGGGCTCTAACAGCACCTGGGGCTCTAACAGCACCTGGGGCTCTAATGCACCTGGGGCTCTAACAGCACCTGGGGCTCTAACTGCACCTGGGCTCATAACAGCACTGGGGCTATAACAGCACCTGGGGCTCTAACAGCCCTGGGGCTCTAACAGCACTGGGGCACTAAACAGCACCTGAAGGCTCTAACAGCACCTGGGGCTCTAACAGCACCTGGGGCACTAACAGCACCTGGGCTCTAACAGCACTGGGGCTCTAACAGCACTGGGGCTCTAACAGACCCTGGGCTTTTAACAGCACCTGGGGCTCTAACAGCACCTGGGCTCTAACAGCACCTGGTGGCACTAACAGCAACCTGGGGCTCTAACAGCACCTGGGGCTCTAAACAGCACCTGGGGCTCTAACTGCACCTGGGGCTCTACAGCACCTGGGTTTAACAGCAACTGAGGCTTCTAACAGCACCTGGGGCTCAACAGCACCTGGGGCTCTAACAGCACCTGGGCTCTAACAGCACCTGGCTCTAACAGCACTGGGGCTCTAACAGCACTGGGGTCAAACAGCACTGAGGCTCTAACAGCACTGAGGTCTAACAGCACTGAGGCTCTAACAGCACCTGAGGCTCTAACAGCACCTGAGGCTCTAAAGCACTGGGGCTCTAACAGCACTGGGGGCACTAACAGAGCACCTGGGGCTCTAACAGCACCTGGGGCTCTAACACACCTGGGGCTCTAACAGCACCTGGGGCTCTAACAGCACCTGGGGCTCTAACTGCACCTGGGGCTCTAACAGCACCTGGGGCTCTAACTGCACCTGGGGCTCTAACAGCACCTGGGGCTCTAACAGCACCTGGGGCTCTAACAGCACCTGGGGCTCTACAGCACTAGGGGCACTAACGCACCGAGGCTCTAACAGCACCTGGGGCTCTAACAGCACCTGGGGCACTAACAGCCCTGGGGCTCTAACTAGCACCTGGGGCTCTAACAGCACTGGGGCTCTAACAGCAACTGGGGCTCTAACAGCACTGGGCTCTAACAGCACCCTGGGGCCCTCTAACAGCACCTGGGGCACTAACAGCACCTGGGGCCTCTAACAGCACCTGGGGCTCTAACAGCCCTGGGGCTCTAACAGCACCTGGGGCTCTAAACAGCACCATGGGGCTCTAACAGCACCTGGGGCACTAACAGCACCTGAGGCTTAACAGCACCTGGGGCTCTAAAAGCACTGGGGCTCTAACAGCACCTGGGGCACTAACAGCACCTGGGGCTCTAACAGCACCTGGGGCTCTAACAGCACCTGGGGCTCTAACAGCACCTGGGGCTCAACAGCACCTGGGCTCTAACAGCACCTGGGGCACTAACAGCAACCTGAGGCTCTTAACAGCACCTGGGCTCTAACAGCACCTGGGGCACTAACGCACCTGGGGCTCTAACAGCACCTGGGGCTCTAACAGCACCTGGGGCACTAACAGCACCTGAGGCTCTAAAAAGCACCTGGGGCTCTAAAAGCACCTGGGGCTCTAAAAAGCACCTGGGGCACTAACAGCACCTGAGGCTTTTTAACAGCCTGGGGCTCTAACAGCACCTGGGGCTCTAACAGGGACCTGGGGCTCTAACAGCACCTGGGGCTCTAACAGACCTGGGGCACTAACAGCCCTGAGGCTCTACAGCACCTGGGGCTCCCAACAGCACCCGGGGCACTAAGCACTGGGGCTCTAACAGCACTGGGGCTCTTAAAAGCACCTGGGGCACTAACAGCACCTGAGGCTCTAACAGCAAACCCGGGGCTCTAAAAGCACCTGGGGCTCTAACAGCACCTGGGGCACTAACAGCACCTGGGGCTCTAACAGCACCTGGGGCTCTAACAGCACCTGGGGCTCTAACAGCACCTGGGGCTCTAACAGCACCTGGGGCTCTAACAGCACCTGGGGCACTAACAGCACCTGAGGCTCTAACAGCACCTGGGGCTCTAACAGCACCTGGGGCACTAACAGCACCTGGGGCTCTAACAGCACCTGGGGCTCTAACAGCACCTGGGCAATAACAGCCCCCTGGGGTCTAACAGCACTGGGGCTCTAACAGCACCTGGGGCACTAACTGCACCTGGGGCTCTAGTATCACCCGGGGCTCTATAATATATATTATATATTTTAAAATATTATATATATATATTATATATTTTTTATATATTATTTTTATATATATATATATATATATATATTAATATATATATATATATATATATATATTAACGTATACAAATATTCAGCAGCCAGGAGCTATGATTCGACCCCTGCAACCACATATAGGTGCGTACACGACATACACATGCATACATACACAAAACCATACATGAGTGCTTACATATTTGTACTCACAAAGATATCAATACTAACTTGAATGTGGTTGCTAGTATTCAACCCCAGGAAATGCAAGGTTACATTATGAAGACTGAGGAAGGGGCAAGAAGACCAGACACGAAGTACAGGCTCTGGGGAGATAAACTGCATGCCTCCTAGAGAAAGATCTAGCGGTGGGCACAGCGCCCAACATGTCTCCGCTTTACGGATATGCTGTCAATGATCTCACAATGTGCATGTTAGGGCAGTAAGAGAGGGTGGTACTGGCCAGTGGTACTGGCCAGTGGTACTGGCCACAAAAGTAGGGGGTTAGGTTACACAGGGTGTAATCTAAGAGAGAGTACACGCTGGGTAACTTCCTGGCTGACACCTTCTACACCTCACCTTTGTTGATCTTCAAGACGGAGGTACTGCTGCTACTCCTACGACCACCACTGTTACTACTACTACTACTACTGTCAGTACTATCACCACCATCACTACTACTACTACCACCATTTCTACTGTTACTACTATTACTTCTAACTACCACTGCTACTACTACAAATACTGCTACCACTACTACTACAACCATCACTAATATTGCTACCACTACTAACCCTACTACTGCCACTACTACTACCATACTACTATATACTACTACTAACTACTACTATATTACTACTACTACTACTAATAATATACGTATAGATCATACGGCGTCAACGATAATTAACAAACCAGTAATATACCTGTACTCTATTAATTAATATTCTAATCCCTTCATGTAGCGAATTAAATACTCTTTGTATATACACTAAGAAATATACACATCTCTGTATATATACGTACATCTCGGAATATATACATTGGGTGAGTATTCACTGGTTTACCTTCATACCTCGCGTGAAAGCAGGAGAGAATATTCTCAGCGTCCAATTGAAATCTCCCAGCTCTGGTTGGCGTCATACAGGGAACGTATCATGTATGATGGTGTATGATTGTATACACATCTTGGTTAAGAGAAGTATGAAAGGAGACTATCATGTGTGATGATGTATGATGGGGAAGTATCCTGTATGATGATGCATTACAGGGGACTATCCTGTGTGATGGTGTACGACAGTGAACCATCCTGTGTGATGGTGTACGACAGGGAACCATCCTGTGTGATGGTGTACGACAGTGAACCATCCTGTGTGATGGTGTACGACAGGGAACCATCCTGTGTGATGGTGTACGACAGGGGACCATCCTGTGTGATGGTGTACGACAGGGAACCATCCTGTGTGATGGTGTACGACAGGGAACCATCCTGTGGGGATGGTGTACGACAGGGAACCATCCAGTGTGATGGTGTACGACAGGGAACCATCCAGTGTGATGGTGTACGACAGGGAACCATCCTGTGTGATGGTGTACGACAGGGAACCTTCCTGTGTGATGGTGTACGACAGCGAACCATCCTGTGTGATGGTGTACGACAGCGAACCATCCAGTGTGATGGTGTACGACAGGGAACCATCCTGTGTGATGGTGTACGACAGGGAACCATCCTGTGTGATGGTACGACAGGGAACCATCCAGTGTGATGGTGTACGACAGGGAACCATCCAGTGTGATGGTGTACGACAGGGAACCATCCAGTGTGATGGTGTACGACAGGGAACCATCCAGTGTGATGGTGTACGGAACCAGGGATAAAACCTTCCTGTGTTGATGGTGTACGACAAAACAAAACCCATCCAGTGTGATGGTGTACGACAGCGAACCATCCAGTGTGATGGTGTACGACAGGGAACCATCCTGTGTGATGGTGTACGACAGGGAACCATCCTGTGTGATGGTGTACGACAGGGAACCTTCCTGTGTGATGGTGTACGACAGCGAACCATCCAGTGTGATGGTGTACGACAGGGAACCATCCAGTGTGATGGTGTACGACAGGGAACCTTCCTGTGTGATGGTGTACGACAGCGAACCATCCAGTGTGATGGAATACGACAGGGAACCATCCAGTGTGATGGTGTACGACAGGGAACCATCCAGTGTGATGGTGTCCGACAGGGAACCATCCTGTGTGATGGTGTACGACAGGGAACCATCCTGTGTTATGGTATACGACAGGGAACCATCCTGTGTGATGGTGTACGACAGGGAACCATCCTGTGTGATGGCGTAAGACAGGGAACCATCCTGTGTGATGGAATATGACAGGGAACCATCCAGTGTGATGGAATACGACAGGGAGCCATCCTGTGTGATGAAATATGACAGGGAACCATCCAGTGTGATGGAATATGACAGGAAACCATCCAGTGTAATGGAATATGACAGGGAACCATCCAGTGTGATGATGTATGACAGTGAACCATCCAGTGTGATGATGTATGACAGTGAACCATCCAGTGTGATGATGTATGACAGTGAACCATCCAGTGTGATGATGTATGACAGTGAACCATCCAGTGTGATGATGTATGACAGTGAACCATCCAGTGTGATGATGTATGACAGTGAACCATCCTGTGTGAATAATATTTTACAAGGAGGGAGGGGGAGAGATAGATAGATAGATAGATATATAGATAGATAAAGAGAGAGAAGAGAGAGAGAGAGAAGAGAAGAGAGAGGAAGAGAGAGAGAGAGAGAGAGAGAGAGAGAGAGAGAGAGAGAGAGATGAGAGAGAGAGAGAGAGAGAGAGAAGAAACGAGAGATAAAGGGTGAGGAAGAAAGGGAGAGAGAGAAAGGGAGGGTGTGAGGGAGTGTGAGACAGAGATGGAGGGAATTATGTATGTTTAACAGGACGAATTTGAGAGAGAGAGATATTCTTCCTCAGAACGTAAATAGTGAGTAGGTGAATGTCAGTAGGAGGTAGGTGAATGTCAGTAGGAGGTAGGTGAATGTCAGTAGGAGGTAGGGAACGTTAATAGTGGGTATGGAACGTCGGTAGAGGGTGTGGAACATCAGTAGTGGGTATGGAACGTCAGTAGTTGGTATGGAACGTCAGTAGTAGGTAGGGAACGTCAGTAGTGGGTATGGAACATAAGTAGTGGGTATGGAGCATCAGTAGTGGGTATGGAACATCAGTAGTGGGTATGGAACCTCAGTAGTGGGTAGGGAACGTCAGTAGTGGGTAGGGAACGTAACTAGTGGGCATGGAACGTTAGTAGTGGGTATGGACGGTCAGTAGTGGGTATGGAACGTTAGTAGTGGGTATGGAACGTTAGTAGTAGGCATGGAACGTCAGTAGTGGGTATGGAACGTCAGTAGTGGGTATGAAACGTCAGTAGTGGGTATGGAACGTCAGCAGTGGGTATGGAACGTCACTAGTGGGTTTGGAACGTCAGTAGTGGGCATGGAACGTCAGTAGTGGGTATGGAACGTCAGCAGTGGGTATGGAACGTTAGTTGTGGGTATGGAACGTTAGTAGTGGGTATGGAACGTCAGTAATGGGTATGGAATGTCATTAGTGGGTATGGAACGTCAGTAGTGGGTATGGAACGTTAGTGGGTATGGAACGTTAGCAGTGGGTATGGAACGTTAGCAGTGGGTATGGAACGTTAATAGTGGGTATAGAACGTCAGTAGTGATTAACCCTTTGACTGTTTTGGTCGTAAATATACGTCTTAGGAGGTACAGTGTTTGACGTATATATACTCATAAATTCTAGCGGCTTCAACTCAAGCAGGAGAAAGCTGGTAGGCCCACATGTGAGAGAATGGGTCTGTGTGGTCAGTGTGCACCATATAAAAAAAATCCTGGAGCACGCAGTGCATAATGAGAAAAAAAAACTCCGACCGTTTTTTTAATTAAAATGCCGACTTTGTGGTCTATTATCGTATAGTATTTATGGTTGTATTCTCGTTTTCTTGGTCTCATTTGATAGAATGGAAAACATATTATAGAAATAGAGGTGATTTTGGTTCGTTTTACTATAAAAAGAACCTGGAAATGGAGCTCAAAGTAGGGGAAATGTTTGATTTTTGCCAATGTTCAAAAGTAAACAAATGATGCCATTGTGCAATAAATGTCCAACTAGCCATTCTAATATGCATTCATAAATGGTTGATGTTATTTATACAATTATTACAGTATTGCAGTAGTCTGCATAATAGCAAGTCTTCTATTTTTTGTTTGAATAAAAACTCAAAATAGAAAGCAAGAGTAATATCAGAGGGGCCTGGAGACGTGACTGATGAACAAAGAAAATGTTATTTTAGAGAAAGGAATGTCTGCATTGTTCATTCTGGACCTTATTTTGAAATTGTCATTTTTTAATTTTCGTGAAATTGGCCAAATTGCAAATTTCTGACCACGTTATTTGGTAGTTGAAATCTGTGAATGGGAAGTTTCTTGCGCTCAATTGATAGAAAATATGGAGCTCTAAAGAAATAGCTATGAGTTTGGTCGACTGGAACAATGGAATTAGCCGAAAATAGGGCTCAAAGTGGGCGAAATCGCCGATTTGTAAATATAGTTGAGGTCGCTAACTTCGCGAGAGCGTAATTCCGTCAGTTTTCCATCAAATTTCATTTTTTTTGGTTGTCACTACAATCGGGAAAAGATTCTCTGTAATTTCATAAAATACATATATGTTTTTTTAAATTTTGCGACACCAGGAGACACCTCAGGATTGGGGGTTGTGACAGTCAAAGGATTAAGGAACGTTAGTAGTGGGTATGGAACGTCAGTAGTGATTAAGGAACGTTAGTAGTGGGTAGGTAACATTAATAGTGGGTATGGAACGTCAGTAGTGATTAAGGAACGTTAGTAGTGGGTAGGTAACGTTAATAGTGGGTATGGAACGTCAGTAGTGATTAAGGAACGTTTTGTAGTGGGTAGGTAACGTTAATAGTGGGTATGGAACGTCAGTAGTGATTAAGGAACGTTAGTAGTGGGTAGGTAACGTTACTAGTGGGTATGGAACGTTAACTGCGGGAAGAGAACGTTAATATTGGGTAGAGAACGTCAGTAGTGGGTATGGAACGTCAGTAGTGGGCAAAGGATGTTAGTAGTGGATATGTAGCGTTAGCAGTGGCTATGGAACGTTAGTAGTTGGTATGAAACGTCAGTAGTGGGTATGGAACGTTAGTAGTGGGTATGGAACGTTATTAGTTAGTATGGAACGTCAGTAGTGGGTATGGAAAGTCATTAGTGATTAAGGAACGTTAGTAGTGGGTATGGAACGTAAATAGTTGGTATGGAACGTCAATAGTGGGTATGGAACGTTAGTAGTGGATATGGAACGTCAGTAGTTGGTATGGAACGTCAATAGTGGGTATGGAACGTTAGTAGTGGATATGGAACGTCAGTAGTTGGTATGGAACGTCAGTAGTGGGTATGGACCGTTAGTAGTGGATATGGAACGTCAGTAGTGGATATGGACGGTCAGTAGTGGGCATGGAACGTCAGTAGTGGGTATGGAACGTTAGTAGTGAATATGGAACATTAATAGTGGGTAGGGAACGTTAATAATGAGTATGGAACGTTAGTAGTGGGTATGGAACGTCAGTAGTTGGTATTGAACGTTAGTAGTGGGCATGGAACGCCAGTAGTGGGTATGGAACGTTAGTAGTGGATATAGAACGTCAGTAGTTGGTATGGAACGTCAGTAGTGGGTATGGAACATCAGTAGTGGGTATGGAACATTAGTTGTGAATATGGAACGTTAATAGTGGGTAGGGAACTTTAATAGTGGGTATGGAACGTCAGAAGTGGGACATCAACGTCAATACTGGGCAGGGAACGTCAGTACGGGGCAGGGAACGTTGGTAGTGGGCAGGGAACGTCAGAACTGGGCAGGGAATGTCAGTACTTTGCAGGGAACGTCAGTAGTGGGCAGAGAACGTCAGTAGTGGGCAGGGAACGTCAGTAGTGGGCAGGGAACGTCAGTAAGTGGGCAGGGAACGTCAGTAGTGGGCAGAGAACGTCAGTAGTGGGCAGAGAACGTCAGTAGTGGGCAAGGAACGTCAGTAATGGGCAGAGAACGTCAGTAGTGGCAGGCAAGCGAACGTCAGTAGTGGGCAAGGAACGTCAGTAGTGGGCAGAGAACGTCAGTAGTGGGCAGAGAACGTCAGTAGTGGGCAAGGAACGTCAGTAGTGGGCAGAGAACGTCAGTAGTGGGCAAGGAACGTCAGTAGTGGGCAGAGAACGTCAGTAGTGGGCAAGGAACGTCAGTAGTGGGCAAGGAACGTCAGTAGTGGGCAAGGAACGTCAGTAGTGGGCAAGGAACGTCAGTAGTGGGCAGAGAACGTCAGTAGTGGGCAGAGAACGTCAGTAGTGGGCAAGGAACGTCAGTAGTGGGCAAGGAACGTCAGTAGTGGGCAAGGAACGTCAGTAGTGGGCAAGGAACGTCAGTAGTGGCAGAGGAACGTCAGTAGTGGGCAAGAACGTCAGTAGTGGGCAAGGAACGTCAGTAGTGGGCAAGGAACGTCAGTAGTGGGCAAGGAACGTCAGTAGTGGGCAAGGAACGTCAGTAGTGGGCAAGGAACGTCAGTAGTGGGCAAGGAACGTCAGTAGTGGGCAGAGAACGTCAGTAGTGGGCAAGGAACGTCAGTAGTGGGCAAGGAACGTCAGTAGTGGGCAAGGAACGTCAGTAGTGGGCAAGGAACGTCAGTAGTGGGCAAGGAACGTCAGTAGTGGGCAAGGAACGTCAGTAGACGTTCCATGTCACAAATTGTGGTTTCAAAAACCTTGAAATTATTTTTCAAAATGTCAAATTGGGTTTCAAAATGTCAAAATGGGTTTCAAAATGTCAAAATGGGGTTTCAAAATGTCAAAATGGGGTTTCAAAATGTCAAAATGGGGTTCAAAATGTCAAAATGGAGTGGTTTCAAAATGTCAAAATGGGGTTTCAAAATGTCAAAATGGGGTTTCAGAATGTCAAAAGGGGTTTCAAAATGTCAAAATGGGTTTTCAAAATGTCAAAATGGGGTTTCAGAATGTCAAAATGGGGTTTCAAAATGTCAAAATGGGGTTTCAGAATGTCAAAATGGGGTTTCAAAATGTCAAAATGGGGTTTCAAAATGTCAAAATGGGTTTCAAAATGTCAAAATGGGGTTTCAAAATGTCAAAATGGGGTTTCAAAATGTCAAAATGGGGTTTCAAAATGTCAAAATGGGGTTTCAAAATGTCAAATTATGGTATCAAAATAATTTCAAAATGGCTTAAGGTTTCAAAATGTCAAAACAGAATTTCAAAATTGGGTTTCTAAGTTTCAAAATTATGTTTCTAAATTTCCAAACAGGTTTTGAACGTCAATGTTAACGTTCAAAAATGTTAATGTTAGTTACAGTTCACGTTCCGAACGTCAGCAGTGGGATAGGAACGTCAGCAGTGGGATAGGAACGTCAGCAGTGGGATAGAACGTCAGCAGTGGGACAGAAACGTCAGCAGTGGGATAGGAACGTCAGCAGTGGGATAAGAACGTCAGCAGTGGGATAGGAACGTCAGCAGTGGGATCAGAACGTCAGCAATGGATCACAATGTCAGCAGTGAGATCAGAACGTCAGAAGTGGGATCAGAACGTCAGCATTGGAATCACAACGTCAGCAGTGGGTACAGAACGTCAGCATTGGAATCACAACGTCAGCAGTGGGTACAGAACGTCAGCTGTGGGATCAGAACGTTAGCAGTGGAATCAGAACGTCAGCAGTGGGTACAGAACGTCAACAGTGGGATCAAAACGTCAGGAGTTTAATAAGAACGCCACCAGTGGGATGAGAACATCAGCAATCGGATCAGAACGTCAGCAGTAGGATCACAACATCAGCAGTGGGATCAGGACGTCAGCAGTGGGATCAGAACGTAAGCAATGGGATAAGAACGTCAGCAATGAATCAGAACGTCAGCAGTGGGATCAGAACGTCAGCAGTGGGATCAGAACGTCAGCAGCGGGATCAGAACGTAAGCAATGGGATCAGAACGTAAGCAATGGGATCAGAACGTCAGCAATGGGATCAGAACGTCAGCAATGGGATCAGAACATAAGCAATGGGATCAGAACGTCAGCAATGGAATCAGAACGTCAGCAGTGGGATCAGAACGTCAGCAATAGTATCAGAACGTCAGCAGTGGGCTGAGTGTGACCCTCCAGGTATGACCACTGTGACCCTCCACACTGTGGCCCTGCAGGTGTGGTCCTTGACCCTCCATCTGTGGTCACTGTGACCATCCATGTGTGGTCACTGTGACCATCCATGTGTGGTCACTGTGACCATCCATGTGTGGTCACTGTGACCCTCCGATTGTGGTCACTGTTCCTCTCCAGTTGTGGTCACTGTGGCCCTCCAAGTGGAGTCACCGTAACCCTCCAGGTGTGGTCATGAAGATGTGGTCACTGTGGCCCTGCAGATGTG
This sequence comes from Cherax quadricarinatus, assembly GCF_026875155.1. Taxonomy (NCBI): domain Eukaryota; kingdom Metazoa; phylum Arthropoda; class Malacostraca; order Decapoda; family Parastacidae; genus Cherax; species Cherax quadricarinatus. Next base: position 12,296,202 of record NC_069496.1, read on the forward strand.
GTCACTGACCCTCCATGTGGTCACTGTGACCATCCAGGTTTGGTCACTGTGACCCTCCGAATGTGGTCATTGGCCCTCCAGGTGTGGTCACTGTGGCCCTCCAGGCGTGGTCACTGTGGCCCTCCAGGCGTGGTTACTGTGACCCTCAAGGTGTGATCACTGTGACTCTCCAGGCGTGGTCACTGTGGCCCTCCAGGCGTGGTTACTGTGACCCTCAAGGTGTGATCACTGTGACTCTCCAGGCGTGGTCACTATGGCCCTCCAGATGTGGTCACTGTGACCCTCAAGGTATGGTCACTGTGACCCTCAAGGTATGGTCACTGTGACCCTCCAGGTGTGAGGTTAACACTTCAACTGAAGCCTTATAATTAAGCTGTAAGATCACGGGAGGGGAAGATTGAGGGGAGAGGAAGGAGGAAGAGGGGAGGGGAAGGAGGAAGAGGGGAAGGGAAGGAGGAAGAGGGGAAGGGAAGGAGGAAGAGGGGTGAGAGGGAAGGAGGAAGAGGGGAAAGGAAGGAGGAAGAGGGGAAGGGAAGGAGGAAGAGGGAAGGGAAGGAGGAAGAGGGGAAGGGAAGGAGGGAGAGGGGAAGGGAGGGGTGAAGAGAAGGAGGAAAGGGGAAGGGAAGGAGGAAGAGGGGAAGGGAGGGATGAAGAGGGGAAGGGAGGGTGAAGAGGGGAAGGAGGGGTGAAGAGGGGAAGGGAGGGATGAAGAGGGGAAGGGAGGGGTGAAGAGGGAAGGGAGGGGTGAAGAGGGAAGGGAGGGGTGAAGAGGGAAGGGAGGGGTGAAGAGGGGAAGGGAGGGGTGAAGAGGGAAGGGAGGGGTGAAGAGGGGAAGGGAGGGTGAAGAGGGGAAGGGAGGGGTGAAGAGGGGAAGGGAGGGATGAAGAGGGAAAGGGAGGGATGAAGAGGGGAAGGGAGGGGTGAAGAGGGGAAGGGAGGGATGAAGAGGGGAAGGGAGGATGAAGAGGGTAAGGGAGGGGTGAAGAGGGAAAGGGGAGGGGTGAAGAGGGAAGGGAGGGGTGAAGAGGGGAGGGAGGGGTGAAGAGGGAAGGGAGGGGTGAAGAGGGGAAGGGAGGGGTGAAGAGGGGAAGGGAGGGGTGAAGAGGGGAAGGGAGGGGTGAAGAGGGGAAGGGAGGGGTGAAGAGGTGTCTACGTGTGGTGGGGAAGGAAGGAGCAGAGGGTAGGTTCTTCAACTTAGGTTGCTTAAGTCTGCTGTTGCTGCCCCTGTTCACCTAGCAGGGACGACAGTAGGTGCCTGGGTATTATGTTCACCTAGCAGGGACGACAGTAGGTGCCTGGGTATTATGTTCACCTAGCAGGGACGACAGTAGGTGCCTGGGTATTATGTTCACCTAGCAGGGACGACAGTAGGTGCCTGGGTATTATGTTCACCTAGCAGGGACGACAGTAGGTGCCTGGGTATTATGTTCACCTAGCAGGGACGACAGTAGGTGCCTGGGTATTATGTTCACCTAGCAGGGACGACAGTAGGTGCCTGGGTATTATGTTCACCTAGCAGGGACGACAGTAGGTGCCTGGGTATTATGTTCACCTAGCAGGACGACAGTAGGTGCTTGGGTATTATGTTCACCTAGCAGGGACGACAGTAGGTGCCTGGGTATTATGTTCACCTAGCAGGGACGACAGTAGGTGCCTGGGTATTATGTTCACCTAGCAGGGACGACAGTAGGTGCCTGGGTATTATGTTCACCTAGCAGGGACGACAGTAGGTGCCTGGGTATTATGTTCACCTAGCAGGGACGACAGTAGGTGCCTGGGTATTATGTGTACTGAGGTAAACGTTTAGCCTGCCAGTGGCATCTTCAGTCCGAACACATCGACTCCAGGCTGAGGGACTGATCACCTCGAACACCTTATCTTCCTGTTACTCTCTGTATGGGACTGAAGAAGCCACTGGCTGGCGAAACGTTTTCCAAATAAACATTCCGAAATAATTTCCACTAAGATCCTTAGGTTCTTGACTAGTATATCCCACAGTACCTAACACCCAGGCACCTACTATACTCCCTGTTTAGTGAACAGGGGCAGCAAGGGATAAGGAGACCTAATGACCTGAAGAAGATAATCGGTGTTCCTGAAATCAGACGATTTAAGGAACGCCTGTGTTCAACACCAAAGATGAACATCAAAATGGTATACAATACCGACAGGTTGGTAGGTAAGACACATAGGCAACAGTTAGGCAACTTTATTCCGAAACGTTTCGCCTACACAGTAGGCTTCTTCAGTTGAATACAGAAAGTAGGCAGGAACAGTAGATGTGAAGACGATGTAATCAGTCTATCACCCTTGAAGTCGTAGAATTGGAGGTTGAGGGACTGACAACCTCCAATTCTACGACTTCAAGGGTGATGGACTGATTACGTCTTCACATCTACTGTTCCTGCCTACTTTCCGTATTCAACTGAAGAAGCCTACTGTGTAGGCGAAACGTTTCGGAATAAAGTTGCCTAACTGTTGCCTATGTGTCTTACCTACCAACACCAAAGGTGCAAGAATTATCTCCTGGAAAGTCACTGAGTACCGCAGGGTCCAGTAACATAAATAACAGAAAGAGGCACAATACCATGACTGGAACGATACACAAATTTGTGTACCAGTAACATAACTTATCTGTATATCTAACAATTTCAACCGGAACAACGGCTGCTAAGACATAGTTGAAGCCGAATATGGCACTGGTATACAGTATCGACATGCTGATAAGACATGTGCCAACAGTTAGGTATCTTTATTCCGAAACGTTGCCCCTACCCAGCAGACTTCTCGGTGTATATACACTGAGAGAGCTACACTTCTCGGTGTATATACACTGAGAGATCTACACTTCTCGGTGTATATACACTGAGAGAGCTACACTTCTCGGTGTATATACACTGAGAGAGCTACACTTCTCGGTGTATATACACTGAGAGATCTACACTTCTCGGTGTATATACACTGAGAGAGCTACACTTCTCGGTGTATATACACTGAGAGATCTACACTTCTCGGTGTATATACACTGAGAAATGCACACTTCTCGGTGTATATACACTGAGAGATTACACTTCTCGGTGTATATACACTGAGAGATTACACTTCTCGGTGTATATACACTGAGAGATTACACTTCTCGGTGTATATAATACTAATATCTTTATTTCTAAATGTACATGTACAAGGTATACAGATATAGCTAATGTAGTAACACCGGAACTAGAGTACTGCAGCAAATTGTTAGTAGACAACAAACTATCATTACACCTCGGGAAAACTGAAGTCATTCTCTTTGGCACGAAACATAAAACTGAGAAGGGTAAATAACTTTAATGTCCAGTGTAATGGGGAACCCATCACTTTGGTTTCCTCAGTAAAATATCTGGGAATCCCCTTTGACCCATGCATGTCAGGAGAACTGATAGGGGAGTGTAGTAAGGAAAGCGAATGCTAGACTGAAGTTCCTCTACAGAGAAGCACAGTGTCTACCTACTGAGACACAGTGTCTACTTACTGAGACACAGTATTTACCTACTGAGACACAGTGTCTACCTACTGAGACACAGTGTCTACCTACTGAGACAGTGTCTACCTACTGAGACACAGTGTCTACTTACTGAGACACAGTATTTACCTACTGATACACAGTGTCTACCTACTGAGACACAGTGTCTACCTACTGAGACACAGTGTCTACCTACTGAGACAGTGTCTACCTACTGAGACACAGTGTCTACTTACTGAGACACAGTATTTACCTACTGATACACAGTGTCTACCTACTGAGACACAGTGTCTACCTACTGATACACAGTGTTTACCTACTGAGACACAGTGTCTACCTACTGAGACACAGTGTCTACCTACTGAGACAGTGTCTACCTACTGAGACACAGTGTCTACCTACTGAGACACAGTGTCTACCTACTGAGACACAGTGTCTACTTACTGAGACACAGTATTTACCTACTGAGACACAGTGTCTACCTACTGAGACACAGTGTCTACCTACTGAGACACAGTGTTTACCTACTGAGACACAGTGTCTACCTACTGAGACAGTGTGTAACTACTGAGACACAGTGTCTACCTACTGAGACACAGTGTCTACCTACTGAGACACAGTGTCTACCTACTGAGGCACAGTGTCTACCTACTGAGACACAGTGTCTACCTACTGAGACACAGTGTCTACCTACTGAGACACAGTGTCTACCTACTGAGACACAGTGTCTACCTACTGAGACACAGTGTCTACCTACTGAGACACAGTGTCTACCTACTGAGACATAGTGTCTACCTACTGAGACACAGTGTCTACCTACTGAGACACAGTGTCTACCTACTGAGGCACAGTGTCTACCTACTGAGACACAGTGTGTACCTATTGAGACACAGTGTCTACCTACTGAGACAGTGTCTACCTACTGAGACACAGTGTCTACCTACTGAGACACAGTGTCTACCTACTGAGACACAGTGTCTACCTACTGAGACAGTGTCTACCTACTGAGACACAGTGTCTACCTACTGAGGCTCACAGGACCCTATGTCTAGCCCTTATACAGTGTCATATGGACTACGTTTGCTACTCTGCCTTGACACAAAAACTGAAAGATAGACTACAAATCAGCCAGAACAATATGGTAAGATTCATCCTGGATCTGAGTCCGAGAGAACATGTAGGCCTGGGTCTAAGAGAACATGTAGGCCTGGGTCTAAAAGAACATGTAGGCCTGGGTCTAAGAGAACATGTAGGCCTGGGACTAAGAGAATATGTAGGCCTGGGTCTAAGAGAACATGTAGGCCTGGGTCTAAGAGAACATGTAGGCCTGGGTACAAGAGAACATGTAGGCCAGGGTACAAGAGAACATGTAGGCCTGGGTCTAAGAGAACATGTAGGCCTGGGTCTAAAAGAACATGTAGGCCTGGGTCTAAGAGAACATGTAGGCCTGGGTCTAAGAGAACATGTAGGCCTGGGTCTAAAAGAACATGTAGGCCTGGGTCTAAGAGAACATGTAGGCCTGGGTCTAAGAGAACATGTAGGCCTGGGTCTAGAGAACATGTAGGCCTGGGTCTAAGAGAACATGTAGGCCTGGGTACAAGAGAACATGTAGGCCTGGGTCTAAGAGAACATGTAGGCCTGGGTCTAAGAGAACATGTAGGCCTGGGTACAAGAGAATATGTAGGCCAGGGTACAAGAGAACATGTAGGCCTGGGTCTAAGAGAACATGTAGGCCAGGGTACAAGAGAACATGTAGGCCAGGGTACAAGAGAACATGTAGGCCAGGGTACAAGAGAACATGTAGGCCAGGGTACAAGAGAACATGTAGGCCTAGGGTACAAGAGAACATGTAGGCCAGGGTACAAGAGAACATGTAGGCCAGGGTACAAGAGAACATGTAGGCCAGGGTACAAGAGAACATGTAGGCCAGGGTACAAGAGAACATGTAGGCCAGGGTACAAGAGAACATGTAGGCCAGGGTACAAGAGAACATGTAGGCCAGGGTACAAGAGAACATGTAGGCCAGGGTACAAGAGAACATGTAGGCCAGGGTACAAGAGAACATGTAGGCCAGGGTACAAGAGAACATGTAGGCCTGGGTCTAAGACAGTAGGCAGGTACAAGAGAACATGTAGGCCAGGGTACAAGAACAGTGCAGGACAGAGACATGTAGGCCAGGGTACAAGAGGAACATGTAGGCCAGGGTACAAGAGAACATGTAGGCCAGGGTACAAGAGAACATGTAGGCCAGGGTACAAGAGAACATGTAGGCCTGGGTCTAAGAGAACATGTAGGCCAGGGTACAAGAGAACATGTAGGCCAGGGTACAAGAGAACATGTAGGCCTGGGTCTAAGAGAACATGTAGGCCAGGGTACAAGAGAACATGTAGGCCAGGGTACAAGAGAACATGTAGGCCAGGGTACAAGAGAACATGTAGGCCAGGGTACAAGAGAACATGTAGGCCTGGGTCTAAGAGAACATGTAGGCCAGGGTACAAGAGAACATGTAGGCCAGGGTACAAGAGAACATGTAGGCCTTATTCTAAGAGAACATGTAGGCCTGGGTACAAGAGAACATGTAGATCTGGATAAATTACAACAACTGGATATGCTGAATGTTGAAGACAGAGTAAAACAACTGAAGTTAAATCTTGCTGCTAATTTTGTCAAGTGTGGGAACCAAAGCAACTACATAACTAGGGGGAGAGAAGACAAGTTTGTGGTAGCCACAGTCAGTGTCAAGTGTGGGAACCAAAGCAACTACATAACTAGGGGGAGAGAAGACAAGTTTGTGGTAGCCACAGTCAGTGTCAAGTGTGGGAACCAAAGCAACTACATAACTAGGGGGGAGAGAAGACAAGTTTGTGGTAGCCACAGTCAGTGTCAAGTGTGGGAACCAAAGCAACTACAATAACTAGGGGGGAGAGAAGACAAAGTTTGTGGTAGCCACAGTCAGTGTCAAGTGTGGGAACCAAAGCAACTACATAACTAGGGGGAGAGAAGACAAGTTTGTGGTAGCCACAGTCAGTGTCAAGTGTGGGAACCAAAGCAACTACATAACTAGGGGGAGAGAAGACAAGTTTGTGGTAGCCACAGTCAGTGTCAGTGTGGGAACCAAAGCAACTACATAACTAGGGGGAGAGAAGACAAGTTTGTGGTAGCCACAGTCAGTGTCAAGTGTGGGAACCAAAGCAACTACATAACTAGGGGGAGAGAAGACAAGTTTGTGGTAGCCACAGTCAGTGTCAAGGCTTCAAACACCTTGTATTGTACAGCAATAAAGGAATGGAACAGACTGCCTGCACATGTTAAAGTCAGTCATAACATGAACCAGTTCAAGAAGACAACCGTAAGGTACCTAATGAATGTAGCCACAGAAAGGTACCTAATGAATGTAGCCACAGAAAGGTACCTAATGAATGTAGCCACAGAAAGGTACCTAATGAATGTAGCCACAGAAAGGTACCTAATGAATGTAGCAACAGAAAGGTACCTAATGAATGTAGCCACAGAAAGGTGCCTAATGAATGTAGCCACAGAAAGGTACCTAATGAATGTAGCCACAGAAAGGTACCTAATGAATGTAGCCACAGAAAGGTACCTAATGAATGTAGCCACAGAAAGGTACCTAATGAATGTAGCCACAGAAAGGTACCTAATGAATGTAGCCACAGAAAGGTACCTAATGAATGTAGCTACAGAAAGGCAGAATGTTTTTTGATTATTTTAGCTAACACACATGGAAATATAAATAATTAATTTGACCTTATTTGTAGTATATCTCCTTTATACTATGATAATAAGGTATTAAAAGGACCCCAATGGAAGTAAGTCACTTAGACTTTTTGTGTTATCCCAGGTTGTCTACACATATGCTGCTATGTATGATAATCTATGTAACTGTATTTATGTATACCTGAATAAACTTACTTACAGACCATAGCTGACATCAGTGACATGGTACTGTATAGAAAGTAGCTTGTTATGCTGAGCATTTCCCGCAAATTAGTTCAGTTTTGTCCCAGGATGCGACCCACACCAGTCCACTAACACCCAGGTACCCATATTACTGATGGTGAACAGACAACCGGTGTAAGGAAACACGCCCAATGTTTCTACCCTTACCAGGAATCGAACCCTCTCACTCCTTGGTATATATACACAGAGATGTACACTCCTCGGTGTATATACACTGAGAGATATACACTTCTCTCGGAATATCGCGCAGACCAACTAAATGACATTAGTACAAATCGCATAGAATTCACTCAGCACCTGGACCAGATTCATGGAATTCCTATTTATAAGCAAAAAAAAAAAAAACGGCAAATTTACATTAGCATGAGCCCTAGATCTAGGTGAAATACCAGACATAGTTCCTTAGCATTAGGGAGGTAGTTGAGCACTAGCTAAAAATTACAGACAATTATCCCTAATTTCCTACATCATAACAAACTTGGAAAGGGTGATCAGATGTCAGATTAGAAACTCCATGGAACTGCACAATCTTCATAACCCAAACCAGCATTGTTTCAGAACTGGACGATCATATCACAGCTGCTGAACTACTATCACAAAAATACTGATTTTTTGCAAAAGCGCTCGACAAATGTGGTCATGGCGTGATAGCACACAAAATGAGGGCCATATGCACTTACGGGGAAGGTAGGCAGATGGATTTTTCGGGTTCCTAACACACAGAACACAAAAAGTAGTAGTAAGCAGAGCAAAATTAAGCATCAGCGAGGTAAAACGTTAAATTCCACAAGGTACTGTCCTGGCACCTCTGCTGTTTCTCATCGTCGTATAGCAAACAGATAAAAACACCCGTCACAGTTTTGTATCATCATTTACAGATGACACTAAAATAAGCATGAAAGTCACTACGGTAGAAGATATTGAAAAATTGTAGGAACATATAAGCAGTGTTTTCCAGTGGGCAGTGAAGAACATATTCAGTGGTGATAAATTCCAGCTGCTTAGGTATGGAAAGAATGAAGAACACAGAAGGAACACTATATACAGAACTTAAGAGGATCGTCAGACAAAACGAAAGGGACACGTGAAAGACTTGGAAATAATTATGTCAGCTGACCTTTTTTTCAAAGAACACAATAAGACAAAGGTCATGACAGTCAGGAGGATGACGGGATGTGTAATGAGAACCTTCAAAACAAGGGAAATAATGTCAGTAGGACCCTAATGGAAATAAGTCACTTTGTCTGACTTTTTTTTGGGTTATCCCAGGTTCTCTACACACATACTGCTATGTATGATAATCTATGTAACTGTATTTGTGTATACCTGAATAAACTTACTGACTTCTAAAATAATTTGCTCTCTCTCACTTGGAATATTGCTCAGTGTTGACGGCCCAGTTGAGGACAGGAGAAATATCAGAGCTGGAACAGATACAGAGATCGTTTACGGCCTGCATATGCCAGTATGTGGAGCGGCGTAGAGATACGTGATAATATATGTGATGTGATGAATGGTTTGAAAAACCGACAAGTTGTAGATTGAGACACTTATGCAACATATGGGAATCTTTATTCAGGAAACTTCATCAGTCCAATACTTTGTATTGGACTGATGAAGCCACTGTGTGGCGAAACGTTTCCTGAATAAAGGTTCCCATATGTTGCATAAGTGTCTCAATCTACAACATGATAATATATACCTGGAAAGTACGTGAAGGCCTGGTCACAAATCTGTACACTGCCATAACAACATACTGGAGTGAGAGATATAGATGGAAGTGCAAAATAAACCCAATGAAAAGCAGTGGTGCAGTAAGCACAATAAGGGAACACTGTATCAACATCCGTGACCCCAGATTATTCAACATCTTGTACCCAGCTCTGTGCACACTACGAGAGTTATATTCCATATTCCTGAGAACTCTGTGTACACGTCATGACTTCTGAGATCTAATCAAAATCTAAAATCTAATCTTCTGAGAACTGCATAGTTATTGCACAGAGTTCATAGATGACGATATATCCAAAAAAAAAGATTGAAAAATCTTTAAAACTGTCTATAACACATTTTATAATATTAGGAAAAGAGAACAAGGAGCCATACTCAGCTGAGAATATTATGGTTCTGCTGTATCAACAGAACAAGGAGCCATACTCAGCTGAGAATATTATGGTTCTGCTGTATCATCAGAACAAGGAGCCATACTCAGCTGAGATATTATGGTTCTGCTGTATCATCAGAACAAGTAGCCATACTCAGCTGAGAATATTATGGTTCTGCTGTATCAACAGAACAAGTAGCCATACTCAGCTGAGAATATTATGGTTCTGCTGTATCATCAGAACAAGGAGCCATACTCAGCTGAGAATATTATGGTTCTGCTGTATCATCAGAACAAGTAGCCATACTCAGCTGAGAATATTATGGTTCTGCTGTATCAACAGAACAAGGAGCCATACTCAGCTGAGAATATTATGGTTCTGCTGTATCAACAGAACAAGGAGCCATACTCAGCTGAGAATATTATGGTTCTGCTGTATCATCAGAACAAGGAGCCATACTCAGCTGAGAATATTATGGTTCTGCTGTATCAACAGAACAAGGAGCCATACTCAGCTGAGAATATTATGGTTCTGCTGTATCAACAGAACAAGGAGCCATACTCAGCTGAGAATATTATGGTTCTGCTGTATCAACAGAACAAGGAGCCATACTCAGCTGAGAATATTATGGTTCTGCTGTATCAACAGAACAAGGAGCCATACTCAGCTGAGAATATTATGGTTCTGCTGTATCAACAGAACAAGGAGCCATACTCAGCTGAGAATATTATGGTTCTGCTGTATCATCAGAACAAGGAGCCATACTCAGCTGAGAATATTATGGTTCTGCTGTATCATCAGAACAAGGAGCCATACTCAGCTGAGAATATTATGGTTCTGCTGTATCATCAGAACAAGGAGCCATACTCAGCTGAGAATATTATGGTTCTGCTGTATCAACAGAACAAGGAGCCATACTCAGCTGAGAATATTATGGTTCTGCTGTATCAACAGAACAAGGAGCCATACTCAGCTGAGAATATTATGGTTCTGCTGTATCATCAGAACAAGGAGCCATACTCAGCTGAGAATATTATGGTTCTGCTGTATCATCAGAACAAGTAGCCATACTCAGCTGAGAATATTATGGTTCTGCTGTATCAACAGAACAAGTAGCCATACTCAGCTGAGAATATTATGGTTCTGCTGTATCATCAGAACAAGGAGCCATACTCAGCTGAGAATATTATGGTTCTGCTGTATCATCAGAACAAGTAGCCATACTCAGCTGGAGAATATTATGGTTCTGCTGTATCAACAGAACAAGGAGCCATACTCAGCTGAGAATATTATGGTTCTGCTGTATCAACAGAACAAGGAGCCATACTCAGCTGAGATATTATGGTTCTGCTGTATCATCAGAACAAGGAGCCATACTCAGCTGAGAATATTATGGTTCTGCTGTATCAACAGAACAAGGAGCCATACTCAGCTGAGAATATTATGGTTCTGCTGTATCAACAGAACAAGGAGCCATACTCAGCTGAGAATATTATGGTTCTGCTGTATCAACAGAACAAGGAGCCATACTCAGCTGAGAATATTATGGTTCTGCTGTATCAACAGAACAAGGAGCCATACTCAGCTGAGAATATTATGGTTCTGCTGTATCAACAGAAACAAGGAGCCATACTCAGCTGAGAATATTATGGTTCTGCTGTATCATCAGAACAAGGAGCCATACTCAGCTGAGAATATTATGGTTCTGCTGTATCATCAGAACAAGGAGCCATACTCAGCTGAGAATATTATGGTTCTGCTGTATCATCAGAACAAGGAGCCATACTCAGCTGAGAATATTATGGTTCTGCTGTATCAACAGAACAAGGAGCCATACTCAGCTGAGAATATTATGGTTCTGCTGTATCATCAGAACAAGGAGCCATACTCAGCTGAGAATATTATGGTTCTGCTGTATCATCAGAACAAGGAGCCATACTCAGCTGAGATATTATGGTTCTGCTGTATCAACAGAACAAGGAGCCATACTCAGCTGAGAATATTATGGTTCTGCTGTATCATCAGAACAAGGAGCCATACTCAGCTGAGAATATTATGGTTCTGCTGTATCATCAGAACAAGGAGCCATACTCAGCTGAGAATATTATGGTTCTGCTGTATCAACAGAACAAGGAGCCATACTCAGCTGAGAATATTATGGTTCTGCTGTATCATCAGAACAAGGAGCCATACTCAGCTGAGATATTATGGTTCTGCTGTATCATCAGAACAAGGAGCCATACTCAGCTGAGAATATTATGGTTCTGCTGTATCAACAGAACAAGGAGCCATACTCAGCTGAGAATATTATGGTTCTGCTGTATCATCAGAACAAGGAGCCATACTCAGCTGAGAATATTATGGTTCTGCTGTATCATCAGAACAAGGAGCCATACTCAGCTGAGAATATTATGGTTCTGCTGTATCAACAGAACAAGGAGCCATACTCAGCTGAGAATATTATGGTTCTGCTGTATCATCAGAACAAGGAGCCATACTCAGCTGAGAATATTATGGTTTGCTGTATCATCAGAACAAGTAGCCATACTCAGCTGAGAATATTATGGTTCTGCTGTATCATCAGAACAAGGAGCCATACTCAGCTGAGAATATTATGGTTCTGCTGTATCATCAGAACAATGAGCCATACTCAGCTGAGAATATTATGGTTCTGCTGTATCATCAGAACAAGTAGCCATACTCAGCTGAGAATATTATGGTTCTGCTGTATCAACAGAACAAGGAGCCATACTCAGCTGAGAATATTATGGTTCTGCTGTATCAACAGAACAAGGAGCCATACTCAGCTGAGAATATTATGGTTCTGCTGTATCAACAGAACAAGGAGCCATACTCAGCTGAGAATATTATGGTTCTGCTGTATCATCAGAACAAGGAGCCATACTCAGCTGAGAATATATGGTTCTGCTGTATCAACAGAACAAGGAGCCATACTCAGCTGAGAATATTATGGTTCTGCTGTATCATCAGAACAAGGAGCCATACTCAGCTGAGAATATTATGGTTCTGCTGTATCAACAGAACAAGGAGCCATACTCAGCTGAGAATATTATGGTTCTGCTGTATCAACAGAACAAGGAGCCATACTCAGCTGAGAATATTATGGTTCTGCTGTATCAACAGAACAAGGAGCCATACTCAGCTGAGAATATTATGGTTCTGCTGTATCAACAGAACAAGGAGCCATACTCAGCTGAGAATATTATGGTTCTGCTGTATCATCAGAACAAGGAGCCATACTCAGCTGAGAATATTATGGTTCTGCTGTATCAACAGAACAAGGAGCCATACTCAGCTGAGAATATTATGGTTCTGCTGTATCAACAGAACAAGGAGCCATATCAGCTGAGAATATTATGGTTCTGCTGTATCAACAGAACAAGGAGCCATACTCAGCTGAGAATATTATGGTTCTGCTGTATCAACAGAACAAGGAGCCATACTCAGCTGAGAATATTATGGTTCTGCTGTATCAACAGAACAAGGAGCCATACTCAGCTGAGAATATTATGGTTCTGCTGTATCAACAGAACAAGGAGCCATACTCAGCTGAGAATATTATGGTTCTGCTGTATCATCAGAACAAGTAGCCATACTCAGCTGAGAATATTATGGTTCTGCTGTATCAACAGAACAAGGAGCCATACTCAGCTGAGAATATTATGGTTCTGCTGTATCAACAGAACTTTCTTGATACTCCTTCTCTACTTTGATTCTTTAAAATCAAAGTTGTATTTAAAAAGTTTGATGTCATCAAAAATATTTCATTGAGAAATTCCCCTAAAATACTGACGTCTGTCTACAAAAATTTCCCGTACAAAATACTGACGGCTGTCTACAAAAATTCCCTGTACAAAATACTGACGGCTGTCTACAAAAATTCCCTGTACAAAATACTGACGGCTGTCTACAAAAAATCCCTGTACAAAATACTGACGGCTGTCTACAAAAATTCCCTGTACAAAATACTGACGGCTGTCTACAAAAATTCCCTGTACAAAATACTGACGGCTGTCTACAAAAAATCCCTGTACAAAATACTGACGGCTGTCTACAAAAAATCCCTGTACAAAATACTGACGGCTGTCTACAAAAATTCCTGTACAAAATACTGACGGCTGTCTACAAAAAAATCCCTGTACAAAATACTGACGGCTGTCTACAAAAAATCCCTGTACAAAATACTGACGGCTGTCTACAAAAATTCCCTGTACAAAATACTGACGGCTGTCTACAAAAAATCCCTGTACAAAATACTGACGGCTGTCTACAAAAATTCCCTGTACAAAATACTGACGGCTGTCTACAAAAAATCCCTGTACAAATACTGACGGCTGTCTACAAAAATTCCCTGTACAAAATACTGACGGCTGTCTACAAAAAATCCCTGTACAAAATACTGACGGCTGTCTACAAAATTCCCTGTACAAAATACTGACGGCTGTCTACAAAAAATCCCTGTACAAAATACTGACGGCTGTCTACAAAAATTCCCTGTACAAAATACTGACGGCTGTCTACAAAAATTCCCTGTACAAAATACTGACGGCTGTCTACAAAAATTCCCTGTACAAAATACTGACGGCTGTCTACAAAAAATCCCTGTACAAAATACTGACGGCTGTCTACAAAAATTCCCTGTACAAAATACTGACGGCTGTCTACAAAAATTCCCTGTACAAAATACTGACGGCTGTCTACAAAAATTCCCTGTACAAAATACCGACGGCTGTCTACAAAAATTCCCTGTACAAAATACTGACGCTGTCTACAAAAATTCCCTGTACAAAATACTGACGGCTGTCTACAAAAATTCGCTGTACAAAATACCGACGGCTGTCTACAAAAATTCCCTATACAAAATACTGACGGCTGTCTACAAAAATTCGCTGTACAAAATACCGACGGCTGTCTACAAAAATTCCCTGTACAAAATACTGACGCTGTCTACAAAAATTCCCTGTACAAAATACTGACGGCTGTCTACAAAAATTCCCTGTACAAAATACTGACGCTGTCTACAAAAATTCCCTGTACAAAATACTGACGGCTGTCTACAAAAATTCCCTGTACAAAATACTGACGGGCTGCATCTGCTCTGTTGCCACCTCCCTAGTTAAGAACGATAATAAATTTGTTGAGTTAGGCATAAGAATTAACAACTGGGCGTCTACACTGCTAACTGAATTGTTTGCAATCCTAATGGCGCTAAAGCTAACCTATGACACTGAGCTTGACTCTATCATCATTACTGATTCTATGTCATCATTGAAGGCTCTTGACTCATATAATGACTCCAACAACATGCTCATTGGGGAAGCCAGGTATAGATACTCAAAAATTAGGGACAAAGGAATTAATGTACAATTGCTATGGATCCCATCACACATTGGATTACTCCTTCATGATAAAGCTGATATGTTAGCCAAGAAGAGTATCCAGAAGGAGAACGTAGAATATAACTTCGGTATAACTGTGTCTAGCATTAGGAATAATATTAGGAGAGAAGTAAATAATGAAGATGATTGTTATAGGAATGCAGTTAGAAGCCTGAGTAGATCTATAACCCACTATGATAACATGAACGTAGATAAGTATGTTTATGGAGCAACTTGCAATGTGAACAGACTGACTGATGTTGTAGTGGCCAGGCTTAGGCTTGGTTACAAGTACTGACTGATGTTGTAGTGGCCAGGCTTAGGCTTGGTTACAGGTACTGACTGATGATGTAGTGGCCAGGCTTAGGCTTGGTTACAAGTACTGACTGATGTTGTAGTGGCCAGGCTTAGGCTTGGTTACAAGTACTGACTGATGTTGTAGTGGCCAGGCTTAGGCTTGGTTACAAGTACTGACTGATGATGTAGTGGCCAGGCTTAGGCTTGGTTACAGGTACTGACTGATGATGTAGTGGCCAGGCTTAGGCTTGGTTACAAGTACTGACTGATGATGTGGTGGCCAGGCTTAGGCTTGGTTACAAGTACTGACTGATGATGTAGTGGCCAGGCTTAGGCTTGGTTACAAGTACTGACTGATGATGTAGTGGCCGGCTTAGCTTGGTTCAAGTAATTTGGCAGTTTGGGGGGGACCACGATGATGATCAAATAAATGTAAATTAGTGATCAGGCATATGGGCACTCTCTTGAACATATGTACTTAATTGCCCCCTTATTTAGGAAAACAGAGAGACAGTTTAAACCCATGTGACATGTCAGTATCTTATTAATGAAAATAAGATACCCGATATTAAGCAAATTTCCTAATTTGTTTTAACAGATAAGTAACTATAGTAGTAGATATAAATTATTGTATTTTAGTTACCCTTTGGGGCTAGTTCCTAGGCCCTTTTGTGTATCCTATGCCTGCGTACCGTCCCCAGGGTGGATATGAGGTGCACAATAAATGGTCGGTGGGGAAAATTAATCTAAAACTGACGGTATCACAAAAATCCCTGTTTTAAAAATGACGGTGTCTACAAAAACCCCGTACACAATACGACGGCTGTCTCCAAAAATCCCTGTACAAAATACTGCGGCTGTCAAAAAAATCCCCGTACAAATTTTATGACGGCTGTCTACAAAATCCCTGTACAAAATTGGGGCTGTCTCAAAAATCCCTGTAAAAAATATGACGGTGTCTAAAAAATTTTCCCCCCCTGTACAAAATACGGGGACGGCTGTCTAAAAAAATTCCCCTTTAAAATATGACGGCTGTCTACAAAAACCCCCTTTACAAAATACTGGGCTGTTAAAAAAAATCCCCTGTAAAAATACATTAACCTTTCCCATCATAAAAAAAAAAAAATCTGGCTAAAACAATGTTGGGGAAAAATAAATAAAATCAAAGTCGATTAACCCGTTTAATTATTATTCTCAATGTGAGAAAGATTTTCACGAAATTTAAATTTTTCCCCAAAACATAGTGAGGACAACACAACCAAGTGATTTTAAAAAAAATTTGACTAAACCTAGTCAGGAACATTTGTCCTTTTTCCTGACGCGGGTTTAGTCAGATGAGACCCGCCTTTGGGCTTTTGGTCATCTGACCGGGCCCTTTCCGCTGACTTCCCGGTCCCACCCCTTAAAAAAAATGATATAATTATTTAAAAAATTACATATGCATATATGGGAAGGTGAAGTAAATACCGAACTCTGGGGAGAAATTTTCGGAATTACCCTGAAGTGTTTATACTCTTCTCTGAGGATGAGGTTCCCCAACCAGTAGTGCAGGTGGTGGTACCTTCCTCTCTCTCTCTCTCTCACTCTCTCTCTCTCTCCCCATATATATATATATTTTATATATATATATATATATATATATATATATATATATATATATATATATATATATATATGTCGTGCCGAATAGGCAGAACTTGCGATCTTGGCTTAAATAGCAACGCTCATCTTGCCATATAGGACAAGTGAAAATTTGTGTATGCAATAATTTCGCCAAAATCATTCTGAAACTAACGAAAAAAATATATTTCACTGTGTTTGTTTAGTATTAAAATATTGTAAACAAATCTAAAATATATTTAGTTGGGTTAGGCTAAAATAAATTGTTCTTGTTATAATAAGGTTAGGTAAGTTTTCTAAGATTCTTTTGGTGCAAAATTAAAATTTTTTACATTAAGATTAATGAAAAAAATATATCTTTAAACGTATAAGAGAAAAATTCAGAAAGGACTTAATTTTAAATGAGTTCTTGCTAATTGACCAGTTTTACATATTCGGCACGACATATATATATATATATATATATATATATATATATATATATATATATATATATATATATATATGATTCTATGGATCAATTTGAAACCGGAAATGCTCATGTGTTACTTAGAGGTAGGTATGGATTGCTACGTCTCTTGGCCCTCTTAAGGGTGTCCATCTCCAGCTCCTGGGCCCTTCCAGGATGTGAGGCTATGAGTGCTAGATATCTTGTGCTAAAGCTCCTGGTCCTCTACATGTTTATTATTATTATAATTATTATAATTACTATTATTATTAATATTATTATTATATTTAAAACATTTGGAGGATTACGAGGCTATGAAGTTTGATCCAAGAAAGGGGGGGGGGGAATTAGATTGAATCCCTTGGATCATGAGCCCTTCACTGCCCTTAAAATGTTGATCTCCAGCTCCTGTAACTCTAGGGAAAGTCAAGTTATAGCTTCTAATTCTTTAGAAGGTCGAGGTAGAGTGGCTTGGGCTTGTAGGATACAGGAATACCTTAGGAAGACGTTTCGGTCCGTGGCGAGCCACTGTCAAGTCACAACTGGAGAGTGGAGAAGGCAGTAAGGTCATACGGTCTACGACGTTTCGCTCCAGGACCGACCGAAACGTTATCATAAGCTTCCTCTTCTAAGTGCGGATCCTGAAGTGAAGCACATCTACTTAAAATAATAATAATAATAATAATAATAATAATAATAATAATAATAATAATAATAATAATAATAATAATTATAACTAATAATAATAATATAAATTCTCTTTTTTATATTTTCAACAGGAGTTACTAGCCTGTTGCTTCCGGCATTTTAGTCGCCTCATACGACGCGCATGGCTTACGGAGGACGGATTCTTTTCCACTTCCCCATGGAGAATAGAGGAAATTAAGAAGAACAAGAACTATTAAGAAAAAGAGAAAAAACCTAGATGTTTACTCACCTAGTTGTGGTTGCAGGGGTCGAGTCCAAGCTCCTGGCCCCGCCTCTTCACTGGACACTACTAGGTCACTCTCCCTGAGCCGTGAGCTTTATCATACCTCTGCTTAAAGCTATGACTGGATCCTGCCTCCACTACATCGCTTCCCAAACTATTCCACTTACTGACTACTCTGTGGCTGAAGAAATACTTCCAAACATCCCTGTGATTCATCTGTGTCTTCAACTTCCAAGTGTGTCCCCTTGTTACTGTGTCCAATCTCTGGAACATTCTGTCTTTGTCCACCTTGTCAATTCCTCTCAGTATTTTATATGTTGTTATCATGTCTCCCCTATCTCTCCTGTGATGTGCATGTGTGTAGTGTGACCTAAGTGTAAGTAGAAGTAGCAAGATATATCTGTTATCTTACATGTTTATGAGACAGAAAAAACACACCAGCAATCCTACCAATGTAAAACAAATGCAGGATTCTGTTTCACACTCACTTGGCAGGATGGTAGTACCTCCCTGGGTGGTTGTTGTCTACCAACCTACTACCACAGGATGGTAGTTACCTCCCTGGGTGGTTGTTGTCTACCACTATTACCACAGGATGGTAGTACCTCCCTGGGTGGTTGTTGTCTACCAACCTACTACCACAGGATGGTAGTACCTCCCTGGGTGGTTGTTGTCTACCAACCTACTACCACAGGATGGTAGTACCTCCCTGGGTGGTTGTTGTCTACCAACCTACTACCACAGGATGGTAGTACCTCCATGGGTGGTGTTCTACCAACCTTACTAACCACAGGACGGTAGTACCTCCCTGGGTGGTTGTTGTCTACCAAACCTATAACACAGGTGGTAGTACCTCCCTGGGTGGTTGGTTGTCTAGCCACCTACTACCACAGGATGGTAGTACCTCCTGGGTGGTTTGTTGTTACCAACCTACTACCACAGGATTGTAGTACCTCCCTGGGGATGGTTGATGTACTTACCAACCTACTACCAAGGATGGTTATTACCTCCCTGGGTGTGGTTGATGTACTACCAACCTACTAACACAGGATGTAGTACTCCCTGGGTGGTTGTTGTCTACCAACCTACTACCACAGGATGGTAGTACCTCCCTGGGTGGTTGTTGTCTACCAACCTACTACCACAGGATGGTAGTACCTCCTGGGTGGTTGTTTGTCTACCAACTTACTATCACAGGGATGGTAGTACCTCCTGGGTGGTTGTGGTCTACACAACCTATTACCACAGGATGGTAGTACCTTCCTGGGTGCTTGCTGTCTCAACCTACTACCACATGATGGTATTACCTTCCTGGGTGGTTGTTGTCTACCAACCTACTACCAGGTTAACAGTGATAGAGTGAATGATTTAAGTTTTTCTTTTTCGGGTCACCCTGACTTGGTGGGAGACGGCCGATGTGTTAATAAAAAAATAATTAACATTAACAAAAGTTATAACTAATAATAATAATAATAATAATAATAATATAATAATAATAATAATAATAATAATAATAATAATAACAATAATAATAATAATGCAATTATTTTTGTGCTAAAATGTAATATTTAATATTTCATGACTGGGAGTGTGAGTCAAGCCTTGAAACTGCTGCCGGCTGACTTGCGTTTTCCCTGAGATCAAAACTGCCAAGAATTGCCCACACATGCTCCTTACACAAATAACCCGAACATAAAAGATAGAAGCTTACGACGACGTTTCGGTCCGACTTGGACCATTGACAAAGTCACCACTAACCAGAGGTAAGCAAGCAAAGCAAAACAAAGTTCAGGTAAGTCCCATTGGGATAGAGGGGGAAGATGGGACAGATGGAAGTTTAGCTCTGGAGAGTGGAGTGTTCTTAGTAAGAGAAATAGAGCCAGGGCTTAACCCAGCGCTAAGGCGATCGTGGGGCCAGACTTGAGAAACAGGAATAGCAGGGACTGTTGCATTGGACTTGTGGTAGTTGAAGTCTTGAATCTTGAGTAGTTGATGGTGGTTGTAGTCTACAGCCTACTACCACAGGACGGTAGTACCTCCCTGGGGTTGTTGTTGTCACCAACCTACACCACAGGATGGTAGTACCTCCCTGGGTGGGTTGCTGTCTACAAACTTACTACCACAGGACGGTAGTACCTCCCTGGGTGGTTGTTGTTCTTAACCAACCTACTACCACAGGATGGTAGTACCTCCCTGAGGTGGTTGGTGTCTACCAACACTACTACCACAGGATGGTAGACCTCCCTGGGTGGTTGCTGTCTACCAACTACTACCACAGGGATGGTAGTTAGTACCTCCCTGGGTGGTTGTAGTCTCTTACCAACTACTAACACAGGATGGTAGTACCTCCCTGGGCGGTTGTTGTCTACCAACTTATACAACAGGACGGTTAGTACCTCCCTGGGTGGTTTTGTCTACCAAACTACTTTACCACAGGATGGTAGTACCTCCCATGGGTGGTTGTTGTCTACCAGCCTATACCACAGGACGGTAGTACCTCCCTGGGTGGTTGTTGTCTACCAACCTACTACACAGGATGGTAGTACTCCCCTGGGTGGTTGTTGTCCTACAAACTTTACTACCACAGGACGGTAGTACCTCCCTGTGTGGTTGTTGTTACCAACCTACTACCACAGGATGGTTGTACCTACCTGGGTGGTTGTTGTCTACCAAACCTACATAACACAGGATGGTAGTACCTCCCTGGGTGGGTTGCTTGTCTACCAACCTACTACACAGGATGGTAGTACCTCCCTGGGTGGTTGTTGTCTACCAACCTACTAACACCAGGATGGTAGTACCCCCTGGGCGGTTGTTGTCCTTACCAATTACTACCACAGGTCGGTAGTACCTCCCTGGGTGGTTGTTGTTACCAAACCTACTACCACAGGTGGTTAGTACCTCCCTGGGCGGGTTGTTGTCTACCAACTTACTAACACAGGACGTAGTACCTCCCTGGGTGTTGTCTACCAACCTACTACCACAGGACAGTAGTACCTTCCTGGGTGTTGTTGTCTACCAACCTATACCACAGGTCAGTAGTACTCCCTGGGTGGGTTGTTGTCTACCAACTTACTACCACAGGACGGTAGGACCTCCCTGGGTGGTTGTTGTCTACCAACCTACTACCACAGGTTGGTGACCTCCATGGGTGGTTGTTTACCAACCTACTACCACTGGGAAGGTAGTACCTCCCTGGGTGGTTGTTGTCTACCAACCTACTACCACAGGGACGGTAGTTACTCCCTAGGTGGTTGTTGTCTATCAACCTACTACACACGACGGTAGTACCTCCCTGGGTGGTTGTTGTCTACCAAACCTACTACCACAGGTTGGTAGTACTTCCCTGGGTGGTTGATTGTCTACCACACCTAATACCACAGGATGGTAGTTACCTCCCTGGGTGGGGTTTGCTGTCTACCAACTACTACCACAGGACTGTTAGTACCTCCTGGGTGGTTGTTGGTCTACCAAACTATACCACAGGATGGTAGTACTCCCTGGGTGGGTTGTTGTTACCAACCTACTACCACAGGATAGCTAGTAACCTCCCATGGTGGTGTTGTTTCTACCACCTACTACCACAGGATGGTAGTACCTCCTGGGTGGTTGCCTTGTCTTCTTCCAAACCTACTACCACAGGATGGTAGTACTCCCTGGGTGGTTGTTGTCTACCAACTACTACCACAGGATGGTAGTACCTCCTGGGTGGTTGCTGTCTACCAACCTACTACCACAGGAGGTAGGTACCTCCCTGGGTGGTTGTTGTCTACCAACCTACTGCCAACAGGATGGTAGTACCTCCCTGGGTGGTTGTGTCTACCAACCTACTACCACGGATGGTAGTACTTCCCTGGGTGGTTGTTGTTCTACCAACCTACTACCACAGGATGGTAGTACACTCCCTGGGTGGTTGCTGTCTACCAACCTACTACCACGGATGGTAGTACCTCCCTGGTGGTTGTTTACCAACCTACTACAACAGGGACGGTTGTACCTCCCTGGGGGGTTGTTGTCTACCAACCTACTACCATCGGACGGTAAGTACCTCCCCTAGGTAGGTTGTTGTCTATCAACCTACTACCACACGACGGTAGTACTCCCTGGGTGGTTGTTGTCTTACCACCTACTACCACAGGATTGTTAGTACTTCCCTGGGTGGTTGTTGTCTACCAAAAAAAAACCCTACTACCACAGGATGGTTAGTAGTACCTCCCTGGGTGGTTGTTGTCTACCAACCTACTACACAGGATGGTAGTACCTCCTGGGTGGTTTGTTGTCTACAACCTACTACCACAGGATAGTAGTATCCTACCAGGGTGGTTGTTGTCTACCAACCTAACTACCACAGGATGGTATTACCTCCCTGGGTGGTTGTTGTCTACCAACCTACTACCACAGGGATGGTAGTACTTCCCTTGGGTTAGTTGTTGTCTACCACCTACTACCACAGGATGGTAGTACCTCCCTGGGTGGTTGCTGTCTACCAACCTACTACCACAGGATGGTAGTACCTCCCTGGGTGGTTGTTTTCTACCAAAACCTACTGCCACAGGAGGTTGTACCTCCCTGGGTGGTTGTTATTGTCTACCAACCTACATACCACAGGGATGGTAGTACCTCCCTGTGTGGTTGTTGTTACCAAGCTAACTACCCAGGATGGTAGTACTCCCTGGGTGGTTGTTGTCTACAACCTACTACCACAGGGACGGTAGTACCTCCCCTGGAGTGGTTGTAGTCTACCAACCCTACTACCACAGGATGGTAGTACCTCCCTGGGGTGGTTGTTGTCTACAACCTACTGCCACAGGACGGTAGTACCTCCCTGGGTGGTTGTTGTCTACCAAACTACTTACCACAGGACAGTAGTACCTCCCTGGGTGGTTGTTTGTCTACAACATACTACACAGGATGGTAGTACTCCCTGGGTGGTTGTTTACCAATACTACCACAACGGTAGTACCTCCCTGGGTGGTTGTTGTCTACCAACCTACTACCACAGGACGGTAGTAGTACCTCCCAGGGTTGTGTTGTTGTCTATCAACCTACTACCAAACGACGTAGTACCTCCCTGGGGGTTGTTGTTACCAACTACTACCACAGGACGGTTATAGTACCTCCTGGGAGGTTGCTGTCTACCAACCTAATACCCACGGATGTAGTACCTCCCTGAGGGTGCTGTCTACCAAACCTACTACCACAGGATGGTAGTACCTCCCTGGGTGGTTGCTGTCTACCAACCTACTACCACAGGATGGTAGTACATACCTGGGTGGTTGCTTGTTACCAACCTACTACCACAGGATGATAGTCCCTCCCTGGGTGGTTGTTGTCTACCAAACCTTACTACACAGGGATGGTAGTACCTCCCTGGGTGGTTGTTGCTACCAACCTACTACCACGGATGGTAGTAACCCCCTGGGTGGTTGTTGTCTACCAACTACTACCACAAAAACGGTAAAGTACCTCCTGGGTGGTTGTTGTCTACAAACCTACTACCACAGGATGGGTAGTTACTCCTGAGGTGGTTGTTGTCTGCCAACCTACTACCACAGGACGGTAGTACCCTCCCTGGGATGGTTGTTGTCTACCACTACTACCACAAGGATTGGTTGTACCTCCTGGGTGGTAGTTGTCTACCAACCTACTACCACAGGATGGTAGTACCTCCTGAATGGTTGTTGTTTACCAACCTATACCACAGGACGGTAGTTCCTCCCTGGGTGGGTTGTTGTCTACCAACCTACTACCACAGGATGGTCGTACCTCCCTGGGTGGTTGTTGTTCTAACCAACCTACTACCACAGGACGGTTTAAGTACCTCCCTGGGTGAGTGGTTGTTGTCTACCAACCTACTACCCACAGGACAGTGTACGTCCCTGGGGTGGTTGTTTGTTACCAACCTACTACCACAGGATGGTAAGTACATCCCTGGGGGTTGTTTTACCAACCTACTACCCAGGACGGTAGTCCCTACCTGGGGTGGTTGTTGTCTCCAACTACTACCACAGGAAGGTAGTACTCCCTGGGTGGTTGTTGTCTACCAAACCTACTACCACAGGACGGGCTGCGCTAGTACCTCCCTGGGTGGTTGTTTGTCTACCAACCTACATACCACAGGACGGTAGTACCTCCCTGGGTGGTTGCTGTCTACCAACCTACTACCCCACAGGATGGTTAGTACCTCCTGGGTGGTTGCTGTCTACCAAACCTACTACCACAGGATGTAGTACATCTGGGGTGGTTGCTGTCTACCAAACCTATACCACAGGATGGGATGTACCTCCTGGTGTGGTTGCTTTGTCTTACCAACCTACTACCAAGGATGGTAAGTACCTCCCGGGTTGGTTGTTGTCTACAACTACTACCAGGATGGTAGTAGCTCCCTGGGTGGTTGTTGTCTACCAAACTACTACCACAGGATGGTAGTACCTCCCTGGGTGGTTGTTGTCTTACCAACCTACTAACACAGGACGCGTTAGTACCTCCCTGGGTGAGTTGTTGTCTACCAACCTAGTACACAGGATGGAAGTACCTTCCCTGGGTGGTTGTTGTCTCCAACCTACTACCACAGGACGGTTAGTACCTCCCTGGGTGTGGTTGGTTGTCTGGCAACCTTACTACCACAGGACGGTAAGTACCATCCCTGGGTGGTTGTTGTGTCTACAACTACTACACAGGGATGGTAGTACCTCCCTGGGTGGGTGTTGTCTACACCTACTACCACAGGATGGAGTAACCTCCCGGGCGCTGGTTGTGCTATCAAACCTAATACCAAGGATGGTAGTACCTCCCTGGGTGTTGTTGTCTACCAAACCTACTACCACAAGGATCGTATAGTACCTCCCTGGGTGGTTGTTGCCTACCAACCTACTACAACAGGATGGTAGTACCTCCCTGCGGCGGTTGTCTTACCAACCAACTACCACAGGATGGTAGTACTTCCCTGGGTGTTGGTGTCTATCACCTACTACCCACAGGATGCTAGTACCTCCTGGTGGTTGTTGTCTACCAACCTAATACCACAGGATGGTAGTACCTCCCTGGGTGGTTGTTGCCTACCAACCTACTACCACAGGGGATGGTTTACCTCTGGGCGGTTGTTCTACAACTACTTACCACAGGATGGTAGTACCTCCCAGGGTGGTTGTTTGTCTACCAACCTACTACACAGGATGGTAGTACCTTCCAAGGGCGGTTGTTGTCTACCAACCTACTACCACAGGATGGTTAGAGTTACCTCCTGGGTGGTTTTGTCTACCAACCCTACTTACCACAGGAGGGTTAGTACCTCCCTTGGGTGGTGTTGTCTACCAACCTATTAACACAGAGTCGGTAGTACATCATGGGTGGTTGTTGTCTACCAACCTACCTTACCAAGGACGTAGTGCCTCCCTGGGTGGTTGTTGTCTACCAACCCTTAACTACCACAGGACGGTAGTACATCCTGGGTGGTTGCTGGTCTACCAACCTACTACCAAGGATGGTAGTACCTCCCCTGGGTGGTTGCTGTCTACCCAACCTACTACCAAGGATGGTAGTACATCCCTGGGTGGTTGCTGTCTACCAACCCTACTACCACAGGATGGAGTACCTCCCTGAGTGGTTGCTGTTCTACCAACCTACTTACCACAGGATGGGTAGTACCTCCCTGGGTGGTTGTTGTCTACCAACCTACTACGCACAGGATGGTAGTAGCTCCTGGGTGGTTGTTGTCTACCAACCTACTACCACAGGATGGTAGTACCTCCCTGGTGGTTGTTGTCTACCAACCTACTAACACAGGACGGTAGTACCTCCCTGGGTGGTTGTTGTCTACAAACTAGTTACCGCAGGGATGGAAGTTCCTCCCTGGGTGGTTGTTGTCTACCAACCTACTTCCAACAGGACGGTAGTACCTCCCTGGCGTTGGTTGTTGTCTGGCAACTACTAACCACTGGACGGTTGTACCTCCCTGGGAGGTTGTTTGTCTACCAACCTAACCACAGTGATGCGTAGTACCTCCTGGGTGGTTGTTGTCTACCCAACCTACTACCACAGGATGGTAGTACCTCCACTGGGTGGTTTGTTGTCTATCAACCGACTGTACCACAGGTGGTAGTTACCATCCCTGGGTGGTTGCTGGTCTACCCAACCTACTACCACAGGTGGTAGTACATCCATGGGTTGGTTGCTGTCTACCAACTACGACCACAGGATGGAAGTACCTCCCTGAGTGGTTGCTGTCTACCAACCTACTACCACAGGATGGTTAGTAGTACCTGCCTGGGTGGTTGTTGTGTACCAACCTACTACACAGGATTGGTAGTAGCTCCCTGTGGTGGTTGTTTGTCTTACCAACCTACTACCACAGGATTGGTAGTACCTCCCTGTGGTGGTTGTTGTCTACCAAACTACTACACAGGACGGTAGTACCTCCCTGGGTGGTTGTTGTCTACCAACCTAGTACCACAGGATGGAAGTACTCCTGGTGTGGTTGTTGTCTACCAACCTACTACCACAGGACGGTAGAATTACCTCCCTGGGTGAGTTGTTGTCTGGCAACTACTAACACAGGACGGTAGTACCTCCTGGGTGGTTGTTGTCTACCAACCTACTACCCAGGATGGTAGTACCTCCTGGGTGGTTGTTGTTTTTACCAACCTACTACCACAGGATGGTAGTACCCCCCTGGGTGGGTGTTGTCTATCAACCTACTACCACAGGATGGTAGTACCTCCCTGGGTGGTTGATGTTCTACCAACTACTACCACAGGATCGTAGTACCTTCCTGGGTGGTTGTTTGCCTACCAAACCTTCTACCACAGGTGGTAGTACCTCCCTGGCGTGTTGTCTACCAACCAACTACCACGGATGGTAGTACCTCCCTGGGTGGTTGTTGGTCTATCAACCTACTACCACAGGGGATGGTAGTACCTCCCTGGGTGGTTTTTCTGTCTACCAACCTACTACCACAGGATGGTAGTACCTCCCTGGGTGGTTGTTGCCTACCAACCTACTACCACGGATGGTGTACCTCCCTGGGAGGTTGTTCTACCAACCTACTACCACAGGATGATAGTACCTCCCAGGGGTGGGTTGTTGTCTACCAAACCTACTACCACAGGATGGTAGTTACCTCCAGGGCGGTTGTTGTCTTACCAACCTACTAACACAGGATGGTAGTACCTCCCTGGGTGGTTTTGCTACCAACTACTACCACAGGGAGGGTAGTAAGTACCTCCCTGGGTGGTTGTTGTATACCAACCTTCTACCACAGGCGGTGTACCTCCTGGGTGGTTGTTTGTCTTCTACCAACTCTACCACAGGACGGTTAGTTACCTCCCCTGGGTGGTGTGTGTCTTACCACCTACTACACCCACAGGACGGTTAGTACCTCCCTGGGTGGTTGCTGTCTACCAACCTTTATACCACCAGGGATGCGGGGGTTAGTACCTCCCTGGGTGGTTGCTGTCTACCAACCTACTACCACAGGATGAAGTACCTCCCTGAGTGGTTGCTGTTACCAAACCTACTACCACAGGATGGTAGTACCTCCCTGGGTGGTTGTGTCTCTACAACTATACCCACAGGATGTAGAGTAGCTCTGGGTGGTTGTTGTCTACCAACCTACTACACAGGATGTAGTACCTCCCTGGGTGGTTGTTGTCTACAACCTACTAAACACAGTGAGCGGTAGTACCTCCCTGGGTGGGTTGTCTACCAACCTAGTACACAGGATTGGAAGTACCTCCCTGGGTGGTTGTTGTCTATACCACCATACCACAGTGACGGTAGTACCTCCCTGGTTGGTTGTTGTCTGCATGCCTACTACCACAGGACGGTAGTAACCTCTCGGGGTTGTTGTCTTCCAACCTACTACCACGGATGGTAGTAGTACCTCCCTGGGTGGTTGTTGTCATACCACTACTTACCACGGATGGTAGTACCTCCCTGGGTGTTTGTTGTCTATCAACCTACTACCCCACAGGATGGTAGTACCTCCCTGGGGGTTGTTGTCTACAACCTACTACACGGATCGTTAGTACCTCCCTGGTGGTTGTTGCCTACCAACCTACTACCACAGGATGGTAGTACCCCCTGGGCGGTTGTCTACCAACCAACTACCCAGGGATGGTAGTACCTCCCTGGGTGGTTGTTGTCTATCAAACTACTACCACAGGATGGTAGTACCCCCTGGGTGGTTGTTGTCTACCAACCTACGACCACAGGGATGGTAGTACCTCCCTGGGTAGGTTGTTGCCTACCAAACCTAGACCACAGGATGGTTATAATTAGTACCTCCTGGGCGGTTTGTCTTAACCAACTACTACCACAGGATGGTTAGTGGTAGTACCTCCAGGGTGGTTGTTGTTCTACCAACCTACTACCACAGGATTGTAGTCTCCCTGGGTGGTTTGTTGTCTACCAACCATACTACCACAGGACGGTAGTAACCTCCATGGGTGGTTGTTGTCTACCAACCTACTTACCACAGGGACGGTAGTACCTCCCTGGTGGTTGTTGTTCTACCAACCTACTACCACAGGTGGTTAGTACCTCCCTGGGGGTTTGTTGTTCTACCCAACCTACTACCACAGGACGGTAGTACCTCCCTGGGTGGATGTTGTCTACCAACCTACTACCACCAGGACGGTAGTACCTCCCCTGGGTGGTTGACTGTCTATCAACCTACTTACCAAGGATGGTATTACTCCCATGGGTGGTTGCGTTCTACCAACCTACTACCACAGGATGGTAGTCCAGCCCTGGGTGGTTGCTGTCTACCAAACTACTACCACAGGATGGAAGTACCTCCTGAGTGGTTGCTGCTACCACCTTACTACCAGGATGGTAGTACCTCCTGGGTTGGTTGTTGGTCTACCAACTTATACCAACAGGTGGTAGTAGCTCCCTGGGTGGTTGTTGTCCCTACCAAACTACTACCACAGGATGGTAGTACCTCCTGGGTGGTTGTAGTCTACCAACTACTAACACAGGACGGTTTTACCCCCCTGGGTGGATTGTTGTCTACCAAACCTAGTAACACAGGTTGGAAGTACCTCCTGGGTGGTTGTTGTCCTACCATACCTACTACCACAGGACGGTAGTACATCCCTGGGTGGTTGTTGTCTGGCAACCTACTTACCACAGGACGTAGTACCTCCCTGGGTGGTTGTTGTCTACCAACCTACTACCACAGGATGGTTAGTACCTCCTGGGGGTTGTTGTTACCAAACCTACTACCACAGGATGGTAAGTACCTCCTGGATGGTTGTTGCTATCAACCTACTACCCAGGAGGTAGTACCTCCCTGGGTGGTTTGCTGTCCTACCAACCATACTACCACAGGTATGGTAGTACATCCCTGGGTGTGTGTTGCTGCTCTACCAACCTACTCACAGGATGGAGTACCTCCCTGAGTGGTTGCTGTTCTACCAACCTACTACCACAGGATGGTTAGTACCTCCCTGGGTGGTTGTTGTCTTACCAACCTACTTACCACAGGATGGTAGTAAGTAGCTCCCTGGGTGGTTGTTGTCCTACCAACCTTACTACACAGGATGGTAGTACCCTACCTGGGTGGGTGTTGTCTACCAACCCTACTAACACAGACGGTAGTCCTCCATGGGGTTGGTTGTTTGTCTACCAACCTAGTACCACAGGGATGGAAGTACCCTCCCTGGGTGTGGTTGTTGTCTACCAAACCTACTACCACAGGACGGTAGTACCTCCCTGGGTGGTTGTTGTCTGGCAAACCTACTACCACAGGGTACGGTTAGTACCTCCTGGGTGTTGTTGTCTACCAACCTACTACCACAGGATGGTAGTACCTCCCTGGGTGGTTGTTGTCTACCAACCTACTACCACAGGATGTGTAGTACCTCCCTGGGTGGTTGTTGTCTATCAACTACTACCACAGGATGGTGTACCTCCCTGGGTGGTGTTGTCTACCAACCTACTACCACAGGATCGTAGTACCTCCTGGGTGGTTGTTGCCTACCAACCTACTACCACAGGATGTAGTACCTCCTGGGCGGTTGTCTACCAACCAACTACCACAGGGATGGTAGTACCTCCCTGGGTGGTTGTTGTCTATCAACCTACTACCACAGGATGGTAGTACCTCCCTGGGTGGTTGTTGTCTACCCAACCTATTCCAACAGGATGGTAGTACCTCCCCCTGGGTGGTTGCTTGCCCTACCCAACCCTTATACCACAGGATGGTAGTACCTCCCTGGGCGGTTGTCTACCAACCTACTCCACAGGATGGTGTACCTCCCAGGGTGGTTGTTGTCTACAACCTACACCACAGGATGGTAGTACATCCCAGGGCGAGGTTCGTTGTCTACCAACCTACTACCACAGGATGGTAGTACCTCCCTGGGTGGTTTGTCTACCAACCTACTACACAGGGGGTTTAGTATCTCCCTGGGTGTTGTTGTCTACCAATACTACCCAGGACGGTACGTACCTCCCTGGGTGGTGTTGTCTACCAACTACTACACAGGACGGTAGTACCTCCCTGGGTGGTTGTTGTATACCAACCTATACCACAGGACGGTAGTACCTCCCCTGGTGTGGTTTGCTGCTACCAACCCTACTACCACAGGATGGTAGTACTCCCTGGGTGGTTGGCTGTCTACCACCTACTACCACAGGATGGGCCGTGTAGTACATCCGGGTTGGTTGCTGTTACAACCTACTACCCACAGGATGGAAAGTACCTCCCTGAGTGGTTGCTGTCTACCAACCTACTACCACAGGATTGTAGTACCTCCCTGGTGGTTGTTGTCTATCCAACTACTACCACAGGATGGTAGTAGCTCCTGGGTGGTTGTTGTCTACCAAACCTACTACCACAGGGATGTAGTTACCTCCCTGGGTGGTTGTTGTTCTCCAAACCTACTAACACAGGACGGTGTTGTACCTCCCTGGGTGGTTGTTGTCTACCAACCTAGTACCACAGGATGGAATACCTCCCTGGGTGGTTGTTGTCTACCCACTACTACCACAGGGACGGTAGTTACCTCCCTGGGTGGGTTGTTGTCTGGCAACCTACTACCACAGGACGGTAGTACCTCCCTGGGTGGTTGTGTCTACCACCTATTACCACAGGAATGGTAGTTTATCCCTGGGTGGTGTTGTCTACCAACCTACTTACCACAGGATGGTAGTACCTCCCTGGGGTGGTTGTTGTCTATCAAACCTACTACCTCAGGATGGTAGTCCCCCTGGTGGTTGTTGTCTACCAACTCTACCACAGGATAGTAGTACCTCCCTGGGTGGTTGTTGCCTACAACCTACTACCACAGGATGGTAGTACCTCCCTGGGCCGGTTGTCTACCAACCAACTACCAAAGGATGGTAGTACCTCCTGGGTGGTTGTTGCCTACCAACCTAATTAACACATTTTTGTAGTACCTCCCTGGGCGGTTGTCTACCAACCAATAACCACAGGACGGTCAGTACCTCCCTGGCGTGGTTGTCTACCAACCTACTACCAAGGACCGGTAGTAACTCCCTGGGTGGTTGTTGTCTACCAACCGTACTACCTCAGGACGGTTAGTACCTCCCTTGGTGGTATTGCTGTCTACCAAACCTATACCACAGGATGGTAGTAACCTCCCTGGGTGGTTGCTGTCTACAACCTACTACCACAGGATGGTGTTAGTACATCCCTGGGTGGTTGCTGTCTACAACCTACTACCACAGGATGGAAAGTACCCTCCCTGAGTGGTTTGCTGTCTACCAACCTACTACCACAGGATGGTAGTACCTCCTGGGTGGTTGTTGTCTTACCAACCTACTACCACAGGATGGTAAGTAGCTCCCTGTGTGGTTGTTGTTACCCTCTCCCCTGAATCCACTACCAAGGATGGTAGTACCTCCCTTGGGTGGTTGTTGTCTACCATCCTACGAACACAGGACGGTGTTACCTCCCTGGGTGGTTTTGTCTACCAACCTTGTACCACAGGATGGAGTACCTCCCTGGGGGTTGTTGTCTACCAACCTACTACCACAGGACGGTTGTACTCCCTGGGTGGTTGTTGTCTGGCCAACCTACTACCACAGGACGGTAGTACTCCCTGGGTGGGTTGTTGTGCTACCAACCTACTACCACGGATGGTAGTACCTCCCTGGGTGGTTGTTTGTCTACCAACCTACTACCACAGGATGGTAGTACCTCCCTGGGTGGCGTTGTTGTTATCAACCTACTACCACAGGATGATAGTACCTCCCTGGGTGGTTGTTGGTCTTACAACCTACTACCACAGGATCGTAGTACTCCCTGGGTGTAGTTGCCTACAACCTACTACCACAGGATGGTAGTACCTCCCTGGGCGGTTGTCTACCAACCAAACTACACAGGATGGTAGTACCTCCCTGGGTGGTTGTTTGTCTATCAAACTACTACCACAGGATGGTAGTACCTCCTGGGTGGTTGTGTCTACCAACCTACTACCCACAGGATGTAGTACCTCCTGGGTGGTTTTTGCCTACCAACCTACTACCACAGGATGGTTGTACCTCCTGGGGGATGTCTACCAACCTACTATCCACGGATGGTAGTACTCCCAGGGTGGTTGTTTGTCTACCAACCTAACACCACAGGATGGTTACCTCCCAGGGCTGAGTAGTTGTCTACCAACCTACTACCACAGGATGGTAGTACCTCCTGGGTGGTTTTGTCTACCAAACCTACTACCACAGGAGGGTAGTTACCTCCCTGGTGTGGTTGTGTCTACCAACCTACTGCCACAGGGATGTAGTTACCTCCCTGGGTGGTTGTGTTACCAACCTAACTACCACAGGACGGTAGTACCTCCCTGGGTGGTTGTTGTCTTCCAACTCTGCCACAGGATGGTAGTACCTCCTGGGTGGTTGTTGTCTACCAACTACTGCCACAGGATGGTAGTACCTCCCCCTGGGTGGTTGATGTCTACCAACCTACTACCACGGATCGGGTAGTACCTCCACTGGGTGGTTTTGTCTACCAACCTACATACCACAGGATGGTAGTCCTCCCTGTGGTTGTTGTCTCAACCTACTGCCATAGGATCGGTAGTTACCTCCTGGGTGGTTGCTGTCTACCAACCTACTACACAGGACGGTAGTACTCCCTGGGTGGTTGTTGTCTACCCAACCTACTGCCACAGTGATGGTAGTACCTCCCTGGTGTGGTGTTGTTACCAACCGACTGCACAGGATGGTAGTACCTCCCTGGTGGGTTGCTGTCTACCAATTATACCACAGGATGGTAGTACCTCCTGGGTGGTTCGTTGTCTACCAACTACTGCCACAGGTGGTAGTACCTCCCTGGGGGGTTGTTGTCTACAAACCTACTACCCACAGGATGGTAGTTACCTCCCTGGGTGGTTGTTGTCTACCAACATACTACCATAGGATGGTAGTTACTCACCCCTCGCGCGCTGTGGTTGTTGTTACCAACATACTACCACAGGTGGTAGTACCTCGCTGGGTGGTTGTCTACCAACCTAACTACCACAGGATGGTAGTACCTCCCTGGGGTGGTTGCTGTCTACCAACCTACTACCACAGGTGGTGGTAGTACTCTGGGTGGTTGCTGTTCCAACCTACTACCAAGGATGTTTAGTACCTCCCCTGGTGGTTGTTGTCTACCAACTACTACCACAGGTTGGTAGAGTACCTCCCTGGGTGGTTGTTGTTCTACCAACCTAACTACCACAGGTCGGTAGTACCTCCCTGGGTGGTTGCTGTCTACCAACCTACGTAACACAGGATAGTAGTACCTCCTGGGTGGTTGCTGGTCTTACCAACCTATTACCAAAGGATGGTAGTACCTTCTGGGTGGTTGGTTGTTACCAACCTACTACCACAGGACGGTAGTACCTCCCTGGGTGGTTGTTGTCTACCAACCTACTACCACAGGGGGTAGTACCTCGCTGGGTGGTTGCTGTCTACCAACCTCTACCAACGGATGGTAGTACCTCCTGGGTGGTTGTTGTCTACCAACCTACTTACCACAGGATGGTTGTACCTCTGGGTGGTTGTTGTCTTACCAACCCCTACTACCACAGGATGTAGTAATGTCCTGGCGGTTGTTGTCTACCAACCTATACCACAGGATGGTAGTACCTCCCTGCGTGTGGTTGCTTGTCTACCAACCTACTACCACAGGATGGTAGTAACTCCCTGGGTGGTTGTTGTCTACAAGAAACCTACTACCACAGGATGGTTGTACCTCCATGGATGGTTTGTTTTGTCTACCAACCTACTACCACAGGTGGTAGTACCTCCCTGGGTGGAGGTTGTTGTCTACCAATACTACCACAGGATGGTAGTAACTCCCTGGGTGTGTAGTTGTTACCAACCTACTATCACAGGGATGGTGTACCTCCCTGGGTGGTTGTTGTCTACCAAACACTACCACAGGATGGTTGTACCTCCCTGGGTGGTTGTTGTCTACCAACCTACTACCACAGGATGGTGTACCTCCTGGGTGGTTGTTTTCTATCAACCTAAACTACCACTGGATGGTAGTAGTACCTCCCTGGGTGGTTATTGTCTACCACCTCTACCACAGGACGGTAGTTAGTACCTCCCTGTGGTGGTTGTTGTCTACCAACCTACTACCACAGGATGGTAGTACCTCCCTGAATGGTTGTTGTCTGCCAACCTATACCACAGGACGGTGTACTCCCTGGCGTGGTTGTTGTATCTACCAACCTACTACCACAGGATGGTTAGTACCTTCCCTGGGTGGTTGTTGTCTACCAACCTACTACCACGGATTGTAGTACCCCCCTGGGTGGATGTTTGTCTACCAAACCTTATACCACAGGATGGTAGTCGAGGTTAGTACCTCCCCTGGGTGGTTGTTGGTCTACCAACCTAACTCCACAGGAGGGTAGTACCTCCTGGGTGGTTGCTGTGTACCAATCTACTACCACAGGATGTTAGTTACCTCCCTGGGTGGTTGTTGTCTACCACTATTACCACAGGATGGTAGTACCCCCCTGTGTGGTTGTTGTCTACCAACCTACTACCACCCAGGATGGGTAGTACCTCCCTGGGTGGTTGTTGTCTAGCAACCTACTACCACAGGATGGTAGTACCTCCCTGGTGGTTGTTGTCTTCCAATCCTACTACCACAGGATGGTAGTACCTCCATGGGTGGTGTTCTACCAACCTTACTAACCACAGGACGGTAGTACCTCCCTGGGTGGTTGTTGTCTACCAAACCTATAACACAGGTGGTAGTACCTCCCTGGGTGGTTGGTTGTCTAGCCACCTACTACCACAGGATGGTAGTACCTCCTGGGTGGTTTGTTGTTACCAACCTACTACCACAGGATTGTAGTACCTCCCTGGGGATGGTTGATGTACTTACCAACCTACTACCAAGGATGGTTATTACCTCCCTGGGTGTGGTTGATGTACTACCAACCTACTAACACAGGATGTAGTACTCCCTGGGTGGTTGTTGTCTACCAACCTACTACCACAGGACGGTTAGTACCTCCTGGGTGGTTGTTGTTACCAACCTACTACCACAGGATGGTAGTACCTCCTGGGTGGTTGTTTGTCTACCAACTTACTATCACAGGGATGGTAGTACCTCCTGGGTGGTTGTGGTCTACACAACCTATTACCACAGGATGGTAGTACCTTCCTGGGTGCTTGCTGGCTCTACCTACTACTACCATGATGGTTTACCTTCCTGGGTGGTTGTTGTCTACCAACCTACTACCAGGTTCTAACAGTGATAGATAGTGAATGATTTAAGTTTTTTCTTTTTCGGGTCACCCTGACTTGGTGGGAGACGGCCGATGTGTTAATAAAAAAATAATTAAACATTAACAAAAGTTATAACTAATAATAATAAATAATAATAATAATAAATAATAATAATAAATAATAATAATAATAATAATAATAACAATAATATAATAATGCAATTTTTTTTGTGCTAAAATGTAATTTTTAATTTTTCATGACTGGGAGTGTGAGCAAGCCTTTAAACTGCTGCCCGGGTGACTTGCGTTTTCCCTAGATCAAAAATGCCAAGAATTGCCCCCACATTCCTTACACAAATAACCCCAACATAAAAATAAAGCTTACGACGACTTTCGGTCCCACTTGGGCCATTGCAAATCACACAACCGAGGGAACAAGCAAGCAAACAAGTTCAGGTAAAACCCAAAGGGGGTGACGGGGAAGAGGGACAGATAAGAATCCTGGAGAGGGTGTTCTTAGTAAAAAAATGGGCCAGGGCTTAACCCAGAGCAAAGGGCGATCGGGGCAGATTTGGGAAAAACAGGAATAGCGGGGGGATGTTGCTTTGGACTTGGGTAGTTGAATTTTAAATCTTAGTTTTTGACAGCGGGCTATCACAAAGGGGTAAAACAATATGGGAGTTATGGTAACTGAGGGGGCAGGTTACAAGGGAGCCTTTTTAAACTTTTTAAAGCTGCTTCTAGATAGGGGGTATTTTTAAACCTTGTTCTGAAGGTGAAACGAGGGGGCTTGAGAACTCAAGAATTTGGGGGTGAGTGGAAGTGAAGCGGGTGATTCACATGCATATTTGACGTTCCGCACCGGGGCTTTTGTAGAGTTTAGTACAGGTCAGGGTGTCAGTATTGAAGGGGAGTGTAAAAGGAAATTTTTTTCCCATGGGGGTTTTTACGGACACGTTTTTTCCTCTTCTGGGGTGGATTACGGGGAATCTACAAGGTGGTAGCCGGTGTGAGGGTCGACAGGACAGCTGTGAGGTGTAAGGTTGTGTAAAGCAGGCGGGGAGAGGGGGAGAGGGGGCTGAGGCAACTTGAAAACGTTGTCAGCGGTGGAAGTGGTTATAGAAGTTCAGGGCAGTTGTTTTGGCAGGAGACAGGTCTGCGGGTGAGTTAATTCAGGGACTTGGGAAGGGATTTGAGTATGTCTGCTGAAGTGTGGAGTCCGGAAAATTAAAGGGCGGCATGTTTTCAGAGGGATATTCGTTAATAGTGGTGTAAAAGTGCTGGGTTTTGCTGCGTTGCAAGGTGTGCAACCCCATGCAGTACAGCCCTTTGGAGGAATCCCCGCGGGAGGGAGAGGGGGGAGTTGGGGGGCGAGGGCCTGTGATTAGCGTGTAGTCTTGGTGGTTGGTTTGTGGTTTGGTTATTGCAGCGTTGTCGGTAAATTTGGGGATGTTTTCTTAAAAAAATTTATTTTTTTTCAGTATGATTTCTTTCCTTTTGGGCACTTAGTGCAAGGTATATGTTTACCCTTGCAGTTAGACAAGTTGGGGCTGTAGTAATGGTGCGGACAAATCGTGTCCTTTATTCCCAATTTTTGAACAAAACTTCTATTTTTGATGGGGCGTCCTTTGGGGTGTGTTTATAGAGTACAGGTCCAGCATGGGGGATGAAAGGACACGTTCTTGTTCTATATATAGCGTATGTGGTAAAATAGATGGCCCGACCGCAGAGAGAGCTTTGGCACCATGGGATGTCTGAAAAAGAATCTTTAATAGTTGAGCGTTAGGGTCTTTTAGTGCTGTCTCCGAGGCCCAGGTGTTTTGTTCCTCAATAGATGTCTTCAGTGCTTCAGTAAAAGGGGGTGACCATATTGTCCCATCTTTTCACAAAGACCGAACGTTTCGACTTCAAGAATGGAGACGGGGATAGAGTGAATTGTTGTGTTTGTAGGGTCCTGATTGAAGAGTCGTCCATAAGTTTTGATGCTTCCGTGTCGTCTGTGCAGACGACAATGAAGGAGTCCTTCAGAGAGTGGATTGCCGTAAATTTGACCTGCAGGCGGGTCTTAACGACAGTAGCTAAAGCTAACTTCGAGGAGTCATTTATTGCACCATTCACAGGCTTGATTTTCACACGATTCGACAGCATTTTGAAAAGGTCGAAGAGAGTTTTCTTGACTGTACTGACGATGTGTTCAGTCCATCAATCTTGAACATTCTTGAACAGAATGTTCAACCAGAGGTGGAGCAGGACGGCTATATATAGGCAGGAAGAGGTGGTGGTGGTAGTAGTAGTAGTAGTAGTAGTAGTAGTAGTAGTAGTAGTAGTAGTAGTAGTAGTAGTAGTAGAATTGTATATAATACCGACAAGAAGAAATTAAGACACATGCACAACACCCGTTCATCCCCATCGTAGACGCTCCGCCATCCAGCCAGCCACTGGATGGCGAAACGTCCACAACAAAGACAACCAGACGCCGCACATGTGTCTTAATTTCATCAGCAGTGCGGGTTATTTGTGTATCGTTCCAGTCACGGTTTTGTGCCTTTTTGTTATTTACACATGCTCCTTTCTTGCTTTCGCCGGTCTCGTGCTACCACTGGTTACTTGTGGGTTAGTGGTAGCACGTTCACCTCAGGAGGTTTGTAGATGAATGGTTCAGAGAACCGACATGTTGATAAATTAGACACATGTGCAACTCTTGGGTATCTTTATTGAGGAAACGTTTCGCCACACAGTGGCTTCATCAGTCCATACAAAGGAGAATCTTGAAGAACAGGAGGAGAATGAGGTAATCAGTCCCTCAACCTTGAGTCGATGTGTTCAGTCCATCAATCTCCATCCATTCTACTCAAGATTGATGGACTGAACACATCGACTCAAGGTTGAGGGACTGATTACCTCATTCTCCTCCTGTTCTTCAAGATTCTCCTTTGTATGGACTGATGAAGCCACTGTGTGGCGAAACGTTTCCTCAATAAAGATACCCAAGAGTTGCACATGTGTCTAATTTACCACCTCAGAAGGTAAAGGACCTGGCTTCGATTCCCGGTCAAAACGGAATATATCGGCACGCCTCCTTACAGTTGTTCTTCTCTTGCATCTAGCAATAAATAGGTACCTGGGTGCTAGCTGACTGTTGTGGGTGGCATCCTGGGCAGTGTGAGACGTATGGGCAAGTCACCTTATCTTCCTGATGTTACCACTGTTCACCTAGCAGTACATAGGTACCTAGGTGCTAGTTCACTGCTATGGGTGGCATCCTAGGCAGGGTGAGACACAATGGTATATCATGTATATAACATAAGAACATAAGAAAGGAGGAACACTGCAGCAGGCCTGTTGGCCCATACTAGGCAGGTCCTTCACAATCCATCCAATCTGTTATATCAGCTTGGGTGATTGCTGTATCCTCAGTAGATATCAGTCTCACACAGATTCTGCTGAGTCAGCTGGCACCAATAAGACTCATCCAGTTAGATATATTTATACATCCGTACTGTGGCTTGTATTACGATTTCTTGAGTGATGATATGGGCTTTATTCGTTAGAAAATAAAATATATTCGCTAACGTTTGAATTTATTCTTCCTGCACTCATTTTGTGGGCCATTACACCATAGTCGCACTTGTCAAAGGTTTTTCCAAAATCAGTGTACAATACTTCTGCATTTAAACCATACCACGGGCATTTGTGGTCACAGTGGTGGCCTATGCTAACCTTCCTATGGTGTAGAAATATACCTAGTTGGATGAATCTTATTGTAGCTAACTGGCCCAGTGGCTAACGCGACGGTCTG
Source organism: Cherax quadricarinatus (assembly GCF_026875155.1). Taxonomy (NCBI): domain Eukaryota; kingdom Metazoa; phylum Arthropoda; class Malacostraca; order Decapoda; family Parastacidae; genus Cherax; species Cherax quadricarinatus. Next base: position 12,335,986 of record NC_069496.1, read on the forward strand.
GAGTTTTGAGACTCTCTGATCGCGGGTTCTATCCCCACCCGTGGTATGGTTTGCTTGCAATCGTGTCATTACGATTTCGTGAGTTCTGCACTGAGCTTGTCGAGGAGCTGCGAGAGGCAGGAGTAACTTATAAACCCACACTGTCTCAAGTTGTGCAACTGAGATTCCGTGGGTTAACCATCTTGTTTCTTAACATGGAACGTCACCGCTATCAGTCTATAGTTATCTTGCAATTGCCTCACTGCCACTTTTGTGGAGTGGTGCAATGTTAGAGGATTTAAACCACTGTGGGATGATTTCCGTGAACAGGATTGGGTTTATCATGAGTCAGTAAACCTCCTGCAGCCGTGCCAGATTATCTGATTATCTAGAGGATTTAAACCACTGTGGGATAATTTCCGTGAACAGGATTGGGTTTATCATGAGTCAGTAAACCTCCTGCAGCCGTGCCAGATTATCTGATTATCTAGAGGATTTAAACCACTGTGGGATAATTTCCGTGAACAGGATTGGGTTTATCATGAGTCAGTAAACCTCCTGCAGCCGTACCAGATTATCTGATTATCTTTCAATTTAAAATGTTTATTTATTTGTAGAGATTATAACGTGTGGTTTATATATTACAAAATATTAATTACAAAGAAGGCCACTAGCAGTGAGTAGGTAAGTTTATTCAGATACAGTATACATAAATACAGTTACATGAATTATCATACATAGCAGCACATGTGTAAATTACCTAGGATAACTAATTACAGTTAATAACTCTCTGGGATTACTCTATATATTATGTCAATATTGTATAATGAAAACATCTCTAAAGTCTCATAATAACTGTACCATTGTACCTCTACAATGGTACAGGTACACGTAAGTACACTTATACAAATGTATGTGACTACAATTATCATAATAATAATAATAATCTTTATTTACTACCAGTACATGACACAACTTATACAGACCATAGCTCACACCAATGACATACTACTATATAGAAAGTCCCTTGTTATGCTGAGCATTTCCCGCAAATTCGGTCAGTTTTGTCCCAGGATGCGACCCACACCAGTCCACTAACACCCAGGTACCTATTTTACTGATGGGTGAACATGGACAACCGGTGTAAGGAAACACGTCCAATGTTTCCATCCCTTCGCCGGGAATCGAACCCGGACACCCACCGTGTGAAGCGACAGTTTTTGCCACCAGGCCACGACTAAAATAACATGCGTAAATTATAAGGATAACCCAAAAAAGTCAGACAACGTGACTTATTACCACTCGGACCTGGAAAGTTACAGTAGAAATTAATCACGATTTTAACCTTATAAACACGAGGCTTCCGCCGATGTCTGGAAGCCTCGCTAATCGCCGTCACAAACACCACTGAACGTCATACTTGAAGCTACAAAAATTTCTAACGCATTAGCATACATGATACTCAAGGAGGCAAAACATCACCTACCTAGCAACACAGGAGTCACATAACCACACTACCCGTCCTCATCCCAACATGTCATTCTTCAGGTCACCGTGCGTCACTCACCTCACTCCCCGCCTAATATATACTGTTTTTCAACCTCTGTATGTTAGAAGTGATCAAGGTCTCACGACCAAAACGTTTTCTAGTTAATATATCCAAGTGTTTACTTATATTCCTTTCTAAACCAATCTGTCGGTATCTATTATTAAGGTTTGTACCAGCCTTAAGGAAGGATCCTGGACTTTAGAAAGGATCCTGGATTTAACAAACACAATAATTACGTAGCTTAACTGCGTGAGAATCATTAGTAAGAAAGGCATGTAATTAACAGTAAATAAAGAGGATCAGTTGGCAATAATAGGTGTGAATATGTAGTTTTTAAAACCGACATGTTGATAAATGAGACACTTTTGTTAGTTTGAGGGACTGATTACCTCAAAATCCCCTCCTTATTCTGCATTGGACTGAAGAAGCCACGGTGTGGCGAAACGCTCCCAGAATGAAGATACCCAATGTGGCAAAAGTGTCTCACTTATCACAATAATAGGTACATGAATGTTAACTATACAAGAATTCACTCTCCTCCCTTCCTGTGGCTTCATTCGTTAAGTACCTTTTTAGTTCTCTTCCTGGACTGGTTCTCTCTATGCCTGGCTGTGATATGTGCAGTTAATCCGTCCCACTCCTTTATTGCTGTACAATATGATGTTTTTGAGGCTTGACCAAATACTGTACTGCTACAAAATCGTGTACCATACTTGTATCATACTGGTTTGGTTCCCAAATTGACAAATTTGGCAGCAAGATATTCTGGACACTCTTTGTGAGCAATTTTATAAACATGATTTAACTTCAGTTGTTTTAATCTGTCTACAATATTCAGCATATCCAGTTGTAATTTATCCAGACCTACATGTTCTCTTAGACCCAGGCCTACATGTTCTCTTAGACCCAGGCCTACATGTTCTCTTAGACCCAGACCTACATGTTCTCTTAGACCCAGGCCTACATGTTCTCTTAGACCCAGACCTACATGTTCTCTTAGACCCAGACCTACATGTTCTCTTAGACCCAGGCCTACATGTTCTCTTAGACCCAGGCCTACATGTTCTCTTAGACCCAGGCCTACATGTTCTCTTAGACCCAGGCCTACATGTTCTCTTAGACCCAGGCCAACATGTTCTCTTAGACCCAGACCTACATGTTCTCTTAGACCCAGGCCTACATGTTCTCTTAGACCCAGGCCTACATGTTCTCTTAGACCCAGGCTACATGTTCTCTTAGACCCAGGCCTACATGTTCTCTTAGACCCAGCCCAACATGTTCTCTTAGACCCAGACCTACATGTTCTCTTAGACCCAGGCCTACATGTTCTCTTAGACCCAGGCCTACATGTTCTCTCGGACTCAGGTCCAGGATGAATCTTACCACATTGTTCTGGCTGATCTGTAGTCTATCTTTCAGTGTTCTGTTAAAGAAGAATATCATGAAAAACAAGAGTAATCTATATATCCTTGTATAAGAGATAGACATAGGGTCCGGCGAGCCTCGGTAGGTAGGCACTGTGTCTCAGTAGGAACATTGTGCCTGTCTGTAGAGGAACTAAGTCTGGTATTCGGTTTCTTTACTACACTGTTCCATATCAATTCTCCTGACATACTTGAGTCAAAGGAGATTCCCAGATATTTCACTGAATATACTGTAATGATAGGTTCCTCATTACACTCCCCTCAAGGAAGGTTCCTTGATGTTGGTGAGGGGCTCTTGATTTAGGGAATTGGATCTGTGCTCCAGTTCCCCGAATTAAGCCTGAATGCCTTCCACATCCCCCCCCCAGGCGCTGTATAATCCTCTGGGTTTAGCGCTTCCCCCTTGATTATAATAATAATAATAATCCCCATTGCACTGAACATTGTAAGTATTTACCCTTCTCAGTTTACTTTCCGTACCAAAGACCGTGGCTTCTGTTTTCCCGAGGTGTAATGATACTTTGTAGTCTATTATCCATTTGCTTCAGGACTCTGGTTCCAGGGATAGTACATTAGCTACGTTTTGTGAGTCTTTATCTAACATTAACAGAGCACTGTCGTCTGTATACAACAGAAGCTTACATTTAACACTGATGGGCATGTCATTCACATAACATAGGAACAGTAAGGGACCCACAATACTACCTTGGGGAACCCCACATATGCTATACTGATCAACAACCAAAATGCTTCAGAGCAATTTCAAACTAATTTTAGGTCACTGTTAATGAATATCATGGTTAAAATTGTTAACTACACTTTTCAATATACACCTACGTGTCGCAACAGGTTCCAACAGGCTTGTGGCAGTGTTTCTTACCGCACTCACAGACTCACTGACTTTCATTATTGTTCCAGCAGTCATAGAAGGTGGTTGTGCTGTGCAAGTTTATATTTTGAGGAGAAAAGTAGGTTGTTGCTCTTGTGATGGGCTTGCAGGGCGGATACACCAAGTACTGCTGCTTCCTATGTGAATGGGACAGCCGTGCAAGAGGTTGCCACTACATCAGGAGAGACTGGCAACTTCGTCAAATCATTGGAGTCTGGGATTAAAAATGTTCAACATCCACCTCTCACTGTACCAAACAAAATTTTACTACCAATACTACACATAAAACTGGGACTCACGAAAAACTTTGTAAAAGCTATGGACAAATCAGGTCAGGGATTCAAGTATTTAACATCAAAATTCCCCTCACTGTGCGACGCTGAGATAAGAGAGGGAGTCTTCAATGGTCCTCAGATCCGAGAACTTCTTAAAGATGGTGACTCTGAATCAGACCTTCTTTGGGAGGAGAAAACTGCTTGGGAAGCATTCGAGTTAGTGGCGAGAGATTTCTCGGAAACAAAAGGGAAAGCAACTATGAAGAATTGGTGGACAACCTCATCAAGGCTTACAAGAACATGGAATGTAACATGTCACTTAAAATCAACTTTTTGGACTCACATTTAGACTTTCATCCAGCGAACTGTGGGACAGTTAGTGACGAACATGGTGAAAGGTTTCACCAAGATATTTCAACCATGAAAAATGGTACCAGGGCAAATGGGGCACAAGAATGTTGCAGACTATTGCTGGACATTGACAAGAGATGATTCTTCAGCCCACTATAAGCGTCAAGCAAAAAGACAGAGAAGGTACGGATTAGAGTTTAAAACATACTAACACATATTGTACGTTATAATAAAATATTCAAATATTACATGTCTCGTATCTTTAAACCTACAACCAATAAGCATTTTTCAAGGTGATATTTGGATTCAGGACATGAAAATACATAAGAATTAACTAATCACATTTAAAAAGAATACAACTTTTCACAAATTGTTGACCAGTGTTATAGGTAGGGATTCTGATTCTGTATTAATGATCTTGACAATTTATTTCCTGTTGCTCAGGTAGGACTTAACCAGGTTACAGTAACTTTGCCGATAACTTGTAGCTTATTACATAATATATTATGGCTGACCGTATTGAAGGCCTTTTGCAAGTCTAAAGTCCCCATACCTAAGAGATTCCCTAACAACATTTAAATTCTCAGGTAGTCCATCAGATTAATTTGGAAAGTGTCGATCGAGTAAAATCTGAAACCTGATTGGTAATTATGGTGAATATTTTCGTCATTAAGATAATTACTTGACAGTATACCGCTTTCTCTAGAATTTTGGACATCACACTGGGTATACTAACAGGCATATAGTTGCTGACGCCTGTACTACTGTTTATCTTAAAGACAGGAGTAACTCTGGTCTCCCTGAACCCCTCTGTGACGGTATTTTCTGGCACAGTGGGGACTGCCAATTCAGTCACCATTTTTTAGGAATTTGGCTGGGATGTTATATGGCCCGGTGCTTTTAGTTGGGTTTAACTTAGTTCTTTTTGCACGAAGTCAAAAGATAAACTTACTAGTTGGCAACTGTTTGGGGTGGCGCCTCCTGGCCCTACGATTCGTACTGTCCTGGCCCAGCGATGGTACTATCCTGGCCCTACAATCGGTTCTATCCTAGCCCTAGGATGGGTACTGTACTGGCCCTAGAATGGGTACTATCCTGGCCCTGCGATGGGTACTACCCTTTCCCTACGATGGTACTATCCTGGCCCTACTGGAATATGTTATTTAAACTTATTGAAGATGTGTTAAAGGTATTCGATACAACCGGCAGTTTACTTACTAGTGTCGATGCGATACTTGTCTAGTACGAGTTGAAGCAATTTACCAATTTAGTTGTTTCGTTGCACACCTCGTTATCGATATCTATGTTAGATAAAAAGACACAAGTTGAACTATTGTGACATTTTATTGTGGTAACGTTTCGCTCTCCAGGAGCTTTGTCAAGCAGATATCTAGATCTATAAGATTTATGTACAGGTGTGTCTATATCTCAGGTGTTTTAGTTGTTGCCAGAACTTTCTAGGAATGTTCTTGTATTCTTCGACTTTTGAGCAATAGTGTTTTGCCTTTGCTCCTTTTATAAGCCTCTGCACTCTATCCCTCACCCTTTAAAATTCATTTAGCGCTCCAACATACTGCCTATTTTCCCTAAGTTCTTTTGGCAACTGATCCATAAATTTGACATTATCTAACATCTCATCAGTTATCTAGGGTTCGGTTATACGTTTATTCCTAACCTCTTTAAATGGTGCAATATTATCAAGGTAGTGAACATGTCTCTGAACGTTTCCCTGACATCACTGACGTCGGTGAAACTTGATATACCAGTCCAGTCACAATTGTGACGCCTATTGACCAGTGTTTCTTGACTAGCTTCTAGCTGACCTCATTTTTATTATCCTGTGTAGGCCTATCCGTTCCCTAAAAAATTTCCAAGTGCAATAAGTGGTATTGAGTCTTGACTGACTAATGTTATCAGAGGTTCAGTGAGGTGGAGATCTGCAGCATTTCGCTGCCCAGATCTTTTTCAATGGGTGATCTAGCCTAGGCTGGGGAATATCGTGTTATTCACAATGTCCTGCCTTGGGAAGAGGCGTTCCTCTTCATCTGGGACATTTGATGTCCCTAATCGTAGCAACAATCCCCGCCCTCACGAGGCAAAGTTATCAAAGCAGTTACAGAGTATGTTGGTCGAGTATAATGGCTCAGAACTGTGTGAACAGGGTTGGTACACTGAGGAAATATTCAAGGCTAGAATATTGTCTCACAATTGATGGACTGACCACATCGACTCAAGGTTGAGGGACTGATTACCTCATTCTCCTCCTGTTCTTCAAGATTCTCCTATGTATGGACTGATGAAGCCACTGTGTGGCGAAACGTTTCCTCAATAAAGATACCCAAGAGTTGCACATGTGTCTAATTTATCAACATGGATAAGACTCTCGAAAAGTTTCCCAAAAAACTAACGATTTTAGTAAGCAGTTCGTATTAGTATAAATTTGATATCGGGCAGCAACCTAGTAATGTAGGCTGATCATTTCTTTACCTTATGCCTAGTATATCACCTTTTGTTGTTAATGATTTTCAGACAGTCGAGTTACTTTGTTGTTTTAACAGTTAAGTTTTAAATAATATATTACAAGGACCCCAATGGTAATAAGTCACTTTGTCTGACTTTTATGTGTAATCCTAGGTAATGTACACATATGCTGCTATGTAATTTGTGTAATCGTCTTTTGTGTGTTGTTATCCCTGGGACTTCAGAGAGTACAGTGTTGTTGTTGTTAGTAAGTCTTACAGACTTACAGACTTACCCTTCCCCTCAGTGCCAGAGGTGTGCTAACATCACAGTTCAAATAATTCTCCAACTGCAACACTCACACCCCTCCCGAGTGTAGACACTCTCCTTCTGACCTTCATGGTGGCAAGTTTGTTGGTTTTATTGGGAGCCAAATCAGTTTTTGGGTATAATCACAAGATCAGACATCCCTTTATTTTCAGTGGGAATAGGCAAGGTAAAAAATAGCAAACTTGCCAATCTGAGTGATGAACGATGAGCATTTTGGTATAGAAAATGCAAATTTTGCTTCATTTTGAGTTCATCTGTTTTCTTCTTGATGCCTTGTATAAGAAATAAACAACTTGATGATGAACAACTAAAAATTAATAATACAGCCTCTCCTCACTTACTGACGTACTCGTTTACCGATGGAGTTACGACAGGCGTTTGGACGAGTTATTGTGTACTGTACAAGTACGTACTTGGGTCGTGAATGGGCAGGGCAGCGTCTCAGCGTCAAGCATCTGAATCTCTTTTCTACAGCCACTCTGGTGGCCTGGTGGTTAACGCTCTCGCTTCACACGACGAGGGCCTGGGTTCGATTCCCAGCCAGAGTAGAAACATTGGACGTGTTTCTTTCCACCTGTTGTCTATGTTCCCCATCAGTAAAATGGGTACCTGGGTGTTAGTCGACTGGTGTGGGTCGCATCCTGGGACACTGACCTAAGGAGGCCTGGTCACAGACCGGGCCGCGGGGGCGTTGACCCCCGGAAATCTCTCCAGATAAACTCCAGATAAACATGTAAATAATTCATTACCACTAACTTATCTAGCTATCAGAACGTTGAGGTACAGTTCCTGGACCCATTATGTACCTCTGTAATGTTGAGGTACAGTCCCTGGACCCATTATGTACCTCTGTAATGTTGAGGTACAGTCCCTGGACCCATTATGTACCTCTGTAATGTTGAGGTACAGTCCCTGGACCCATTATGTACCTCTGTAATGTTGAGGTACAGTCCCTGGACCCATTATGTACCTCTGTAATGTTGAGGTACAGTCCCTGGACCCATTATGTACCTCTGTAATGTTGAGGTACAGTCCCTGGACCCATTATGTACCTCTGTAATGTTGAGGTACAGTCCCTGGACCCATTATGTACCTCTGTAATGTTGAGGTACAGTCCCTGGACCCATTATGTACCTCTGTAATGTTGAGGTACAGTCCCTGGACCCATTATGTACCTCTGTAATGTTGAGGTACAGTCCCTGGACCCATTATGTACCTCTGTAATGTTGAGGTACAGTCCCTGGACCCATTATGTACCTCTGTAATGTTGAGGTACAGTCCCTGGACCCATTATGTACCTAAGGGTCAGGTAGGTGGTGATGGTTGCCGATATGATGCTTTCCAGGGCATAGTTCTAGCTGCTCAGTCAAATTATGTTCCAAATAGGGAAATCAGATCAAACAAAAATGATCCTAAATGGATGAACAATAGATTAAAATATCTGATTGGTCAAAAGAGAGGCATATATAGGCAAATCAAAAGAGGAGAGGGGCAATTGAGAAATCGATATATTCAGTTAAGAGAGAAATAAAAAAGGGAATTAAAAAAGCAAAAAGAGATTATGAGGTTAAAGTTGCAAGAGAATCGAAGACTAACCCAAAAGGATTCTTTCAGGTATACAGAAGTAAGATCAGGGACAAGATAGGCCCACTCAAAAGTTCCTCGGGTCAGCTCACTGACAGTGATAAGGAAATGTGTAGAATTTTTAACACATACTTCCTCTCAGTTTTTTACACAGGAGGATACCAGCGATATTCCAGTAATGATAAATTATGTAGACAGGACGATAATAAACTGTGCACTATTAGGGTCACAAGTGACATGGTCCTTAGGCAAATAGATAAATTAAAACCTAACAAATCCCCAGGCCCTGATGAACTGTATGCAAGGGTTCTAAAGGAATGTAAAGAGGAGCTTAGCACACCTTTGGCTAATCTTTTCAACATATCACTACAAACTGGCATGGTGCCAGATAAGTGGAAAATGGCAAATGTGATACCTATTTTCAAAACAGGTGACAGGTCCTTAGCTTCGAACTATAGACCAATAAGCCTAACCTCCATAGTGGGAAAATTTATGGAATCAATAATTGCCGAGGCAGTTCGTAGCCACCTTGAAAAGCATAAATTAATCAACGAATCTCAGCATGGTTTTACAAAGGGGCGTTCCTGCCTTACGAATTTATTAACTTTTTTCACTAAGGTATTTGAGGAGGTAGATCATGGTAATGAATATGATATTGTGTATATGGACTTCAGGAAGGCTTTTGACAGGGTCCCACATCAGAGACTATTGAGGAAAATTAAAGCACATGGAATAGGAGGAGAAATTTTTCCTGGATAGAGGCATGGTTGACAAATAGGCAGCAGAGAGTTTGCATAAATGGGGAGAAATCAGAGTGGGGAAGTGTCACGAGCGGTGTTCCACAGGGGTCAGTGTTGGGCCCCCTGCTGTTCACAATCTACATAAACGACATAGATGAGGGCATAAAGAGCGACATCGGCAAGTTTGCCGATGACACCAAAATAGGCCGTCGAATTCATTCTGACGAGGACATTCGAGCACTCCAGGAAGATTTGAATAGACTGATGCAGTGGTCGGAGAAGTGGCAGATGCAGTTTAATATAGACAAATGCAAAGTTCTAAATGTTGGACAGGACAATAACCATGCCACATATAAACTAAATAATGTAGATCTTAATATTACGGATTGCGAAAAAGATTTAGGAGTTCTGGTTAGCAGTAATCTGAAACCAAGACAACAGTGCATAAGTGTTCGCAATAAAGCTAATAGAATCCTTGGCTTCATATCAAGAAGCATAAATAATAGGAGTCCTCAGGTTGTTCTTCAACTCTATACATCCTTGGTTAGGCCTCATTTAGATTATGCTGCACAGTTTTGGTCACCTTATTACAGAATGGATATAAATTCTCTGGAAAATGTACAAAGGAGGATGACAAAGTTGATCCCATGTATCAGAAACCTTCCCTATGAGGATAGACTAAGGGCCCTGAATCTGCACTCTCTAGAAAGACGTAGAATTAGGGGGGATATGATTGAGGTGTATAAATGGAAGACAGGAATAAATAAAGGGGATGTAAATAGTGTGCTGAAAATATCTAGCCTAGACAGGACTCGCAGCAATGGTTTTAAGTTGGAAAAATTCAGATTCAGGAAGGATATAGGAAAGTACTGGTTTGGTAATAGAGTTGTGGATGAGTGGAACAAACTCCCAAGTACCGTTATAGAGGCCAGAACGTTGTGTAGCTTTAAAAATAGGTTGGATAAATACATGAGTGGATGTGGGTGGGTGTGAGTTAGACCTGATAGCTTGTGCTACCAGGTCGGTTGCCGTGTTCCTCCCTTAAGTCAATGTGACCTGACCTGACTAGGTTGGGTGCATTGGCTTAAGCCGGTAGGAGACTTGGACCTGCCTCGCATGGGCCAGTAGGCCTTCTGCAGTGTTCCTTCGTTCTTATGTTCTTATGTTCTTATTATGTACCTCTGTAATCCTTGACTACCACCCACAAGATGGGTCTGTAGTACATAATAACGATGTTAAACTAAATTATACCTCCCACAACCATAACATGTACCTGTACGTAAATAAACTTACTGCCTTACTTAACGCTTCAACTAGATTCTCCAATTGTCTTCAACAACACAAGAGAAAGTGAAAGATCCGATTTAATTAATAAGTCATATAAATAACTAACCTTCCGTGCATCAAAATACCGACCATTTATCTTCTTTGTAGCGTTTGAGAACATCTGAAAAAATGCAAATTGAAATTAGTTGGATGATGATCAAAAAGGCATAATACCGTGACTGGAACAATACACGAATAACCCGCACATAGGAACGTGGCACTTACAACAACGTTTCGGTCTGACATGGGGCATTCTCAAGTCTTCATTTTGATTGTCCTCCAGAGCATCCAAGACAATGTCATAGTGGTCCAGGCAGGAATGACCTGCTCTAAACCCATGCTGTCCAGGGTTATTTAACTGATGGGTATCTCAGTGGTGATAATGCTTATTAGAGCCCTTTCAAAGATTTTTATGATGTGGGACGTTAGTGTTATCAGTCTGTAATTCTTTGCATTTGCTTTACTGCCACATTTGTATAGTGGGGCTACGTCTGATGATTTTAGTGACTGTGGGATAACCTCTGTGTCCATGTTCCCTCTCTATAGAATACTTAAGACACGTGAAAGGGCTTCTTGCAGTTCCTGATGAACACGGAGTTCCGTGAGTCTGGGCCTGGGGCAGAGTGCATGGCCATGTCATTATTGCTTTTTCAAAGTCCTATGGTGTTATGATTATATCAGAAATTCTTGAATTAACCAAATTTTGAGTCTCGGCCATAAAAAAATTAATTTATATTATCGACCCTTAGTTTGATTAATGGCTCACTGGGACTTCAGTATCTCGCTCCTAGTCCCATCTCGTCTAAGTAGGGGCTCAATACTGGATGTGGGTTTTGTCCTAGATTTGGCTTAAGAAAAGGTATATATATATGAGAAGTTTTTACAAAGTAGAAGTGATGCAAGGAGGGAAGAGTATATGGAGAAAAAGAGAGAAGTTAAGAGAGTGGTGAAGCAATGTAAAAAGAGAGCAAATGAGAGAGTGGGTGAGATGTTATCAACAAATTTTGTTGAAAATAAGAAAAAGTTTTGGAGTGAGATTAACAAGTTAAGAAAGCCTAGAGAACAAATGGATTTGTCAGTTAAAAATAGGAGAGGAGAGTTATTAAATGGAGAGTTAGAGGTATTGGGAAGATGGAAGGAATATTTTGAGGAATTGTTAAATGTTGATGAAGATAGGGAAGCTGTGATTTCGTGTATAGGGCAAGGAGGAAAAACATCTTGTAGGAGTGAGGAAGAGCCAGTTGTGAGTGTGGGGGAAGTTCGTGAGGCAGTAGGTAAAATGAAAGGGGTAAGGCAGCCGGGATTGATGGGATAAAGATAGAAATGTTAAAAGCAGGTGGGGATATAGTTTTGGAGTGGTTGGTGCAATTATTTAATAAATGTATGGAAGAGGGTAAGGTACCTAGGGATTGGCAGAGAGCATGCATAGTTCTTTGTATAAAGGCAAAGGGGATAAAAGAGAGTGCAAAAATTATAGGGGATAAGTCTGTTGAGTGTACCTGGTAAAGTGTATGGTAGAGTTATAATTGAAAGAATTAAGAGTAAGACGGAGAATAGGATAGCAGATGAACAAGGAGGCTTTAGGAAAGGTAGGGGGTGTGTGGACCAGGTGTTTACAGTGAAACATATAAGTGAACAGTATTTAGATAAGGCTAAAGAGGTCTTTGTGGCATTTATGGATTTGGAAAAGGCGTATGACAGGGTGGATAGGGGGGCAATGTGGCAGATGTTGCAAGTGTATGGTGTAGGAGGTAGGTTACTGAAAGCAGTGAAGAGTTTTTACGAGGATAGTGAGGCTCAATTTTAGAGTATGTAGGAAAGAGGAAAATTTTTTCCCAGTAAAAGTAGGCCTTAGACAAGGATGTGTGATGTCACCGTGGTTGTTTAATATATTTATAGATGGGGTTGTAAGAGAAGATAAATGCGAGGGTCTTGGCAAGAGGCGTGGAGTTAAAAGATAAAGAATCACACACAAAGTGGGAGTTGTCACAGCTGCTCTTTGCTGATGACACTGTGCTCTTGGGAGATTCTGAAGAGAAGTTGCAGAGATTGGTGGATGAATTTGGTAGGGTGTGCAAAAGAAGAAAATTAAAGGTGAATACAGGAAAGAGTAAGGTTATGAGGATAACAAAAAGATTAGGTGATGAAAGATTGAATATCAGATTCGAGGGAGAGAGTATGGAGGAGGTGAACGTATTCAGATATTTGGGAGTGGACGTGTCAGCGGATGGGTCTATGAAAGATGAGGTGAATCATAGAATTGATGAGGGAAAAAGAGTGAGTGGTGCACTTAGGAGTCTGTGGAGACAAAGAACTTTGTCCTTGGAGGCAAAGAGGGGAATGTATGAGAGTATAGTTTTACCAACGCTCTTATATGGGTGTGAAGCGTGGGTGATGAATGTTGCAGCGAGGAGAAGGCTGGAGGCAGTGGAGATGTCATGTCTGAGGGCAATGTGTGGTGTGGAATATAATGCAGAGAATTCGTAGTTTGGAAGTTAGGAGGAGGTGCGGGATTACCAAAACTGTTGTTTCCCGAGGGCTGAGGAAGGGTTGTTGAGGTGGTTCGGACATGTAGAGAGAATGGAGCGAAACAGAATGACTTCAAGAGTGTATCAGTCTGTAGTGGAAGGAAGGCGGGGTAGGGGTCGGCCTAGGAAGGGTTGGAGGGAGGGGGGTAAAGGAGGTTTTGTGTGCGAGGGGCTTGGACTTCCAGCAGGCATGCGTGAGCGTGTTTGATAGGAGTGAATGGAGACAAATGGTTTTTAATACTTGACGTGCTGTTGGAGTGTGAGCAAAGTAACATTTATGAAGGGATTCAGGGAAACCGGCAGGCCGGACTTTAGTCCTGGAGATGGGAAGTACAGTGCCTGCACTCTGAAGGAGGGGTGTTAATGTTGCAGTTTAAAAACTGTAGTGTAAAGCACCCTTCTGGCAAGACAGTGATGGAGTGAATGATGGTGAAAGTTTTTCTTTTTCGGGCCACCCTGCCTTGGTGGGAATCGGCCGGTGTGATAATAAAATAAAAAATATATATATATATATATATATATATATATATATATATATATATATATATATATATATATATATAAATTTCATTTATGGCTTCAAGTTCTTCTTGTGTTTCTTGTTTCCTGTATGATTCCCTAAGCTCAAGTTCGATATTTTCTATTTCTCTGGCTCTCCCTTTACAGGCGACGGAAAAGAATAACAGAGCGGCTAAAAGAGGTCAATATATCTGAAATGCGTAGGGAGACACTGGTCAGAGAAATAGCAAGCATCGAACTTAAGCTAAAAGAATCCTTTAGGAGTCAGGAATCGCGGGAAGAACTAAAAGCCATAAATGAAATCGAAAGAAACCCAAAGTATTTCTTCTCCTATGCCAAATCGAAGTCGAGAACAACGTCCAGTATTGGGCCCCTACTTAAACAAGATGGGTCCTACACAGATGACAGCAAGGAAATGAGTGAGCTACTCAAGTCCCAATATGACTCAGTTTTTAGCAAGCCGCTAACCAGACTGAGAGTCGAAGATCAAAATGAATTTTTTATGGGAGAGCCACAGAATTTGGTTAACACAAGCCTATCCGATGTTATCCTGACGCCAAATGACTTCGAACAGGCGATAAATGACATGCCCATGCACTCTGCCCCAGGGCCAGACTCATGGAACTCTGTGTTCATCAAGAACGAGCCTTTTCCATCCTATGGAGAGGGAGCATGGACACTGGGGTCGTCCCACAGTTACTAAAAACAACAGACATAGCCCCACTCCACAAAGGGGGCAGTAAAGCAATAGCAAAAAACTACAGACCGATAGCACTAACATCCCATATCATAAAAATCTTTGAAAGGGTCCTAAGAAGCAACATCACCACCCATCTAGAAACCCATCAGTTACACAACCCAGGGCAACATGGGTTTAGAACAGGTCGCTCCTGTCTGTCTCAACTATTGGATCACTACGACAAGGTCCTAAATGCACTAGAAGACAAAAAGAATGCAGATGTAATATATACAGACTTTGCAAAAGCCTTCGACAAGTGTGACCATGTCGTAATAGCGCACAAAATGCGTGCTAAAGGAATAACAGGAAAAGTCGGTCGATGGATCTATAATTTCCTCACTAACAGAACACAGAGCGTAGTAGTCAACAGAGTAAAGTCCGAGGCAGCTACGGTGAAAAGCTCTGTTCCACAAGGCACAGTACTCACTCCCATCTTGTTCCTCATCCTCATATCTGACATAGACAAGGATGTCAGCCACAGCACCGTGTCTTCCTTTGCAGATGACACCCGAATCTGCATGACAGTGTCTTCCATTGCAGACACTGCAAGGCTCCAGGCAGACATCAACCAAATCTTTCAGTGGGCTGCAGAAAACAATATGAAGTTTAACGATGAGAAATTTCAATTACTCAGATATGGTAAACACGAGGAAATTAAATCTTCATCAGAGTACAAAACAAATTCTGGCCACAAAATAGAGCGAAACACCAACGTCAAAGACCTGGGAGTGATCATGTCGGAGGACCTCACCTTCAAGGACCATAACATTGTATCAATCGCATCTGCTAGAAAAATGACAGGATGGATAATGAGAACCTTCAAAACTAGGGAGGCCAAGCCCATGATGACACTCTTCAGGTCACTTGTTCTATCTAGGCTGGAATATTGCTGCACACTAACAGCACCTTTCAAGGCAGGTGAAATTGGTGACCTAGAAAATGTACAGAGAACCTTCACGGCGCGCATAACGGAGATAAAACACCTCAATTACTGGGAGCGCTTGAGGTTCCTAAACCTGTATTCCCTGGAACGCAGGCGGGAGAGATACATGATTATATACACCTGGAAAATCCTAGAGGGACTAGTACCGAACTTGCACACGAAAATCACTCACTACGTAAGCAAAAGACTTGGCAGACGATGCAACATCCCCCCAATGAAAAGCAGGGGTGTCACTAGCACGTTAAGAGACCATACAATAAGTGTCAGGGGCCCGAGACTGTTCAACTGCCTCCCAGCATACATAAGGGGGATTACCAACAGACCCCTGGCAGTCTTCAAGCTGGCACTGGACAAGCACCTAAAGTCGGTTCCTGACCAGCCGGGCTGTGGCTCGTACGTTGGTTTGCGTGCAGCCAGCAGTAACAGCCTGGTTGATCAGGCTCTGATCCACCAGGAGGCCTGGTCACAGACCGGGCCGCGGGGGCGTTGACCCCCGGAGCTCTCTCCAGGTAACTCCAGTGCCTCCCTTCGAATTTCAGATAAACTGGCCCCTTTCAGCGGCTCTGTGATTCTTCGCCTTCGCCTGTAAAGGGAGGATCTCTCTCTTTCTAGTTTACATCTTCTCTTCTTATTTCTTAGGGGAATGTGCCTTGAACATACCTCAAGTGGCCGGTGGCCTGGTGGCTAAAGTTCCCGCTTCACACACGGAGGACCCGGGTTCGATTCCCGGCGGGAGGAAACATTTCGACACGTTTCCTTACACCTGTTGTCCTGTTCACCTAGCAGCAAATAGGTACCTGGGTGTTAGTCGACTGGTGTGGGTCGCATCCTGGGGGACAAGATTAAGGACCCCAATGGAAATAAGTTAGACAGTCCTCGATGACGCACTGACTTTCTTGGGTTATCCTGGGTGGCTAACCCTCCGGGGTTAAAAATCCGAACGAAATCTTATCTTATCTTAAGTGCCACAGAGTTAATTCTTTCTAGGCAAAGGTTCGGATCCGTGTTGTTTAGGATATCTTCCCAACTTGTTTCACTTAGGGCATGGTTGATCTGATCCCACTATATGCTTCTGTTATTGAAGTTAAATTTGGTGAAGGCTCCTTCATAACCGATCTTCTTGTGCTAGCCAGGAGCCCTGCGAATACATATCTGCACTTCTGTTATGTTATGACATGAGTGTACTGTCCTTGATACTTATTTATTTACTTATTAATTTGAGCATGATACAGTGAAGTACAAAGTTATTACAGTGCAACATGCCAAAGCCCCTTGTATGCAGAGCATTATGAGCTGGCTTAAAGTTAACTTAAGATTAACTAAGCAATGATATATTCAGTGGTCAATACATTATTGTAAACAGATAACAATTTAGCACAAATAATGTTATATTCCGTACCAGGTCATCATTACTAGAGAAGATAAGGTCAAGTGTATTTCCCGTCTTGTTGGCTCCACTATTTACTGACTTAAGGTGAATCTATTGCAGAGATTTAATAGCTGATGTGTGTGTGAATTTTCGTCTGAGCTGCCTCCTGGGGTCATCTCTCCTAAGACATTACTTGTTATAATTCTTCATATTCATATTGTTTTCTGAAACAACAGATGATTATTTGACATTTTGTGTTCACTTTATTCTGAAAGTAATATGTAGTGTGAATACTGACTGACCCCAATGGAAATAAGTCAATCTGTCTGACTTTTTTGGGTTATCCCAGGTTCTCTACACATATGCTGCAATGTATGATAATTCTATGTAACTGTATTTGTGTATACCTGAATAAACTTACTTACTTACTTACTTACTTCTGCTATATCTTACAGCTGGTCTTTCAATAACAAGATATTTCGAAGACCCCAATGGAAATAAGCCGTTTTGACATTTCTTGATTATCCTGGGTAATTTAGGCATGTTACTATGCCATAAGATCACAGTAAACAGGTGATATATAACAAAAAAGGCACAATACCGTGACTGGAACGATACACAAATAACCCGCACATAAAAGAGAGAAGCTTACGACGACGTTTCGTTCCGACTTGGACCATTGACAAAGTCAATGGTCCAATGGTCCAAGTCGGACCGAAACGTCGTCGTAAGCTTCTCTCTTTTATGTGCGGGTTACTTGTGTAACAGGTGATATCACAGTTTACAGAACAACCACTGTGAAAAAATGCTGAAAATTACAGTTCCTTGATAATGTGAGAAGTCACGAAAGTGCTTGGAATTACACTATTTTTTTCACAGTGGTTGTTGTACATATATTACTATGTATGATAGTTGTAATCACCTACGTATGTGTAGCTGTACTTATGTGCCTGTACCTAAATAAACTTACTAACAGACAAAAAGGCGCAATACCGTGACTGGAACGTGACTTTGTAAATGGTTCAAGTCGGACCGAAACGTCGTCGTAAGCTCCTCTCTTCTATGTGCGGGTTATTTGTGTGAACTTACTAAGTTATGAAGAAGAAATCGTCACAATACTGTGACTGGAACAATCCACAGATAACCCGCACATAAGAGAGAGAAGCTTTTGACCACGTTTCGGTCCGACTTGGACCATTTACAAAGTCACACCGGTTCAAGTCGGACCGAAAAGTCGTCGTAAGCCTTTGTATAATCCAAAGTTATCGTTTTCCGAGACACAACAATAAATTTAATGTTACCCATTATTGTAGTTTTCTTTGAAAGCGAATAAGAGAAAACAAATAATTTAGCGGGGTAACTATTGCAATATATTTTTCCTTATGCTTGACTTTTAAATTCATGTGGGTGAATCAGCGCCAGCAGTGATGGAGGCTCGATCCTCCGTCTGGTAACAGTGACACTGTTGCTACTTTCCCAACCATCCATGCTTACTCTTTTATGAAGGACCAACATTTTCTAGGATGTCAACAAAGATTCCAATGGAAATACAAGGACCCCAATGGAAATACAAGGACCCCAATGGAAATACAAGGACCCCAATGGAAATACAAGGACCCCAATGGAAATACAAGGACCCCAATGGAAATACAAGGACCCCAATGGAAATACAAGGATCCCAAATGGAAATACAAGGACCCCAATGGAAATACAAGGACCCCAATGGAAATACAAGGACCCCAATGGAAATACAAGGACCCCAAATGGAAATACAAGGACCCCAATGGAAATACAGGACCCCAATGGAAATACAAGGACCCCAATGGAAATACAAGGACCCCAATGGAAATACAAGGACCCCAATGGAAATACAAGGACCCCAATGGAAATACAAGGATCCCAAATGGAAATACAAGGACCCCAATGGAAATACAAGGACCCCAATGGAAATACAAGGACCCCAATGGAAATACAAGGACCCCAAATGGAAATACAAGGACCCCAATGGAAATACAAGGACCCCAATGGAAATACAAGGACCCCAATGGAAATACAAGGACCCCAATGGAAATACAAGGACCCCAATGGAAATACAAGGACCCCAATGGAAATACAAGGATCCCAAATGGAAATACAAGGACCCCAATGGAAATACAAGGACCCCAATGGAAATACAAGGACCCCAATGGAAATACAAGGACCCCAATGGAAATACAAGGACCCCAAATGGAAATACAAGGACCCCAATGGAAATACAAGGACCCCAATGGAAATACAAGGACCCCAATGGAAATACAAGGACCCCAATGGAAATACAAGGACCCCAATGGAAATAAGTTACTTTTCTGACTTTTTACGTTACCCTGGTAATTTACACATATTTTAAACTATGTATGATAATTGTACTTATGTGTACCTGTACGTAGATAAACTCACTAAGGATCCAGTCTGTATTCAATGTCGTACACATCCTCTCTCTCCAAAATATTTCCTACGGCCAAAATTTTGTCTTTTTTTACTGTCCCTTGATTTTGAGATACTATTTCAATAATCAAGTTTTTCATTACGACATTATACTTGAATAGAAGGGTGGACGGGAGGCTCCAACCGTGGTCCCAAAATTGACAGGTTAGAGCCTCTCGTCTATTCTTCTGTTTATTTACTGTCAGTCTTTTATTACGGATTAATCTAAGTTCATCATTACATTTAATTATCTTGTCTTCATAGCCCTTGATTATGTGGCATGATCGCTAAAGCTCTCGCTTCACACGACGAGTGTCTGCGTTCGATTCCCAGCGAGGGTAGAAACATTGGGCGTGTTTCTTTACACTGGTTGTCTATGTTCACCCATCAGTAAAATGGGTACCTAGGAGTTAGTGGACTGGCGTGGGTCGCATCCTGGGACAAGAACCTAATTTGCGGGAAATGCTCTGCATAACATGCGGCTTTCTATAAAGTAGTATGTCACTGATGTCAGCTATTTGACCCATTTGACCATAAACAGAAATATTAATCTCAATCTTAAAATAATGAATCTTAACTAGTCATAAGTTGGCCTGTGATACTCCAATACTGAAACTATGTATAGTACCAAAACAAAAGCATTCACATTGCTAAACTCACAAACTAGTATTTAGTCACTTAGCCATAATACCAACTTACCTCATAATTTGTAATATTTTAAAGTTAAGAATTAATTTAAGTCTGCCCGAAATGCCTAGCCATGCTAGGTGTTCTAGTGGTACACTCTGTAATCATTATTTTACTACATGTAAACCACACAATAACCAAATTCTGTAAACTCAGCATTGTAATCCTTATAGAGAATAAACTTCGAATTGAATCTGAATTTGAATGGTCTGTATAAGTTGTATCATGTACTGGTAGTAAATAAAGATATTATTATTATTATTATTATTATTATTATTATTATTATTATTATTATTATTATTACTGTTCCATGTATGACACCACATACACTGTTCAGTCATTGTTATACAGTCGTATCATCGTTGTTCATTGCAGAGTCGAGTGTTTTTGAGAAGTGTGGTTAACTCAGTTGTGGATGAATGGTTCGTAGAACTGACACATTGATAAATAAGACACATGTGCAACTCTTGGGTATCTTTATTAAGGAAACGTTTCGCCACACAGTGGCTTCATCAGTCCATACACAGGAGAAACTTGAAGAACAGGAGGAGAGTGAAGTAATCAGTCCCTCAACCTTGAGGGATTGTTGGACTGACCACATCAACTCAAGGCTGAGGGACTGATTACCTCATTCTCCTCCTGTTCTTCAAGTTTCTCCTGTGTATGGACTGATGAAGCCACTGTGTGGCGAAACGTTTCCTTAATAAAGATACCAAAGAGTTGCACATGTGTCTTATTTATTAACTCAGTTGTGTTATGGAACAGTCACCCTGTATACGATACACGCTGTATAAAATCACTTATCCGCATGTCAGCCTAAGCAGTCAGAAGGATGGTTAGTTACTGCTCTCAAGACTACGGTGGTCTTCACCAACTCCAAGGCTGAGGGACTGATTATCTCATCTTTAGTATGTGGTTCTACTGTCTTCCAGTTATGTCCTTGAATTTGTACTGATAAAGCCACTGGTTGGCGAAAAGTCTACGATATAGACACCCAGACGTTGCGCGTGTCTAATTTTTACCACTTCCTTCCATTAAGAGTCTATGATGGTGCTATAGTGTGGCTAACTAGTGCTACTGTCTCTGGGATAATTTAGAAGAAAGGTCATCCATGATGCTGCTATAGTGTGGCTAACTAGTGCTACTGTCTCTGGGATAATTTAGAAGGTCATCTATGATGCTGCTATAGTGTGGCTAACTAGTGCTACTGTCTCTGGGATAATTTAGAAGGTCATCTATGATGCTGCTATAGTGTGGCTAACTCGTGCTACTGTCTCTGGGATAATTTAGAAGAAAGGTCATCCACGATGCTGCTATAGTGTGGCTAACTAGTGCTACTGTCTCTGGGATAATTTAGAAGGTCATCTATGATGCTGCTATAGTGTGGCTAACTAGTGCTACTGTCTCTGGGATAATTTAGAAGGTCATCTATGATGCTGCTATAGTGTGGCTAACTAGTGCTACTGTCTCTGGGATAATTTAGAAGGTCATCTATGATGCTGCTATAGTGTGGCTAACTAGTGCTACTGTCTCTGGGATAATTTAGAAGGTCATCTATGATGCTGCTATAGTGTGGCTAACTAGTGCTACTGTCTCTGGGATAATTTAGAAGGTCATCTATGATGCTGCTATAGTGTGGCTAACTAGTGCTACTGTCTCTGGGATAATTTAGAAGGTCATCTATGATGCTGCTATAGTGTGGCTAACTAGTGCTACTGTCTCTGGGATAATTTAGAAGGTCATCTATGATGCTGCTATAGTGTGGCTAACTAGTGCTACTGTCTCTGGGATAATTTAGAAGGTCATCTATGATGCTGCTATAGTGTGGCTAACTAGTGCTACTGTCTCTGGGATAATTTAGAAGGTCATCTATGATGCTGCTATAGTGTGGCTAACTAGTGCTACTGTCTCTGGGATAATTTAGAAGGTCATCTATGATGCTGCTATAGTGTGGCTAACTAGTGCTACTGTCTCTGGGATAATTTAGAAGGTCATCTATGATGCTGCTATAGTGTGGCTAACTAGTGCTACTGTCTCTGGGATAATTTAGAAGGTCATCTATGATGCTGCTATAGTGTGGCTAACTAGTGCTACTGTCTCTGGGATAATTTAGAAGAAAGGTCAGCAGCAAGACTCCAATGGAAACAAATCATTTTGTCTTTTTTTTGGGTTATCCTGTGTACAGAAATAACTTGCGTATAGGAGAGAGAAACGTATGTCGATGTTTCGGTCCGAACTGAATCATTTACAAAGTCACACTAATACACGAAGGTGTAAGACACATGTGCAACAGTTAGGTATCTTTATTCGAAACGTTTCGCCTACACAGTAGGCTTCTTTAGTCGAGTACAGAAGAGTGAGCAGAAGCAGTAGAGATGCGAAGACGATTTAATCAGTCCATCACCCGTGAAGGCGTAGTTTTGAGGCCCTGATCCACCAGGAGGCCTGGTTGTGGACCAGGCCTCGGGGGCGTTGATCTCCGGAATGAATATCAAAATGGTATACAATACCGACAGGTTGGTAGGTAAGACACATAGGCAACAGTTAGGCAACTTTATTCCGAAACGTTTCGCCTACACAGTAGGCTTCTTCAGTCGAATACAGAAAGTAGGCAGGAACATTAGAGATGTGAATACGATGGATGATGGACTGATTACATCGTCTTCACATCTCTACTGTTCCTGCCTACTTTCTGTATTCGACTGAAGAAGCCTACTGTGTAGGCGAAACGTTTCGGAATAAAGTTGCCTAACTGTTGCATATGTGTCTTACCTACCGATCTCCGGAATACCCTGCAGGTAGACCTCTATTGTCCTCGTTTATCTTATACCTGGAGTATACCTGGAGAGGGTGTCAACGTCCCCGCGGCCCGTTCTGTGACCAGGCCTCGTATCTGTATTGAGTGAGATAACCCATGTTTGACTCACGAAATCGTAATAACACGTTTCGCCATGCCTGGTGAAACGTCTTTAAAGATGCCTATGTGTTATTTATACAATATGTTTAATGCCTCTTATCTTGTTGCTGCACTCTTGTCATCTTCATTAATCACGTTAGACAGTAAGACCCTCTCATGCCTATGACTGGCTCACAATAACATTTGTCTGTTAGGGTGTGCTATAGCATTAAGTTAACATAGGACAGGAGGAACATTGCAACAGGCCTATTGGTCCATACTAGGCAGGGCCTTCTCAAATTCAACCCACTAACAAAAATATCTAACTCATTTTCAATGTTATCTAAGCAATAAGCTTTGATAAAGTTATTAATAAATTTGCAAGTCCCACTTAAATCCAACCCCTCTCACTCACGTCTTTATCTAACCTAAATTTGAAGCTACCCAAGGTTTTAGCTTCAATTACCCTACTAGGCAGACTGTTCCACTATTCTATTTCCAAACCAATACTTTCCTATATCCTTTCTAAATCTAAATTTATCCAATTTAAATTTATGTGTAGACAGCATGCCTATTTTTTTTACAGTGGTCTTCAGAGCACAAAGGTATTATGGGTACTTGTACATAATGTACATTTAACATAGGATAAGCAATCAAGTCAAACATTGTGTTGTATTTCCACTGTGATATCTGGTTCTAATAGCGAGTGTTCTCATACTCCAAAAACCTGTGTTCACTATTAAGTTCAACTTGCTTCTGAGCCCTGTACATAAGGCTGTCTTCAAGACCCCTGGCTGTCTTCAAGACCCCTGGCTGTCTTCAAGACCCCTGGCTGTCTTCAAGACCCCTGGCTGTCTTCAAGACCCTGGCTGTCTTCAAGACCCCTGGCTGTCTTCAAGATCTATGGCTGTCTTCAAGACCCCTGGCTGTCTTCAAGACCCCTGGCTGTCTTCAAGACCTCTGGCTGTCTTCAAGACCCCTATCTGTCTTCAAGATCCCTGGCTGTCTTCAAGAACATTGGCTGTCTTCAAGGACCCTGGATGTCTTCAAGACCCCTGGCTGTATTCAAGACCCCTGGCTGTCTTCAAGGCCCCTGGCTGTCTTCAAGACCTCTGGCTGTCTTCAAGATCTCTGGCTGTCTTCAAGACCCCTGGCTGTCTTCAAGACCCCTGCCTGTCTTCAAGACCCATGGCTGTCTTCAAGATCTCTGGCTGTCTTCAAGATCCCTGGCTGTCTTCAAGACCCCTGGCTGTCTTCAAGACCTCTGGCTGTCTTCAAGACCCCTGTCTGTCTTCAAGAACCTTGGCTGTCTTCAAGGACCCTGGTTGTCTTCAAGACCCTTGGCTGTATTCAATACCCCTGGCTGTCTTCAAGACCCCTGGCTGTCTTCAAGACCTCTGGCTGTCTTCAAGATCTCTGGCTGTCTTCAAGACCCCTGGCTGTCTTCAAGACCCCTGGCTGTCTTCAAGACCCCTGGCTGTCTTCAAGACCCCTGGCTGTCTTCAAGATCTCTGGCTGTCTTCAAGACCCCTGGCTGTCTTCAAGACCTCTGGCTGTCTTCAAGACCCCTGTCTGTCTTCAAGACCCCTGGCTGTCCTCAAGAACCTTGGCTGTCTTCAAGAACCCTGGTTGTCTTCAAGACCCCTGGCTGTATTCAAGACCCCTGGCTGTCTTCAAGACCTCTGGCTGTCTTCAAGACCTCTGGCTGTCTTCAAGACCCCTGACTGTCTTCAAGACCCCTGGCTGTCTTCAAGAACCCTGGTTGTTTTCAAGACCCCTGGGTGTCTTCAAGACCCTTGACTGTCTTTAAGACCCCTGGCTGTCTTCAAGACCCCTGACTGTCTTCAAGACCCCTGACTGTCTTCAAGACCCCTGACTGTCTTCAAGACCCCTGACTGTCTTCAAGAACTCTGGCTGCCTTCAAGACCCCTGACTGTCTTCAAGAACTCTGGCTGCCTTCAAGACCCCTGGCTGCCTTCAAGACCCCTGACTGTCTTCAAGAACTCTGGCTGCCTTCAAGACCCCTGACTGTCTTCAAGAACTCTGGCTGCCTTCAAGACCCCTGGCTGTCTTCAAGACCCTTGACTGTCTTTAAGACCCCTGGCTGTCTTCAAGACCCCTGACTGTCTTCAAGAACTCTGGCTGCCTTCAAGAAGGTATTGGACAGTCAACTAAAGTCAGTACCTGATCAGCCGGGCTGTGGTTCCTACTTTGGTTTACGTGCGTCCAACAGTAACAGCCTGCTTGATCAGGCCCTGATCCACCACGAAGCCTTGTCATAGACCGGGCCGCAGGGGCGCTGACCCCCGAAACCCCCTCCAGGTATACTGAAGGTATAGTGCTAGGTAAAAGGACACAGTGCAACTAATGTGACATATTGTGGCAACGTTTCGCTCCCCAGGAGCTTTGTCAAGCCATTACTGGCATGACAAAGCCATTACTGGCTTGACACATTCATTACAGGCTTGACAAACCCATTACAGGCTTGACAAAGCCATTGCAGGCTTGACAAACCCATTACAGGCTTAACAAACCCATTACAGGCTTGACAAAGCCATTACAGGCTTGACAAATGTATATGCGTCCTTTTAAGAACATAAAAAAGGAGGAACACTGCAGCAGGCCTACTAGCCCATGCTGGGCAGGTCCTTCTCAAAACCAACCCACTAACAATAACATCTGCCCAATCCATATTTACGTAACACATTGTCGGTATTCTACCAATATTAAGACAATCTATACATAATGTATGATGATACATACGTTCTGGTGGCAAAAATACATATTAAACCTGAAGTATGTATACCTTGGTCTTCGTTTTAATAGATGTGGGTGGGTGTGAGTTAGACCTGATAGCTTGTGCTACCAGGTCGGTTGCCGTGTTCCTCCCTTAAGTCAATGTGACCTGACCTGACTAGGTTGGGTGCATTGGCTTAAGCCGGTAGGAGACTTGGACCTGCCTCGCATGGGCCAGTAGGCCTTCTGCAGTGTTCCTTCGTTCTTATGTTCTTATGTTCTTATCTCTACGTAAAAATCTGGGTCATCACACAGTCCTGGTACAGCAATTGTTTGGTAGACTGGTAGATGTAGATAGTGTCTCCATCTAGTGGCTTTATCAAACATATTCAAGAACCAAACTGGTAGACAGTAGTAGAATTTGTATTAATAAAACCATTGGCTGGCGGAACGTCTACGATAAAGATACGATGGTATAAACCTTGGTAATAAATACCGACAAGTTGGTTTAGAAAAAGTGTCATTCTTCAGGTCATCATGTGTCACTCACACCTCACTCTCCCCTATATATACTGCCTGTATATACTGCCTATATATACTGCCTGTATATACTGCCTGTATATACTGCCTGTATATACTGCCTGTATATACTGCCTGTATATACTGCCTGTATATACTGCCTATATATACTGCCTGTATATACTGCCTGTATATACTGCCTGTATATACTGCCTGTATATACTGCCTGTATATACTGCCTATATATACTGCCTGTATATACTGCCTGTATATACTGCCTGTATATACTGCCTGTATATACTGCCTGTATATACTGCCTGTATATACTGCCTGTATATACTGCCTGTATATACTGCCTATATATACTGCCTGTATATACTGCCTATATATACTGCCTGTATATACTGCCTATATATACACTGCCTGTATATACTGCCTATATATACTGCCTGTTAGGTAAGACACATATGCAACAGTTAGGTATCTTTATTTCGAAACGTTTCGCCTACACAGTAGGCTTCTTCAGTCGAGTACAGAAAAGTTGATAGAAGCAGAAGATACTTGAAGAACATAAGAACATAAGAACATAAGAACGAAGGAACACTGCAGAAGGCCTACTGGCCCATGAGAGGCAGGTCCAAGTCTCCTACCGGCTTAAGCCAATGCACCCAACCTAGTCAGGTCAGGTCACATTGACTTAAGGGAGGAACACGGCAACCGACCTGGTAGCACAAGCTATCAGGTCTAACTCACACCCACCCACATCCACTCATGTATTTATCCAACCTATTTTTAAAGCTACACAACGTTCTGGCCTCTATAACGGTACTTGGGAGTTTGTTCCACTCATCCACAACTCTATTACCAAACCAGTACTTTCCTATATCCTTCCTGAATCTGAATTTTTCCAACTTAAAAACCATTGCTGCGAGTCCTGTCTAGGCTAGATATTTTCAGCACACTATTTACATCCCCTTTATTTATTCCTGTCTTCCATTTATACACCTCAATCATATCCCCCCTAATTCTACGTCTTTCTAGAGAGTGCAGATTCAGGGCCCTTAGTCTATCCTCATAGGAAGGTTTCTGATACATGGGATCAACTTTGTCATCCTCCTTTGTACATTTTCCAGAGAATTTATATCCATTCTGTAATAAGGTGACCAAAACTTTTGCAGCATAATCTAAATGAGGCCTAACCAAGGATGTATAGAGTTGAAGAACAACCTGAGGACTCCTATTATTTATGCTTCTTGAAATGAAGCCAAGGATTCTATTAGCTTTATTGCGAACACTTATGCACTGTTGTCTTGGTTTCAGATTACTGCTAACCAGAACTCCTAAATCTTTTTCGCAATCCGTAATATTAAGATCTACATTATTTAGTTTATATGTGGCATGGTTATTGTCCTGTCCAACATTTAGAACTTTGCATTTGTCTATATTAAACTGCATCTGCCACTTCTCCGACCACTGCATCAGTCTATTCAAATCTTCCGGGGAGTGCTCGAATGTCCTCGTCAGAATGAATTCGACGGCCTATTTTGGTGTCATCGGCAAACTTGCCGATGTCGCTCTTTATGCCCTAATCTATGTCGTTTATGTAGATTGTGAACAGCAGGGGGCCCAACACTGACCCTGTGGAACACCGCTCGTGACACTTCCCCACTCTGATTTCTCCCCATTTATGCAAACTCTCTGCTGCCTATTTGTCAACCATGCCTCTATCCAGGAAAAAATTTCTCCTCCTATTCCATGTGCTTTAATTTTCCTCAATAGTCTCTGATGTGGGACCCTGTCAAAAGCCTTACTGAAGTCCATATACACAATATCATATTCATTACCATGATCTACCTCCTCAAATACCTTAGTGAAAAAAGTTAATAAATTCGTAAGGCAGGAACGCCCCTTTGTAAAACCATGCTGAGATTCGTTGATTAATTTATGCTTTTCAAGGTGGCTACGAACTGCCTCGGCAATTATTGATTCCATAAATTTTCCCACTATGGAGGTTAGGCTTATTGGTCTATAGTTCGAAGCTAAGGACCTGTCACCTGTTTTGAAAATAGGTATCACATTTGCCATTTTCCACTTATCTGGCACCATGCCAGTTTGTAGTGATATGTTGAAAAGATTTTGCCAAAGGTGTGCTAAGCTCCTCTTTACATTCCTTTAGAACCCTGCATACAGTTCATCAGGGCCTGGGGATTTGTTAGGTTTTAATTTATCTATTTGCCTAGGACCATGTCACTTGTGACCCTAATAGTACACAGTTTATTATCGTCCTGTTCTACATAATTTATCATTACTGGAATATCGCTGGTATCCTCCTGTGTAAAAACTGAGAGGAAGTATGTGTTAAAAATTCTACACATTTCCTTTTTCACTGTCAGTGAGCTGACCCGAGGAACTTTTGAGTGGGCCCATCTTGTCCCTGATCTTACTTCTGTATACCTGAAAGAATCCTTTTGGGTTAGTCTTCGATTCTCTTGCAACTTTAACCTCATAATCTCTTTTTGCTTTTCTAATTCCCTTTTTTATTTCTCTCTTTAACTGAATATATCGATTTCTCAATTGCCCCTCTCCTCTTTTGATTTGCCTATATATGCCTCTCTTTTGACCAATCAGATATTTTAATCTATTGTTCATCCATTTAGGAACATTTTGTTTGATCTGATTTCCCTATTTGGAACATAATTTTGACTGAGCAGCTAGAACTATGCCCTGGAAAGCATCATATCGGCAACCATCACCACCTACCTGACCTTAGTCAGGTCATTCCAGTTCAGCCCACCTAAGTAATTTTTCAGTCCTATGAAATCAGCCAAGCGAAAGTCAGGGACGGAGACTTGATTGCCATTATTAGGGGAATTCCATGATATATTAAAACTGAGTGATTTGTGATCACTTTCCCCAAGCTCATCATTAACCTCAAGATTATTAATTATTTGTTTCCCTACTGGCAAGTACCAAGTCAAGGAGGTTATTTCCCCTAGTTGGCTCTGTCACAAACTGTTTTAAAAAAACAATCCTGGATCGTATCAAGAAAGTCACCTGACTCTAAATTTCCTGTAAAAATTGCTCCAGTCAATCTGTCTATAGTTGAAATCTCCCATTAGCACAACATCTTCGTATGTAGATGCCTTACGAATTTCGTCCCATAGAAGTTTACTGCACTCCCTATCAAGATTTGGGGCCCTGTAAATCACACCCAAAATTAGTTTTTCTCGGCCCTCGAGAAGCTGTAACCAAACAGATTCAGTGTCTGACGCTTCTAATTTAATATCTTGTCTAACACAACAATTTAAATTGTCTCTGACATACATCGCTACTCCACCACCTTTCCTGTTGACCCTGTCAGTGTGGAATAATTTATAGCCTTGTATGTGACATTCAGAGGGCATCTCTCTATCTTTCAGATTGAGCCAGGTCTCTGTTATAGCAATAATATCTATGTCTCCTGCACTTGCAATTAATCTTAGCTCATCTATCTTATTTCTTACACTCCTGCTATTAGTATAGTAAACCTTAAGGGAGCTAGTCCCTTGCTGCCCTCTGCTGTCCCCCTTTGTTTGCTGACCTGATCTATTGTCTTTATTTATAACTTCATGCTGAATGCCTTTTATACATTTACTGTTTCCAACCCAAGTGTTGCAACCTGCTTGTTTCCCACACACAAACCCCTTTCCTCTATCTTCCATCAGTTTAAAAATCATAGGCATTTCACCAATGGCCTTCTCAATCGAGTCTGCAAGTGCTACCACCCCAGCCCCAGAGAGATGTACCCCATCCCTTGCATACATATCATGTTTGCCATAAAAGTTGTTCCAGTTGTCAATGAATGGGATTGCAAGTTCCTTGCAGTATCTGTCTAGCCAGCAATTTACACCAATTGCCCTAGACAACCATTCATTCCTACTCCCCTTCTAGGCAAGATGC
This sequence comes from Cherax quadricarinatus, assembly GCF_026875155.1. Taxonomy (NCBI): domain Eukaryota; kingdom Metazoa; phylum Arthropoda; class Malacostraca; order Decapoda; family Parastacidae; genus Cherax; species Cherax quadricarinatus. Next base: position 12,366,231 of record NC_069496.1, read on the forward strand.
TACATATGATTGGGATCCCTCCCTTAGACTTAATGAAATCTATAGCTGACCTGTACTTATCTAGCAGCTCTTCTCTCCTACCCTTCCCAATATCATTTCCACCAAACACTGAGACAGATAATGGGCTTGCTCCCATTACCTGACATGATATTATCCAGCCTGTTGACAATGTCCCCCAACACCAGCTCCAGGGAAGCACACTCTATCTCTCATATTCTTATTCCTATTACAAAAAGCACGTCAATGTATCTTACCTGAGAGTCACCAACCACAAGAATGCGCTTACCTCCATTAGCAGGGGCAGTAGTACCCTTACCTTCACTGGCCACTGAAGTACATTCATCCTGAAGAACAGAGAAGCGATTTCCTACCTTCAGATCTTCACTCTTAACTTTCCTTACTCTGATGCGCCTTCCATTACTGTGAACTACTCGCCACTTGTAGCAGGTGCTGGGCTGCACCTCACTGCTGGTAGCCGTTGCTGCCTCCCCAACTACAGCCTCCTCACAGCAAGAGACAGACTGCACCTCGCTGCTAGAAGCCTCATTCCCCACAACTCCAGCCACCTCACACTCTCTCCCAAACCCAGTGAGGTGGACCTTCAGCCTCCTAATCTCCTCCTGGAGAAGCAAGACCTCCTCCTTCAACTCTCCAACCTCAATTTTTAAAACACTGCAGAAGCAAGCCATGCTTTGTAACCGTCCACACTAATCCCCAAGGCAGCTCAGGGTCTGTGACCTCACGTGACGACTGACCACTGAGTACTGACGACTGACCACTGTAATCAGTCCATCACCCTTAAAGTTTTGAGGTGGTCAGTCCCTCAGTCTGGAGAAGAGCATTGTTCCGTTGTCTGAAACAATATGAAGTTGAAGTGACAGGATGGAGCCTTTATATAGTGCCAGGAGGTGAGACGTAGGTTGCTTTGGGAGGGCAGGTCCCTCTCAAACCCAGCCGTTCTCACTAGTAGAGGTCGAAGTTGATGGTCTGTACCAAGATACCCTTGTGTTGCAGTGTCTGACAGAATGAACATTAAAATGGTATAAAATACCGACAGATTGTTAGGTAAGACACATATGCAACAGTTAGGTATCTTTATTTCGAAACGTTTCGCCTACACAGTAGGCTTCTTCAGTCGAGTACAGAAAAGTTGATAGAAGCAGAAGATACTTGAAGACAACGGAACAATGCTCTTCTCCAGACTGAGGGACTGACCACCTCAAAACTTTAAGGGTGATGGACTGATTACATCGTCTTCAAGTATCTTCTGCTTCTATCAACTTTTCTGTACTCGACTGAAGAAGCCTACTGTGTAGGCGAAACGTTTCGAAATAAAGATACCTAACTGTTGCATATGTGTCTTACCTAACAATCTGTCGGTATTTTATACCATTTTAATGTTCATACTGCCTGTATATACTGCCTGTATATACTGCCTGTATATACTGCCTATATATACTGCCTGCATATACTGCCTATATATACTGCCTGTATATACTGCCTGTATATACTGCCTATATATACTGCCTGTATATACTGCCTATATATACTGCCTATATATACTGCCTATATATACTGCCTGTATATACTGCCTATATATACTGTCTAATAAATATATCCTAGTATTTATTTACGTATTTTTTCTAAACCAACGATAGATACCAAGGTATTGCACACGTGTCTAATTCTTTACAATGTCGGTATTGTCCACCATACATATACAATCCTTACACAAATAACCCGCACATAAAAGAGAGAAGCTTACGACGACGTTTCGGTCCGACTTGGACCATTGACAAAGTGTGACTTTGTCAATGGTCCAAGTCGGACCGAAACGTCGTCGTAAGCTTCTCTCTTCTATGTGCGGGTTATTTGTGTATCGTTCCAGTCACGGTATTGTGCCTTTTTGTTAGTTATATATAATCCTTAGATTAGGGAGTAAATTATTCTAGGTTGGTAGTGTATAGGTGACATTCTTGTTAGACAAACAACATCTTGGGATGATGAGACACTCGTGCAAGATTTGCGTACGTTTATTCTGGAAATATTTTCCTACATAGTAGCTTCTTCAGTCCAGTGCAGAAAAAGGTGGAATAAGATGAGGACTTTGAGGTAATCAGTCCCTCAGCCTAGAGTCTATGTGTTCAGTCCAATCTTGGCAAGTGTTGTAAAACGGTCTTATTCATATTTTAGTATCTGGATAAAGGGAATCCTTCACTTGCCTAAGGTATAGGCCCCTGACCTATAGTGTCAGGGACCCAAGACTGTTCAACCGCCTCCCAGCATACATAAGGGGGATTACCAATAGACCCCTGGCTGTCTTCAAAAAGGCACTGGACAGGCACCTAAAGTCAGTACCTGACCAGCCAGGCTATGGTTCATACGTCGGTTTATGTACGGCCAGCAGTAACAGCCTGGTTGACCAGATTCTGATCCACCATGAGGCCTGGTCAAAGAGCGGGCGGAGGGGGCACTGCCTCCGAAACCCTCTCCAGGTATGACCTACCTGTGGATCTGTCCAAGGTGACACTACCTATGACTGCTGCACCTCACCTGTCTACACTATATAAGCCATCATTTTCACCCATCGACTTCAGCATGAGGGACTGATGAGGCCACTGTGTGGCGAAACGTTTTCATAATAAAAATATTACTGAAAGTTAAGACACTTGTGCAACATCTGATTATCTCTATTGTAGACGTTTCGCCATCCAGTGGCTTTATCAATACAGATTCTTGTATTGATACAGAATCTGTATTGATAAAGCCACTGGAGGGCGAAACGTCTACAATAAAGATACCCAGATGTTTACCTGGAGTTTACCTGGAGAGAGTTCCGGGGGTCAACGCCCCCGCGGCCCGGTCTGTGACCAGGCCTCCTTAGGTCAGTGTCCCAGGATGCGACCCACACCAGTCGACTAACACCCAGGTACCCATTTTACTGATGGGGAACATAGACAACAGGTGGAAAGAAACACGTCCAATGTTTCTACTCTGGCTGGGAATCGAACCCAGGCCCTCGCCGTGTGAAGCCAGAGCGTTAACCACCAGGCCACCAGAGCCCATGTTGCACATGTGTCTTAACTCTCATCTTGTCGATACTGTATACCTGTCTTACACAAAAATATTACTGACCACTAAATATTTTTGGGGAATGATCTGGCACTGTGGACATCTCCACTGGTTTTAGAAACCCTGTGTGTGGTTTTAGAAACCCTACTGTGGTTTTTCTGAACACTCTCCTGGTTTTCAGAATCCTACCCTGGACTTTTAAATCCTACCCTGGTTTAGCATTAAAACTGTATACAATACCAAGAATAAACATTAAAATGGTATAAAATACCGACAGGTTGTTAGGTAAGACACATATGCAACAGTTAGGTATCTTTATTTCGAAACGTTTCGCCTACACAGTAGGCTTCTTCAGTCGAGTACAGAAAAGTTGATAGAAGCAGAAGATACTTGAAGGACTGATTACATCGTCTTCAAGTATCTTCTGCTTCTGTCAACTTTTCTGTACTCGACTGAAGAAGCCTACTGTGTAGGCGAAACGTTTCATAATAAAGATACCTAACTGTTGCATATGTGTCTTACCTAACAATACCAAGAATAACGGAGCACTGCAGTAGGGATACTGGGTCATGGTTTAGAAAGACACGTAAGCAAACACTATAACATATTAGAAAACGTTTCGGTCCTGGGACCTTGATCACTTCAAGGTCCCAGGATCGAAACGTTTTCTAATAAATATGTTATAGTGTTTGCTTACGTGTCTTTCTAAACCAACTTGTCGGTATTTATTACCAAGGTTTATACCATACTGGGTCATGCTAGGCAGGTTCAACTCACACCCAGTCATGTACCTGTCTAACCTATATTAAAGCTGACCAGGGATCTTGCTTCACTGACTCCCTGGAATTGTTGAAAAAGGCATAAATTACCGAAAACTTGATGCTTAACACACATGTGCAACAGTTGGGCATCCATATTGTTGAAACGTTCCGCCTACACAGCAGGCTTTTCCAGTCAAATACGGAGATGATTACAGAACTAGAGACAGTGGTGAAAAGAGACACAACTGTAGAAGTTATACTGAGACATTTCGACCGTTGACAGGCGAAAATGTGTCAATATGTCCTCTGTCGCGCACTGCAGACAGTAGAAGAAGCAGAGATTTAATTCTGGGGTGATCAGTCCCTAATTCTTGATAGAAAATTGAGTGCTTGACCATTTATCAAGGCTATGGGACTGACCATTTATCAAGGCTGAGGGACTGACCATTTATCAAGACCGAGGGACTGACAATCTATCAAGGCTGAAGGACTAACCATCTATCAAGGCTGAGGGACTGACAATCTATCAAGGCTGAAGGACTGACCATCTATCAAGGCTGAGGGACTGACCATATATCAAGGCTGAAGGACTGACCATTTATCAAGGCTGAGGGACTGACCATCTATCAAGGCTGAGGGACTGACTATCTATCAAGGCTGAGGGACTGACCATCTATCAAGGCTGAGGGACTGACAATCTATCAAGGCTGAAGGACTAACCATCTATCAAGGCTGAGGGACTGACAATCTATCAAGGCTGAAGGACTGTCCATCTATCAAGGCTGAGGGACTGACCATATATCAAGGCTGAAGGACTGACCATTTATCAAGGCTGAGGGACTAACCATTTATCAAGACCGAGAGACTGACCATCTATCAAGGCTGAGGGACTGACCATCTATCAAGGCTGAGGGACTGACCATCTATCAAGGCTGAGGGACTGACCATCTATCAAGGCCGAGGGACTGACCATCTATCAAGGCTGAAGGACTGACCATCTATCAAGGCTGAGGGACTGAGCATATATCAAGGCTGAGGGACTGACCATCTATCAAGGCTGAGGGAATGACCATCTATCAAGGCTGAGGGAATGACCATTTATCAAGGCTGAGGGACTGACCATTTATCAAGGCTGAGGGACTGACCATTTATCAAGACCGAGGGACTGACCATTTATCAAGGCTGAGGGACTGACCATTTATCAAGACCAAGGGACTGACCATCTATCAAGGCTGAAGGACTGACCATTTATCAAGGCTGAGGGACTGACCATTTATCAAGGCTGAAGGACTGACCATTTATCAAGACCGAGGGACTGACTATCTATCAAGGCTGAAGGACTGACCATCTATCAAGGCTGAGGGACTGACCATATATCAAGGCTGAAGGACTGGTCATTTATCAAGGCTGAGGGACTGACCATTTATCAAGACCGAGGGACTGACCATTTATCAAGACCGAGGGACTGACCATCTATCAAGGCTGAGGGACTGACCATCTATCAAGGCTGAGGGACTGACTATCTATCAAGGCTGAGGGACTGACCATCTATCAAGGCTGAGGGACTGACCATTTATCAAGGCTGAGGGACTGACCATTTATCAAGACCGAGGGACTGACTATCTATCAAGGCTGAGGGATTGACCATCTATCAAGGCTGTGGGACTGACCATTTATCAAGGCTGTGGGACTGACCATCTATCAAGGCTGAGGGATTGACAATTTATCAAGGCTATGGGACTGACCATCTATCAAGGCTGAGGGACTGACCATTTATCAAGGCTGTGGGACTGACCATCTATCAAGGCTGAGGGACTGACCATCTTTCAAGGCTGAGGGATTGACCATTTATGAAGGCTATGGGACTGACCATCTATCAAGGCTTAGGGATTGACAATTTATCAAGGCTGTGGGACTGACCATCTATCAAGGCCGTGGGACTGACCATTTATCAAGGCCGTGGGACTGAACATTTATCAAGGCTGTGGGACTGACCATCTATCAAGGCTGAGGGACTGACCATCTATCAAGGTCGTGGGACTGACCATTTATCAAGGCTGAGGGAGTGACCATCTATCAAGGCCGTGGGACTGACCATTTATCAAGGCTGTGGGACTGACCATCTATCAAGGCTGTGGGACTGACCATCTATCAAGGCTGTGGGACTGACCATTTATCAAGGCTGTGGGACTGACCATCTATCAAGGCTGTGGGACTGAACATTTATCAAGGCTGTGGGACTGACCATTTATCAAGGCCGTGGGACTGACCATTTATCAAGGCCGTGGGACTGACCATTTATCAAGGCCGTGGGACTGGCCACCTCAAAATTACTTCTTCGCTTCTTCTGGCCTTTGTATTTGACTGAAGACGCCTGCTGTGTAGTCGAAAAGTTTGGTCAGTTATGATGCCGAAGTGTTCCATATGTGGCTTACTCACCTACCCTGCTTTTCTGAACCCTACCCTGCTTTTCTGAACCCTACCCTGCTTTTCTGAACCCTACGCTGCTTTTCTGAACCCTACCCTGCTTTTCTGAACCCTACCCTGCTTTTCTGAACCCTACCCTGCTTTTCTGAACCCTACGCTGCTTTTCTGAACCCTACCCTGCTTTTCTGAACTCTAACCTGCTTTTCTGAACCCTACCCTGCTTTTCTGAACCCTACGCTGCTTTTCTGAACCCTACCCTGCTTTTCTGAACTCTACCCTGCTTTTCTGAACTCTACCCTGCTTTTCTGAACCCTACCCTGCTTTTCTGAATCCTACCCTGCTTTTCTGAACTCTACCCTGCTTTTCTGAACTCTACCCTGCTTTTCTGAACTCTACCCTGCTTTTCTGAACCCTACCCTGCTTTTCTGAACCCTACCCTGCTTTTCTGAACCCTACCCTGCTTTTCTGAACCCTACCTGCTTTTCTGAACCCTACCCTGCTTTTCTGAACCCTACCCTGCTTTTCTGAGCTCTACCCTGCTTTTCTGAACTCCTACCTGCTTTTCTGAACCCTACCCTGCTTTTCTGAACTCTACCTGCTTTTCTGAACTCTACCCTGCTTTTCTGAACTCTACCCTGCTTTTCTGAACTCTACCCATGCTTTTCTGAACCTACCCTGCTTTTCTGAACCCTACCCTGCTCTTCTAACCCTACCCTGCTTTCTAAACCCTACCCTGCTTTCTAACCCTACCCTGCTTTTCTGAACCTACCCTACTTTCTGAAACCTACCCTGCTTTTTGAACCCTACCCTGCTTTCTGAACCCTACCCTGCTTTTTCTGAACCCTACCCTACTTTCTAACCCTACCCTCATTTCTGAACCCTACCCTGCTTTCTGAACCCTACCCTACTTTTCTGAACCCAAACCCTGCTCTTTCTGAATACCCTTACCCTCGCTCTTTTCTGAAACCCTACCCTGCTCTTCTAAACCCTACCCTGCTCTTCTAAACCCTACCCTGCTCTTCTGAAACTCTACCCTGCTCTTCTAACTCTAACCCTGCTCTTCTAAACCCTACCCTACTCTTCTAAACCCTACCCTGCTCTTCTAACCCTACCCTGCTCTTCTGAACCCTACCCTGCTCTTCTAAACCCTACCCTGCTCTTCTAAACCTACCCTGCTCTTCTGAACCTACCTGCTCTTCTGAACCCTACCCTGCTCTTCTAAACCTACCCTGCTCTTCTAAACCCTACCCTGCTCTTCTAAAACCTACCCTGCTCTTCTGAACCCTACCCTGCTCTTCTAAACCCTACCCTGCTCTTCTGAACCCTACCTGCTCTTCTAAACCCTACCCAGCTCTTCTAAACCCTACCCTGCTCTTCTAAAACCCTACCCTGCTCTTCTAAACCCTACCCTGCTCTTCTGAACCCTACCCTGCTCTTCTAAACCCTACCCTGCTCTTACTAAACTCCTCTAACCCTGCTCTTCTAAACCCTACCCTACTCTTCTGAAACCCTACCCTGCTCTTCTGAACCCTACCCTGCTCTCTAAACCCACCCTGCTCTTCTACCCTGCTCTTCTGAACCCTACCCTGCTCTTCTGACCCTACCCTGCTCTTCTTAACCCTACCCTGCTCTTCTAACCCTACCCTGCTCTTCTAAACCCTACCCTGCTCTTCTAGAACCCTACCGCTCTTCTAAACCCTACCCTGCTCTTCTAAACCCTACCCTGCTCTTCTAAACCCTACCCTGCTCTTCTAAACCCCCTGCTCTTCTGAACCCTACCCTGCTCTTCTAAAACCCTACCCTGCTCTTCTAAACCCTACCCTGCTCTTCTGAACCCTACCCTGCTCTTCTAACCACCCTGCTCTTCTAAACCCTACCACCTACCCTGCTCTTCTAAACCCTACCCTGCTCTTCTAAACCCTACCTGCTCTTCTAAACCCTACCCTGCTCTTCTGAACCCTACTCTTCTAAACCCTACCCTGCTCTTCTAACCTGCTCTTCTACCCTACCTGCTCTTCTAACCCACCCTGCTCTTCTAAACCCTACCCTGCTCTTCTGAACCCTACCCTGCTCTTCTGAAACCCTACCCTGCTCTTCTGAACCTCCCCTGCTTCTTCTAAAGCCCTACCCTGCTCTTCTGAACCCTACCCTGCTCTTCTAAACCCAAACCCTGCTCTTCTGAACCCTGCTCTTCTGAACCCTCCTGCTCTTCTGAACCCTCCCCTGCTTCTAAACCCACCCTGCTCTTCTGAACCCTACCCTGCTCTTCTGAACCCTACCCTGCTCTTCTGAACCCTTTTAACCCTGCTCTTCTAACCTACCCTACTTCTGAACTACCCTGCTCTTCTGAACCCTCCCAACCCTGCTTCTTCTGAACCCTACCCTGCTCTTCTGAACCCTGCTCTTCTTGAACCCTACCCTGCTCTTCTGAACCCTACCCTGCTCTTCTGAACCCTACCCTGCTTCTTCTAAACCCTACCCTGCTCTTCTGAACCCTACCCTGCTCTTCTGAACCCCTGCTCTTTGAACCCTGCTCTTCTAAACCCTACCCTGCTCTTCTGAACCCTACCCTGCTCTTCTGAATCCTACCCTGCTCTTCTAAAACCCGCTCTGAACCCTACCGCTCTCTGAACCCGCTCTTTTGAACCCTACCCTGCTCTTCTAAACCCCACCCTGCTCTTCTGAACCCTACCCTGCTCTTCTGAATCCTACCCTGCTCTTCTGAACCCTACCCTGCTCTTCTAAACCCTACCCTGCTCTTCTGAACCCTACCCTGCTCTTCTGAACCCTACCCTGCTCTGAACCTGCTCTTCTGAACCCTCCCCCCTGCTCTTTGAACCTACCCTGCTCTTCTGAAACCCTACCTGCTCTTCTGAACCCTACCCTGCTCTTCTAATACCTACCCTGCTCTTCTGAACCCTACCCTGCTCTTCTGAACCCTGCTCTCTGAACCCTACCCTGCCTTCTAAACCCTACCCTGCTCTTCTGAACCCTGCTCTTCCTGAACCCTGCTCTTCTGAACCCTACCCTGCTCTTCTAAACCCGCCCTGAACCCTGCTCTTCTGAACCCTACCCTGCTCTTCTAAACCCTGCTCTTCGAACCCTGCTTTCTAAACCCTACCTCTCGAACCCTGCTCTTCTAAACCCTACCCTGCTCTTCTGAACCCTGCTCTTCTGAACCCTCCCAGCTCTTCTGAATCCTACCCTGCTCTTCTGAACCCTGCTCTTCTGAACCCTACCCTGCTCTTCTGAATCCTACCCTGCTCTTCTGAACCCTACCCTGCTCTTCTGAACCCTGCTCTTCTGAACCTACCCTGCTCTTCTAAACCCTACCCTGCTCTTCCGAACCCTGCTCTTCTGAACCCTGCTCTTCTGAACCCTGCTCTTCCGAACCCTGCTCTTCTAAACCCTGCTCTTCTGAACCCTGCTCTTCTGAACCCTGCTTTTCCCGAACCCTGCTCTTCTAAACCCTGCTCTTCTGAACCCTGCTCTTCTAAACCCTGCTCTTCCGAACCCTGCTCTTCTAAACCCTGCTCTTCTGAACCCTGCTCTTCTGAACCCTGTCTTCTGAACCCTGCTCTTCTAACCCTGCTCTTCTGAACCCTGCTCTTCTAAACCCTGCTCTTCCGAACCCTGCTCTTCTAAACCCTGCTCTTCTGAACCCTGCTCTTCTGAACCCTGCTCTTCCGAACCCTGTTCTTCTAAACCCTGCTCTTCCGAACCTGCTCTTCTGAACCCTGCTCTTCTGAACCCTGCTCTTCTGAACCCTGCTCTTCCGAACCCTGCTCTTCCTAAACCCTGCTCTTCCGAACCCTGCTCTTCTGAACCCTGTTCTTCTGAACCCTGCTCTTCTGAACCCATGCTCTTCCGAACCCTGCTCTTCTAAACCCTGCTCTTCCGAACCCTGCTCTTCTGAACCCTGCTCTTCTGAACCCTGCCTTTCTGAACCCTGCTCTTCCAAAACCTCCTGCTCTTCTAAACCTGCTCTTCCGAACCCTGCTCTTCTAAACCCTGCTCTTCCGAATCCTGCTCTTCGAACCCTGCTCTTCGAACCCTGCTCTTCTAAAACCCTGCTCTTTCCGAACCCTGCTCTTCTAAACCCTGCTCTTCCGAACCCTGCTCTTCTGAACCCTGATCTTCTGAACCCTGCTCTCTGAACCCTGCTCTTCCGAACCCTGCTCTTCTAAACCCTGCTCTTCCGAACCCTGCTCTTCCGAACCCTGCTCTTCTGAACCCTGCTCTTCTGAACCCTGCTCTTCCGAACCCTGCTCTTCTAAACCCTGCTCTTCCGAACCCTGCTCTTCTGAACCCTGCTCTTCTGAACCCTGCTCTTCTGAACCCTGCTCTTCCGAACCCTGCTCTTCTGAACCCTGCTCTTCTGAACCCTGCTCTTCCGAACCCTGCTCTTCTGAACCCTGCTCTTCTGAACCTGCTCTTCCGAACCCTGCTCTTCTAAACCCTGCTCTTCTGAACCCTGCTCTTCCGAACCCTGCTCTTCTGAACCCTGCTCTTCTGAACCCTGCTCTTCTGAACCCTGCTCTTCCGAACCCTGCTCTTCTGAACCCTGCTCTTCTGAACCCTGCTCTTCCGAACCCTGCTCTTCTAAACCTGCTCTTCTGAACCCTGCTCTTCTGAACCCTGCCTCTTCTGAACCCTGCTCTTCTGAACCCTGCTCTTCCGAACCCTGCTCTTCTGAACCCTGCTCTTCTGAACCCTGCTCTTCTGAACCCTGCTCTTCTGAACCCTGCTCTTCTAAACCCCTGCTCTCTGAACCCTCCCTCTTCCGAACCCTGCTCTTCTGAACCTGCTCTTCCGAACCCTGCTCTTCTGAACCCTGCTCTTCTGAACCCTGCTCTTCCCAACCCTGCTCTTCTAAACCCTGCTCTTCTGAACCCTGCTCTTCTGAACCCTGCTCTTCCGAACCCTGCTCTTCTGAACCCTGCTCTTTCTGAACCCTGCTCTTCTGAACCCTGCTCTTCTGAACCCTGCTCTTCTGAACCCTGCTCTTCTGAACCCTGCTCTTCCGAACCCTGCTCTTCCGAACCCTGCTCTTCTGAACCCTGCTCTTCTGAACCCTGCTCTTCTGAACCCTGCTCTTCTGAACCCTGCTCTTCTGAACCCTGCTCTTCTGAACCCTGCTCTTCTGAACCCTGCTCTTCCGAACCCTGCTCTTCTGAACCCTGCTCTTCTAAACCCTGCTCTTCTGAACCCTGCTCTTCCGAACCCTGCTCTTCGAACCCTGCTCTTCCGAACCCTGCTCTTCTGAACCCTGCTCTTCTGAACCCTGCTCTTCTAAACCCTGCTCTTCTGAACCCTGCTCTTCTGAACCCTGCTCTTCTGAACCCTGCTCTTCTGAACCCTGCTCTTCTGAACCCTGCTCTTCTGAACCCTGCTCTTCTGAACCCTGCTCTTCTGAACCCTGCTCTTCTGAACCCTGCTCTTCTGAACCCTGCTCTTCTGAACCCTGCTCTTCCGAACCCTGCTCTTCTGAACCCTGCTCTTCTGAACCCTGCTCTTCTGAACCCTTCTCTTCTGAACCCTGCTCTTCTGAACCCTGCTCTTCTGAACCCTGCTCTTCTGAACCCTGCTCTTCCGAACCCTGCTCTTCTGAACCCTGCTCTTCTAAACCTGCTCTTCTGAACCCTGCTCTTCCGAACCCTGCTCTTCTGAACCCTGCTCTTCTGAACCCTGCTCTTCTGAACCCTGCTCTTCTGAACCCTGCTCTTCTGAACCCTGCTCTTCTGAACACTGCTCTTCTGACCCTGCTCTTCTGAACCCTGCTCTTCTGAACCCTTGCTCTTCTGAACCCTGCTCTTCTGAACCCTGCTCTTACCGAACCCTGCTCTTCCGAACCCTGCTCTTCCGAACCTGCTCTTCCGAACCCTGCTCTTCTGAACCCTGCTCTTCTGAACCCTGCTCTTCTGAACCCTGCTCTTTCTGAACCCTGCTCTTCTGAACCCTGCTCTTCTGAACCCTGCTCTTCTGAACCCTGCTCTTCTGAACCTGCTCTTCTGAACCCTGCTCTTCTGAACCCTGCTCTTCTGAACCCTGCTCTTCTGAACCCTGCTCTTCTGAACCCTGCTCTTCTGAACCCTGCTCTTCTGAACCCTGCTCTTCTGAACCCTGCTCTTCTGAACCCTGCTCTTCTGAACCCTGCTCTTCTGAACCCTGCTCTTCTGAACCCTGCTCTTTCTGAACCCTGCTCTTCCGAACCCTGCTCTTCTGAACCCTGCTCTTCCGAACCCTGCTCTTCTGAACCCTGCTCTTCCGAACCCTGCTCTTCTGAACCCTGCTCTTCCGAACCCTGCTCTTCTGAACCCTGCTCTTCTGAACCCTGCTCTTCTGAACCCTGCTCTTCTGAACAGTGCTCTTCTAAACCCTGCTCTTCTGAACCCTGCTCTTCTGAACCCTTTTCTTCTGAACCCTGCTCTTCTGAACCCTGCTCTTCTGAACCCTGCTCTTCTGAACCCTGCTCTTCTGAACCCTGCTCTTCTGAACCCTGCTCTTCTGAACCCTGCTCTTCTGAACCCTGCTCTTCTGAACCCTGCTCTTCTGAACCCTGCTCTTCCGAACCCTGCTCTTCTGAACCCTGCTCTTCCGAACCCTGCTCTTCCGAACCCTGCTCTTCCGAACCCTGCTCTTCTGAACCCTGCTCTTCTGAACCCTGGTCTTCTGAACCCTGCTCTCTGAACCCTGCTCTTCCGAACCCTGCTCTTCTGAACCCTGCTCTTCCGAACCCTGCTCTTCTGAACCCTGCTCTTCCGAACCCTGCTCTTCTGAACCCTGCTCTTCCGAACCCTGCTCTTCTGAACCTGCTCTTCTGAACCCTGCTCTTCTGAACCCTGCTCTTCTGAACCCTGCTCTTCTGAACCCTGCTCTTCTGAACCTGCTCTTCTGAACCCTGCTCTTCTGAACCCTGCTCTTCTGAACCCTGCTCTTCCAAACCCCTGCTCTTCTGAACCCTGCTCTTCCGACCCTGCTCTTCTGAACCCTGCTTTCTGAACCCTGCTCTTCTGAACCCTGCTCTTCTGAACCCTGCTCTTCTGAACCTGCTCTTCCGAACCCTGCTCTTCCGAACCCTGCTCTTCCGAACCCTGCTCTTCCGAACCCTGCTCTTCCGAACCCGGGCTCTTCTGAACCCTGCTCTTCTGAACCCTGCTCTTCTGAACCCTGCTCTTCTGAACCCTGCTCTTCTGAACCCTGCTCTTCTGAACCCTGCTCTTCTGAACCCTGCTCTTCTGAACCCTGCTCTTCTAAAACCCTGCTCTTCTGAACCCTGCTCTTCTGAACCCTGCTCTTCCGAACCCTGCACTCTTCTGAACCCTGCTCTCTTCCAAAACCCTGCTCTTCTGAACCCTGCTCTTCTGAACCCTGCTCTTCTGAACCCTGCTCTTCTGAACCCTGCTCTTCTGAACCCTGCTCTTCTGAACCCTGCTCTTCTGAACCCTGCTCTTCCGAACCCTGCTCTTCTGAACCTGCTCTTCCGAACCCTGCTCTTCTGAACCCTGCTCTTCTGAACCCTGCTCTTCTGAACCCTGCTCTTCTGACCCTGCTCTTCTGAACCCTGCTCTTCTAAACCCCTGCTCTTCTGAACCCTGCTCTTCTGAACCCTGCTCTTCTGAACCCTGCTCTTCCGAACCCTGCTCTTCCGAACCCTGCTCTTCTGAACCGCTCTTCTGAACCCTGCTCTTCTGAACCCTGCTCTTCTGAACCCTGCTCTTCTGAACCCTGCTCTTCTGAACCCTGCTCTTCTGAACCCTGCTCTTCTGAACCCTGCTCTTCTGAACCCTGCTCTTCTGAACCCTGCTCTTCTGAACCCTGCTTTTCTGAACCCTGCTCTTCTGAACCCTGCTCTTCTGAACCCTGCTCTTCTGAACCCTGCTCTTCGAACCCTGCTCTTCTAAACCCTGCTCTTCTGAACCCTGCTCTTCTGAACCTGCTCTTCGAACCCTGCTCTTCTGAACCCTGCTCTTCTGAACCCTGCTCTTCCGAACCCTGCTCTTCCGAACCCTGCTCTTCTGAACCCTGCTCTTCTGAACCCTGCTCTTCTGAACCCTGCTCTTCTGAACCCTGCTCTTCTGAACCCTGCTCTTCTGAACCCTGCTCTTCCGAACCCTGCTCTTCCGAACCCTGCTCTTCCGAACCCTGCTCTTCTGAACCCTGCTCTTCTGAACCCTGCTCTTCTGAACCCTGCTCTTCTGAACCCTGCTCTTCTGAACCCTGCTCTTCTGAACCTGCTCTTCTGAACCCTGCTCTTCTGAACCCTGCTCTTCTGAACCCTGCTCTTCTGAACCCTGCTCTTCTGAACCCTGCTCTTCCGAACCCTGCTTTTCTGAACCCTGCTCTTCTGAACCCTGCTCTTCTGAACCTGCTCTTCTGAACCCTGCTCTTCTGAACCCTGCTCTTCTGAACCCTGCTCTTCTGAACCCTGCTCTTCTGAACCCTGCTCTTCTGAACCCTGCTCTTCTGAACCTGCTCTTCTGAACCCTGCTCTTCTGAACCCTGCTCTTCTGAACCCTGCTCTTCTGAACCCTGCTCTTCTGAACCCTGCTCTTCTGAACCCTGCTCTTCTGAACCCTGCTCTTCTGAACCCTGCTCTTCCGAACCCTGCTCTTCCGAACCCTGCTCTTCCGAACCCTGCTCTTCTGAACCCTGCTCTTCTGAACCCTGCTCTTCTGAACCCTGCTCTTCTAAACCCTGCTCTTCTGAACCCTGCTCTTCTGAACCCTGCTCTTCTGAACCCTGCTCTTCTGAACCCTGCTCTTCTGAACCCTGCTCTTCTGAACCCTGCTCTTCTGAACCCTGCTCTTCTGAACCCTGCTCTTCTGAACCCTGCTCTTCTGAACCCTGCTCTTCTGAACCCTGCTCTTCTGAACCCTGCTCTTCTGAACCCTGCTCTTCTGAACCCTGCTCTTCTGAACCCTGCTCTTCTGAACCCTGCTCTTCTGAACCCTGCTCTTCTGAACCCTGCTCTTCTGAACCCTGCTCTTCTGAACCCTGCTCTTCTGAACCCTGTACACTGTACCAGATATTGTGTTACAGATATTGTACAGTGGGAATTTTCTTTTCTAGTTTTGAATTGTGTTCCGTTGTTTTACCATAAGGTACGAATTGTGTTCCGTTGTTTTACCATAAGGTACGAATTGTGTTCTGTTGTTTTACCATAAGGTACGAATTGTTTTTCTGTTGTTTTACCATAAGGTACAAAATTGTGTTCTGTTGTTTTACCATAAGGTACGAATTGTGTTCCGTTGTTTTACCATAAGGTACGAATTGTGTTCTGTTGTTTTACCATAAGGTACGAATTGTGTTCTGTTGTTTTACCATAAGGTACGAATTGTTTTTCCGTTGTTTTACCATAAGGTACGAATTGTGTTCTGTTGTTTTACCATAAGGTACGAATTGTGTTCTGTTGTTTTACCATAAGGTACGAATTGTGTTCTGTTGTTTTACCATAAGGTACGAATTGTGTTCTGTTGTTTTTAACCATAAGGTACGAATTGTGTTCTGTTGTTTTACCATAAGGTACGAATTGTGTTCCGTTGTTTTACCATAAGGTACGAATTGTGTTCCGTTGTTTTACCATAAGGTACGAATTGTGTTCTGTTGTTTTACCATAAGGTACGAATTGTGTTCTTTTTGTTTTACCATAAGGTACGAATTGTGTTCTGTTGTTTTACCATAAGGTACGAATTGTGTTCTGTTGTTTTACCATAAGGTACGAATTGTGTTCTGTTGTTTTACCATAAGGTACGAATTGTGTTCCGTTGTTTTACCATAGGAAACGAATTGTGTTCTGTTGTTTTACCATAAGGTACGAATTGTGTTCTGTTGTTTTAACCATAAGGTACGAATTGTGTTCTGTTGTTTTACCATAAGGTACGAATTGTGTTCTGTTGTTTTACCATAAGGTACGAATTGTGTTCCGTTGTTTTACCATAAGGTACGAATTGTGTTCCAGTATTGCAGATTTGTGTTGTATTTTGTACCGATTTGTATTCTGATATTTAGAATTTTGCGAAGTTTTTTAGATATCAGGTTTGATCCAAGGAGATGTGGCTCCTGTTCTTCGGATCAAGAGCCCTTCACCCTCCACCAAGAGCTACAAATCGTGTAACCTGAGTTGATATTCTGGATTTTTTTTTCAATGAATTGTGGGTTAATATTATTTTAGCAAGGACTGTATCAATATATTACAGGAAGCTCCAAATCCGTAAGGGTAACAAAGCACTCAGGGGGGAAAGGGAGGGTATCAGGTTTGATCCGAGGAGAGAGAGTAGCTTTTATTTCTTGGATCAAGAGCCCTTCACCAGTATTAAGGGATTTTGCAATGAGATTTAAGCGAGTTATTTATTATTATATTATTATTATTATTAATTATTATATTATTATTATTATTTTTATTATTATTATTATTATTGTTGTTATTATATTATTATTATTATTATTTTTATTATTATTATTATTATTATTATTAATTATATTATTATTATATTGTTGTTATTATTATTATTATTATTATTATTATTATATTATTATTTTTAAATTTATTATTATTATTGTTGTTATTATTATTATTATTATTTATTATTTATTATTATTATTATTATTATTGTTGTTATCATTATTATTATTATTATTGTTGTTTTTAAATTATTATTATTATTATTGTTATTATTATTATTATTATTATTATTATTATTATTATTATTATTATTATTATTATTATTGTTATTTAATTATTATTATTATTATTATTATTATTATTATTATTGTTGTTATTATTATTATTATTATTATTTATTGTTATTATTATTATTATTATTATTATTATTGCTATTATTGTTATTATTATTATTTTTATTATTATTTTTATTGCTATTATTGTTATTATTATTATTGTTATTATTATATTATTTATTATTATTATTATTTATTATTATTTTATTATTTATTATTATTATTATTATTATTATTGCTATTATTGTTATATATTATATTGTTGTTATTATTATTATTATTATTATTATTATTATTATTATTATATTAATGTTATTATTATTATTATTATTATTATTATTATTTTTAAATTATTGTTATTATTGTTATTATTGTTATTATTATTATTATTATTATTATTATTATTATTATTATTATTATTATTATTGTTATTATTGTAATTATTATTATTATTATTATTATTATTATCCTGCCACAAGATTGATCATACTGCCACAAGATTGATCATACTGCCACAAGATTGATCATACTGCCACAAGATTGATCATACTGTCACAAGATTGATCATACTGCCACAAGATTGATCATACTGTCACAAGATTGATCATACTGTCACAAGATTGATCATACTGCCACAAGATTGATCATACTGCCACAAGATTGATCATACTGTCACAAGATTGATCATACTGTCACAGGATTGATCATACTGCCACAAGATTGATCATACTGTCACAAGATTGATCATACTGTCACAAGATTGATCATACTGTTACAGGATTGATCATACTGTCACAAGATTGATCATACTGCCACAAGATTGATCATACTGTCACAAGATTGATCATACTGTTATAGGATTGATCATACTGTCACAGGATTGATCATACTGCCACAAGATTGATCATACTGTCACAAGATTGATCATACTGTTATAGGATTGATCATACTGCCACAAGATTGATCATACTGTCACAAGATTGATCATACTGCCACAAGATTGATCATATTGTCACAAGATTGATCATACTGTCACAGGATTTATCATACTGCCACAAGATTGATCATACTGACACAAGATTGATCATACTGTCACAAGATTGATCATACTGTTATAGGATTGATCATACTGTCACAGGATTGATCATACTGTCACAGGATTGATCATAATGTCACAAGATTGATCATACTGTCACAGGATTGATCATACTGTCACAAGATTGATCATACTGTCACAGGATTGATCATACTGTCACAAGATTGATCATACTGTCACAGGATTGATCATACTGTCACAAGATTGATCATACTGTCACAAGATTGATCATACTGTCACAAGATTGATCATACTGTCACAGGATTGAGCATAATGTCACAAGATTGATCATACTGTCACAGGATTGATCATAATGTCACAAGATTGATCATACTGTCACAAGATTGATCATACTGCCACAGGATTGATCATACTGCCACAAGATTGATCATACTGCCACAAGATTAATCATACTGCCACAAGTTTGATCATACTGTCACAGGATTGATCATACTGCCACAAGATTGATCATATTGTCACAAGATTGATCATACTTTCACAGGATTGATCATACTGCCACAAGATTGATCATACTGTCACAAGATTGATCATACTGTCACAGGATTGATCATACTGTCACAAGATTGATCATACTGTCACAAGATTGATCATACTGTCACAAGATTGATCATACTGCCACAAGATTGATCATACTGCCACAAGATTGATCATACTGCCACAAGATTGATCATACTGCCACAAGATTGATCATACTGCCACAAGATTGATCATACTGTCATAAGATTGATCATACTGTCACAAGATTGATCATACTGTCACAAGATTGATCATACTGTCATAAGATTGATCATACTGTCACAAGATTGATCATACTGCCACAAGATTGATCATACTGCCACAAGATTGATCATACTGTCATAAGATTGATCATACTGTCACAAGATTGATCATACTGTCACAAGATTGATCATACTGCCACAAGATTGATCATACTGCCACAAGATTGATCATACTGCCACAAGATTGATCATACTGCCACAAGATTGATGATACTGCCAAAAGATTGATCATACTGCCACAAGATTGATTATACTGCCACAAGATTGATCATACTGCCACAAGATTGATCATACTGCCACAAGATTGATCATACTGCCACAAGATTGATCATACTGCCACAAGATTGATCATACTGCCACAAGATTGACCATACTGCCACAAAATTTATCATACTGCCACAAGATTGATCATACTGCCACAAGATTGATCATACTGCCACAAGATTGATCATACTGCCACAAAATTGATCATACTGCCACAAGATTGATCATACTGCCACAAGATTGATCATACTGCCACAAGATTGATCATACTGCCACAAGATTGATCATACTGCCACAAGATTGATCATACTGCCACAAGATTGATCATACTGCCACAAGATTGATCATACTGTCACAAGATTGATCATACTGCCACAAGATTGATCATACTGCCACAAGATTGATCATACGAGTGAATATTTTTTTACAAGAAATGGAGTATTTGCATTGGATTTCAAATATGATAATGTGATTACACTCACACACACATTTATATATATATATATATATATATATATATATATATATATATATATATATATATAATATATATATCAGCATAAACACAAATAATATTTTCTAACTACGTAGTTATAACTAGGTAGTTATTTTAACTAGTATTAAAATATGACTTACCTTAAGCAGTGGGGATTTTGAAGTATTGATAAATTCCATTATGCACGAGGTCACCATTATGCACGAGGTCACCATTATGCACGAGGTCACCATTATACGCGAGGTCACCATTATATTATTCATTATTTCACTAATTTATTCGTCAGATATCACAGGTAAAGCACTCTTTTCACATCAGATATAGATAACCACTGATTTTGATAAATCTCTGGATTTAGTGGGATTTTATATGGGTTTTTATAAATCTACGGAGAAGCAATGGGGGATTTTTCAACACTGGTAATGGATCTAATGGATAATTTATTTTTCAATCGCGCGCCACTGTTGTTTACTGTCTGTCTGAGACAGCTGTGCGCTGCCCAATGCATGGGAGACTATCCTCTCTTTTACCCTCGCTTATTTCACTATAATCACTGACACACGTTGCTCTTAACACTGTAATTATCACACAAATCTTGATTTAAACTCATTCACTTCACTACGTGAGTTGAATGTCGTCACTTTACTGAGTACGACTCCTGTCGTAGTAGTGATCGACCTTGGGATAGAACCCATCAACTCTCTTCTTTTTATTATTGAGGGTTATTTAGTGCACTATGCGACGTGTAGAGGTGAACATATTGACAAAGGAGCCATTACGTACCTTATTTTCAGTCACATCAAGGATGTATGTCTCCTGTAGGCAGCTTGACGCTGTAGATACACCCAGTGTCGACCTCACGTCGTATGCAGAATGTCCTTGGTAAAAGGTGACGTGGGCAGGGCCTCTCTGACACTATATTGACACTGTAGCTAGGGTATGGTGCCCCTAGAGTGTCTTTTTAATGGGTTTTTATCTGCAGAAGCGCCGGCTCCTACACCGCCTGCCCTGCTGACTGCCTCACCTCTGGCGGGCTACCTCGCCCCACCTCCTCTGCTTCGTCAAATACGATTTCAACATGTCAGGCCCACCCCATCTATTTTTACTCAGATTTTCACCTGTACCTAATCTTCAGCATGTTCCTGGACAGGCTTATCACTGTTTTTTATATGCCATTCTCTTACAACACATAAATTTCCATATTAACTTCATTTTTCTGGTTATCAGGGAGTATTTGCAAATATATCTTCAGATCTATAGAAGTAAGAGGCTACTAAACAGATGAACATCGAAATTCGTTGCTTAAATAATACCTCAACACTGACCAAAGGTTCACTGAGTTTGTCATCACTACACTGAATCACAGGAATAGTTTTCCACAAGCTCTGAGATACACATAAGAACTGACTGGTTGCAATCTAGCTACACATTCTTAATATATGCCTATTGCAATATAAGGACGCCTGGGTAGGCTTTCACTCATAAATTCACTCTGTTAACTTAGGAAGTATAAATTATATTG
Source organism: Cherax quadricarinatus (assembly GCF_026875155.1). Taxonomy (NCBI): domain Eukaryota; kingdom Metazoa; phylum Arthropoda; class Malacostraca; order Decapoda; family Parastacidae; genus Cherax; species Cherax quadricarinatus. The sequence goes on from NC_069496.1 coordinate 12,387,409, forward strand.
GTTATTCTCACACCAAGATTCAAAAATTTTCTTTTTTAGACTCAATACTTCTTTTTGCAGCTTTTTACAGCTCAGAATTTTATCTGGGCAGCCAAGAGAAATTACATACACTCGCTATTGTTTTGGAAGAATTTTTCCCATATGCAAACTAGAGAGTTAACTGCATGGCTAAATGATTGTGGAATCTGATTGTATACTTATGATGGCTTCAGCCTAGTTCTCCTGTGGAATGTCTGGGTGGTTAATATACACTCTAGATGGCTTCAACTTAGGTCCCCAATGGAATGTCTGTGATTAATGTACATTCTAGATGGCATCAACTTGGGTCCCCAATGGAATGCCTGTGTGGTTAATATACAATCTAGATGGCTTAAATTTAGGTCCCCAATGGAATGTCTGTGTGGTTAATATACAATCTAGATGGCTTAAATTTAGGTCCCCAATGGAATGTCTGTGTGGTTAATATACAATCTAGATGACTTTAACTTAGGTCCCCAATGGAATGCCTGTGTGGTTAATATACAATCTAGATGACTTCAACTTAGGTCCCCAGTAGAATATCTGTGTGGTTAATGTACATTCTAGATACCTTCCACAGTTATATGCAGAAAAAACGTTATACAAGAATTTATTTTCCTTCAGGGTTATTACTTGATGCTGGTGCAGGGTTCTTGATGTTAAGAGTTAGAGATACACTCTCCTACCTTGAATCAAACCTATTTGCTTCCTATAAGTTATGAGACTGTCCACTCTGCTCTCAACATCTAAAAATAATATTCTAATGGAGGTGTACAAGTTATTATATATTTTTCCTGACAATTTTACCACCATGATGACAACTTACTGTATGTCATGTCTAAAATAAATTATATTCTCTCAAGTAACTGATTTTTGGGGGGTTAGCTAATGCATTTCCTTTTCTTTTCAGGTTAGTAGACCACTGAGGTCCTGAAGTCCCTAAGATTTCTTCCTGAAACTTGTATTTCAGGTTCAGAGCTTTAAACACAGTGTTTGTGGAGTAAATGACAGAGATGCTGCATCTCTTTATTGAACACAAAGATGCCACAGCAGAGCACCTTATTACCTCAATAAGGTCAGCTGTTTGGGGTAAACACTGAGGGTAATGATGGTACCCACTGTGTGGAACAAACACTGAGGGTAATGATGGTACCCACTGTGTGGAACAAACACTGAGGGTAATGATGGTACCCACTGTGTGGGACAAACACTGAAGATAATGATGGTACCCACTGTGTGGAACAAACACTGAGGGTAATGATGGTACCCACTGTGTGGGACAAACACTGAGGGTAATGATGGTACCCACTGTGTGGAACAAACACTGAGGGTAATGATGGTACCCACTGTGTGGGACAAACACTGAGGATAATGATGACACCCACTGTGTGGGACAAACACTGAGGGTAATGATGGTACCCACTGTGTGAGACAAACACTGAGGATAATGATGACACCCACTGTGTGGGACAAACACTGAGGGTAATGATGGTACCCACTGTGTGGGACAAACACTGAGGGTAATCATGGTACCCACTGTGCGGGACAAACACTGAGGGTAATGATGGTACCCACTGTGTGGGACAAATACTGAGGGTAATCATGGTACCCACTGTGTGGAACACACACTGAAGGTAATGATGGTACCCACTGTGTGGAACACACACTGAAGGTAATGATGGTACCCACTGTAGGTGTCATCCAGAGGTAGTATTGTCAGTGCTACAATCCAGAGTTTTGGGTATAAGAGGAAGAGGAAGAGAAGGAGGAGGAGGAAGAGGAAGGAGAAGGAAGAGGAAGAGAAGGGGGAGGAGGAGAAGGAAGAGGAAGAGAAGGAGAAGGAGAAGGAAGAGGAAGAGAAGGAGGAGGAGAAGGTAGAAGAGGGAGAAGGAAGAGGAAGAGAATTAGGAGGAGGAGAAGGAAGAGGAAGAGAAGGAGGAGGAGAAGGAAGAGGAATAGGAGGAGGAAAAGGAAGAGGAAGGAGAAGAAAGAGGAAGAGAAGGGGGAGGAGAGGGAAGAGAAAGGAGAAGAAAGAGGAAGAGAAGGAAAATGAAGAGAAGGAGGAGGAGGAGAAGCTAGAAGAAGGAAGAGGAAGAGAAGGAGGAGAAGGAAGAGGAAGAGAAGGAGGAGTATAAGATACCCCATATACCTCTTCCCTCAGAACTAACATTCGTTAAACTAAGTCTAAGACAAAGTAGATTTTTTGAGACACAAACTGGGATTTATGGAGGGTAGGGAAGTGTAGAAATCTCCTTGCTCGTAGTACTAAAACAGACAGGATTACAGAGGATCTATTTCTTAGATCCTTTAATAATAATAATAATAATAATAATAAAAAAATAATAATAAAATAATAAAAAAATAATAATAATAATAAACCCATCTCACTGTGGCTTAGTCTGTGGGGAAGCGCTAAGCCCGTAAGATCCACAAGGTGGTCTGGTATACCCTGTGACGGCGGTCTTGATCCAAGGAGGTCTAGCCACTCCTCCTCTTCCTTGGATCAAACCCTATTACCCCAGTACGGTCCCAAGCGCTTCCCCCACCAATTAAATAGATAATACCTTCGATAGATAATAGTATTATTAGCAAGCTTAGCCAAATATCTAGATTCCTGAAGTTTGGAATTATATAGAAAACCTAAACTAGAATTTATAGATACATGAACTAGGATTTATATAGTACCTAAACTAGGATTATATAGATACCTAAACTAGAAATTTATAGATACATGAACTAGGATTTTATAGTACCTAAAAATAGGATTTATATAGATACCTAAACTAGGATTTATATAGATACCTAAACTAGGATTTATAAGTACCTAAACTAGGATTTTATATAGTACCTAAACTAGGTTTTATATAGATACCTAAACTAGAATTTTATATAGAACAAAAGAACTAGGAATTATATAGATACCTAAACTAGGATTTATATAGATACCTAAACTAGGATTTATTATAGATACCTAAATTAGGATTTATATAGATACATGAACTAGGATTTATATAGATACATGAACTAAGAATTTTTATAGATTACCTAAACTAGGATTTTTTATAGATACATAACTAGGATTTATATAGAACATGAACCCAAGATTTATATAGATACCTAAACTAGGATTTATATAGATAACCTAAACTAGGATTTATATAGATACCTAAACTAGGATTTTTTATAGATACCTAAACTAGGATTTATATAGATACATTTAAAATAGGATGTATACAGATACATAAACTAGGATTTATTTTCTAGATACTGAGCTAGGATATATTTCTTGGTGATAGAGGAATAACTTTTTACTGGCTAGTTGCTCTAGCCATATGGCTAGATTGCATTGTTAGCTAGTTAGGTTAGTGACTATTTTAGGGATGTCATTATTGTTCTCCCCTGCTAGGAAGGAGAGAAATAATATTGTTAGATACTTTCCGGTTAGGCAAGTAATCAGCTAGAAGGCTAGGAGATTAATATTATCGCTGCTGGATAGGTAAGTAATCTAGCTAGTAGGCCAGGAGATGAATATTATCGCTGCTGGCTAGGTTAGTAATGTGGCTAGTAGGCTAGATGAATATTGTCACTCCTGGCTAGTAATTAATCTGGTTAGTTGGCTAGGAGAAAGCATAAATGTCGTTCCTAGCTTTGTTTAAGTAATCTGGCTAGTAGGCTAGATGAATATTGCGCTTCTGGCTAGTAATTAATCTGGTTAGTAGGCTAGGAGATGCATATTGTCGTTCCTAGCTAGGTAAGTAATCTGGCTAGTAGGCTAGATGAATATTGTCGCTCCAGGCTAGTAATTAATCTGGTTAGTAAAGGGTAGGAGATGCATATTGTCGTCCCTAGCAGGTAAGTAATCTGGCTAGTTGGCTAGGGGATGCATATTGTCGTTCCTAGCTAGGGAAGTAATCTGGCTAGTTTGGCTAGGAGATGCATATTTTCGTTCCTAGCAAGGTAAGTAATCTGGTTAGTTGGGTAGGGGATGCATATTGTCGTTCCTAGCTAGGTAAGTAATCTGGCTAGTTGGCTAGGAGATGCATATTTGTCGTTCCTAGCTAGGTAAGTAATCTGGCTAAGTTGGCTAGGAGATGCATATTGCCGTTCCTAGCTAGGTAAGTAATCTGGCTTAGTAGGGTAGATGAACATTGTAGCTTCTGGCTAGGTTAGTAATCTATTACTATTTTTCTGGCAGGTAGGCAAATATTTAAATATTGACGTTACTGGCTAGGGGAAAATGAATTATTGCTAAATTTTTGCTGGATAGGCTAGGCAAATTTTTGTTTACTAGAAAAAGCGGTAAATCCTGTTTTCTAGCATCTTTTTCCACTATGCACAGGGGTATATAACACTAGGCTTGACTAAGACACTGGGCTGTACTAGACTTTACTAAGACACTGGGCTGTACTAAGACACCACTGAGACACTGGGCTGTACTAGAAAACCACTGAGACACTGGCTGTACTAGACACCACTGAGACCCCTGGGCTGTACTAGACCCACTAAGACACTGGGCTGTACTAGACACCACTGAGACACTGGGCTTGTACTAGACACCACTAAGACACTGGGCTGTACAGACACCACTGAGACACTGGGCTGTACTAGACACCATGAGACACTGGGCTGTAAATAGACACCCTAAGACACTGGGCTGTACTAGACCAACACTGAACACTGGGCTGTACTAGACAACACTGAGACACTGGGGTTTTACTAGACCCACTGAGACACTGGGCTGTACTAGACACCACTGAGACACTGGGCTGTACTAGACACCACTGAGACACTGGGCTGTACTAGACACCACTGAGACACTGGCTGTACTAGACACCACTGAGACACTGGGCTGTACTAGACACCACTAAGACACTGGGCTGTACTAGACAACACATGAGACACTGGTTGTACTAGACACCACTGAGACACTGGGCTGTACTAGACACCACTGAGACACTGGCTGTACTAGACACCACTGAGACACTGGGCTGTAACTAGACACCACTGAGACACTGGGCTGTACTAGACATCACTGAGACACTGGGCTGAGACTAGACACCACAGAGACACTGGCTGTACTAGACACCACAGAGACACTGGGCATGTACTAGACACCACTGAGACACTGGGCTGTACTAGACACCACTGAGACACTGGGCTGTACTAGACACCACTGAGACACTGGGCTGTACTAGACACCACTGAGACACTGGGCTGTACTAGACACCACTGAGACACTGGGTTGTACTAGACACCACTGAGACACTGGGCTGTACTAGACAACACTGAGACACTGGGCTGTACTAGACAACACTGAGACACTGGGTTGTACTAGACACCACTGAGACACTTTGCTGTACTAGACACCACAGAGACACTGGGCTGTACTAGACACCACTGAGACACTGGGCTGTACTAGACACCACTGAGACACTGGCTGTACTAGACACCACTGAGACAACTGGGCTGTACTAGACACCACTGAGACACTGGCTGTACTAGACACCACTGAGACACTGGGCTGTACTAGACAACACTGAGACACTGGGTTGTACTAGACACCACTGAGACACTGGGCTGTACTAGACACCACTGAGACACTGGGCTGTACTAGACAACACTGAGACACTGGGTTGTACTAGACACCACTGAGACACTGGGTTGTACTAGACACCACTGAGACACTGGGCTGTACTAGACACCACTGTAGACACTGGTTGTACTAGACACCACTGAGACACTGGGCTGTACTAACACCACTGAGAACACTGGGCTGTACTAGACAACCACTAAGACACTGGGTTGTACTAGACACCACTGAGACACTGGCTGTACTAGACACCACTGAGACACTGGCTGTACTAGACACCACTGAGACACTGGGTTGTACTAGACACCACTGAGACACTGGCTGTACTAGACACCACTGAGACACTGGGCTGTACTAAGACCAACACTGAGACACTGGGCTGTACTAGACACCACTGAGACACTGGGCTGTACTAGACACCACTGAGACACTGGGCTGTACTAGACACCACTGAGACACTGGGCTGTACTAGACACCACTGGACTTGCTATTAGAACCAAAATAGACAATTTCTTTGTTATTTGCCTACATAAAATATTAATTAGTTTCTTAGAGATGGACGCCATATTGTTTTTTGTTCAACGATTCACTGTGTTTGTTGAGTCTATTAGTCACTGTTTTTGTTGAGTCTTTAGTCACTGTGATTTGTTGAGTCTATTAGTCACTGGTTGTTGAGTCTTTAGTCACTGTGTTTGTTGAGTCTTTAGTCACTGTGTTGAGTCTTTAGTCACTGTGTTTGTTGAGTCTTTAGTCACTGTGTTTGTTGAGTCTTTAGTCACTGTGTTTGTTGAGTCTTTAGTCACTGTGTTTGTTAAGTCTTTAGTCACTGTGTTTGTTAAGTCTTTAGTCACTGTGTTTGTTAAGTCTTTAGTCACGTGTTTGTTAAGTCTTTAGTCACTGTGTTTGTTAGTCTTTAGTCACTGTGTTTGTTAAGTCTTTAGTCACTGTGTTTGTTAAGTCTTTAGTCACTGTGTTTGTTGAGTCTTTAGTCACTGTGTTTGTTAAGTCTTTAGTCACTGTGTTTGTTGAGTCTTTAGTCACTGTGTTTGTTGAGTCTTTAGTCACTGTGTTTGTTAAGTCTTTAGTCACTGTGTTTGTTATTTGTTAGGTGAAGTCACTGTTTGTTAGTAATTCTTTATTTTTTGAAGTAGATATGTAGTTAAGTCATTGTTTGTTAGTTATGTCGTGACTGTGTTTAAGTGGATCATTAACTTTGCTAGTATAAGTCATTAACTCTGCTAGTTACAAGAGATAGTCATTAACTTTGCTAGTATGATCAATAACTCTGTTAGTATGATCAGTCATTATCTTTGCTAGTGACAAGAGATAAGTTATTATCTCTGCTAGCTAAAAAAAAAAGTCATTGTTTTCCGTGCTAGCTACAAGTCGTTATTTTTACTAGTTAGAAACGTCCGTGTCTTTGCTAGTTAGTTTTGTTAAGTTTACCTCTGGGTGGACTAGTTTGGGCAATAGTTTACCTATGGGTAGGCTAGTTAGGTTAATAGTTTACCTATGGGTGGACTAGTTAGGACTGTTAGGCCAATAGTTTACCTATGGGTAGGCTAGTTAGGTCTATAGTTTACCTATGGGTGGACTAGTTAAGTCAGCAGTTTACCAATGGGTGGACTAGTTAGGACTGTTAGGCCAATAGTTTACCAATGGGTGGACTAGTTAGGTCAATAGTTTACCAATGGGTGTACTAGTTAGGTCAATAGTATACCAATGGGTGGACTAGTTAGGTCAATAGTATACCAATGGGTGCACTAGTTAGGTCAATAGTTTACCAATGGGTGGACTAGTTAGGCCAATAGTTTACCAATGGGTGGACTAGTTAGGTCAATAGTTTACCAATGGGTGTACTAGTTAGGTCAATAGTATACCAATGGGTGGACTAGTTAGGTCAATAGTATACCAATGGGTGGACTAGTTAGGTCAATAGTATACCAATGGGTGGACTAGTTAGGTCAATAGTATACCAATGGGTGGACTAGTTAGGTCAATAGTATACCAATGGGTGGACTAGTTAGGTCAATAGTATACCAATGGGTGGACTAGTTAGGTCAATAGTATACCAATGGGTGGACTAGTTAGGTCAATAGTATACCAATGGCTAGTTAGGTCAATAGTATACCAATGGGTGGACTAGTTAGGTCAATAGTATACCAATGGGTGGACTAGTTAGGTCAATAGTATACCAATGGGTGGACTAGTTAGGTCAATAGTATACCAATGGGTGGACTAGTTAGGTCAATAGTATACCAATGGGTGGACTAGTTAGGTCAATAGTATACCAATGGGTGGACTAGACACTGCATCATCATGGGATCTAGATACAAAGAATTCTTCCAACACTTGTCCAACCTTTGGACGAAGACCTACTTCGACTAGTGGATGGTACCACTGTGACGCCGCCTCCTCCTGCTTCACCTCACCTCACTACAGTATATAAGCCCCGTCTACGACCCTATGCTGTACATTCTACAAGATTGGTGGATTGAACACATCGACTCCAGGCTGAGGGACTGATTACCTCAAACTCCTCCTCTCCTTACACCTTTCTGCTTTGTATTGGACTGATGAAGTCACTGTGTGGCGAAACGTTTCCTGAATAAAGATTCCAATATGTTGAATAAGTGTCTCAATCTTAAACTTATCGGTTTTCAAAACCATTCATCACAGGTCTATAGTTTACCAATGGGTGGACTAGTTAGGTCAATATTTCTAGCAAGAATAGTTAGCTTTATCCTATCTAGTGAGGTCACCATACCATTTCTAACAAGAATAGTTAGCTTTATCCTATCTAGTGAGGTCACCATACTATTTCTAGCAAGAATAGTTAGCTTTATCCTATCTAGTGAGGTCACCATACTATTTCTAGCAAGAATAGTTAGCTTTATCCTATCTAGTGAGGTCACCATACTATTTCTAGCAAGAATAGTTAGCTTTATCCTATCTAGTGAGGTCACCATACTATTTCTAGCAAGAATAGTTAGCTTTATCCTATCTAGGCAGGTCACCATACTATTTCTAGCAAGAATAGTTAGCTTTATCCTATCTAGGCAGGTCACCATACTATTTCTAGCAAGAATAGTTAGCTTTATCCTATCTAGGCAGGTCACCATACTATTTCTAGCAAGAATAGTTAGCTTTATCCTATCTAGTGAGGTCACCATACTATTTCTAGCAAGAATAGTTAGCTTTATCCTATCTAGGCAGGTCACCATACTATTTCTAGCAAGAATAGTTAGCTTTATCCTATCTAGGCAGGTCACCATACTATTTCTAGCAAGAATAGTTAGCTTTATCCTATCTAGGCAGGTCACCATACTATTTCTAGCAAGAATAGTTAGCTTTATCCTATCTAGGCAGGTCACCATAATATATCTCGCAAGAATAACAAATCTAGGTACGTCAATCATCATTTAAGTAACAGTAAGAACAAAATACATTTTGGAATATTGATTTAGACTTTGATATTACCAATTTTAGAAATAGCAATCGTTAAGTAACGCTGGGTAAAGGTAATTATAATAATTGAATAGGAAAGAATGGTATAGAGAAAAAGTTATATTTAGTTAAGTCAAAGGGCAGGGTATGAATTACGTTTTTAAAATAATAATAATAATAATAATAATAATAATAATAATAATAATAATAATCATATCATATTTATTTCTACAGGAATAACAAGACACGATACCTTGACTGGAATACACAAATTTCCCACACTTAGGAGAGCGAAACGTTGTCATTAGCTTCTCTGTCCTGTGCGAGGGTTATTTGTGAATCACATTTGGTTGTATGTGTAAGAAACTTGGATGTTATTGCATTAACAGAGACTTGGTTTAATTTGAAGAGTCGGGGTGAGTGTTGAGTGTACTGATGTATACATCTATGTGACCCTCTATTGTTTGTAACGGCTTGACAAAGCTCCTGGAGAGCGAAACGTTGCCACAATAAAATGTTACATTAGTTGCACTTGTCTCCTTGTACCTAAGAAAGTTCTATATTGCTAGATATAGCAGGAAGATGAAGGAGGTGGCTTATATATGCGAAAAATCTAAATGATTGCATTAAAATAGGATAAAAGTCAATTTAGATAGTGACAGAAACTGGTTACAATTTCTAGGACAAGAAAAAATTATTTTAGGTGTGGTGTACCGACCCATAAACTGGAAAAGTAACAGAGGTAGAATTTTTGGGTCGAAATTGCTAGGGCTTCTAGACATGATAACGGAGTGATGGAGATTTTAACTTTAGCCAAATTGACTGGATTTTTAGACTGTAATCTGGAGTCCAGTGACTTACTGGAAATAGTTCAGGAGTGCTTTCTAAAGCATAATAACAGAGCCTTCCGGAGGTAATAATTTGCTCGACCTAGTCTTGTCAAATAAAGAAATCCTCGTAAATAAACTGAAGAGTTTAGCGAAAGTGGTCACGAACCTATTATCCTTATTTTCGTATTACCTGGGAGTACGAAAATAAGGATGTGGTAAAAGGTCCCTGATTTTTATCTTGCCGATTATAACGGACTTAAGGAACACCTGTCTGGTGTTGACTAGGGTAATCTACCTAATAATTATATTGAACTTATACAATAACATGTGTTAGTGTGAGAAGTTAATGTTGCAAGTAGATCCTAAACGATGTCATAAATATAGTTATTTGTGACTGACTTCTCTTTATAATACACATCCCAAAGTATATACATTCCCCAGAGAGAAATTAGATAAACTAAACACGATCCCAAATGGATGAATAGGAGACTAAAAGAGAGAAGAGAGGAATGTATAGACGCAACAAAAGAGAAAAAGATAATCTTATTGCCACTTTGTTTATATAAAAAGAGAGGCAAAAATGAGATTAAAAAAGCTAAAAGCTACTTTGAAACTAGAGAAGTTGGTGATTCAAAGACAAATCCATGTGTTTCAAGTGTATAGGACAAAAATAGGGAAAAAATAGGACTATTGTGAACAGGAACTGTGTCCTTAATGGTTATTTCTTGTCAGTCTTGACACCAGAAAACAAACGATGTACCAGCAGTAATAGTTATTTAGGTCCTGAAGAAAACAAACTAAGTAATGTTACTGTCAAATAATTAGATAAACTAAAAAAAAATAGATCCCAGGGAAACGTTTCGCCAGGATAATTAGGCGAAACGTTTCCTCAAATAAATGTCCTGATCTGTACATAAGTGTCGTTTTCCACTGAGCAGGAAAGATTCGAACGTGGATCGAGGCATGGATAACCAATAGGAAACAGAAAGTTTGCGTAACTGTGGTGAAATAAGAATGGGAACCAGCCACAAGTGGCGTTCCACAAGGATCAGTTTTAGGTCCACTGCTGTTTATGATTTGCAATTATGACCTTGACAATGGAACAACGAATGGCATGAGTAAATTCGTTGATGACAAAAAAAATAGGCCGAGTAATATATTCTGAGGAAGATACTGTTAAACTTCAGGAAGATTTGGACAAACTGATGTCATGGTCTAAAAAGTGGCAGATGAAGTTCAATGTGGACAAGTATAAAGTTCTACTCCTTCGGAATGAGAATAGCCCTCGAAGTTATGAACTAGATGGAGTAGAACTTAATCACACAGACTGTGAATAACACTTGGGAGTCATGGTAAACACAAATCTGAAGACAATGGTGCCTAAGTGAGCGCAATAAGGCTAACTGATTACTAGGATTTAATAAGGCTAACTGATTACTAGGATTTAATAAGGCTGACTGATTACTAGGATTTAATAAGGCTAACTGATTACTAGGATTTAATAAGGCTAACTGATTACTAGGATTTAATAAGGCTAACTGATTACTAGGATTTATACCAAGAAGTATAAGTAACTGGAATCCACAAGTTGTGCAGTTCCATACATCACTATTAAGACCTTAAATTATGATGCTCAGTTTTGGTCGCCATACTACACAATGGATATAAATTCATTGGAGAACATTCAGAGAAGAATGACAAAATTAAGCCAGTGTATAAAAAATCCTCATTTGAAGACAGACTGAGAACCTTGACTCTTCACTCTCTTGAGACACAGAATGAGAGGAGATATCACTGAAGTTCATAAGAGGAAGATGGACATAAACAAAGGCGATATAAATAAAGTGCCGAGGTTATCGACTTAAAAAAACTAGAAATAACGGATTTATATAAGATAAATTCAGATTTAGAAAGGACATAGGAAAACATCAGTTCTCAGAGTTGGTGATGAATGGAACAATCTGCCAGAAGGGCCATAGAAGCTAAAATCTTGGGGAGCTTCAAAAATAGTTTAGACAGATATATGAGTGGGAAGGGTTGGAGTTAGGATACTTAGCTCTGATACCATCTAGGGAGGTCACACATTAGGTTACCTTCTTGGGTACTTTTGAGAATAGGCTGGGCATATATATGGGTGGGAATGTTTAGATCTAAGAAGAACCTGCCTAGTATGGGCTAGTAGCTACGCTGAGGGACTGATTATCTCCTTTCCTACAGATTTTTGCTTATGTCTTTGTATCGTACTGATAGAGCAACTGGTTGGCGAAACGTCTACAAAGATAACAAGATACTGCACATGTGTCTAATTTATCATAGGCCAGTAGGACTGCCTCAGTCTTCCCCCATACTTATCTTCTTATTACTTATGCTATTTAGGCAGGTCACCCATTAATAAAAGCTAGGATACTTAGCTCTGATACCATCTAGACAGGTCACCCATTAATAAAAGCTAGGATACTTAGCTCTGATACCATCTAGGGAGGTCACCCATTAATAAAAGCTAGGATACTTAGCTCTGATACCATCTAGGCAGGTCACCCATTAATAAAAGCTAGGATACTTAGCTCTGATACCATCTAGGCAGGTCATCCATTAATAAAAGCTAGAATACTTAGCTCTGATACCATCTAGGCAGGTCACCCATTAATAAAAGCTAGGATACTTAGATCTGATACCATCTAGGCAGATCACCCATTAATAAAAGCTAGGATGCTTAGCTCTGATACCATCTAGGCAGGTCACCCATTAATAAAAGCTAGGATACTTAGCTCTGATACCATCTAGGCAGGTCACTCATTAATAAAAGCTAGGATACTTAGCTCTGATACCATCTAGGGAGGTCACCCATTAATAAAAGCTAGGATACTTAGCTCTGATACCATCTAGGGAGGTCACCCATTAATAAAAGCTAGGATACTTAGCTCTGATACCATCTAGGCAGGTCACCCATTAATAAAAGCTAGGATACTTAGCTCTGATAATCTAGGCAGGTGACCCATTAATAAAAGCTAGGATACTTAGCTCTGATACCATCTAGACAGGTCACCCATTAATAAAAGCTAGGATACTTAGCTCTGATACCATCTAGGGAGGTCACCCATTAATAAAAGCTAGGATACTTAGCTCTGATACCATCTAGGGAGGTCACCCATTAATAAAAGCTAGGATACTTAGCTCTGATACCATCTAGGCAGGTCACCCATTAATAAAAGCTAGGATACTTAGCTCTGATAATCTAGGCAGGTGACCCATTAATAAAAGCTAGGATACTTAGATCTGATACCATCTAGGCAGGTCACCCATTAATAAAAGCTAGGATACTTAGCTCTGATACCATCTAGGCAGGTCACCCATTAATAAAAGCTAGGATACTTAGCTCTGATACCATCTAGGCAGGTCACCCATTAATAAAAGCTAGGATACTTAGCTCTGATACCATCTAGGCAGGTCACCCATTAATAAAAGCTAGGATACTTAGCTCTGATACCATCTAGGCAGGTCACCCATTAATAAAAGCTAGGATACTTAGCTCTGATACCATCTAGGCAGGTCACCCATTAATAAAAGCTAGGATACTTAGCTCTGATACCATCTAGGGAGGTCACACATTAATAAAAGCTAGGATACTTAGCTCTGATACCATCTAGGCAGGTCACCCATTAATAAAAGCTAGGATACTTAGCTCTGATACCATCTAGGCAGGTCACCCATTAATAAAAGCTAGGATACTTAGCTCTGATACCATCTAGGCAGGTCACCCATTAATAAAAGCTAGGATACTTAGCTCTGATACCATCTAGAGAGGTCACCCATTAATAAAAGCTAGGATACTTAGCTCTGATACCATCTAGGCAGGTCACCCATATAATAAAGCTAGGATACTTAGCTCTGATACCATCTAGGGAGATCACCCATTAATAAAAGCTAGGATACTTAGCTCTGATACCATCTAGGCAGGTCACCCATTAATAAAAGCTAGGATACTTAGCTCTGATACCATCTAAGGAGGTCACCCATTAATAAAAGCTAGGATACTTAGCTCTGATACCATCTAGGGAGGTCACCCATTAATAAAAGCTAGGATACTTAGCTCTGATACCATCTAGGCAGGTCACCCATTAATAAAAGCTAGGATACTCAGCTCTGATACCATCTAGGCAGGTCACCCATTAATAAAAGCTAGGATACTTAGCTCTGATACCATCTAGGCAGGTCACCCATTAATAAAAACTAGGATACTTAGCTCTGATACCATCTAGGCAGGTCACCCATTAATAAAAGCTAGGATACTCAGCTCTGATACCATCTAGGCAGGTCACCCATTAATAAAAGCTAGGATACTTAGCTCTGATACCATCTAGGCAGGTCACCCATTAAATAAAAGCTAGGATACTTAGCTCTGATACCATCTAGGCAGGTCACCCATTAATAAAAGCTAGGATACTTAGCTCTGATACCATCTAGGCAGGTCACCCATTAATAAAAGCTAGAATACTTAGCTCTGATACCATCTAGGCAGGTCACCCATTAATAAAAGCTAGGATACTTAGATCTGATACCATCTAGGCAGATCACCCATTAATAAAAGCTAGGATTACTTAGCTTGAACCATCTAGGCAGGTCACCCATTAATAAAAGCTAGGATACTTAGCTCTGATACCATCTAGGCAGGTCACTCATTAATAAAAGCTAGGATACTTAGCTCTGATACCATCTAGGCAGGTCACCCATTAATAAAAGCTAGGATACTTAGATCTGATACCATCTAGGCAGATCACCCCATTAATAAAAGCTAGGATACTTTAGCTCTGATACCATCTAGCAGGTCACCCATTAATAAAAGCTAGGATACTTAGCTCTGATACCATCTAGGCAGGTCACTCATTAATAAAAGCTAGGATACTTAGCTCTGATACCATCTAGGCAGGTCACCCATTAATAAAAGCTAGGATACTCAGCTCTGATACCATCTAGGCAGGTCACCCATTAATAAAAGCTAGAATACTTAGCTCTTATACCATCTAGGCAGGTCACCCATTAATAAAAGCTAGAATACTTAGCTCTGATACCATCTAGGCAGGTCACCCATTAATAAAAGCTAAGACAGCTATTATTCTTCTAGAGAGGTTCCCCAATATTGAAAGTAAGGATAGTTAGCTTTTGTACTATCAAGGCAGGACACCTATTATCTACTATCTGCTAATGACAATGCAGTTAGTCTGACCACTCGTCTAATAGTACTGTTCAAGCAGGCTGTTGTTATTAGGTGGGAGTTGTTACAGCTTTTATTTTCCCTGATATTGAAGCATTACCATCAGCACTATTGTCTAGCTATATTAACAATAATCAGCACTATTAACTAGCCATATTAATATCAACCAGCACTAGTAACTAGCCATACTAACAATAATCAGCACTATTAACTAGCCATATTAACATCAACCAGCACTAGTAACTAGCCATACTAACAATAATCAGCACTATTAACTAGCCATATTAACATCAACCAGCACTAGTAACTAGCCATATTAACATCAACCAGCACTAGTAACTAGCCATACTAACAATAATCAGCACTATTAACTAGCCATATTAACATCAACCAGCACTAGTAACTAGCCATACTAACAATAAATCAGCACTATTAACTAGCCATATTAACATCAACCAGCACTAGTAAACTAGCCCATATTAACATCAACCAGCACTAGTAACTAGCCATACTAACAATAATCAGCACTATTAACTAGCCATATTAACATCAACCAGCACTAGTAACTAGCCATATTAACATCAACCAGCACTAGTAACTAGCCATACTAACAATAATCAGCACTATTAACTAGCCATATTAACATCAACCAGCACTAGTAACTAGCCATACTAACAATAATCAGCACTATTAACTAGCCATATTAACATCAACCAGCACTAGTAACTAGCCATATTAACATCAACCAGCACTAGTAACTAGCCATATTAACGTCAACCAGCACTAGTAACTAGCCATATTAACATCAACCAGCACTATTAACTAGCCATATTAACATCAACCAGCACTAGTAACTAGCCATACTAACAATAATCAGCACTATTAACTAGCCATATTAACATCAACCAGCACTAGTAACTAGCCATATTAACATCAACCAGCACTAGTAACTAGCCATACTAACAATAATCAGCACTATTAACTAGCCATATTAACATCAACCAGCACTAGTAACTAGCCATACTAACAATAATCAGCACTATTAACTAGCCATATTAACATCAACCAGCACTAGTAACTAGCCATATAACATCAACCAGCACTAGTAACTAGCCATACTAAAATAATCAGCACTATTAACTAGCCATATTAACATCAACCAGCACTAGTAACTAGCCATATTAACATCAACCAGCACTAGTAACTAGCCATATTAACATCAACCAGCACTAGTAACTAGCCAAAATTAACATCAACCAGCACTATTAACTACCCATATTAACATCAACCAGCACTAGTAACTAGCCATACTAACAATAATCAGCACTATTAACTAGCCATATTAACATCAACCAGCACTAGTAACTAGCCATATTAACATCAACCAGCACTAGTAACTAGCCATACTAACAATAATCAGCACTATTAACTAGCCATATTAACATCAACCAGCACTAGTAACTAGCCATATTAACAATAATCAGCACTATTAACTAGCCATATTAACATCAACCAGCACTAGTAACTAGCCATATTAACATCAACCAGCACTAGTAACTAGCCATAC
Organism: Cherax quadricarinatus; assembly: GCF_026875155.1. NCBI lineage: Eukaryota > Metazoa > Arthropoda > Malacostraca > Decapoda > Parastacidae > Cherax > Cherax quadricarinatus. Next base: position 12,404,073 of record NC_069496.1, read on the forward strand.
TAACAATAATCAGCATTGATTGTCTAGCCATATTAACATTAACTAGTCATATTATTTAGACATTTAACAGTCAATCAGCCATATTAACTAGCTACGTTAGCATATACTACCAATATTACTATTAACTAGATATACTGCTATTAACTAGACATACTACTATTAACTAGACATACTACTATTAACTAGACATACTGCTATTAACTAGACATACTACTATTAACTAGACATACTACTATTAACTAGACATACTACTATTAACTAGACATACTACTGTTAACTAGACATACTACTATTAACTAGACATACTACTATTAACTAGACATACTACTGTTAACTAGACATACTACTATTAACTAGACATACTACTATTAATAGACATACTACTATTAACTAGACATACTACTATTTACTAGAATACTGTTAACCTAGATACTACTATTAACACTAGCATTACTACTATTAACTAGAATATCTGTTAACTAGAGATACTACTATATAACTAGACATACTACTATTAACTAGACATACTACTGTTAACTAGACATACTACTATTAACTAGACATACTACTATTAACTAGTATAAGTTTAACGTTAGCCCTTCAAGAATAAATCTTCCCCTTAACTCAGTACAACTTCCCTGAGATGATTTTTCAGTGTATATACACCTGAGATGTATATATTTCTCAGTGTATACACTGAGATGTGTACATATTATATACACTGAGAGGTATATATTTCTTAATGTATATACACTGAGAGGTATATATTTCTCACTGTATATACACTGAGAGGTACATATTTCTCAATGTATATACACTTAGATGAGTATATTTCTTAGTGTATATACACTGATAGGTGTATATTTCTTAGTGTGTATACACTGAGAGGTATATATTTCTTACTGTGTATACACTGAGATGTGTACATATTATATACACTGAGATGTATATATTTCTTAGTGTATATACACTGAGAGGTGTGCATTTCTAAGTGTATATATATTGAGGTGTACATTTCTCAGTGTATATACAATGAAATTTGTATATTTTTCGGTGTACATTTCTAAGTGTATATACATTGAGAGGTGTCTATTTCTTAGCCTATTGGAGAGACGATAGATCAACGTTCTATCATGTAGTTAATAGATTAGTCTACTGTCCTGAGGATAGATCATTCTATGATGTAGAGTAGATAGATCTTCTATCATGTAGAGTTGATAGATCATTCTATTTTGTAGAGTAATAGATAATTCTCTCATGTAGAGTAGATAGATCATTCTATTTTATAGAGTAATAGATAATTCTCTCATGTAGAGTAGATAGATCATTCTATTTTATAGAGTAATAGATAATTCTCTCATAGAGAGTAGATAGATTATTCTATTTTATAGAGTAATAGATAATTCTCTCATGTAGAGTAGATAGATTATTCTATTTTATAGAGTAATAGATAATTCTCTCATGTAGAGTAGATAGATCATTCTATCATGTAGAGTAGACAGATCATTCTATCATGTAGATAGATCATTCTATCATGTAGATAGATCATTCTATCATGTAGATAGATCATTCTATCATGTAGATAGATCATTCTATCGTGTAGATAGATCATTCTATCATGTAGATAGATCATTCTATCATGTAGATAGATCATTCTATCATGTAGAATAGACAGATCTTCTATCTTGTAGAGTAGATAGATCAAATTTCTATCATGATGTTAATTGATCAATATTCAGTAATTATTATTATTATTATTATTAGTTATTATTATTATTATTATTATTATTATTATTATTATTATTATTACTATTTATTGTTCATAGGGAAGCGCTAAACCCGCAAGATGGGTCATACAGCGCCTGGGAAATGAGAGGCAGTCAGGTTTGATCCAAGGAGGGGGAGACAGGTCAAGTTCCTCGGATCAAGAACTCTCAATAGGCGATTTTTTTAGTCTTAGTCAGGAGGGCTATAAACCCGTAGGGGCCACGCAAAAATACTGGGTTCCTGATCCATGGGTTACATTATCCTGTTATCCTGGAGACGCTGGGTTATCCTGGAGAGGCTGGGTTATCCTGGAGAGGCTGGGTTATCCTGGAGAGGCTGGGTTATCCTGGAGACGCTGGGTTATCCTGGAGACGCTGAGTTATCCTGGAGACGCTGGGTTATCCTGGAGACGCTGGGTTATCCTGGAGAGGCTGGGTTATCCTGGAGACGCTGGGTTATCCTGGAGACGCTGAGTTATCCTGGAGACGCTGGGTTATCCTGGAGACGCTGGGTTATCCTGGAGACGCTGGGTTATCCTGGAGACGCTGGGTTATCCTGGAGACGCTGGGTTATCCTGGAGACGCTGGGTTATCCTGGAGACGCTGGGTTATCCTGGAGACGCTGGGTTATCCTGCAGACGCTGGGTTATCCTGGAGGGCGCTGGGTTATCCTGGAGACGCTGGGTTATCCTGGAGATGCTGGGTTATCCTGGAGACGCTGGGTTATCCTGGAGACGCTGGATTATCCTGGAGAAAATGGGTTATCCTGGAGTCGCTGGGTTATCCTGGAGATGCTGGGTTATCCTGGAGACGCTGGGTTATCCTGGAGACGCTGGGTTATCCTGGAGACGCTGGGTTATCCTGGAGACGCTGGGTTATCCTGGAGACGCTGGGTTATCCTGGAGACGCTGGATTATCCTGGAGACGCTGGGTTATCCTGGAGTCGCTGGGTTATCCTGGAGAGACGCTGGGTTATCCCGGAGAGACGCTGGGTTATCCCGGAGAGACGCTGGGTTATCCTGGAGACGCTGGGTTATCCTGGAGTCGCTGGGTTATCCTGGAGAGACGCTGGGTTATCCCGGAGAGACGCTGGGTTATCCTGGAGAGACGCTGGGTTATCCTGGAGAGGCGGTGGCTTATCCTGGAGAAACGATGGATTATTCTGGAGACGCTGGGTGGGCTATCCCGGAGAGAGGGTGGGTTATCCCGGAGAGAGGGTGGGTTATCCCGGAGAGAGGGTGGGTTATCCCGGAGAGAGGGTGGGTTATCCCGGAGAGGGTGGGGTTATCCCGGAGAGAGGGTGGGTTATCCCGGAGAGAGGGTGGGTTATCCCGGAGAGAGGGTGGGTTATCCCGGAGAGAGGGTGGGTTATCCCGGAGAGAGGGTGGGTTATCCGGAGAGAGGGTGGGTTATCCGGAGAGGGTGGCTTATCCTGGAGAGAGGGTGGGTTATCCCGGAGAGGAGGGTGGGTTATCCGAGAGAGGGTGGTTATCCCGGAGAGAGGGTGGGTTATCCGGAGAGAGGGTGGGTTATCCGGAGAGAGGGTGGGTTATCCCGGAGAGAGGTGGCTTATCCTGGAGAGAGGGTGGGTTATCCCGGAGAGAGGGTGGGTTATCCGGAGAGAGGGTGGGTTATCCCGGAGAGAGGGTGGGTTATCCTGGAGAGAGGGTGGGTTATCCCGGAGAGAGGGTGGGTTATCCTGGAGAGAGGGTGGGTTATCCCGGAGAGAGGGTGGGTTATCCTGGAGAGAGGGTGGGTTATCCCGGAGAGAGGGTGGGTTATCCCGGAGAGAGGGTGGGTTATCCTGGAGAGAGGGTGGGTTATCCTGAAGAGAGGGTGGGTTATCCCGGAGAGAGGGTGGGTTATCCCGGAGAGAGGGTGGGTTATCCTGGAGAGAGGGTGGGTTATCCTGGAGAGAGGGTGGGTTATCCCGGAGAGAGGGTGGCTTATCCTGGAGAGAGGGTGGGTTATCCCGGAGAGAGGGTGGGTTATCCCGGAGAGAGGGTGGGTTATCCTGGAGAGAGGGTGGGTTATCCCGGAGAGAGGGTGGGTTATCCCGGAGAGAGGGTGGGTTATCCTGGAGAGAGGGTGGGTTATCCCGGAGAGAGGGTGGGTTATCCCGGAGAGAGGGTGGGTTATCCCGGAGAGAGGGTGGGTTATCCCGGAGAGAAGGGTGGGTTATCCCGGAGAGAGGGTGGGTTATCCCGGAGAGACGCTGGCTTATCCTGGGTTATCCTGGAGACGCTGGGTTATCCTGGAGAGACGCTGGCTTATCCTGGGTTATCCTGGAGACGCTGGCTTATCCTGGAGAGACGCTGGCTTATCCTGGGTTATCCTGGAGACGCTGGCTTATCCTGGAGAGACGCTGGCTTATCCTGGCTTGGCTTATCGCTGCTTCCCGACACATCTGCAAAAACAGTTTAATTTTAGTCCACAAAATTTATTTCTACTCAAAAACCCGAAAAAATCGCCAAAAAAAAGAATTCAATGTTGTATTTTAAAAATACATCTATTGTATTAAATCTACTGTATTAAACATGTTGTATTAAGTATTTATTATTATTATTATTAAAGATTCGCCGGTATTCTCCCGGCCCGGGCCTTGTCCAAGTGGCCCGGCCTTGGCTCCCTCTTTAGGGAGTGTCTGAGACCTAAGTCTCCCATGGGAGGAGGTACAAGTGCCTCCTCATCTTGGGTGCCCAAACCTGCCCCAGCCAAGCCACAACTAGGCCCCCTCTGGTCTGCCATCCCCCGCCCCAAGGGGACTAATGGGAGTACGGGTGTTATGGGGAAAAGGCTCGGGCCAGGCACCTACCCTGCCCTAAAAGGGGCGGGCATGGGGGTCCATCTTGTATTAATTTGAATTTTATCACAAATTAAACAAATAAAGCAATTAAAATTTTTCCCGAAACCGGGAATTTTTTTTAAAGGAATTATTATTATTATTTTTAAATTAAAATTTATTTTATTATTAAAATTTAAATTATTATTATTATTATTATTATTTGGGTTTATTATTATTATTACAAAAAATTATTATTATTTTTTATAATTAATTATTTAAATTATTATTTTTATTTTTTAAAAATTTTTAATTATTATCATATTATTATTATTATCTTTTGTTATTATTATTTTTATTTTTAAATTATTATAATTATTGTTTTTTATTATTATTTTTTATTTTTAAATTTTTTATTATTATTTTTATTTATTAAAATTATTATTATTTTTATAATTTTTATTATTATTATTATTATTTTTAAATTATTTTTATTATTAAATTATTTTTATTATTTTTAAATTTAATTATAATTATTATTATTATTATTAAAATTTATTATTATTATTATTGTTATTTTTAAAATTATTATTATTATTTTTTATTTTTATTTTTATTATTATTATTATTATTTTTAATTATTATAATTATTATTTTTAAACATCAAAATTATTAAAAATTATTTAATTTTTAAAAAAAAAAATTTTTAAATTATCAAATTATTTTTAAATATTATTTTTATAATTTTTAAAATTTATTTTTAATTATTTTTAAAATTATTGTTGTTTTTATCATTTTATAATTAAAAATTATTATTTCATAATTATTTTTAAATTATTTTTTAACTATTTTTTTTTTATTTTTATTTTTTAAATTAAAATTGTTATTATTAAATTATTTTATTATTGTTTTTTTTAAAAATTATTTTTATTTTTATTTTTAAATATTATTTTTAAATTATTTTTTAATTTTTATTTTTAATTGTTTTATTATTATTATTAGTTATTTTTATTATTATTAAAATTATTTTTACCCATTATTTTTTTGTTTATTATTATTATTATTATTTTTTTAAATTATTAATTAATTATTATTAACATTATTTTTAAATTTTTAAAAATTAAATTATTGTTTTTTATTTTTAAATTTATTATTATAATTTTTGGGTTTCCCTTTTTTATTAAAAATTTATTTTTAAAATTTATTGTTGCTTTTAATTATATTATTATTATTATTATTTTTAAAAATTAAATCATTTATTTTTAAAAAATTAAAAATTATTATTTTTAATTATTATTATTATTTTTATTGTTGCTATTATTATTTTTATTGTTATTTTATTTTTAATTTTTATTATTATTATTATTAAAATTTTAATTGTTGCATTATTATTTTTAAATTATTATTTTTTGTTATTTTTAATTAATATTTTTTATTTTTTATTATTAAAATTTAAATTGTTGCTTTTAATTATTTTTATTATTTAATTATTTTTAATTATTATTAAAAATTATTGTTGCTTTTAAATTATTATTATTATTATTATTATTTTTATTAAATTATTTATTATTATTTTTATTAATATAATTTTTGGGTTGCTTTTTAAAAAAATTATTACAAAAATTATTATTATTTATAATTTATTGTTGCTATTATTATTATTTTTAAATTAAAATTTAAAGGGTTGCTATTTTTATTTTTAAATTTTTATTATTATTATTTTAAATTATAAATTATTATTATTTTTTATTATTATTATTGTTATTATTTTTATTATTATTAAAATTATTGTTGCTATTATTATTTTTGTTTGGGTTATTATTATTATTATTATTATTTTTTATTATAAATTAAATTTTTTTCTAAAAATTATTATTATTATTATTATTGTTATTTTTATTAATATTTTTAAATTATTTTTTATTAAAATTTAAATTGTTGCTAAAATATTATTATTATTATTATTATTATTATTTTTAAAAATTAAATTTTTTGCATTTTTTATTATTTTTATTATTATTTTAAATTGTTTTTAAATTATTTTTTAAAATTTTTTATTATTATTTTTAAATTAAAATTAATTTTGCTTTTAATTATTATTCAATTTTTAAATTTTTAATTTTTAAAATTTAAATTGTTCCCTATTATTATTATCATTATTACTGTTATTAATACTTTTACTTCAAAACTATAGTTGATGGAGAAGCGCTAAACCAGTAGGAGTCTCTGCAGCACCTGTGGAATGGGAGGTAACTAGGTTTGATCCAAGGAGAGGAAGTATAACCCAAATATTCCCTCGGGATGTTTCTCTGCCTAAAATTAGGCCCTTTTCTACATAGGCCAGTAGGCCTACGACAGTCCTATCTTACACAAAAAAAAATTAGAAAACTTACCTAACCTTATCATAACAAGAGTTATTTAATTTAGCCGAATCCAACTAAATATATTTTAGATTTGTTTACAATAATTTAATACTAAACAAACACAGTGAAATATATTTTCTTCGTTATGTTCATAATGATTTTTCCCAAAATTTTTTGCATACAAAATTTTTTGGGGCCCTTTTCCCGGCAAGAAGAGCTTTGTTTCTCTTTCCCCTCTCTCTCTCTCTCTCTCTTTTCTTTTTTTCCCCCCTTTCTTTCTTTCTCTCTCTCCCCCTCTCCTCTCTCCCTCTCTCTCTCCCGTCCCCCTCTCTTTTCCTCGCTCTCTCCTCTCTCTCCTCTCTCTCCTTTTCTCTCTATATATATATATATATAAATATATATATACACAATATAAAGGGTGGTTGTTGTCAAACCAAACCTACACCCAGGACGGTAGAACCTCCCGGGGTTTTGTTTGTCTCCCAAACCAACTACCCCAGGATGGTATACCTCCCGGGGGGTTGTTGCCCTACCAACCTCAAACCACGGGCCCGGTAGTCCCTTTCCCTGGGGGGGTTGTTGTCTACCAACCTACTACCACGGAAAGGTATTTACCTCCCTGGGTGGTTTTTGCTACCAACCTACTACCCCCAGGACGTTGTCCCCTCCCTGGGGGGTTTTGTTGTCTCCCAAACCCCACTACCACAGGACGGTAGTACCTCCCTGGGGGGGTTTTTTGTCTACCCCCTACTTCACGGGAAAAGGAAAAGTACCCCCCCTGGGTGGGTTGTTGTCACCAACCTACTATCCCCAGGGGGGAGTACCTCCCGGGGGTGGTTGTTGTCTACCAACCTACTACCACGGGATGGTAGTACCTCCCGGGTGGTTTTGCCCAAACCAACCTACAATCACGGGAGGGTAGTACCTCCCGGTGGTTGTTGCCCTACCAACCTACTACCACGGGAGGGGATTTACCCCCCTGGGGGGTTTTGTTGTCTACCAACCTACAACCACGGGAGGGTAGTCCCCTCCCGGGGGGTTTGGTTGTCCTCCCAAACCTCCCTCCCAAACGGGACGGTAGTCCCCCCCGGGGGTGGTTTTTTTGTTTTAACCAACCTACTACAAAAGGTGGTAGTCCCCTCCCGGGGTGGTTGCGGTCTACCAACCTACTACCACGGGAGGGGTAGTACCCCCCCTTGGGGGGGTTTGTTGTTACCAACCTTTACAAACCACGGGGAGGGAATACCCCCCTGGGGGGTTTTGTTGTCTCCCAACCTACTCCAAAAAGGACGGTAGTACCTCCCTGGGGGGTTTTGTTGTCTCCCAAACCTACTCCCAAACAGGATGGAAAGTCCCCTCCCTGGGTGGTTGTTGTCTACCAACCTACTACCACAGGAGGGTAGTACCCCCCCTGGGTGGTTGTTTTTCTCCCAACCTACAACCACGGGAGGGAAAGTCCCTTTCCCTGGGGGGTTTTGTTGTCTACCAAACACTAACCCACAGGACGGTAGTCCCCTCCCGGGGGTTTTGTCCCCCAAAACCTACTCCCCACAAAAAGGGTGTACCCCCCCCTTTGGGTGGCTGTTGTCCCCCAAACCAAACCCCACAGGATGGTGTACCTCCCTGGGGGTTGTTGCCCAACCAAACCCTAAAACCACAGAGGGTAGTACCTCCCTGGGTGGTTTTTGCCCTACCAACCTACAAACCACAGAGGTATACCCCCCTGGGTGGTTGTTTTTCTCCCAAACCTACTACCCCCAACGGTAGTCCTCCCGGGGTGGTTGTTTGTCCTCCCAAAACCTACTCCCCACAGGATGGTAGTCCCTTTCCCCCTGGTGGTTTTTTGTCTCCCAACCTACTACCCCCGGAGGGTTTAGTACCCCCCCTGGGGGGGTTGTTGCAACCAACCTACAAACCAAAAAGGATGGTAGTACCTCCTGGGGGGTTTGTTGTCTACCAACCTACTACCACAGGTTTGGTATACCCCCCCTGGGGGGTTGTTGTAAACCCAACCTACTACCACGGGCCCGGTAGTCCCCCTCCCTGGGGGTTGTTTTCTCCCAAACCCTTTTCAACCACGGGATGGTAGAAACCCCCTGGGGGGTTTGTTGCCCCAAACCAACCTACTACCACAGGTTTGGTAGTACCTCCCTGGGTGGTTGTTGTCTACCAACCTACTACCACAGGATGGTAGTACCCCCCCCGGGTGGTTGTTGTCTCCCCAACCTACTCCACAGGAACGGTAGTCCCCTCCCGGTGGTTGCTGTGACCAACCTACAAACCACAGATGGTAGAAACCCCCCCTGGGAGGTTGCTGTCTACCAACCTACTACCACAGGAGGGTTAGAACCCTCCCTGGGGGTTGTTTGCCCTCCCCAACCTACACCACAGATGCAAGTCCCCCTCCCGGGTGGTTTTTTGTCTACCAACCTACTCCCCAACAGGATGGTACCCCCCTCCCTGGGTGGTTTTTGCCCTACCAACCAAACTCCCACGGGAGGGTAGTACCTCCCTGGGGGGTTGTTGTCAAACCAACCACTACCACAGGATGGAAAGTCCCCTCCCTGGGTGGTTTTTTTCTACCAACCTACTCCCACGGGAAAGGGTAGTACCCCCCCTGGGGGGTTTGTTGTTACCAACCTACTACCACAGGAGGGTTAGTACCCCCCTGGGGGGGTTGTTGTCAACCAACCTACCCACGGGATGGTATAACCTCCCGGGTGGGTTTGTTGTCTACCAACCTACTCCCACGGGAGGGAAGTACCTCCCGGGGTGGTTGTTGCCCTCCCCAACCTACACCACGGGATGGTAGTACCTCCCTGGGTGGTTGCTTCTCCCAAACCTACACCACGGAGGGTAAAACCTCCCTGGGGGGTTCCCGTCTCCCAACCCAACAAACCACGGGAAATGGAAAGAAACCCCCTTTGGGGTGGTTCTGTCAAACCAACCTACTCCACAGGATGGAAAGTACCTCCCGGGGTGGTTGTTGTCTCCCAAACCTACTACCCCCAAGGAGGTAAACCCCCCTGGGGGGTTTGCTTTTCTACCAACCTACTACCACGGGAAATGGAAAGAAACCTCCCTGGGGGTTTTGTCTAAAAAACCCAACTACCCCAGGATGGTAGTACCCCCCTTTGGGTGGTTGTTGTCTCCCAAAACCTACTACCACAGGCCCGGTAGTACCTCCCGGGGTGGTTTTTGCCCTACCAAACCCAAACACCCAAGACGGTAGAAACCCTCTCTGGGTGGTTGTTGTTTTACCAACCACTACCACAGGGGGTTTATTACCTCCCGGGGTGGTTTTGCTCCCAAACCTCTCCCAAACAGGATGGTAGTATTTTCCCGGGGTTTGGTTGTTTCTACCAACCCCCTCCCAAACAGATGGTATTAACCCCCCTGGGTGGTTTTTTTTGTCTACCAACCTATTTACCACAGATGGTAGTCCCCCTCCCGGGGTGGTTGCTTTTCCCCAAACCCAACTAAAAACAGGATGGTAGTCCCCTTCCCTGGGTGGTTGTTGTCTACCAACCAACTACCACGGAAATGGAATACCTTCCCTGGGGGGTTTTGTTGTCTACCAACCTACTACCACAGGAGGGAAAACCCCTCCCTGGGGGGTTGCTTCAACCAACCAACTACCACGGGATGGTAGAACCTCCCTGGGGGTTGTTGTCTACCAACCTAAAAAACCACGGGAAATGGTATACCTCCCTGGGGGGTTGTTTTTCTACCACCCAACTCCCAACGGGAATGGTAGTACCTCCCCCGGGGTGGTTGGTCTCCCCAACCACTCCCACAGGATGGTATACCTCCCTGGGGGGTTGTTGTCAAACCCAACCTACTACCCCCAGGAGAAAGTACCTCCCTGTGGGTTTGGGTTGTCAACCAACCTACTACCACGGGATGGTAGTACCCCCCCCTTTGGGTGGTTTGTCTACCAACCAACCCCACGGGATGGTGTACCCCCCCTGGTTTGTTTTGTCTACCCCCCACAATCAACAGATGGTAGTACCTTCCCTGCGTGGTTGTTGTCTACCAACCTACAAACCACGGGATGGTATACTTCCCTGGGGTGGTTGTTGTCTACCAACCTCCCTACCACGGGATGGAAATACCCCCCCTGGGGGGTTTTTGTCTACCAACCTACTACCCGGTTTGGTATTCCCCTCCCGGGGTTTTGGTTGTCACCAACCAAACAACCACAGGATGGTAGTACCCCCTTTGGGTGGTTGTTTTCTACCAACCAACTCCCACGGGAGGTAGAAACCCCCCCTGGGGGGGTTGGGTTGTCAACCAACCTACCCCCAAAAGGAGGGTTTTTACCCCCCTTTGGGTGGTTTTTGTTTTACCACCCCAAACCACAGGATGGTAGAAACCTCCCGGGGGTTGGTTTTGTCCCCAAAACCTACTCCCACGGGAAGGGTATACCTCCCTGGGGTTTGTTGCCCTCCCAAACCTCCCTACCACAGGATGGTAGAAACCTCCCTGGGGGTTTGTCAACCAAACCCTTTACTACCACAGGATGGAAAGAAACCCCCGGGGTTGGTTGTTGCCCTTCCAACCTACAACCACAAAAGGAATACCTCCCTGGGTGGTTGTTTCTACCAACCTACTACCACAGGATGGAAAGTCCCCTCCCTGGGTGGTTTTTTTTGGTCTCCCACCCTACTCCCCACAGGAGGGTTATCCCTTTCCCCCCCGGGGGTTTTGTTGTTACCAACCTACTACCACAGGATGGTAGACCTCCCGGGGTAGTTGTTGTTTTACCAACCTACTACCACGGGAAAGGAAGTACCCCCCGGGGTTGGTTTTGGGTTCTACCAACCTACTCCCAAACAGGAGGGTAGTCCCTTTCCCTGCGTGGGTGTTGTCTGCCAACCTACTCCCACGGGATGGTAGAAAACCTCCCTGGGTGGGTGTTATCCACCCCAACCTACACCACAGGTTTTTGGGAACCCCCCGGGGTGGTTTTTTGCCTCCCAAACCTACTCCCACAGGAGGGTAGAAACCCCCCTTGGGTGGTTGTTGTCTACCAAACCAAACAAAACCACGGGTTTGTAGAAACCCCTGGGTGGTTTTTTGGGTCTCCCAAACCTACTACCACAGGATGGTAGTACCTCCCTGGGTGGTTTTTTGCCTCCCAACCCTTTCTACCACGGGAAAGGGTAGTCCTCCCTGGGGGTTTTTGTCAACCCAAACCCTACTCCCCACAGGAGGAGAACCCCCCTGGGGGGTTTTGTTTCAAACAACCTATTACCACGGGTTTGGAAGTACCTCCCTGGGGGGTTTTTTGTCTCCCAAACCTACTACCAAAAGGATGGTTTTTTACCCCCCTGGGTATTGGGTTGCCCTCCCCAACCTACTCCCCCACAGGTTTGTATTTACCTCCCTGGGTAGTTGTTGTCTCCCAACCGCTCCCAACAGGATGGAAAGAACCTCCCTGGGTGGTTGTTGTCCCCCAACCTACACCACAGGTTTGGTAAACCTCCCTGGGTATTTTTTGTCTACCAACCTACTCCCCACAAAATGGTAAACCCCCTCCCTGGGTGGTTGTTTTTTCTACCAACCTAAACCACAGGAGGGTTTCCCCTCCCTGGGGTTGCTGTCTACCAACCCCCACCCAGGATGGAGTACCCCCCGGGTGGTTTTTTTGTCTCCCAAACCCTAATCCCCCGGGATGGTAAGAAACCCCCCCGGGGGTGGTTGTTGCCTACCAACCTACCCCCACGGGTGGTAGTCCCCGTCCCTGGGTGGTTGTTGTCCCAACCAACCGACTACCACAGAGGGAAAAGTCCCCCCCCTTTGGGGGTTTTTTTCTCCCAAACCAACTCCCCACAGGAGGGTAGAAACCTCCCTGGGTGGTTGTTGTCTCCCCCACCTACTACCACAGGATGGAAAGACCCCCCTGGGGGGTTTTTGCCTCCCAAAACCTACTACCACGGAAATGGTATCCCTCCCGGTGGTTTTTTTTCCTCCCAAACCTACACCACGGGAAGGGTTAAAAACCTCCCTGGGGGGTTGTTGTCTACCAACCTCCCAAACCAAACGGGATGGTAGTACCCCCCCTGGGGGGTTTTGGCCTGTCAAAAACCCAACCTACTACCACAGGAGGTAGAAACCTCCCTGGGGGGTTTTTTTGTCAAACCAACCACTCCCCACAGGAGGGTAGTCCCCTCCCTGGGTGGTTGCTGCCCTCCCCAACCAACTCCCCACGGGTTGGGTAGTCCCTCCCTGGGGGGTTTTTGTCAACCAACCTACTCCCAAAACAAAAGGTTTTACCCCCCTTTGGGTGGTTGGTCTACCAACCTACAAACCCCCGGGGAAATGGTATCCCCCTTCCCTTTGGGGTTGGGGTTTGTTGTTTTCCCAACCTACTCCCCACAGGATGGTAGTACCTTCCGGGGGGTGGTTGTTTTCCAACCAACCCAAAAAAACCTACCACGGGATGGTAAAAACCTTCCCGGGGTGGTTGTTTTCTACCAACCTACTACCACGGGAAATGGAAGTACCTCCCCCGGGTGGTTGTTGCCCTACCAACCTAAACCACGGGAGGTAGTACCCCCGGGTGGTTGTTGTCTACCAACCTACAACCACAGGAGGGAAAAGTACCTCCCGGGGTTGGTTGTTGTCTCCCAAAACTACACCACAACCCCTCAGTACACATGCCCTCTGTACACTTTCCCCCTCATTACACATTTCCCTCTTTTAACACATGTCCCTCAGTACACTGCCCCCTCTGTACACTGTCCCTCAGTACCCCATGTCCCTCAGTACACATTACCTCAGTACACAGCCCCCTTAGTACACATGTCCCTTTTTAAAACACATGTCCCTCTGTACACATGTCCCTGTACACATGACCCTCTGACACATGTCCCCCCAGTACACATGCCCCTTTCTGTACAATTCCCGGGTACACATGTCCCCAGTCCCCAAAATGCCCCCTCATTACACATGCCCCCCATACACATGTCCCTCAGAACGCTTTTCCCCTCTGTAAAACATGCCCCTGACACATGCCCCTCATACAAAATGTCCCTCAGAAACCACATTCCCTTTAAAACTGTCCCCATACCCATGTCCCTGTACACATGCCCTCAGTCACATGTCCCTCAGTACACAGCCCCCTCTGTACAAAATTCCCTGTAAACATGTCCCTCATTACACATGCCCTCGGAAACACAGTCCCTCTGTACAAAATTCCCTGAACACAGTCCCCTGTAAAACAGGTCCCTCCAAAACACATGCCCCTCAGTACAAAAAGGTCCCTCATTACACATCCCCCTTTCTGTACAAAAGCCCGTGTACACATGTCCCTCAGTCCCACATTCCCCATTACACATGCCCCTCTTTTTTTTAAACACATGCCCCTCAGTACACATGTCCCTCAGAAACAAAAGCCCCCCTCTTTAAACACATATCCCCTGAAAACATGTCCCTCAGTACACATGTCCCCATTACACATGTCCCCCCTGTAAAACATTCCCTCAGTACCATGTCCCTAAAATTACACATTCCCTCTGTACACTGCCCCAAAACACATGCCCCCCCATTACAAAATGTCCCTCTGAACACATGCCCCTGAAACACATGCCCTTTCAGTACACATTCCCTCAGTACACTTTCCCCTCATTACACTTTCCCCCTCTGTACAACATGTCCCGTACACATGTCCCCAGTAAAACATGTCCCTCGTACTTTTTGCCCCCTCAGTACACATGTCCCTAATACACATTCCCTGTACACATGTCCCTCATTTAAAACAGTCCCCTCATACAAAATGCCCCTCAGTAAACATGTCCCTCTGTACACATTCCCTCAGTACCCATGTCCCTCAGTACAAAAGTCCCCAGACACTTTTCCCTTTTTTTCCCGTAAAAAAAGGGCCCCCTCAGTACACATGCCCCCTCATTAAAACCATGTCCCTCATCAAAATGTCCCTAAAAAAACACATGTCCCTCTGTAACACATGTCCCCTGTAAAACATGTCCCTCAGTACACATGTCCCCCCTGTAAAACATGTCCCTCAGTACACAGTCCCTCTGTACACATGTCCCCCCAACACATTCCCCTGTACAATGCCCCCTCATTACAAAATGTCCCTCTGTACACATGCCCCTCATACCCCATTTTCCCCTGACACATTTTTCCCCTCATACACATGTCCCTCGGGTCCCACATGTCCCTCTGTTCCCCATGCCCCCCTCAAAACACTTTCCCCTCGGGGGGGGGGGCACATGTCCCTCAGTACAAAATGTCCTCGTACAAAATGCCCCTCTTACACATGTCCCCTCAGTCCCCAATTCCCCAGTACAAAATTCCCTCTGTACAAAATGCCCCTCAGACACATGTCCCTCAGTACAAAAGTCCCCTGTACACATGCCCCTTTTGACACATGTCCCTCTGTACACATGCCCCCTCTTACCATGCCCCCTCAGTAACCAGCCCCCTCTTTACACATGTCCCTCAGAAACACATGTCCCTCTGTACACACCCCCCTTTAAATTCCCACGGGGCCCATCTGTACACATGTCCCTCATTAAAACATGTCCCCTTTTACACTGCCCTCATTTAACACAGGGTCCCTCATACACATGTCCCCTCTGTACACATGTCCCCCCCCCTGAAAACACATTTCCCTCTGAAACAACATGCCCCTCAGAAACACAGCCCCTTTTTTTCTGTACCCCTGTCCCTCTTTAAACCCCAATGTCCCTCAGTACACATGCCCCCTCAGTACAATGTCCCCTGTACACATGTCCCTCTGAAACACAGTCCCCTTTTCCTGGGCCCCTGTACACAGGGTCCCCTCATTACACATGCCCTCCGTACACATGTCCCTTTGAACACATGTCCCTCGTACACATGTCCCTCATACACATGCCCTTTTGTACACTTTTCCCCTCAGTAAAAACATGTCCCCCCAAGTAAAACAGTCCCCTCTGTACACTTGTCCCTTACACTTGTCCCTCTGTAACATGTCCCTCTTTACCCATGTCCCTCTGTAAACATGCCCCTCATTACACATGCCCCCCCTCATACACATGCCCCTCAGTAAAAACATGTCCCCCCTGTACAACAGGGCCCCTCTGTACACATGTCCCTCTGTACACATGTCCCTCAGTACCCCATTTCCCTCTTTCACATTCCCCATTAAAACATGCCCCCTCTGTACACATGTCCCTCTGTACACATGTCCCCTGTACACAGCCCCCTCTGTAAAACATGTCCCTCGTACCAATCCCTCTGTGAAACATGTCCCTCTGTACAAAAGCCCCTTTTCTGTACCAGGGCCCCCTCAGAAACACATGTCCCCCTTACACATGTCCCTCATACACATTTCCCTCTGTACACATGCCCTCATTACACATGGCCCTTTTGAAACACTGCCCCCCTTTTTAAAAAACATGCCCCTTTCTGAACACTTTTCCCCCTCAGTACACATGCCCCTCATCACGTCCCTCTGTACACATGTCCCTTTACACTGTCCCTCAGAAACACATGCCCCTCAGAAAAACATGTCCCTCTGTAAAACATGTCCCTCATTACCCCATGTCCCTCAGTAAAAACATGTCCCTCAGTACCATTCCCTCTGTACACATGTCCCTCAGTAAAACATCCCCCCCTCAGAAACAAAAAGGCCCCTCTGTACACATGTCCCCCCTGTACACATCCCCCTCTGTACACAGTCCCCTGTACAAAAGTCCCCAGTAAAACATGCCCCACTGTCCCAAAATGTCCCCCAGTACACATGCCCCTGTACAAAAATTGTCCCTCTTAACACATGCCCCCTTTGTACAACTCCCTCAGTAACATGCCCCAAACTGTACACATGTCGCTCAGTACACATGCCCCCTCAGTACACTTTTCCCCCCTGTACACAGTCCCCTGTACACATGTCCCCTCTGTACACATGTCCCTCGGGTACACATGTCCCTCGGTACAAAAAGTCCCTCTTTAAAACCCCTTCCCCAGTAAAAAATTTTTCCCTCAGTAAAACATTTCCCCTGTACAAAACCCCCTCGGTACACAGGGTCCCCTCGTACACATGTCCCTCGAACACATGCCCCATTACACATGCCCCTCAGTAACCTTTCCCCCTTTGTACACATGCCCCCTCGTACACATGTCCCCAGTAAAACATGTCCCCTTAAAAACACATTTTCCCTCATTAAAAACCATGCCCCTCATACACATTTTCCCTCTGTACACATGTCCCCCCTGTACACATTCCCCCCGTACACATGCCCCTCAGTACACATGTCCCTCTGTACACATGTCCCTCAGTACACATGTCCCTCTACACATGTCCCTCAGTACACATGTCCCTCTGTACACATGTCCCTCTGTACACATGTCCCTCTGTACACATGTCCCTCAGTACACATGTCCCTCAGTACACATGTCACTCATTAAAAACATGCCCCCTCTGTACACACCCCTTTCTGAAACACATGTCCCTCAGAAACACATGCCCCTGTACCCCTTCCCTCTGTACAAAAGTCCCCTTGCAAAATGTCCCCCCGTACACATGCCCCGTCTGTACACTGCCCCCTCTGTACAAAATGTCCCTCTGTACCCATGTCCCTCTGTCCCACATGTCCCTCTGTACACATGTCCCTCGTACACAATTTTCCCTTTTGTAAACATGCCCCTGTACAATGTCCCTCAGTACAAAAAGCCCCCTTTGTACAAAAGTCCTCTGTACCATATCCCTAAATTACAAAAATGTCCCCTCTGTACACCTCCTCTGAAACACATGTCCCTCTGAAAAGCATGCCCCTCTGTACACTGCCCTCAGTACACATGTCCCTCGTACACATGTTCCCTGAAACACATTCCCCTGTACCCCATGCCCCTGTACACCATGTCGCTAAAAAACACACATGCTCCTGTACACAAAAACGTTCCTGTACACACGTCTATGTACAAAACTTTCCCCCTGACACTCACCCCCCTTTTACACACATGTCCTTTTAAAAAACACATCCCCTGTACACACTTGTCCCTGTACAACACATGCCCCGTACACACATGTCCCTTTACCACACATCCCCCCTGAAAACACATGCCTTGACACACATATCCCTATAAAAACCATGTCCGTGTACAGTGAGTATAAAAACCGGCACATCCCCTTTAACGCACATCAACCAAATAACTGCTGCAGCATATGGGCCCTACAAACCTCAAAACACATTCCGACACCTTAAAAAAGGAATCATTCAGGACCCTTTTACACCGGAAACTTTGGGGGGCCCAAAATTTTGGAGTATGGGGGAAACCATTTTTGGAAACCCCCCAAAACCTAGCCAACACGTAAAGAAACTAAAAGAAAGTGCAAAGGTTTCAACAAGACTATCCCAGAGCAAAGGGGGGTTATGCCCCTACGAGGGATTTTTAAGGGAAATCAACCAACACACTGGGGGACGGGAAGAGATGGGGGGGACATGATAACACATACAAAAAACGGGAAAAGGAATTTTGGGGAAAAGGGGTTGGAAAAGGAAAGGATGTTCCAGATTTGGACACAGCAAAAAAAGGGGGGCCAGTTGGAATTGAAGACACAGAGAATCACGGGGAAAGTTGGGAAAAGAAATTTTCTTCAGCAACAGAGTAGTCAGTAAGTGGAATATTTTTGGAAGCAATGTAGTGGAGGCAGGATCCATACATAGCTTTAAGAAAGGAATGATTTAAAACCACGGGTCAGGGAGAGTGGGCCTAGTAGCGAACAGTGAAGAGGCCCGGGGGCCCGGAGCCGGGCTCGAACCCCCCCAAAAACCCCACCTTCTCCGTACACATAAATCCCTGTACCACAGCATCTGTGTACATACGGGCTTTCCCGTACACACATGTTCCTTATAAAACATGTCCCTGTACACATTTCCCCGTACAAAACAACTCCTTACACACATGTCCCCTTTGGGACAAAACAAGCTCCTGTACACACATGTCCCCTGTACACACATGCTCCTGTTAAAAACATAAATCCCTTACACACCATGCTCCTGTACACACATGTCCCTGTACCCAACCCTGTCCTGTACACACACGTCCCTGTACCCACCCAAAACCCCTGTACACCCCGGGGCCAGGAACAGAACCGAACCCCGCAACCCCAACAGGGGGAGACAAAGCCCCTTACACACAATCCTTGTACAAACATGCAAAGACCCACTAACCTGTGCACCCCATGCCCCCGTAAAACATTCCCGTACACACATGTCCTTGTACACACATGTCCCTGTAAACAAAATGTCCTGCACACATTCCCCGTACAAAAACATGTCCCGTACACACATGTCCCCGTACGCACTTTTTCCTGAAAACACATTCCCCCGTACACCCCTGCCCGTACGCACATTCTCCGGAAACAAAAGGGCCCTGTACAGAAAAAGTTCCCCCGTAAAACCTTTTTTCCCTGTTATACAAATTTTTTTGTACAAAAATTCCCTGTACGCACATTCCCCGTAAAACACATTCCCTCTACACACACCTTTTCCCTAAACACACAATTTTTCCCCGGACCCCACCCGTCCCCGTACAAAAACACGTCCCCCGTACACACACGTCCCTTTTACACCTGGGGTCCCTATACACACATTTTCCCTGACACCACGTCCCCGTAAAACCAAAGTCCCCGTACAAACCCAAGCCCTATTCACACATTTCCCCGGACACACACGCCCCCGTACACACACTTTCCCCGTTTCAAACCCATGTTTCCCAAAACACACCTTTTTCCCGAACACCCCACACGTCCCTTACACACTTGTCCCTGGGACAAACATTCATTTTACAAAAACAAAGTCCCCTGGGTTTTTTCACCCCCCAACCCCCCCTGTACACACACACGTTTCATTACCAAAAGTCCCAAAGTACACACACGTCGTTCATTACACAAGTCCCTGTACACACACACGTCGTTCATTCACAAAGTCCATGAAAAACACACGTCGTTCTTACACACGTCCCCTTTTCAAAAACACGTCCCTGTACACACACCCCTTACACACACGTCCCTGTACACACGTCCCCCGTAAAAACACACGTCCCTTACACACACGTCCCCTGACCACACCTCCCTTTACAACACTTTTCCCCGACCAAAAACACCCCCTGAAAACACAATTCGTTAAAATTTTTAAAACGTCCCTTACACAAAAATTCCCTTCCCTTTTCACACGTCCCCCTTTCACACAAAGTTTGTTCATTACACACGTCCAGTACACACACGTCCCTGAAAACACACTCCCCCGAAAAATAAAACCCCCCCATGTACAAAACACTTTCCCCGTACACACACTTCGTTCATTACACACGTCCCCGTACAAAACACGCGTTCATTACAAAACGTCCCGGGAAACACACTCGTTCAAATTTCACCGCCCCCGTACACAAACGTCCATGAAAACCCACTCGTTTAATTTCAAAACGTCCCCGTATACACACTTTTGTTCATTACACACTCCCTGTACACACACTTTCCCCGTTAAAACACACCGTTTATTACACACTCCCTTTACCACACGACGTTCATTAAAACACTCCCTGTACCCACGTCCCTGTTAAAACACGTTTCCCCGTACAAAAACACTCGGGTTTATTAAAACACGTCCATGTACACCCCCGTCGTTCAATTAAAACACGTCCCTGTACACACAAAGTCGTTCATTACACTTCCCGTACACACACGTCGTTTTATTACGCAAAGTTTCCCCCCGTATCAACACCCTCCCCGTACACACACAAGTCGTTTTTTACACACGCCATTTAACACACGTCCTTTATTACACACGTCCCCTGTAAAACACACGTTTGTTCATTACAAAACGTCCCTGTACCACCCGTTGTTTTATTACAACTCCCTGTACACCCCCGGCGTTTTATTACACACGTCCCGTACACACACGTCGTTTTATTACACACTCCCTGTGCACAAAAAACGTTTTTCATTTCACACTCCCCTTTTTCACACACTCCCCGTACACACACACGTCGTTCATTAAAACATCCCTGTAAAACACACGCCCCTTTTACACAAAACGTCCCCCGTACACACACGTCCCCGTACCTACACTCCCTTTTACATACACGTTTTTTGTACAAAAACCCCGTCCCGTAAAACACACTCCCTGTACATACACGTTTCCCCGTACACACATGTCCCGTACACAAAACGGGCCCCCGACACACAAAAGTTTTCCCCTTGGGGGGGCTACAATGCCTGTAAAACACGTTTCCCCGGAAAAAACACAAAGCCCTTACATACACTCCCTGTACAAACCCCGTCCCTGAAAAACATGTCCCTGTACACCCCACGTCCCCTGTAAAACACACGTCCCTGTACACACACGCCCGTACACACACGTCCCTTTGTACATAAAACCCCTTTAATACACGTGCCGTAAAACACGTCCCTGTAACACACATTTCCCTGTACACACTGTCCCCGTACACACACCCCTGTAAAACACACGTCCCCCGTACACAACTCCCCGTACACCCAAAGCCCTGTACACACACGTCCCTGTACACACACGCCCCTTACAAAAACACGTCCCTGTAACAAAACGTCCCTTTTAAAACACACGTCCCTTTACACACACTCCCCTTTTCAAAACACGTCCCTTTACACACACGGCCCTGTACACACACGTCCCCGGGACAAAACCGTCCCTTTAAAAATTTTCATTATCGGGTGAGATACAATTTAATCCTTTAAAGACCTATTAAAAAAAAATACAATAACTGTTTGCAGTAAACATTGTTGGGATTTAAAAATGTTTGCAAAAAGATGTTTTGCAAATCTTTTGTAAACCCACATTGCAAACTCCACTTTTTAAGTTGGCTTCCAAAAACTTTCTAGTTTACCAACCCGAAACCAGTGAAAAAACCCAGCTGCAGTTTTTCCCCAGTTTACCCCCCTGTAGTGGGGAAAAAAAAAAACTATGCAGTGTCCTATTTTTCACGTAGTGAGTGAAAAACTAACTGCAGTGTCCTAGTTTTCACTTTATGAGTGAAAAACTAGCTGGGAGTGTCCTAAATTTTCACTGTAGGAGTGAAAAACTAGCTGCATTTTCCCATTTTACACTGTAGTGGGGTGAAAAATAAAGCAGTGTCCTAGTTACACTTTTATGAGGAAAAACTACGGGAGTGGGGCCCTAGTTTAAAACTGTAGTGAGTGAAAAACCCAGCTGCAGGTCCTATTTTTTCAAAATTTTAGTTTAGTGAAAAAAATAGTTACAGTGTCCAAATTTACCCCTGTAATGAATGAAAAACTAGCTGCATGTCCTAGTTTACCCCTGTATGAAATGAAAAAAATAGCTGCAGTGTCCCCAAATTTTAAAAAACTGTAGTGAGTGAAAACTAGCTGCAGTGTCCCAAATTTACAAATGGGTAGTAGAAAAACAAATGCAGTTCCCCCAGTTTTAAAAACCCCCCCTGAAATGAGTGAAAAAAAAAAGCTGCATGGGCCTAGTTTTCCCCCTGTAAATGAGTGAAAAAACTAGCTGCAGTGTCCTAGTTTAAAACTGTAGTGAGTGAAAAAAAACTGCATGGGGGCCTATTTTTTCCTGTGTGATGAAAAACTCCCCCTAGCGGGAGATATAACAAGGAGATATGTGGTTGCCCCACTGAAAACAGTCATGAGGGAACCCAGGAGACCAGCAACTCTCCACGGGAATTTTAACAAGGAGATATGTTGGGGACACTGTATACATCATGAGGGACGCCCAGGAGACCCAACTCTCCTACGGGGGATATAACAAGGAGATATGGGTTTGCACACTGTAAAACAGTCATGAGGACGCCCAGGAAACCCGCAACCTCCTAGCGGGGGTTAACAAGGGGATATTGGTAGCAAAACTGTATACAGTCATGAAGGGCGGGCCCCGGGGACCCGCAACTCTTTCCAGCGGGAAATAAAAACAAGGAAATATTTGGTACACACTGATTTCCGTCTTAGGACGCCCGGAACCAGCAACCTCCTACGGGGAAGTAACAAGGAATTTTTGGGTAGCACCATTATACAGTCCCTAGGAAGCCCTGGAGACCACCCAAAAATCCTAGCGGGAAATATAACAAGGAATATGTGGTATCCAAATGTTAAAACAGTCTGAGGACGCCCAGGAAAACCCCAACCTCCCCACGGGAGATGGGAACAAGGAATAAAGTGGTAACACACTGTATAAAAGTCTGAGGACGCCCCGGGGACCACAAAATCTCCCAAACGGGGAAAAAAAAAAATAACAAGGAGATATTGGAACACACTGGTTTTACAGTCATGAGGACGCCCTGGAGACCAGCAACTCTCCCCAGCCGGGGGATGTAAAAAGGAGATATGTGGTAGCACACTGTATACAGTCTGAGGACGGGGCCCGGAAACCCGCAACTCTCCTAGCGGGGGATATAAAAAAGGAGATATGTTTGGGAGCACACGTATTTCAATCTTTAGGGGCCCCAAAAGGGGACCACAACTCTCCTGCGGGGAGATAACAAGGAGATAAAAGTGGGAGCAACCCCTGATACATTAAAGAGGACGCCCGGGGGACCAGCAACTTTTCCTAGCGGGAAATATAACAAGGAGATAAGTGGAAAACACACTGTTTACATTCCCTGATGGGCGCCCAGGGGACCAGCAACTCTCCTAGCGGGATTTTAACAAGGAAAAAATAAAGTGGTACACACTGGAAAACAGCATGAGGGCGCCCAGGAGAACCCCGCAACTCTCCCAAACGGGAAATAAAAAACAAAGATATTTTGGTAGCAAAACTATACAGTCATGAGGACGCCCTTGGAGACCAAACAACTCCCCCTAAACGGGGGATGTTTAAAAAGGGGATATTGGGTAGCACACTGAAAACATCATGAGGACCCCCCCCCCAGGGGGACCAGCAAAATCTCCTAGCGGGAGATATAACAAGGGGATATTTGGAAACAAAAGTATACAGTCAATGGAAAGCCCCCGGGGAACCCCCAACTCTCCTAGCGGGAGATTAACAAGGAGATATGGGTGCACACTGTAAAAAATTTATAGGACGCCCTGGAGACCACAACCCCTAGCGGGAGATATAACAAGGGGATATGGGTAGCACACTGTAAACATCCCTTAGGGAAAGCCCAGGGGGAACCCCGCAACCTCCTACGGAGAAAGTAACAAAGGGGATTGTGGGACACACTGTATACAGGTGGGGAAATACAGAAAGCGATTAAAAACCCAATAAAACGGCAGTAAAAAAAGGCACTTTAGAGAAGATAAAAAAGACATTTTTGGGAAATTAAACCCCAAAAAAGCGAAAAGGCACGATACCTTTACTGGAACAAAACACAAAAACCTCGTATACAAAGAAGAACTTATAACAACAATTTTTCTCAGACTTAGACCATTAACAGGCCACACTGATAGGACAACATCCCAAATACAATAACGCAGAAACAAATTGGGAAACCAATACCAAAGTTTTTTGTTGTGCGGTTTTTTTTTTTCATTGTTTTGGAAAAATGGAATTCAATTTTTGGGGGTTTTTATTTTCTCGCATTAAAAAAAATTTTCCAAAACTTTGGAAAATTTTCTTCCACCCTTTTTCCCGTGAAAAAATACTCAGCAAAAAAATGGCAAAGAAAACCAAATTCCGACCAAAACGTAAACCCCAATTTTTCTCTTTTCCAACAAGGGGGTGGCCCCCCGGGAAAAAATTTCCCCCAACAACAAGGAAAGGTCCAAAAGCAAGGGAAATGCCAATTAACCGTTTCCCCCACTAACCCAAGTCACAAAAAAAACCACCTTTTGGGGGGGAAGGCCCCGAGAAATATTCCGCCCGAGGCGGGAAGGAAACGCCCCTGGTGTTTCCCGATTTTTAATCAAAACCTTGGGGACTGGAAAAAACACAAATTTGGGGAAGTTGATCCTTTTACAAGTTTCGGGAACATGGAATTTTTCAAGTTTCCCCGCTATGGGGGGAAGAACCAATTTTTAATCCGGGGTTGAAAGGGCGGTAAGAAAATTCCTCTGAAGAACCCCGAAATTTTGGGTTGTAGAACCCCAAAAACTTGGGTTTAAGCTTGGAAAAAAACCGGAAAAAAGTTTCCCGCCTTCTTAACTTCCCCCCTTAAAAGCCATAAAAAAAATGGAATTTGGGGGGGAAATTGCTTTTTACTTGTTTAAAGCCACATTCCCCGGTTTAAATTTGTTGGTTTAAATTTTTTCCCAAAACACCTCTTTTGAAACTCCCCTTTGGGCCCCCCATTCATCCAGCAACCATACTTAAAAACTAGGGAATTTTCCCCAAATCCTTCGGGGAAACCACACCAAGGGAAAAAGAAATTTCCTCCCAAATCTTCCCTTCAAACCCCAAATTCCCTACAAAAAAAACCATTTGAATTTTCCTTTCCAGAAAAATTGACCAAAATTTCCATCCCTTATTTCCAGCCAAAACGACCACGAAATTGGGTTTTTTAAGTTTGGCCCCCAAAAAAGTTTTTCCCTTTAAAACCAAAACCCCAAAAAAACCTTTTTTGGCTTCCCTGGTTGCCAAAATCAGTGAGTTCCTTTTGGAAATAACCTTAAATTGAACCGGGAATTTTCCCCTCCCCATTTTTCCTTTTCCCCAACCCCCTCCGAGTTGGGCGGCACCCTAAACTCCTTAACCCCCAAAGAAGCCTCCAAAAAAGAAACATAGCCTTCCCCCAATTTAATTGAAAAAGGTTTTGCAACACTTTCCAAAAAATTTCCAATAACTCCCCCAAACCCGACCACGGGAACCCGTTTAAAGTCCATTTTCGGGAAAAACCCCCAAACCAAAACAATTTAACTCCAAAAATTTTACCCCCAAAAAAAGACCACCAAACCAAAGGGGTTTTAAATTAAGGCCCCTTCCCCGGTTGCAAACCCCGAAAAAAACAAAAAACGATTTCCCAAGGGAAAAAATCACCTATAAAAATTTAACATATTTTCCCAAACTTCCCCAACCTTGTCCTTAAAAAAAAAGCTTTCCGGAAGCCAACAAAACATCTTCAACCACCCCCCAAAAAAACAAAATGGAGAAGGTCAATCCTTTCCCCCAAATTTTGCCAACATTTTTCCCAACACCCTTTTTGCCAAAAACATCATTCCAAAATCACCTTTTCCCCCAACCCGCCTTCAAAAATCCACCCCCCCAAGGGAGGGGACAAAAACCCCTTTGGGGGTATAATAAAATCCCTTTAAAACCCGCAAAGGGTTAAAACCGTGGCGGAAAACAATTTCCCCCCAAAGGGACCCTTCCCAAAAGAATTTAAAAACCCTTCCCAACAATCCCCGAAAGCCAAAATTTGGAAAACCAAATTTAAAAACAAACCACTTATAAATACAGAACCCCAAAACTTTTTTGCCACCCGAAAACCCACTTCAAAACCGAAGTCCTGGAACAAATTTTTTCATTCCGGCAAAACCAAATTGGCTTCCAAACAAGGGGAACCCACCTTGGCCAACCCTTTTTCGCTTTTAAATAAAAAGGGTAAAGGTTTTCCCCCCAAAGCCATTCCCTTTAAGGGTTTTACCCGTTTTTAGGGGCTTCCCCACAACCCCCCCCCGGACAAAATCAATAGCATTTTCACCTAACTGCCAATTTTTTTTCTTTTGCCGGGTTTTAATCCCAAGGGTGGGGTTCTTTTGGTTAAAAAATTGAAAAAAACCCAAAGGTGGGGAAACTTTTTGTCCTAAAGGGCACCAAAAATTTTAAAACTTGGGGTTTATAATTGCCAAAGGGGGCGGTTTTTTTTAAATTTCCATTATTTTCCCCCTGTTAAAAATTAGGAAAAAAGAAAAGTACCTTTTTAAAACATTTATACAAATCCCTTTTAATGAAATTTATTGTTAAAATTTAAAAAAAAAACCCCAAAAAAAATTTCAACGTATAAAACAGAAACCTTTTAGTTGTTTAATAACAAGAAATTTTCATCACCGTTTAAAAAGAATTTTAAAGTTTGGGAAAAAACCCCAAAAAAAAAAAACCCCCCCACAAAATTTGGGAACCCAATATTTACCGGAAAAGAGCCCCCATTTCCGGGTTAAAAAGGGGAAAAAAAAAAGGGGGAATAATTTAAATCTCCCGACGAACCCATTTCTTTAAAAATTTATGGCTTTCCAACTAGTTGGGGGAAGTTCCCAAAATCCCCCCCCACCCCCTCTTTAATTAAAAATAACCATTTAAAAAAAAATTTCCCCAAAAAGTTGCCATATTATTGATTTTCTTCAATGGCAATGAGGTATATATACCGAGAGGTGTGTAGCTCTTAGTGTATATACATCAAGTGAATGTATATACACAAAGAGATGTGTTTATCTTATCTGTCCGTGAGTAGTCACCAAAATCATATAAATTCTGGGGTATTTATATGTACACCGTGAGATGGGTGTCGCTTATGTGTGTGTATATACATCGAACAGGTATTTATACACAGTGTATATACATGAGGAAATAAGTCAATTTGTCTTTATTGGGTTATGCTAGGTAATGTATACTTATAATACTATGTATGATAATTGTATTTATGTATACCTGTACCCAAATAAATTTACATATCTGTGTATATACACAGAGAACCGTATCAGTGTGTTTATACAAGTAGGTGCGTATCACTGTATATACAAGAAGTTTGTGATGAATGGTTTGAAAAACCGACAAGTTGAAGATTAAGACACTTATGCAGCATATGGGAATCTTTATTCAGGAAACGTTTCGCCACACAGTGGCTTCATCAGTCCAATACAAAGAGGAAGGCGTAAGGAGAGGAGGAGTATGAGGTAATCAGTCCCTCAGTCTACGACCCTATGCTGTACATTCTACAAGATTGATGGACTGAACACATCGACTCCAGGCTGAGGGACTGATTACCTCAAACTCCTCCTCTCCTTACACCTTCCTCTTTGTATTGGACTGATGAAGCCACTGTGTGGCGAAACGTTTCCTGAATAAAGATTCCTATATGCTGCATAAGTGTCTTAATCTTCAAGAAGTTTGTGGGTCATCACAGAGCTAAGACCAGCCTCAGAAACACTTGTGCTGTTTCCTGACAAACATTGTACCTACCTATATACATTGTACCTACCTATATACATTGTACCTACCTATATACATTGTACCTACCTATATACATTATGCCTACCTATATACATTGTACCTACCTATATACATTGTGCCTACCTATATACATTGTACCTACCTATATACATTATGCCTACCTATATACATTGTACCTACTTATATACATTGTACCTACCTATATACATTGTACCTACCTATATACATTGTACCTACCTATATACATTATGCCTACCTATATACATTGTACCTACCTATATACATTGTGCCTACCTATATACATTGTACCTACCTATATACATTATGCCTACCTATATACATTGTACCTACTTATATACATTGTACCTACCTATATACATTGTACCTACCTATATACATTGTACCTACCTATATACATTGTGCCTACCTATATACATTGTACCTACCTATATACATTGTGCCTACCTATATACATTGTACCTACCTATATACATTATGCCTACCTATATACATTGTACCTACTTATATACATTGTACCTACCTATATACATTGTGCCTACCTATATACATTGTACCTACCTATATACATTGTACCTACTTATATACATTGTACCTACCTATATACATTGTACCTACCTATATACATTGTACCTACCTATATACATTGTACCTACTTATATACATTGTACCTACCTATATACATTGTACCTACCTATATACATTGTGCCTACCTATATACATTGTACCTACCTATATACATTGTATCTACTTATATACATTGTACCTACCTATATACATTGTACCTACCTATATACATTGTACCTACCTATATACATTGTACCTACCTATATACGTTGTACCTACCTATATACATTGTACCTACCTATATACATTGTACCTACCTATATACATTGTGCCTACCTATATACATTGTACCTACTTATATACATTGTACCTACCTATATACATTGTACCTACCTATATACATTGTACCTACCTATATACATTATGCCTACCTATATACATTGTACCTACTTATATACATTGTACCTACCTATATACATTGTGCCTACCTATATACATTGTGCCTACCTATATACATTGTACCTACTTATATACATTGTACCTACCTATATACATTGTGCCTACCTATATACATTGTACCTACCTATATACAAGGGATATATATTTCATAGTGTTATATACCACGAGGCGATTATCTCTCAGGGTATATATAGACTGACAGACACAGGCGTCTCAGTGTATACTAAGATATACAAGTCCCTCTGTGTATATAGGCTGAGACACAGGTTTCTCAGTCTACTATATTGACTGAGAGATACAGCTCTGTCAGTGTATACTGACAGAGATACAGCTCTGTCAGTGTATACTGATTGAGATACAGCTCTGTCAGTTTTATACTGACTGAGATACAGCTCTGTCAGTGTAATACTGACTGAGATACAGCTCTGTCAGTGTATACTGATTGAGATACAGCTCTGTCAGTGTATACTGACTGAGATACAGCTCTGTCAGTGTATACTGACTGAGATACAGCTCTGTCAGTGTATACTGATTGAGATACAGCTCTGTCAGTGTATACTGATTGAGATACAGCTCTGTCAGTGTATACTGATTGAGATACAGCTCTGTCAGTGTATACTGACTGAGATACAGCTCTGTCAGTGTATACTGACTGAGATACAGCTCTGTCAGTGTATACTGACTGAGAGATACAGTTGTCAGTGTATACTGACTGAGAGATACAGTTGTCAGTGTATACTGACAGAGAGATACAGTTGTCAGTGTATACTGACTGAGAGATACAGTTGTCAGTGTATACTGACAGAGAGATACAGTTGTCAGTGTATACTGACAGAGATACAGTTGTCAGTGTATACTGACAGAGAGATACAGTTGTCAGTGTATACTGACAGAGAGATACAGTTGTCAGTGTATACTGACAGAGATACAGTTGTCAGTGTATACTGACAGAGAGATACAGTTGTCAGTGTATACTGACAGAGAGATACAGTTGTCAGTGTATACTGACAGAGATACAGTTGTCAGTGTATACTGACAGAGATACAGTTGTCAGTGTATACTGACAGAGATACAGTTGTCAGTGTATACTGACAGAGATACAGTTGTCAGTGTATACTGACAGAGATACAGTTGTCAGTGTATACTGACAGAGATACAGTTGTCAGTGTATACTGACAGAGAGATACAGTTGTCAGTGTATACTGACAGAGAGATAAAGGTCACTCGGTGTACATACACTGAGAGACCTGTATTTATTTTGGGGCTTGAAGCAACCTTCATATACCACAAGTAAGCAAGTAAGCAAGTAAGTAAGTAAGTAATTAAGCAAGTAAGTAAGGAAGTAAGCAAATAAGCAAGTAAGTAAGTAAGTAAGTAAGTAAGTAAGTAAGTAAGTAAGCAAGTAAGTAAGTAAGTTTATTTACGTACAGGTACACATAATTACAATTATCATAGAGAATGTGACGTAACCACGAAGACCTGCCAGTAAACCTTCTGCAGTGTTCCTCCATTATTATCATCTTATAACCCAACAAAGACCTGCCAGTAGACCTTCTGCAGTGTTCCTCCATTATTATCATCTTATAACCCAACAAAGACCTGCCAGTAAACCTTCTGCAGTGTTCCTCCATTATTATCATCTTATAACCCAACAAAGACCTGCCAGTAGACCTTCTGCAGTGTTCCTCCATTATTATCATCTTATAACCCAACAAAGACCTGCCAGTAAACCTTCTGCAGTGTTCCTCCATTATTATCATCTTATAACCCAACAAAGACCTGCCAGTAGACCTTCTGCAGTGTTCCTCCATTATTATAATCTTATAACCCAACAAAGACCTGCCAGTAGACCTTCTGCAGTGTTCCTCCATTATTATCATCTTATAACCCAACAAAGAGACAAAATGACTTATTTCCATCCAAGACCATCGTGTAGTAGATAGGCTTCACACTTAAACTATGTTAACATCTTGTCATAAAACTTGACAAACTAACCTATTCTACAAACGTGTGCCACCATGACTAGTTTTTGAAATAGAATTTGACCATCTTTGAAGAGCTGGAATACGAGCTTATTTTTTTTTTTTGAACGGACGTTATTTTGAAAGAATTAAAAAGTATATGACAATAAATTAATAATGAAAAAATAATGGAATTCCTGGGTAGGATGATAAAAAAAAACGAAAAAACATTCACCATCATTCAGTCGCTGACTTGTTATAAATGTACAGATATTACAGATGTAATAATTCTCTGTACTGCAGCATGCCAGCTCTTCCTTCAGGGTACAGGAGCTGTAGTCCTCACCTTAAAGATTTACGTTTTGATTACGGGGTTTCCTGAATCCTTTCACGACTGTTATTTTGCTTGCAATCCAACAGCACTTAAAGTCATTAGAACCCATCTTGTGGCTAATTTAGGAGGTTAGAACCTATCTTGTGGCTAATTTAGGAGGTTAGAACCTATCTTGTGGCTAATTTAGGAGGTTAGAACCTATCTTGTGGCTAATTTAGGAGGTTAGAACCTATCTTGTGGCTAATTTAGGAGGTTAGAACCTATCTTGTGGCTAATTTAGGAGATTAGAACCTATCTTGTGGCTAATTTAGGAGGTTAGAACCTATCTTGTGGCTAATTTAGGAGGTTAGAACCCACCTTGTGGGTAATTTAGGAAGTTAGAACCTATCTTGTGGCTAATTAAGGAGGTTAGAACCTATCTTGTGGCTAATTTAGGAGGTTAGAACCTATCTTGTGGCTAATTTAGGAGGTTAGAACCTATCTTGTGGCTAATTTAGGAGGGTAGAACCTATCTGGCTAATTCAGGAGGCTAGAACCTATCTTGTGGCTAATTTAGGAGGTTAGAACCTATCTTGTATCTAATTTAGGAGGTTAGAACCTATCTGGCTAATTCAGGAGGTTAGAACCTATCTTGTGGATAATTTAGGAGGTTAGAACCTATCTTGTGGATAATTTAGGAGGTTAGAACCTATCGTGTGGATAATATAGGAGGT
This sequence comes from Cherax quadricarinatus, assembly GCF_026875155.1. Taxonomy (NCBI): domain Eukaryota; kingdom Metazoa; phylum Arthropoda; class Malacostraca; order Decapoda; family Parastacidae; genus Cherax; species Cherax quadricarinatus. The sequence continues at coordinate 12,436,098 of NC_069496.1, forward strand.
TAGAACCTATCTTGTGGATAATTTAGGAGGTTAGAACCTATCTTGTGGCTAATTTAGGAGGTTAGAACCTATCTTGTGGCTAATTTAGGAGGTTAGAACCTATTTTGTGGCTAATTTAGGAGGTTAGAACCTATCTTGTGGCTAATTTAGGAGGTTAGAACCTATCTGGCTAATTCAGGAGGTTAGGACCTATCTTGTGGCTAATTTAGGAGGTTAGAACCTATCTTGTATCTAATTTAGGAGGTTGGAACCTATCTGGCTAATTCAGGAGGTTAGAACCTATCTTGTGGATAATTTAGGAGGTTAGAACCTATCTTGTGGATAATTTAGGAGGTTAGAACCTATCTTGTGGCTAATTTAGGAGGTTAGAACCCATCTTGTGGGTAATTTAGGAAGTTAGAACCTATCTTGTGGCTAATTTAGGAGGTTAGAACCTATCTTGTGGCTAATTTAGGAGGTTAGAACCTATCTTGTGGCTAATTTAGGAGGTTAGAACCTATCTTGTGGCTAATTTAGGAGGTTAGAACCTATCTGGCTAATTCAGGAGGCTATAACCTATCTTGTGGCTAATTTAGGAGGTTAGAACCTATCTTGTATCTAATTTAGGAGGTTAGAACCTATCTGGCTAATTCAGGAGGTTAGAACCTATCTTGTGGATAATTTAGGAGGTTAGAACCTATCTTGTGGATAATTTAGGAGGTTAGAACCTATCTTGTGGATAATTTAGGAGGTTAGAACCTATCGTGTGGATAATATAGGAGGTTAGAACCTATCGTGTGGATAATATAGGAGGTTAGAACCTATCTTGTGGATAATTTAGGAGGTTAGAACCTATCTTGTGGCTAATTTAGGAGGTTAGAACCTATCTTGTGACTAATTTAGGAGGTTAGAACCTATTTTGTGGCTAATTTAGGAGGTTAGAACCTATCTGGCTAATTCAGGAGGTTAGGACCTATCTTGTGGCTAATTTAGGAGGTTAGAACCTATCTTGTATCTAATTTAGGAGGTTAGAACCTATCTGGCTAATTCAGGAGGTTAGAACCTATCTTGTGGATAATTTAGGAGGTTAGAACCTATCTTGTGGATAATTTAGGAGGTTAGAACCTATCTTGTGGCTAATTTAGGAGGTTAGAACCCATCTTGTGGGTAATTTAGGAAGTTAGAACCTATCTTGTGGCTAATTTAGGAGGTTAGAACCTATCTTGTGGCTAATTTAGGAGGTTAGAACCTATCTTGTGGCTAATTTAGGAGGTTAGAACCTATCTTGTGGCTAATTTAGGAGGTTAAAACCTATCTGGTTAATTCAGGAGGTTAGAACCTATCTTGTGGCTAATTTAGGAGGTTAGAACCTATCTTGTATCTAATTTAGGAGGTTAGAACCTATCTGGCTAATTCAGGAGGTTAGAACCTATCTTGTGGATAATTTAGGAGGTTAGAACCTATCTTGTGGATAATTTAGGAGGTTAGAACCTATCGTGTGGATAATATAGGAGGTTAGAACCTATCTTGTGGATAATATAGGAGGTTAGAACCTATCTTGTGGCTAATTTAGGAGGTTAGAACCTATCTTGTGGCTAATTTAGGAGGTTAGAACCTATTTTGTGGCTAATTTAGGAGGTTAGAACCTATCTTGTGGCTAATTTAGGAGGTTAGAACCTATCTGGCTAATTCAGGAGGTTAGAACCTATCTTGTGGCTAATTTAGGAGGTTAGAACCTATCTTGTATCTAATTTAGGAGGTTAGAACCTATCTGGCTAATTCAGGAGGTTAGAACCTATCTTGTGGATAATTTAGGAGGTTAGAACCTATCTTGTGGATAATTTAGGAGGTTAGAACCTATCTTGTGGCTAATTTAGGAGGTTAAAACCTATCTTGTGGCTAATTTAGGAGGTTAGAACCTATCTGGCTAATTCAGGTTAGAACCTATCTTGTGGGTAATTTAGGAGGTTAGGACCTATCTTGTGGATAATTTAGGAGGTTAGAACCTATCTTGTGGGTAATTTAGGAGGTTAGGACCTATCTTGTGGATAATTTAGGAGGTTAGAACCTATCTGGCTAATTCAGGAGGTTAGAACCTATCTTGTGGATAATTTAGGAGGTTAGAACCTATCTGGCTAATTCAGGTTAGAACCTATCTTGTGGATAATTTAGGAGGTTAGAACCTATCTGGCTAATTCAGGAGGTTAGAACCTATCTTGTGGATAATTTAGAAGGTTAGAACTATCTTATGGCTAATTTAGAATGTTAAGGCCTATCTTATGGCTAATTTAGAATATTAAAACCTATCTTTCGGCTAATTTAGAATGTTAAGGCCTATCTTTTGGCTAATTTAGAATGTTAAGGCCTATCTTTTGGCTAATTTAGAATGTTAAGGCCTATCTTATGGCTAATTTAGAATGTTAAGGCCTATCTTATGGCTAATTTAGAATGTTAAGGCCTATCTTATGGCTAATTTAGAATGTTAAGGCCTATCTTATGGCTAATTTAGAATGTTACAGCCTATCTTATGGCTAATTTAGAATGTTAAGGCCTATCTTTTGGCTAATTTAGAATGTTAAGGCCTATCTTTTGGCTAATTTAGAATGTTAAGGCCTGTCTTTTGGCTAATTTAGAATGTTAAGGCCTATCTTTTGGCTAATTTAGAATGTTAAGGCCTATCTTTTGGCTAATTTAGAATGTTAAGGCCTATCTTTTGGCTAATTTAGAATGTTAAAGCCTATCTTTTGGCTAATTTAGAATGTTAAGGCCTATCTTTTGGCTAATTTAGAATGTTAAGGCCTATCTTTTGGCTAATTTAGAATGTTAAGGCCTATCTTTTGGCTAATTTAGAATGTTAAGGCCTATCTTTTGGCTAATTTAGAATGTTAAGGCCTATCTTTTGGCTAATTTAGAATGTTAAGGCCTATCTTGTAGAATATAGGCTGTGTTAAAATATATGTATGTATATCTCTGGTAAAATGTACCGACACTTTTATTAATAAAACGTTTCGACATCCAGGAGAGAGCGAAATGTTCCAGCAAAAGGAATGACTTGTATTATTTTTTCCAGTTGAGGGCATTTTATATGAAGACGTTTCGCCCATCATGGAGTTCTTATAAGGTATCAAAGAGATGGGTATAAAGGGAGAAATATGTGTAGTGGTGAGAAGAGAGGGGGCGAGATGGACGTGTGAAACATCGAGGTTTAAATTAGGTATCACCTACAGCAATGTTTTAGACAAACGAAACATCAATAGGCTGACATTAGACTACATGGAGAGGCAATTAAGTAGGCCTACTGACCCACCTAATTTTAAATCGATGTTTCGCCTGGCTGTGTAACATTACTTCAGATGATATCACCATCTCAGCACCTAACGTCCGTTAGGCAAAACGACGAAGGTGGTAACGTTTCGCTCTCCAGGAGTTTTGTCAAGTCTCACGTCTCTTCAGTAAATGTAAGAGCTCCTTCCTGGACCCATCTGTAACATAATTGCTTAAATAAATACTGGTGGGCGAAACGTCTTCTCAAGAAAATTATATAAATCTCTTAATGTGTCTTACACACACACACACGTACACTAAGTGAGTAATATATATATATATATATATATATATATATATATATATATATATATATATATATATATATTATATATATATATATATATATATATATATTATATAATATTATATATATATAATTATTTCTAAAATTACATGTGCAAGGTATACAGACCATAGCTGACATCAGTCACATACTACTATATAGAAAGCCCCTTGTTATGCAGAGCATTTCCTGCAAATTAGGTCAGTTTTGTCGCCATGATGCGACCCAGACCAGTCGACGAACACCCAGGTACCTATTTTACTGCTAAGTGAACATGGACAGCAGGTGTTAGGTGACTAACATCCAGGTACTTACTTACTGCTAGGTGAACAGGGACATCAGGTGTCTTACAGAGGCATATAATGGGCACAGGGACTGTACCTCAACATTACAGATGTACATAATGGATCCAAGGACTGTACCTCAACATTACAGAGGTACATAATGGGTCCAGGGACTGTACGTCAACATTACAGATGCACATAATGGATCCAAGGACTGTACTTCAACATTACAGATGTACATAATGGATCCAGGGACTGTACCTCAGAATTAGAGGCACATAATGGGTCCAGGGACTGTACCTTAACATTACAGATGTGCATAATGGGTCCAGAGACTGTACCTCAACATTACAGATGTACATAATGGGTCCAGAGACTGTACCTCAACATTAGAGGTACATAATGGATCCAAGGACTGTACCTCAACATTACAGATGTACATAATGGATCCAAGGACTGTACCTCAACATTACAGATGTACATAATGGATCCAGGGACTGTACCTCAACATTAGAGGCAAATAATGGGTCCAGGGACTGTACCTCAACATTACAGAGGTACATAATGGGTCCAGGGACTGTACCTCAACATTACAGAAGCAAATAATGGGTCCAGGAACTGTACCTCAACATTACAGAGGTACATAATGGGTCCAGGGACTGTACCTCAACATTACAGAGGTACATAATGGGTCCAGGGACTGTACCTCAACATTACAGAGGTACATAATGGGTCCAGGGACTGTACCTCAACATTACAGAGGTACATAATGGGTCCAGGGACTGTACCTCAACATTACAGAGGTACATAATGGGTCCAGGGACTGTACCTCAACATTACAGAGGTACATAATGGGTCCAGGGACTGTAACTTAACATTAGAGAGGCACATAATGGGTCCAGGGACTGTACCTCAACATTACAGAAGCAAATGATGGGTCCAGGGACTGTACCTCAGAATTAGAGGCACATAATGGGTCCAGGGACTGTACCTTAACATTACAGAGGTACATAATGGGTCCAGGGACTGTAACTCAACATTACAGAGGTACATAATGGGTCCAGGGACTGTACCTCAACATTAGAGGTACAAAATGGGTCCAGGGACTGTACCTCAACATTACAGAGGTACAAAATGGGTCTAGGGTCTGTACCTCAGAATTACGGAGACACATAATGGGTCCAGGGACTGTACCTCAACATTACAGAGGTACAAAATGGGTTCAGGGAATGTACCTCAACATTACAGAGGTACAAAATGGGTTCAGGGAATGTACCTCAACATTACAGAGGTACAAAATGGGTCCAGGGACTGTACCTCAACATTACAGAGGCACATAATGGGTCCAGGGACTGTAATAAAGTTGGTAGAATTACCGACAATATATAAAGTAAAAGGACACAAGTGCAACTAATGTGACATTTATTGTGGCAACGTTTCGCTCTCCAGGAGCTTTATCAAGCCATTAATGGCTTGATAAAGCTCCTGGAGAGCGAAACGTTGCCACAATAAATGTCACATTAGTTGCACTTGTGTCCTTTTACGGTCCAGGGACTGTTCCTCAGAATTATAGAGGCACATAATGGGTCCAGGGACTGTACCTCAGAATTATAGAGGCACATAATGGGTCCAGGGACTGTACCTCAGAATTATAGAGGCACATAATGGGTGCCGGGACTGTACTTCAGTTCTGATAATTGAACAAGTTACAGTGGTAATAAACCCGACATGGATACTTAAAGTGTAATAAGCACTTGTAAATATCTGGTAATGAACATATGTTTATATCTGGTCACAATCGTAATGAATTACTAATTCAAACAGGAATTAAGACACTGGTACGATCATTCTTGTCTCGAGTTATGGTACCCGGCGTCACGCCCTCAACCATCCTGATACCTCTCCTCCTCTGTACCTTAGGTATTCTTCACTCTACGGCACTTTTCCTGGGCTGTGGATCGTATGTTGGACTACGTGCTGCCAGCAATAACAGCTTGTGATGAATGGTTTGAAAAACCGACAAGTTGAAGATTGAGACACATTCTACAAGATTGATGGACTGAACACATCGACTCCAGGCTGAGGGACTGATTACCTCATACTCCTGCTCTCCTTACGCCTTCCTCTTTGTATTGGACTGATGAAGCCACTGTGTGGCGAAACGTTTCCTGATTAAAGATTCCCATATGCTGCATAAGTGTCTCAATCTTCAATAACAGCTTGGTTGATGAACATCAAAATGGTATACAATACCGACAGGTTGGTAGGTAAGACACACAGGCAACAGTTAGGCAACTTTATTCCGAAACGTTTCGCCTACACAGTAGGCTTCTTCAGTCGAATACAGAAAGTAGGCAGGAACAGTAGAGAAGACGATGTAATCAGTCCATCACCCTTAAAGTCGTAGAACTTGAGGTTGTCAGTCCCTCGGCCTGGAGAAGTTCAGTTCCATAGTCAGGAACTATCTGAAGATCAAGCGACAGTGCGGAGACTTAAATAATGACGAGGAATGTACTTACATTCACCAAACATTCACTGAGTTACAATTTCCTTCTTTTTTCATCAAAGACTGCAAGAAAAGAGCTCTTCAGATCATCAATTCTTCACGCATCAACACCGCTCCCAACAAAATTATAATTCTTCCCAACAGCCAGGTTGCACTAAACGTCTCAAAAGTACTTTCACAAGCTAACACCAGAGTCGCCATCGCTTCTACCACTTCAATAAAGGATCTAACCAGGACAAAACCCAAGCACCACGAACCAGTCAATGCAGGAGTTTACACTATACCCTGTGGAGGCTGTGACAAGATCTACGTAGGTGAAACAGCAAGAAACCTCGACACCCGCCTCAATGAACACATATACGCATGTAGGATCGACAACTTAAACAACGCCTGTGTACAACACCGAAATTCCACCAATCATCTTATGAAATTCAGAGACGCCCAATTAGTGATAAAAGAAACTAATTTCCGCACACGCAAGTGCCTTGAATCAGCACTGATCGCTGTTTCGAATCAATTAAACAAAACAACGGCAGCTTCACCATCTCCGAAGTCTTAGCAAGAATCCTCCTGAAAACAGTAAACCCTGCCATCACATAGTCTCTCCTGTTATACTACACAAAGACACAGAGAGTGAACACTGAAACAACCTGCCTCATTCCAGTTTATATTTGTCCAACCTATTTTTATGTTACCCAAGTAATAGCTTTTATATCCTTTTACTCATGTACGAATTAATTGCTTTTGTCACTACCACTACTACTACTACTACTACTACTACCACTAGTGAACATCGGAATGGTACCTCACTAGTATTCACCTCACTCTGAGCCTTTATATACCCTCTGTGTCCATGTATTGTTTGTAATGGCTTGATAAAGCTCCTGGAGAGCGAAACGTTGCCACAATAAATGTCACATTAGTTGCACTTGTGTCCTTTTACTTTACATATTGTCGGTAATTCTACCAACTTTATTACGATTACATTCTTTCTTCTACTACTCTACACCTCTCCTGTAAACAGTATATAAGTTGGTTTAGAAAGACACGTAAGCAAACACTATAACATATTTATTAGAAAACGTTTCGGTCCTGGGACCTTGATCACTTCTAACATACAGAGGTAGAAAGACATTATATATACCTCTGTATGTTAGAAGTGATCAAGGTCCCAGGACCGAAACGTTTTCTAATAAATATGTTATAGTGTTTGCTTACGTGTCTTTCTAAACCAACTTGTCGGTATTTATTACCAAGGTTTATACCACAGTATATAAGAACATAAGAACATAAGAAAGGAGGAACACTGCAGCAGGCCTGTTGGCCCATACTAGGCAGGTCCTTTACAATTCATCCCACTAACAAACATTTGACCTACCCAATTTTCAATGCTACCCAAGAAATAAGCTCTGATGTGCAAGTCCCACTCAAATCCAACCCATCCTACTCATGTATTTATCCAACCTAAATTTGAAACTACCCAAAGTCCTAGCCTCAATAACCCAACTAGGTAGACTGTTCCACTCATCAACTACCCTATTTCCAAACCAATACTTTCCTATGTCCTTTCTAAATCTAAACTTATCTAATTTAAATCCATTACTGCGGGTTCTCTCTTGGAGAGATATCCTCAAGACCTTGTTAATATCCCCTTTATTAATACCTATCTTCCACTTATACACTTCGATCAGGTCTCCCCTCATTCTTCGTCTAACAAGTGAATGTAACTTAAGAGTCTTCATCTTTCTTCATAAGGAAGATTTCTAATGCTATGTATTAATTTAGTCATCCTACGCTGAATGTTTTCTAACGAATTTATGTCCATTCTGTAATATGGAGACCAGAATTGAGCTGCATAATCTAGGTGAGGCCTTACTAATGATGTATAAAAGCTGCAGTATGACCTCTGGACTTCTGTTGCTTACACTTCTTGATATAAATCCCAGTAATCTATTTGCCTTATTACGTACGCTTAGGCATTTGCTGTCTTGGTTTAAGGTTACTGCTTACCATAACCCCCAAGTCCTTTCGCAATCTGTTTTGGTTAAGTTCTACATTATTTAACTTATAAGTGCTAGGTTATGGACACTCCCGAGCTTCAAAACCTTGCATTTATCTACATTGAACTGCATCTGCCACTTTTCTGACCAAGAGTAGAGTTTGTCTAAATCCTCCTGAATTTTCCTAACATCTACGTTTGAATCAATTACCTACCTATCTTCGTGTCATCGGCGAATTTGCTCATATCACTAGTAATTCCTTCATCAAGATCATTGATATATATTAAAACAACAACGGGCCCAAGACTGATCCCTGTGGAACGCCACTTGTTACTGTTTCCCCACTCGGATTTAAACCCCATTTATGGACACTCTTTGCTTCCTGTCTGTGAGCCATGATTCGATCCACGAGAGCACCCTTCCCCCAATGCCATGAGCTGCACTTTCTCAAAAAGTCTTTGGTGCGGAACTCTATCAAATGCCTTACTAAAATCTAAGTAAATAATATCAAATTCTTTATCGTGGTCAACAGCTCAAAAGCTTTACTGAAGAAAGTTAATAAATTAGTTAGACAAGACCGGCCTCTTGTGAATCCATGCTGAGTAAACATTAATCAAGCTATGCTTATCGAGATGGCTTCTTAAAAATCTCAGCTATAATTGACTCTAGTAATTTGCCTACAATTGAGGGCAGGCTTATTGGGCGGTAATTTTTACGGTAACGACTTGTCCCCCGTTTTAAAAATAGGAATTACATTAGCCATCTTCCACATATCAGACACTGCACCTGTTTGAAGAGATAAATTAAAAATATTAGTTAATGGTTCACAGACTTCCATTTTTGCTTCCCTTTAGAACCCTTGAAAAAACCTCATCAGGACCCGGTGACTTATTTTGCTTCAGTCTGTCTATCTGCTTCACAACCATTTCACTAGTGACTGTGATGTTACATAATTTATCTTCTTCTGATCCACTATAAAAATTAATTACCGGAATATTATTAGTGTCTTCCTGTGTAAAAACCGAGAGAAAATAATTATTTAAAATCGAGCACATTTCATTCTCTTTGTCAGTAAGGTGCCCATAGTTATTTTTAAGGGGACCTATCTTATCTCTGACTTTTGTTCTATAGACCTGGAAAAAACTTTTTGGGTTAGTTTTAGAATCCCTAGCAACTTTAATTTCATAGTCCCTTTTAGCTTTTCTTATCCCTTTTTAATGTCCCTCTTAATGTCAATATACTGATTCATAAGATGACCCTCGCCTCTTTTGATACGCCTATAAATTCCTTTCTTATGCCCTAGTAAATATTTCAGCCTATTATTCATCCATTTTGGGTCATTTCTATTTGATCTTATTTCCTTATAAGGGATAAACGTTCTTTGAGCAGCATGTATTGTGTTCAGAAAACTGTCATATTGATAGCTCTCTTCGTTACCCCAGTCAACAGATGATAAGTGTTCTCTAAGCCCATCGTAATCTGCTAAGCGAAAATCTGGGACTGTTACTGAGTTATCCCTACTATCATACTTCCATTCAATTCTGCATGTAATTGATTTGTGGTCGCTAGCACCCAGTTCCTCTGAAACTTCTAAATTATTAACAAGGGATTCATTGTTTGCCAGAACTAAGTCAAGCAGGTTATTACCCCTTGTAGGTTCTGTCACAAACTGCTTCAAAAAACAATCCTGAACTACTTCTAAGAAATCGTATGATTCTAAATTCCCAGTCAAGAAATTCCAATCAATATGACTAAAGTTAAAGTCTCCTAGAATTACTACATTATCGTGCCTTGTGGCCCTAACAATTTCCTCCCATAGTAGTCTCCCCTGGTCCCTATCTAAATTTGGGGGACGGTATATCACACCTAAAATTAATTTTCATGTCCCTCTGAAAATTCTATCCAAACAGACTCTGTATGTGTTACTTCAGACTTAATACCTGTTTTTATGCAACAGTTCAAGCGATCTCGGACATACAATGCCACCCCACCTCCCTTCCCGATACTTCTATCTACTTGGAACAATTTAAAACCCTGAATGTGACATTCTGCAGGCATGTCCCGACTTTTTGAATTAAACCACGTCTCAGTAATGGCAAATACATCTATGTTACCTGCACTGGCAACTAGTCTCAACTCGTCCATCTTATTCCTAGCACTGCGACTATTTGTGTAATAAATATTTAATGACCCTCCTATCTCTTTACCCTTCCTGCTCCTTTCTGTTATTCCACTAAACCTATTACTGTCATTGTCAATTAGTGCCACTGGCTTTCCAATATCCTCCTCATTTTGCCTATTACTAGTTCTCCTAGTACTCTTGTTACTACCCTGCGACTTCACAGTTTTCCCGCCAAAACCCATACCACTAACTATTCCTAGTTTAAAGACCTAACAGCTCCCTCCACTGCGTTGGCCAGTGCTCCCACCCCACACCTAGACAAGTGAACCCCATCCCTGGCATACATGTCATTTCTGCCATAGAAGAGGTCCCATTTGTCAATGAATGTTACCGCATTTTCCTTACAGTATTTGTCCAGCCAGCAATTGACACCAATTGCTCTGGACAACCATTCATTTCCAACTCCTCTCCTTGGCAAAATGCCACATATGACAGGTTTCCCACCCTTCTTCCTAATTATCTCTATTGCTGACCTATACCTGCTAATCAGGTCCTCACTCCTACGTCTGCCAACATCGTTGCCTCCAGCACTGAGACAGATAATAGGATTGCTCCCATTACCTCTCATGATGTCATCCAGACGGCTAACAATATCCTTCATCCCAGCCCCAGGAAAACATACTCTCTGCCTCCTAGTCCTGTCCTTCAAACAGAATGCCCTATCCATGTACCTAATCTGGCTATCCCCAACAACAACAATGTTTTTACCTTCCTTGGCGTCGTCCCGTAGTGATGCTCCGAGTAGTCGACTCACATTCGCCAGGTAGCATTACACCACTTGTAGAATTCGTCATGACGTTCTCGATGGTCTTCGTTGGGGTTTCTAGGGATGTCTCACTCACGTCTGCCAATGCTTCCTTGGTGCTCGTTGTGGCATTCCCAGTAGAACACTCACATTCGTCAGGTAGCACCGAGAATGAGTTGGAAGTTTCCACGGCAGTCTTCTGGTTTCTCGTTGTTTCTGCCTCTCCAACCGTTTTCTTAATCTTCAGCTTGGTTCCATGTTGCCCGGCCACTGACCAAGCTCCCCTCTTAACCTGGGGACTCACAACAGGTGGATTACTACGAATCCTCTTGTTCTCCTCCGTTAATCGCCGTATCTCCAGTTTAGCAACTCTGAGTTCTTCTCTCAGCTGCTGGTAAAGCTGCTCAAGAGAGGGCATCCTGGTTCAGATTCACAGAGAGCACACAAACAGGTCTTCACAGAGCTAAGTACACGTCTCCACACTGGCGCTTGATCTTCACATTGTCTCAGACTAAGAAACAGAACTTTTCTCCAGGCTGAGGGACTGACAACTTCAAATCTACGATGGACTGATTGCATCGTTTTCACATCTCTACTCGACTAAAGAAAGCTACTCGTTAAGCGAAACGTTTCGGCTTAAAGATGCCTAACTGTCGCCAGTGTCTCACTTACCATGTTAGGTTGAACATTAAAATGGTATAAAATACCGACAGATTGTTAGGTAAGACACATATGCAACAGTTAGGTATCTTTATTTTGAAACGTTTCGCCTACACAGTAGGCTTCTTCAGTCGAGTACAGAAAAGTTGATAGAAGCAGAAGATACTTGAAGACGATGTAATCAGTCCATCACCCTTAAAGTTTTGAGGTGGTCAGTCCCTCAATCTGGAGAAGAGCATTGTTCCGTTGTCTGAAACAATATGAAGTTGAAGTGACAGAATCGGGCCTTATATAGTGCCAGGAGGTGAGACGTAGGTTGATTTGGGAGGGCAGGTCCTTCTCAAACCCAGCCGTTCTCACTAGTAGAGGTTGTCGAAGTAGATGGTCTGTACCAAGATACCCTTGTGTTGCAGTGTCTGACAGAATGAACATGTTAGGTTGTACATGTACTTGTTACTGATGTTACCTTGTCCGTGTACTTCTTACTGATGTTACCTTGTCCATGTAATTGTAGAAATATAGATAAATTACAGTCAGACACAGCAACAGGGAATTCTTCACTTGCCTGACCTATAGTCATCACCTTCCACATTAAAATGGTATAAAATACCGACAGGTTGTTAGGTAAGACACATATGGTTTTTCAAACCATTCATCACAACTGTCAGACACTGCAGCATCATGGGATCTTGTTACAAAGAATTCTTCAACACTTGTTCAACCTTTGGACGATGACCTACTTCGACTAGTGGATGGTACCACTATGATCTCGCCTCCGTCTGCTTCACGTCACCTCACTACAGTATATAAGCCACGTCTACGGCCCTATGCTGTACATTCTACAAGATTGATGGACTGAACACATCGACTCCAGGTTGAGGGACTGATTACCTCATTCTCCTCCTCTCCTTACGCCTTCCTCTTTGTATTGGACTGATGAAGCCACTGTGTGGCGAAACGTTTCCTGAATAAAGATTCCCATATGCTGCATAAGTGTCTCAATCTTCAACTTGTCGGTTTTTCAAACCATTCATCACAACAGTTAGGTATCTTTATTATGAAACGTTTCGCCTACACAGTAGGCTTCTTCAGTCAAGTACAGAAAAGTTGATAGAAGCAGAAGATACTTGAAGACGATGTGATGGACTGATTTACATCGTCTTCAAGTATCTTCTGCTTCTATCAACTTTTCTGTACTTGACTGAAGAAGCCTACTGTGTAGGCGAAACGTTTCATAATAAAGATACCTAACTGTTGCATATGTGTCTTACCCAACATCACCTTCCACCATACCCCCGGCCGGGATTGAACCCGCGGTCATAGAGTCTCAAAACTCCAGCCCGTCGCGTTAGCCACTAGACCAGCTAGCCACAATAAGATTCATCCAACTAGGTATATTTCTACACCATAGGAAGGTTAGCACAGGCACCTCTGTGACCACAAATGCAAGTTTTTACAGACGAATCTCCAGCTATGGGTTTGTCTACTGTGATATCACCTACGACTGCTTCACCTCACCTGTCTAGTTTCAAATTTAGGTTGGATAAATACATGAGTGGGATGGGTTGGATTTGAGTGGGACTTGCACATCAGAGCTTATTTCTTGGGTAGCATTGAAAATTTGGTAGGTCAAATGTTTGTTAGTGGGATGAATTGTAAAGGACCTGCCTAGTATGGGCCAACAGGCCTGCTGCAGTGTTCCTCCTTTCTTATGTTCTTATGTTCTTATATAAGCCATTTCTTCGCTCATATGCTGTATTCTTTTCAAGACTGATGGACTGATTACATCGACTCCAGGCTGAGGGACTGATTACCTCAAACTCCTTCTGAACTTCACAATTCTTCTTTGTATAGGATACAAAGAATACATTCCGACACTCAAAAGATACTACAAATTGCACAACAATTAACCTTCCTTACCTCCACCACCACTGACCATTATCTATCTTTCAGGATGATACCACTAAAAATTTTTTTTTACCTGTCTCGTGTTTGCCCACCTGCAGAACGTCTCCAATCTAGGAACATTAAACGAAGCCACCAACGATATCTTCTAGAAATGAAGTTCCCTGAGGTCGACTCCACCAAAACGTTCTGGATCATCATCCAGCAACCTTCCAGTGTACAAATCCTGGAATCAACCGCGTCTATAGACACCAGTGTTCTCAATCCTGAAGTAACCAAACATCCCTACATCTCTACACGCACTACTGCCCTTCTATCACAGGAATACAATTCTCAGTCCTAAAGTAACCAAGCGTCCCTAGCACTCCTGCCATCTCTACACGCACTACTGCCCTTCTATCACAGGAATACAATTCTCAGTCCTAAAGTAACCAAGCGTCCCTAGCACTCCTGCCATCTCTACACGCACTACTGCCCTTCTATCACAGGAATACAATTCTTAGTCCTAAAGTAACCAAGCGTCCCTAGCACTCCTGCCATCTCTACACGCACTACTGCCCTTCTATAACAGGAATACAATTCTCAGTCCTAAAGTAACCAAGCGTCCCTAGCACTCCTGCCATCTCTACACGCACTACTGCCCTTCTATAACAGGAATACAATTCTCAGTCCTAAAGTAACCAAGCGTCCCTAGCACTCCTGCCATCTCTACACGCACTACTGTCCTTCTATCACAGGAATACAATTCTTAGTCCTAAAGTAACCAAGGGTCCCTAGCACTCCTGCCATCTCTACACGCACTACTGCCCTTCTATAACAGGAATACAATTCTCAGTCCTAAAGTAACCAAGCGTCCCTAGCACTCCTGCCATCACTACACGCACTACTGCTCTTCTATCACAGGAATACAATTCTTAGTCCTAAAGTAACCAAGCGTCCCTAGCACTCCTGCCATCTCTACACGCACTACTGCCCTTCTATCACAGGAATACAAAACACCACATCTGCCTCCCCTTCGACCACTCCTGACACTTCAGTGCCAGTAACGCAAGCCACCATCTCTGTTACCAAACTATTTTACGTACTAGTAAAAGGAATGAAAGTAGCCACTGTTATTGGTACACAGAATAAAAAAGTCGATATTAAAATGGTATAAGATACGAAAACGTTGATCAGTAAGATACATGTGCAACAGTTAAGTATCTTTATTCCGAAACGTTTCTCCTACTCAGTAGGCTTCTTCAGTTGAGTAGAGAAGAGTTAGCAGAAGCAGTAACAATGTGAAGACGATGGAATCAGTCCATTACCCTTTTTTCAAACTATGGAGCAAAACTCTTCTCCAGGCTGAGGGACTGACCACCTCAAAACTTGGTCTTCAAGGGTGATGGACTGATTAAATCGTATTCACATCTCTACTCCTGTTAAATCTTCAGTATTCGATTGAAGAAACCTACTGTGTAGGCGAAACATTTCGGAATAAAATTCCTAACTGTTGCACATGTGCCTTACTTATCAACAAGTTGACAATCACATCTCCGGACTTGAATAGAAAATCCTGTCCGACACAACACCTCAGATAGAAGCGCCATGTGCTCCAAGGATCCGTATGCAAGATTATGTAACGGTACGGTACAATTTGTCTGCTGCCCTCCCTACATCTTAACTAACATAAGAATTGAGGAACACTGCAGAAGGCCTACTGGCCCATACAAGGCAGGTCCTCATCAAAACCTTCCCTACCCAAAACTACCCAAGAATTTACTCCCGTACCCAAGACACCAATCAAACCCAGCCCCTCCCACTAACCAAGTAGCTGACTTCAACGACACATCAACGACATCCCCCTCAGACCACTTACCCAAAAGAAGACTTCGGAAGACTAAAAGGGAATCCTCAACTATGACTCTACCATGAGCTTCCAGATCAACACTTCACTGCCTGCTGAAATACCTTCCCCAACTCCAGAGTCTGCCTGTCATCGCCATCACTGGTACAATAAAGATGGTGTAATCAGTCCGTTAACCTTGGAGAGAAGGTATTTGAGGTGGTCAGTCCCTCTCAGCCTGGAGAAGAGTTCAGCTCCATGGTCTGGAACGATTATCGTTCCAGACCCAGCAGCGGAACGTCGAGGGCAAGAGACGAGGGCAGCACCAGTGAGGGCAGCGCAGCTGTGCTGTCCTCACTGGTGCTGCCTTCACCTCTTCTGCCCTCGTCTCTTGCCCTCGACGTTCCGCTGCTGGGTCTGGAACGATAATGGTTCCAGACCATGGAGCTGAATTCTTCTCCAGGCTGAGAGGGACTGACCACCTCAAATACCTTTTCTCCAAGGTTGATGGACTGATTACATCATCTTCATTTCACTACTACACTTGCTGCCTGTGTACTTGACTGAAGAAGCCTACTGTGTGGGCGAAACGTTTCAACAATAAAGACACCCAACTGTTGCACATGTGTCTTAATCTTCAACTTGTCAGTATTTTATACCATAACTATTAAAGTAGAAAATTATTGTACTGACTGCTGCAGTGAAGGATTATTGTACTGACTGCTGCAGTGAAGGATTATTATACTGACTGCTGCAGTGAAGGATTATTGTACTGACTGCTGCAGTGAAGGATTATTGTACTGACTGCTGCAGTGAAGGATTATTGTACTGACTGCTGCAGTGAAGGATTATTATACTGACTGCTGCAGTGGAGGATTATTGTACTGACTGCTGCAGTGGAGGATTGTTGTACTGACTGCTGCAGTGGAGGATTGTTGTACTCACTGCTGCAGTGGAGGATTATTATACTGACTGCTGCAGCGAAGGATTATTATACTGACTGCTGCAGTGAAGGATTATTATACTGACTGCTGCAGTGAAGGATTATTGTACTGACTGCTGCAGTGGAGGATTATTATACTGACTGCTGCAGTGGAGGATTATTGTACTGACTGCTGCAGTGGAGGATCATTGTACTCACTGCTGCAGTGGAGGATTATTATACTGACTGCTGCAGTGGAGGATTATTGTACTGACTGCTGCAGTGAAGAATTATTGTACTGACTGCTGCAGTGAAGAATTATTGTACTGACTGCTGCAGCGAAGGATTATTATACTGACTGCTGCAGTGAAGGATTATTATACTGACTGCTGCAGTGAAGGATTATTGTACTGACTGCTGCAGTGAAGAATTATTGTACTGACTGCTGCAGTGAAGGATTATTGTACTGACTGCTGCAGTGAAGAATTATTGTACTGACTGCTGCAGTGAAGGATTATTATACTGACTGCTGCAGTGAAGGATTATTATACTGACTGCTGCAGTGAAGGATTATTGTACTGACTGCTGCAGTGAAGAATTATTGTACTGACTGCTGCAGTGAAGGATTATTGTACTGACTGCTGCAGTGAAGGATTATTGTACTGACTGCTGCAGTGAAGAATTATTGTACTGACTGCTGCAGTAAGGATTATTATACTGACTGCTGCAGTGAAGGATTATTATACTGACTGCTGCAGTGAAGGATTATTGTACTGACTGCTGCAGTGAAGGATTATTGTACTGACTGCTGCAGTGAAGAATTATTGTACTGACTGCTGCAGTGAAGAATTATTGTACTGACTGCTGCAGTGAAGGATTATTATACTGACTGCTGCAGTGAAGGATTATTATACTGACTGCTGCAGTGAAGGATTATTATACTGACTGCTGCAGTGAAGGATTATTATACTGACTGCTGCCGTGAAGGATTATTGTACTGACTGCTGCAGTGAAGGATTATTATACTGACTGCTGCAGTGAAGGATTATTGTACTGACTGCTGCAGTGAAGGATTATTGTACTGACTGCTGCAGTGAAGGATTATTGTACTGACTGCTGCAGTGAAGAATTATTGTACTGACTGCTGCAGTGAAGGATTATTATACTGACTGTTGCAGTGAAGGATTATTGTACTGACTGTTGCAGTGAAGAACAGTCTCACACACACTGCATCTCAACCACTCTATCTCTCAACCACAAGAATGACCATCACACACACTGCATCTCAACCACTCTATCTCTCAACCACAAGAATGACCATCACACACACTGCATCTCAACCACTCTATCTCTCAACCACAAAGAATGACCATCACCACCACTGCATCTCAACCACTCTATCTCTCAACCACAAGAATGACCATCACACACACTGCATCTCAACCACAAGAATGACCATCACACACACTGCATCTAAACCACTCAATCTCTCAACCACAAGAATGACCATCACACACACTGCATCTCAACCACTCTATGTCTCAACCACAAGAATGACCATCACACACACTGTATCTCAACCACTCTATCTCTCAACCACAAGAATGACCATCACACACACTGCATCTCAACCACTCTATCTCTCAACCACAAGAATGACCATCACACACACTGCATCTCAACACAAGAAATGACCATCACACACATGCATCTCAAACCACTCTATCTCTCAACCACAAGAATGACCATCACAACACACTGCATCTCAACCACTCTATCTCCCCAACCACAAGAATGACCATCACACACACTGCATCTCAACCACAAGAATGACCATCACACACACTGCATCTCAACCACTCTATCTCTCAACCACAAGAATGACCATCACACACACTGTATCTCAACCACTCTATGTCTCAACCACAAGAATGACCATCACACACACTGTATCTCAACCACTCTATCTCTCAACCACAAGAATGACCATCACACACACTGTATCTCAACCACTCATCTCAACCACAAGAATGACCATCACACACACTGTATCTCAACCACTCTGTCTCAACCACAAGAATGACCATCACACACACTGTATCTCAACCACTCTGTCTCAACCACAAGAATGACCATCACACACACTCTTCCAACCAATTTCCCAAACAGGACAGAAACCGTCAAGAAGTACGAGCTCCAGACGCAAGAGACCCCAACCTATGCTTCCATCTTCCATCTTTAGACACGCCAAAAAGATTCAAGCAACACAGCAACGTCTCTCTAGTACCGACACTTCCAGACAACCCTCCAACCTACATCACCTACTGCATGATTTATGAATTAAACACATATACAACATCTGGGTATCTTTATTTGTAGACGTTTCGCCATCCAGTATCTTTATCAATACAAGGACATTAGGTGAAGACAGTTGTGTCAGTACTGTCATTAGTATCTAGTTCTAACGACCCTCATACAGCCAGTATGAGGGTCGTTAGAGGTTCTGTACCTCTGTGACACCTTGAGCTAGACTTGAGACTTTGAGACTCTCTGACCACGGGTTCAAATCCCGCCCGTGGTATGGTTTTTTAGACTTGTATACCTTGTACAGGTACTTGTATTAGTAAAGAGAGTCAGTTTGAATTAAGACACCTTACAGACAGGATTCCGGGTTGGCAGGTCCCATACATGTATAGTTAAATAGAACTTCCTGTCATACCCCCAACAGTAGAACTATATAACTATATATATGAGGGCCCGGTGGCCTGGTGGCTAAAGCTCCCGCTTCACACACGGAGGGCCCGGGTTCGATTCCCGGCGGGTGGAAACATTCGACACGTTTCCTTACACCTGTTGTCCTGTTCACCTAGCAGCAAATAGGTACCTGGGTGTTAGTCGACTGGTGTGGGTCGCATCCTGGGGGACAAGATTAAGGACCCCAATGGAAATAAGTTAGACAGTCCTCGATGACGCACTGACTTTCTTGGGTTATCCTGGGTGGCTAACCCTCCGGGGTTAAAAATCCGAACGAAATCTTATCTTATCTTATAATTATACGAGGCCTGGTCTCAGACCTGGTCCCCGAAGCCCCTCTCCAGTCTGACACTGCAACACAAGGGTATCTTGGTACAGACCTACAATCATTTTTAACTTTTCTGTACTCGACTGAAGAAGCCTACTGTGTAGGCGAAACGTTTCGAAATAAAGATACCTAACTGTTGCATATGTGTCTTACCTAACAACCTCTCCAGATTTACCTGGGGTAATCAGTCCCTCAGTCTTGGGGGTGGTGGAGAGTTCCTGGACTTCCATGATAAATGTTCTGATGAAAAGTGTCATTTTCCCTGGAACTTTCAACTCCACAATCAGTAAACTCTTTCGCTTGAATAACTTCCCATCTTCAGTTTCCCTCACACTGCACAATCGGCAAAAATATAAATAAATATTCGCCACCGAAGGTGTAAGTTTATTCGGGTACAGGTATACCTGGAGTATACCTGGAGTATACCTGGAGTATACCTGGAGGGTGTTCCGGGGGTCAACGGCCCAGCGGTCCGGCCCATGACCAGGCCTCGTGGTGGATCAGGGCCTGATCAACCAGACTGTTACGTATGTGTAAACTATCTACCAGGATAACCCAAAGAAGTCAGAGAAAGTGACTCATTTTCGTCTCATCAGATCCTTCACCCACTGCCTACTTATCCACTGCTGACACACTAGCTGGCCAAGCCACTCCACCTGCCCGGCTTGCAACCATATCCACATCCACTGAAACTCCACCTGAAGATAAAGACTCACAATCCTGAACAAGAAACTGAAGTTGACAAACCTGTGGTTAAAGAAGATACTAGTGCAACATAACTTTAGATGTTGTATAAATGTCTCCTTTACCATCTTGATTCCTCACTGTGCCTTCGAGGTATCTAGCTAAGCCAGCTAGATACCTCAAAGGCGATGGGGTTGGATAACATCTCTCCATGGGTCCTGAGAGAGGGAGCAGAGGCGTTATGTGTGCCCCTAACAACAATCTTCAACACATCTATCAAGAGTCCTGAGAGAGGGAGCAGAGGTGCTATGTGTACCCCTAACAACAATCTTCAACACATCTATCATGAGTCCTGAGAGAGGGAGCAGAGGCGTTATGTGTGCCGCTAACAACAATCTTCAACACATCTATCATGGGTCCTGAGAGAGGGAGCAGAGGTGCTATGTGTGCCGCTAACAACAATCTTCAACACATCTATCATGAGTCCTGAGAGAGGGAGCAGAGGTGCTATGTGTGCCACTAACAACAATCTTCAACACATCTATCATGAGTCCTGAGAGAGGGAGCAGAGGCGTTATGTGTGCCACTAACAACAATCTTCAACACATCTATCATGAGTCCTGAGAGAGGGAGCAGAGGTGCTATGTGTGCCACTAACAACAATCTTCAACACATCTATCATGGGTCCTGAGAGAGGGAGCAGAGGTGCTATGTGTGCCACTAACAACAATCTTCAACACATCTATCATGGGTCCTGAGAGAGGGAGCAGAGGTGCTATGTGTGCCGCTAACAACAATCTTCAACACATCTATCTGGGTCCTGAGAGAGGGAGCAGAGGTGCTATGTGTGCCACAAACAACAATCTTCAACACATCTATCATGGGTCCTGGAGAGGGGGAGCAGAGGTGCTATGTGTACCCCTAACAACAATCTTCAACACATCTATCATGGGTCCTGAGAGAGGGAGCAGAGGTGCTATGTGTGCCACTAACAACAATCTTCAACACATCTATCATGGTCCTGAGAGAGGGCAGAGGTGCTATGTGTGCCACTAACAACAATGTTCAACACATCTATCATGGGTCCTGAGAGAGGGAGCAGAGGTGCTATGTGTACCCCTAACAACAATCTTCAACACATTTATTATTGGTCCTGAGAGAGGGAGCAGAGGTGCTATGTGTACCCCTAACAACAATCTTCAACACATCTATCATGGGTCCTGAGAGAGGGAGCAGAGGTGCTATGTGTGCCACTAACAACAATCTTCAACACATCTATCATGGGTCCTGAGAGAGGGAGCAGAGGTGCTATGTGTACCCCTAACAACAATCTTCAACACATCTATCATGGGTCCTGAGAGAGGGAGCAGAGGTGCTATGTGTACCCCTAACAACAATCTTCAACACATTTATTATTGGTCCTGAGAGAGGGAGCAGAGGTGCTATGTGTACCACTAACAACAATCTTCAACACATTTATTATTGGTCCTGAGAGAGGGAGCAGAGGTGCTATGTGTACCACTAACAACAATCTTCAACACATCTATCATGGGTCCTGAGAGAGGGAGCAGAGGTGCTATGTGTGCCGCTAACAACAATCTTCAACACATCTATCATGGGTCCTGAGAGAGGGAGCAGAGGTGCTATGTGTACCCCTAACAACAATCTTCAACACATCTATCATGGGTCCTGAGAGAGGGAGCAGAGGTGCTATGTGTACCCCTAACAACAATCTTCAACACATTTATTATTGGTCCTGAGAGAGGGAGCAGAGGTGCTATGTGTATCCCTAACAACAATCTTCAACACATCTATCATGGGTCCTGAGAGAGGGAGCAGAGGCGTTATGTGTGCCCCTAACAACAATCTTCAACACATCTATCAGGGGGTCCTGAGAGAGGGAGCAGAGGTGCTATGTGTACCCCTAACAACAATCTTCAACACATCTATCATGGGTCCTGAGAGAGGGAGCAGAGGCGTTATGTGTGCCGCTAACAACAATCTTCAACACATCTATCATGGGTCCTGAGAGAGGGAGCAGAGGTGCTATGTGTACCCCTAACAACAATCTTCAACACATCTATCATGGGTCCTGAGAGAGGGAGCAGAGGTGCTATGTGTACCACTAACAACAATCTTCAACACATCTATCATGGGTCCTGAGAGAGGGAGCAGAGGCGTTATGTGTGTCGCTAACAACAATCTTCAACACATCTATCATGGGTCCTGAGAGAGGGAGCAGAGGTGCTATGTGTACCACTAACAACAATCTTCAACACATCTATCTTGGGTCCTGAGGAGAGAGCAGAGGCATTACGTGCGCCACTAACAACAATCTTCGACACATCTATCATGAGTCCTGAGAGAGGGAGCAGAGGCACTATGTGTACCCCTAACAACAATCTTCAACACATTTATTATTGGTCCTGAGAGAGGGAGCAGAGTCGCTATGTGTGCCCCTAACAACAATCTTCAACACATCTATCTTGGGTCCTGAGAAGGAGAGAACAGAGTCACTACGTGCGCCACTAATAACAATCTTCAACACATCTATCAATGGTCCTGAGAGAGGGAGCAGAGGTGCTATGTGTACCACTAACAACAATCTTCAACACATCTATCAATGGTCCTGAGAGAGGGAGCAGAGGTGCTATGTGTGCCGCTAACAACAATCTTCAACACATCTATCATGGGTCCTGAGAGAGGGAGCAGAGGTGCTATGTGTACCACTAACAACAATCTTCAACACATCTATCAATGGTCCTGAGAGAGGGAGCAGAGGTGCTATGTGTACCACTAACAACAATCTTCAACACATCTATCAATGGTCCTGAGAGAGGGAGCAGAGGTGCTATGTGTACCACTAACAACAATCTTCAACACATCTATCAATGGTCCTGAGAGAGGGAGCAGAGGTGCTATGTGTACCACTAACAACAATCTTCAACACATCTATCAATGGTCCTGAGAGAGGGAGCAGAGGTGCTATGTGTACCACTAACAACAATCTTCAACACATCTATCAATGGTCCTGAGAAAGAGAGCAGAGGTGCTATGTGTACCACTAACAACAATCTTCAACACATCTATCAATGGTCCTGAGAGAGGGAGCAGAGGTGCTATGTGTACCACTAACAACAATCTTCAACACATCTATCAATGGTCCTGAGAGAGGGAGCGAGGTGCTATGTGTACCACTAACAACAATCTTCAACACATCTATCAATGGTCCTGAGAGAGGGAGCAGAGGTGCTATGTGTACCACTAACAACAATCTTCAACACATCTATCAATGGTCCTGAGAGAGGGAGCAGAGGTGCTATGTGTACCACTAACAACAATCTTCAACACATCTATCATGGGTCCTGAGAGAGGGAGCAGAGGTGCTATGTGTACCACTATGAGCAATCTTCAATACATCTACCGAAACAGGGCGACTACCTGAGATATGGAAGACAGCAGACAGCAATGTCCGTCAGAGAACTCCGCCCAGGACTGTAATGGAACTGTCAAATACACCTCCGTCGTCCCATACAGCTGTACATCACGACAAGTCCAGGAAGAACAAAAAGGCACAATACCGCGAATGGAACAATACATAAAATAACCCGCACATATGAACAAGGAACTTATAACGACGTTTCGGTCCTACCCGGACCATCAGACTATGGAACAGAATTCTTCTCCAAGCTGAGAGACTGACAATCTCAAATCTACGTGTTCAAGGGTGATGGACTGTTTACATCGTCTTCACATCTCTACTGCTCCTGCCTACTTTCTGTACTCGACTGAAGAAGCCTACTGTGTAGGCGAAACGTTTCGGTATAAAGATGCCTAACTGTTGCCCATGTGTCTTAGCATTAACTAATCTGAAGAATGAGACACGTGCAATATTTGGGATTGTTTATTAAAAACACTGCAACATCCTGGGGTCTTGATACAGGGTCTTGATATAGGCCTACTTACACTAGAGTGGAGCCCCGTGGCTGGTGGCTAAAGCTTTTGTTCCACACGGTGAGTGTCCGGTTGTCTCTGTTCACCCATCAGTAATATGGGTACCTGGGTGTTAGTGGACTGGTGTGGGTCGCATCCTGGGTGTTAGTGGACTGGTGTGGGTCACATCCTGGGTGTTAGTGGACTGGTGTGGGTCACATCCTGGGTGTTAGTGGACTGGTGTGGGTCACATCCTGGGTGTTAGTGGACTGGTGTGGGTCACATCCTGGGTGTTAGTGGACTGGTGTGGGTCACATCCTGGTGTTAGTGGACTGGTGTGGGTCACATCCTGGGTGTTAGTGGACTGGTGTGGGTCACATCCTGGGTGTTAGTGGACTGGTGTGGGTCACATCCTGGGTGTTAGTGGACTGGTGTGGGTCACATCCTGGGTGTTAGTGGACTGGTGTGGGTCACATCCTGGGTGTTAGTGGACTGGTGTGGGTCACATCCTGGGTGTTAGTGGACTGGTGTGGGTCACATCCTGGGTGTTAGTGGACTGGTGTGGGTCACATCCTGGGTGTTAGTGGACTGGTGTGGGTCACATCCTGGGTGTTAGTGGACTGGTGTGGGTCACATCCTGGGTGTTAGTGGACTGGTGTGGTCACATCCTGGGTGTTAGTGGACTGGGTTGGGTCACATCCTGGTGTTAGTGGACTGGTGTGGGTCACATCCTGGGTGTTAGTGGACTGGTGTGGGTCACAACCTGGGTGTTAGTGGACTGGTGTGGGTCGCATCCTGGGTGTTAGTGGACTGGTGTGGGTCACATCCTGGGTGTTAGTGGACTGGTGTGGGTCACATCCTGGGACAAAACTGACCTAATTTGCGGGAAATGCTCAGCATAACAAGTGACTTTCTATATAGTAGTATGTTACTGATGTCAGCTATGGTCTGTATACCTTGTACATGTACTTGTATACCATGTACATGTACTTGTATACCTTGTACATGTACTTGTATACCTTGTACATGTACTTGTATACCTTGTACATGTACTTGTATACCTTGTACATGTACTTGTATACCTTGTACATGTACTTGTATACCTTGTACATGTACTTGTATACCTTGTACATGTACTTGTATACCTTGTACATGTACTTGTATACCTTGTACATGTACTTGTATACCTTGTACATGTACTTGTATACCTTGTACATGTACTTGTATACCTTGTACATGTACTTGTATACCTTGTACATGTACTTGTATACCTTGTACATGTACTTGTATACCTTGTACATGTACTTGTATACCTTGTACATGTACTTGTATAACCTTGTACATGTACTTGTATACCTTGTACATGTACTTGTATACCTTGTACATGTACTTGTATACCTTGTACATGTACTTGTATACCTTGTACATGTACTTGTATACCTTGTACATGTACTTGTATACCTTGTACATGTACTTGTATACCTTGTACATGTACTTGTATACCTTGTACATGTACTTGTATACCTTGTACTATGTAACTTGTATAGACCTTGTACATGTACTTGTATACATAAAGATATAAGTATGAGGAACACTGCAGTTGGGCCTACTGACCCATAACTAGGCAGTTCTTACCTTAATACATGTACAGCTTGTAGAACAGGATAAGCACATATAATCGTTGAGAAGATATGAGTAGTGGTGGTAGTAGTTGTAATACTATGGAGTATAGTTTCTTAATACTACAGTTGTAGAAGTAGTAGTTGAAATAACTAGTGGTAGTAGTAGTGTAGTTGTAATACTAGTGGTAGTGGTAATACTAGTGGTAGTAGTAGTAGTTGTAATACTAGTGGTAGTAGTAGTAGTTGTAATACTAGTGGTAGTGGTAATACTAGTGGTAGTAGTAGTAGTTGTAATACTAGTGGTAGTAGTAGTAGTAGTTGTAATATTAGTGGCAGTAGTAGTAGTAGTGGTAATACTAGTGGTAGTAGTAGAGTAGTAGTTGTAATATTAGTGGCAGTAGTAGTAGTAGTGGTAATACTAGTGGTAGTAGTAGTTGTAATATTAGTGGCAGTAGTAGTAGTAGTTGTAATACTAGTGGTAGTAGTAGTAGTAGTTGTAATATTAGTGGCAGCAGTAGTAGTAGTGGTAATACTAGTGGTAGTAGTAGTAGTAGTTGTAATATTAGTGGCAGTAGTAGTAGTAGTGGTAGTAGTAGTAGCAGTAGTGGTAATACTAGTGGTAGTAGCAGTAGTGGTAATACTAGTGGTAGTAGCAGTAGTGGTAATACTAGTGGTAGTAGCAGTAGTGGTAATACTAGTGGTAGTAGCAGTAGTGGTAATACTAGTGGTAGTAGCAGTAATGGTTTAGAAAGACACGTAAGCAAACACTATGACATATTAAAAAACGTTTCGGTCCTGGGACCTTGATCACTTCTAATATACAGAGGTAGAAAGACATTATATATAGGCAGAGAGTGAGGTGATAGTGACGCATGTTGACCTGAAGAATGACATGTTGGGATGAGGACGGGTAGACGATGAGATCACGTGACTCCTGTGTTGTTGGTGCTTGGCCTACTTAAGTATCATGTATGCTACTGTTTTTGAAATTTTGTAGTTTCCAGTGTTACGTTCTATTGTGTCGGTGACGGCGATTAGTGAGGCTTCTAGACACCGCCGGCGTCTGAGGTCTAGTTCGGTGAGAACGAGTTGTGCCTCATTCCAGTTCATCAAATGCCCCGTGGAGTCTCTGGGGAGGACACAGGCATACTTTAAATCGTCTCTGTTACAGGCACTTCGATGCTCGTTCAGGCGGACCGCAAGATCTCTGCCTGTCTCGCCTACATATTTCTTGGGACAGAATCCACAGGGGATAGTGTAGACGCCTGCTGCAGAAGTTAGAGATGTGGGGCTGCTTTTCGTAGTGAGGTCTTTGATAGATGTGTTTATGGTGGCAACGATGATGTTACTCATAGCAGGTGCCCGGCGAGTATTTGTGGCAACATCACCACATGGGAGTACTATGAACTGCTTAGAGGCCTGTTCCATGGGCGGTTTGTTGAGGATAGCTTGTGCCTTGAGTCTGCAATCTCGGATGAAGAAAGATGGGAACTGAAGACGTGTAAAGGCTTGTGCTATGTAGATACATTCTTCTTCAAGAAAACAAGGGCTGGAGATGCGATGAGCTCTCAAGAAGACGCCAATGAGGACTCCTCTCTTAGTGCGGGTGTCTTGGTGTGAGCAGAAGTGTATAAGATCGTCCTTGTTGGTAGGTTTTCTATACACTTTGAAGAGAAGTTTGTCACTGTCGGGAGATCTGCACAGGAGGACGTCCAGGAAAGCAAGTTTGCCATCCTTTTCGAGTTCAAGTGTAAACTTGATTGATGGTTCGGCTGCATTGATCTTGTTGAGAAGGGCCTGGATATTGAGACGTCTCGGATAGAAAACCAATATATCATCAACGTATCTTAGCCAGGTAACGGTGTTGGGAATGAGGGTGCTGAATTTCTCTGTCTCCAGATTTTCCATGAAGAGGTTGGCAAGCACAGCACTGAGCGGGCTGCCCATTGCCATCCCAAAGCACTGTTTGTAACAGTTGTCTTGATACTTGAAGAAGTTGAAATTTACGCAAAGATCCACTAGACTGATGAAATCTGGAAAAGGTAAAGGGAGGTCGTGGTTTTCAGTGAGCCTCTGTCTCAGAATGTTTATTGCAGCGTCAGTAGGAACAGGCCTCTAAGCAGTTCATAGTGTTCCCATGTGGTGATGTTGCCACGAATACTCGCCGGGCACTTGCTAAGAGTAACATCAACGTTTCCACCATAAACACATCTATCAAAGACCTCACTACGAAACGCAGCCCCACATCTCTAACTTCTGCAGCAGGCGTCTACACCATCCCCAGTGGATTCTGTCCCAAGAAATATGTAGGCGAGACAGGCAGAGATCTTGCGGTCCGCCTGAACGAGCATCGAAGTGCCTGTAACAGAGACGATTTAAAGTATGCCTGTGTCCTCCACAGAGACTCCACGGGGCATTTGATGAACTGGAATGAGGCACAACTCGTTCTCACCGAACCAGACCTCAGACGCCGGCGGTGTCTAGAAGCCTCATTAATCGCCGTCACCGACACAATAGAACGTAACACTGGAAACTACAAAATTTCAAAAACAGTAGCATACATGATACTTAAGTAGGCCAAGCACCAATAACACAGGAGTCACATGATCTCATCGTCTACCCGTCCTCATCCCAACATGTCATTCTTCAGGTCAACATGCGTCACTAACACCTCACTCTCTGCCTATATATAATGTCCTTCTACCTCTGTATATTAGAAGTGATCAAGGTCACAGGACAGAAAAGTTTTCTAATATGTCATAGTGTTTGCTTACGTGTCTTTCTAAACCAACTTGTCTGTATTTATTACCAAAGTTTATGCACTTCTACACCTCCCTTTAAAGCCTATATATACTAAACTAGTCCTGGACCATCAACTTCCACTGAGGATCCCATCTACCAGTGACAATGTGTTGGTCTGGTACACGTCCCTCACCTGACACCAGTATATAAGCACCAATCTTCCTGTCTGTGCTTCACAGTCTTCAGGTCTACGGTGGTGTTCACCAGCTCCAAGACTCAGGGACTGATTACCTCATCCCTTATGTATAGTCCTACTGTCTTCCCATTATGACCTTGTACTGATAAAGCCACTGGATGGCGAAACGTCTACAAGTGTCGTACATGTGTCTAATTTTTCATCTTGTCAGTATTATATACCAGTGATGTACAAATACCTGTTTTGATGCTGTTGTGAGTGTAAACACCTTGTTAGTAAGTTTATTTAAGTACGGGTTACACATAATTACAATTATCATACATTGTGTAAATTACCCATATAAATCTTTGCCGGTTGCACACCTATCTACTCAAATCTCAGGCTCGTCATTTAAAGTCGTTTGGCAGCGCATTCGACTCATAACTGACGGACTGAGAACTGGTCCCAAATCTACACACAGAAATCACTCCCTACGAAAGCAATAGCAATGGAAATAAGTTGAGGGACTGATTACCTCATTCTCCTCCTGTTCTTCAGGCTTCTCCTGTGTATGGACTGATGAAGCCACTGTGTGGCGAAACGTTTCCTTAATAAAGATACCCAAGAAATCACTCCCTACGAAAGCAATAGCAATGGAAATAAGTCACTGTGTCTGACTTTTTTGTGTTATCCCAGGTTGTCTACACATATCCCAGGTTGTCTACACATATCCCAGGTTGTCTACACATATCCCAGGTTGTCTACACATATCCCAGGTTGTCTACACATATCCCAGGTTGTCTACACATATCCCAGGTTGTCTACACATATCCCAGGTTGTCTACACATATCCCAGGTTGTCTACACATATCCCAGGTTGTCTACACATATCCCAGGTTGTCTACACATATCCCAGGTTGTCTACACATATCCCAGGTTGTCTACACATATCCCAGGTTGTCTACACATATCCCAGTTGTCTACACATATCCCAGGTTGTCTACACATATCCCAGGTTGTCTACACATATCCCAGGTTGTCTACACATATCCCAGGTTGTCTACACATATCCCAGGTTGTCTACACATATCCCAGGTTGTCTACACATATCCCAGGTTGTCTACACATATCCCAGGTTGTCTACACATATCCCAGGTTGTCTACACATATGCTGCTATGTATGATAATTCTATGTAACTATATTTGTGTATACCTGAATAAACTTAGTTACTTACTGGTAGGCGATGCAACATCCCTCTAATGACTGGCTGGGGCGCTACTATTACGCTCAGAGACAACACAGTAAGTGTCAGGGGCCCAAGACTGTTCAACTGCCTCCCCGCATACATAAGGGAGATTATCAATAGACCCCTGGTTGTCTTCAAGATCCCTGGCTGTCTTCAAGACCCCTGACTGTCTTTAAGGCCCCTGGGTGTCTTCAAGACCCCTGACTGTCTTTAAGGCCCCTGGGTGTCTTCAAGACCCCTGACTGTCTTTAAGGCCCCTGGGTGTCTTCAAGACCCCTGACTATCTTTAAGGCCCCTGGGTGTCTTCAAGACCCCTGACTGTCTTTAAGGCCCCTGGGTGTCTTCAAGACCTCGCTGTCTTCAAGACCCCTGGGTGTCTTCAAGACCCCTGGGTGTCTTCAAGACCCCTGGGTGTCTTCAAGACCCCTGGGTGTCTTCAAAACCCCTGGGTGTCTTCAAGACCCCTGGGTGTCTTCAAAACCCCTGGGTGTCTTCAAGACCCCTGGGTGTCTTCAAAACCCCTGGGTGTCTTCAAGACCCCTGGGTGTCTTCAAGACCCCTGGGTGTCTTCAAGACCCCTGGGTGTCTTCAAAACCCCTGGGTGTCTTCAAAACCCCTGGGTGTCTTCAAGACCCCTGGGTGTCTTCAAGACCCCTGGGTGTCTTCAAGACCCCTGGGTGTCTTCAAAACCCCTGGGTGTCTTCAAGACCCCTGGGTGTCTTCAAAACCCCTGGGTGTCTTCAAGACCCCTGGGTGTCTTCAAAACCCCTGGGTGTCTTCAAAACCCCTGGGTGTCTTCAAGACCCCTGGGTGTCTTCAAGACCCCTGGGTGTCTTCAAAACCCCTGGGTGTTTTCAAGACCCCTGGGTGTCTTCAAGACCCCTGGGTGTCTTCAAAACCCCTGGGTGTCTTCAAAACCCCTGGGTGTCTTCAAAACCCCTGGGAGTCTTCAAAAGGGAGTTGGACCGGCCCCTAAAGCCAGTACCTGACCAGCCTGGCTATGGTTTCTACGCCGATTTACGTGCGGCCAACAGTAACAGCCTGGTTGATCAGGCCCTGATCCACCACGAGGTCCGGTCCGGGCCGCGGGGGCGCTGACCCCCGGAACACTTTCCAGGTAACAAGTGTTGCCTCCATTTCACCTAATAGTAAGTAGGTACTAATAGTAAGTAGGTACTAATAGTAAGTAGGTACTAATAGTAAGTAGGTACTAAGTTTGTTACTGTTATATTGACAGTATAAATTATTATTATTATTATTATTATTATTATTATTATTATTATTATTATTATTATTATTATTATTATTATTACGCTGGGAATCAACTGCCTTCACCTTGATGCCAGTGAAGGGCTCTTGATCCAGAAAAACTGGATCTATCCACCACCTCCTTGGATCATACATAATTGCCTTCCATTGCCCAGGCGCCATATGACCCCTACGGGTCAGCGCTTCCCCGTAATTAAAAATAATAATAATCAGATCACAGAAAACGGATATATGAGAAAATTTTCTGCATTGAGGACAAACTTACATAAATATGACACGAGATTTGTATTTAAAAAATAATAATAATAACAATAGGAGTAATAATTATTAATAATAATAATAATAACAATAATAGTAATAATTATTAATAATAATAATCTTTATTTCTACAAGTATATGATACAACTTATACATACCATAGTTGACATCAAAGACATCATACATAGAAAGTCCCCCTTGTTTAATGCGGAGCCATGTCCGGCAGAATTAGGTCATTTTGATCCCAGGATGTGACCCCACACCCTCCACTACACCAGGATGTGACCCACAACCAGTCCACTAACACCCAAGGTGACCCACACAGTCCCGAACACCCAGGATGTGACCCTACAACCTCAGGTCCACTAACACCCCCAGGATTGAACCACACCAGTCCACTAAACTACCCAGGATGTGACCCACACCAGTCCCACTTACAACCCAGGTTGTACCCACACCAGTCCACTAACACTCCAGATTGACCCACTACCAGGCCACTATCACCCAGGAGGTGACCCACACCAGTCCACTAACCCCAGGATGTGAAACCCCCACCAGCCACTAACACCCAGGTTGTGACTCCACACCTCCACTAACAAACCAGCTTGTGTCCCACCCTTCCACTAACTCCCAGGAAATGGACACACCAGGTCCACTTTCTCCAGATGTGACCCACACCATCCACTAACATACCCAGGAATGGGACCCACACCAGTCCCACTAACACCCAGATGTACCCTCTCCATCCACTAACTACACCCAGAGTGACCCCCACCAGTCCACTAACACCCAGATGTGACCCACACCAGTCTCCCACTAACACCCAGGATGTGACCCACAACACCAGTCCACAACACCCCACATGTGACCCACTCCATCCACTAAACACCCAGGATGTGACCCACACTAAGTCCACTAACACCACGGATGTTGACCCACACCATCCACTAACCACCAGCATGGACCCACACCAGTCCCATGTACACCCAGGATGGACCACACAAGTCCACTAACATCTCCAGCCATGTGACCCACATCACAGTCCACTAACACCCGATGTGACCCACAACAGTCTCCACTAACACCCAGGATGTGACCCTCACCATCACTAACACCCAGTTTACCCACACCAGTCCACTACCATAAAACCCAGAATGTGACCCACATACCAGTCACGACACTGAGCCAGGATGTGACCCACACCGCTGTCCCACTAACACCCAGGATGTGACCCTCACCAGTCCACAACACCCAGAATGTGACCCACACCAGCCAAAACACCCAGGATTGACCCACACCAGCCCCTAACACCCAGATGTACCCACACCAGTCCACTAAACACCTGGATGGACACCACACCAGTCAACTAACACACACCAGATGTACCCACACCATCCACTTACACCCAGGATGGTCGAACCCACACCAGTCCACTAACAACCAAGGATGTGACCCACACCTTCCACTAACACCTCAGGATGCACCCCACACCAGTCTCTAAAACCCCAGGATGCGACCCACACCAGTCCACTAACAACCAGGATGTGACTCCACACCATACACGTAACACCCAGGTTGTGACCCACACCAGGTCCACGAACACCCAGATGTGACTCTACACCAGTCCACTAACATCCAGGATTAACCCACAACACCACCATCACGAAACACCCCATGTGACCCACCAGTCCACTAACATCCAGAGGTGACCAACACTCAGTCCACTAACACCCAGGATGTCTGACCACATGCCAGTACCACTAACATCCGATGTACCCACACCATCCACAAACTCCCAGGTGTGACCCACATTCCAGGCCACAACACCCAGATGTGAACCCACAACCAATCCATAACAACTCCGGATGTACCCACATCCATCCACTACACACAGGAGGTGACCCACACCTGTCCACCTAACACCAAGGAGTGACCCACAACCGCCCACTGCAACCACCCAGGATGTGACCCCACACAAGTCCACTAACACCCAGGATGTGGACCCACAACCAGTCTCCACGAACACCCAGGATGTGACCCATCACCCAGTCCACTAATAACCAGGACTGTGGACCCACTCCAGTCCACTAACACCCCAGATGTGACCCACACCAGTCCACTACCAGGATGGACCCACACCATCCACAAACAACCAGGATGTGACCCCACACCAGTCCACTAACACCCAGATGTGACCCATCACCAGTCCACTAACTTCACTGGATGTGACACACACCATGCCACTAACTCCCTGGATGTGACCCTCAACCAGTCCAGCTAACACCAGGATGTGACACAACCACAACCAGTCCACTAACAACCCAGGATGCCATCCCACACCACCACTAACACCCAAGGATTTGACCCACTACAAGTCCACTAACCACCAGGATGTGACCCATACCAGTCCCCACACTCGACACAGGATGAGACCCACACAAGTCCAACTAACACCCAGGATGTGAACACACACCATCCCTCTTAACACCCAGGATGCGACCCCTCGAGTCCACTACCACCCAATGCCACCCACTCCATCCACCTTACACCCCAGAATGTGACCCAACCACCAGTCCACAAACACCCAGGTGTGACCCACACCATCCACTAACAACCCATGAAGTGACTCCACACAGCCACTAACACCCAGCTGTGACCCACCTAGCCACTAACACCCAGGAACTGTGACCCACACTAGTCCACTAACACCCAGGATGTGACCACACTCAGTCACTAACATCCAGGATGGACCCACACCAACCACTAACACCCATGACGTGACCCACACCATGATCCACTAACACCCAGGAGTGACACCACACAAGTCCACCACTAACACCCAGGATGGTGACCCACACAAGTCACTAACATCAGGAGCGGGACCACAGCCAGTCCCCACTAACACCACAGATGTGAACCCACTCCAGTCCACCTAACACCCAGAGGTGACCCACAACCAGGGCCACGAACACCCAGGAGGTGACCCACACCAGTCCCCACTAACACACCCAGGATGCGACCCACACCAGGCCACTAACACCAGGATATGAACTCACACCATCACACTAAACACCAGATGTGACCCCAACCAGTCCACTAACACACCAGATGTGACCCTCACCAATCCACTAACACACCCAGGATGCGACCCACACCTGTCCACGAACACCCAGGAATGTGACTCACAACCCAGTCCACTAACACCCAGGATGTGACCCACACAGTCCACTCGAACATCCCAATGTGAACCACACCGTCACACTAACACCGAGATGTGACCCACAACCAGTCCACTAACACCCAGGATGCGACCCACTCCACTACACGAACACCCAGGATGTGACCCACACCAGTCCACTAATCAACCAGTATGTGACCCTCAACCAGCATCCCTAAACACGCCGGGATGTGACCAACACATGTCCACAACACCCAGGATGTACCCACACCAGGTCCCACTAACACTCAGGAGGGACCCACACCTGTCCACAACACCCTGGATGTGACCCACACCAGTCCACTAACACCCAGTATGTAACCCACATATCCAGTTCACTAACACCCAGGATGGTGTACCCACTCCAGTCAACTATCACCCAGAGGTGACCCACACCAGTCCACTAACTCAGTGGGATGGACCCAACCATCACAACACCAAGATGTGACCCATACAGTCCACTAAACACACTGGTTGTGAACCCACACCAGTCCCAGCTATCACTCGGGATGGTCCCACACCAGTCCACTAACACACTGGATGTGACCCACACCAGTCCACTAACACCCTGATGTGAACTCACCAACCAATCCCACTAACACCCAGGATGTGACCCACACCAGTCCACCTAACACCCAGGAGGTGACTCACACCAGTCCCGAACACACGGAGGCGACCCCACACCAGTCCCCACTTACAACCCAGGAAATGTGACCCACACCAGGCCACTAACACGCCAGGATATGACCCTCACCAGTCCTGCTAACACCCAGATGTGACCCACACCAGTCCACTTAACTCCCTAGCGGATGTGACCCACACCATACACTAACACCCAGGATGCGACCCACACCATCCAGTAACACCCAGGATGTGACCCCACACACTCCACTACAACACTGGATGCGACCACACCAGTCCCACTATCAACTAGTTGTGACCCACACCAGTCCATTACACCTGGATGCGAACCCACACCAGTCACCTACTAACACCCAGGTTGTCAGACCCACTCCAGTCCCACTAACACTGATGCGACCCACATACCAGTCCACTAACACCCAGAACGTGACCCACACCAGTCCACTAACAAACACCCAGGATGTGACCCATCCACCAGTCCCACTAACACCCAGGACGTACCCACACCAGTCACTACACCCAGATGTGAGCCCAGCACCAGCCCACTAACCACCCAGGATGGGTGACGCCCCACCAGTCCACTAACACCCAGGATGTGACCCACACCAGTCCACTAACACCCAGAATGTGACCCACACCAGTCCACTAACTCCCAGCATGTGACCCACAACCAGTCCACTAACTCCCAGGATGTACCCACAACCAGTCCCACTAACACCCCCAGGATGTGACCCACACCAGTCTCTAACACCCAGCTAGGTGACCCACATCCAGTCCATTAACAACCCAGGATGGACCCTACACCAGCCCTAACTACCCAGCATGTGACCCACACCAGTCCACACACCAGCCAAAACATTTGCTCTAACACCCAGAGATGTGACCGCCCACCAGTCCACTAACTCCCAGATGTGACCCACACCAGTCCACGAACACCCAGGGATGGGACCCCACACCATCCACTAACACCCAGAATGTCCCACACCAGTCCACTAACATCCAGGATGGACCCCACAACACCAGTCCACTCAACACCGCAGAGTGTCCCACACAGTCCACTAACCCTACCCAGAAGTGAACCCACACCATCCACTAACACCCAGGAGAGTCCCACACCTGTCCACTAACACCCTGATGTGACCCACCACCAGTCACTAAACATCCCGGATGTGACCACACCAGTCCCCACTATCACTCCAGGATGTGAGCCCAGCAACAGTCCCAAATCACCCAGGATGCGACCCACACCCGTCACTACCAGCAAGGATGTGAACCCTCACCAGTCACTAACACCCAGGATGCGACCCACACATTTATTTAATGCAGTCTCAAAACCCCAAGGATGCGACCCACACCAGTCCACTAACAACCAGGATGTGACCCAACACCAGTCCACTAACACCAGGATGTGACCCACACCAGTCCACTAAACATCAGGATGTGACCCACACCAGTCCACTAACACCCAGCATGTGACCCACACCATCCCACTAACAGCCAGATGTGACCACACCAGTCCCACTAACACCCAGGAGTGACCACACATCCAGGTCCACAACGCCTGATGTGACCCACACCAGTCCAATATACACCCAGGATGTGACCCCAGTAACCAGTCCTCTAACACCCTGGATGTGACCCACTCCAGTCCACTAACACCCAGGAATGTGACCCTCACCAGTCCCCTAACACCCAGCAGGTGACCCCCACCCCCAGGCCACTAACACCCAGGATGTGGTCCCACAACCAGTTCCACTAAACACCCAGGATGTGACCCACACCTGTCCACTAACACCCAGGAAGTGACCCACCCAGTCCACTAACACCCAGATGTGACCCTACACCATCCCACTAATTTACCCAGGATGGACCCACACCAGTCCACTAACACCCAGGTTGGGACCCACACCATCCACTAACACCCAGGATGTGACCCCACACCAGGTCCACTAACTACCTGGATGTGACCCACACCATTCCCCACTATCAGACCCTGAGGGTCCCACACCATCCACTAACCACACGGGAATTGACCCACAACCAGTCCACTAACACCAGGATGGACCCACACCAGTCCACTAAACACCCAGGATTGTAATCCCCACCAGTCCCCACTAACACCCCAGGATCCACCCACACCAGGCCACTAACTACCCAAGATGTGACCCCCACAAGCCACTAACACCCAGGATGGTACCCACCCTGTCCAACGAACACCCAGGATGAGACCCACACAAGTCCACGAACACCAGGATGTAACCCCACACAGTCCTCGAACACCCAGGATGCACCCACCTAGTCCCACTAACACCCTGGATGCACCCTCACCATTCCACTAACACCCAGGATTGTGACCCACACCAAGTCCTCTAACACCCAGGTATGTGTCCCCACACATCCACTAACACCCTGTTGTGACCCACACCAGTCCACTAACACCCAGGATGTGACCTCACACCACAGATCCCACAACACCCAGGATGTGACCCACACAAGTCCACTAACAACCCAGGATGTGACCCTCATACCATCCGCGACATCCAGGAGTGACGCCACACCAGTCCCTCTAACACCCAGGAATGTGACCCACACCCCCCATCCACTAACACCCAGGATGTGACCCACACAAGTCCACTAACAGACCCAGATGTGACCCCTCAAGTCCACGAACATCCAGGATGTGTCCCACACCTGGCCAACTAACACCCAGGAATGTGACCCCACAACCAGTCACTAACACCCGATGTACCCACACCAGGCCTCTAACCCCAGGATGTGACCCACACCAGGCCACTAACACCCAGGATGCGACCCACATACACCAGTCCACTAAACCCCAGGATGTGGACTCTCATACCAGCCCACTAACACCAGAGATGTGAACCCACACCAGTCCACTAACACCCAGGCTGACCCACACCAGTCCACTAACACCCAGTATGCGTCCCACAACCAGGCCCCTACAACCAGGAATGGGGACCACACCATCCACTAACGACCCCAGGATTGTGACCCACACCAGTCCCACTAACACCAGGAGTGACCCACGACCAGTCCACTAACACCGAGGTATGGTGACCCACACCAGCCCATCTAACACCCAGGATGCGACCCTCACCACTACTCTAACACCCGTGGTGACCCACACATCAGTCCTCTAACAACCAGGATGGTGACCCCACACCATCCACCTTACAACCTCCAGGATGTGACCCACAATCAACCAGTCCTACTAACACCCAGGATTTGTGACCCACACAGTCCACTAACACTCAGAGATGTGACCCACACCAGTTCCCACGTAATACCCAGGATGCACCCCACCAGTCCACTAACTCCCCAGGATGACCCACACCATTCACTCACACCCAGGATGGGACCCACACCATCCACTATCACCCATGATGTGACCCACACCATCCACAAACACAGGGGATGTGACCCACACGTCCACTAACACCCAGGATGTGACCCACCAGTCCCACTAACACACATGGATGTGACCCACACCAGTCCACTAACACAATGGTGAAGTGACCCACACCAGTCCACTAACACACTGGATGTGACCCACACTCAGTCCACTAACACCCTAGGATGGGACTCACACCAAGTTCCAACTACACCAGGATGTGACCCACACCAGTCCTCTAACACCCTGATGTACGCACTCCAGTCTCTAACACACTGGATGCGACCCACACCAGTCCACCTTCCACCCAGGATGTGACCCTCACCAGTCCACTAACACCAGGATAGGACCCACACCATCCACTTAACACCCAGATTGTGACCCCACACCAGTCCACTACCCCTGATGTGACCCACACAGTACACTAACACCCAGGAATGCGTACCCACACCAGTCCCATTAACACCCCAGGATGTGACCCCACACCACTCCACTAACACACTGGATGCGAACCCCACCAGTCCACATCACCCAGTTGTGACCCCACACCCAGTCCATGAACACACTGGATGCGACCACACACCATCCACTACACCCATTGTGACCACACCCAGTCCACTAACACTGGACGACCCACACCAGTCCACCTAACACCCAGGACGGGACCCACACCATCCACTAACTCCCAGATGGACCCATACCAGTCCATAACATCCCAGGATGTAACCCACTCTCAGCCACTATCACACGGGGATGCGACCCACCCAGTCCACTAACACCCGGTTGGACCCACACCAGTCCACTAGACACACTGGATGCGACCCACACCAGTCCTCTAATACTCAGGATGGGCCCCACACCAGGCCACTAACACCCAGGATGTGACCCAGCACCAGTCCACTAACACCCAGGATGTGACCCACACCAGTCCGCTAACACCAGAGGCGACCCACACCTGGTCCACTAACACCCAGATTGACGCACAACCTGCCCCACTATCAACCCAGGTGGGGTACCCACACCAGTCCACTAACACCCTGGATGCGACCCACACCAAGGCCCACTAACACCTCTGGTTGGGGTCCCTCTCCAGGCGATTTTACCCAGGAAGCGACCCACACCATCCCACTAACACCCAGGATGCGAACCCGAACACCGTCCACTAACACCCAGGATGCGACCCACGACCAGTCCCACTAACACCCAGGATGTGACCCACACCAGTCTACTAACACCCAGGATGTGACCCACCTCCAGGCCACTAACACCCAGGATGGAACCCACACCAGCCACTAACACCCAGGATGTGACCCACACCAGTCCTCTAACACCCAGGTGTGACCCACCTACCAGGCCACCTAAACAACCCAGGACCGATTCCCACACCAGTCCACTAACCACGCCAGGACGACCCACACCATCCAATAACACCCAGATGCGACCCACCTACCAGTCCACTAACACCCAGGAGTGACCCACACCAGTCCTCTAACACCCAAGGCGACCCACAATCCATCCACTTTACACCCAGTATGCGACCCACACCAGTCATCTTACACCCAGGTTGCGAACCCACATAAGTCCACTAACACTCAGGATGGCGCCCACAACCAATCCACTTCACTCCCAATGCGACCCACACCATCCACTACACCCAGGATTGACCCACAACCATCCACTAACTACCAGGATGTGAACCCACACCGAGTCCAACTAACACCCAGGATGCGACCCACACCAGTCACACGAACTCCCAGGATGCGACCCCACACACAGTCCACTATCAGCAGGGAGGGGACCCACACAAGTCCTACTAACACCCAGGATGCGATCCACCACCAGTCCACAACCGATATGACCTAGGGCTTTCATATTAACGAACGAAATGGTTGTGAATATAACAATAAAGACTGCAATGAGCTCCATGTCCAAACTAATCAAATTATATCGTTACCCTCCATTCACTACTATACCAAGGAGA
This sequence comes from Cherax quadricarinatus, assembly GCF_026875155.1. Classification (NCBI taxonomy): domain Eukaryota; kingdom Metazoa; phylum Arthropoda; class Malacostraca; order Decapoda; family Parastacidae; genus Cherax; species Cherax quadricarinatus. The sequence goes on from NC_069496.1 coordinate 12,476,980, forward strand.
TGCGACCCACACCAGTCCACTGACTAGCCAGTAGGTGAACCCACCAGTCCACTATCACCCAGGATCGACCCACACCAGTCCCACTAACACCCCAGAGGGGAACCCCCACCAGTCCACTAACAGCCCAGGATGTCTACCCACAGCCAGTCCACTAATCACCCAGTTGCGTCCTCACCACCCAGTCCACTAAACACCAGTAGTCACCCACACCATCCACTAACACCCATGATCGACCCATCTACCATCCACATAACACAAGATGTGACCCACACCAAGTCCCTAACACCCAGGATGTGACCCACACCAGTCACTAAACACCCAGGATGCGACCCACGACCACTCACGAACACCCAGGATGTACCCACACCTGTTCACTAACACCCAGGATGTGACCCACACCAGTCCACTAACACCCAGGAGTGGACCCAAACCAGTCCCACTAACACCAGGATGAGACCCACAACCAGGCCACTACAGCCGTATGTCACTCACACCAGGCCACTAACTCCCATGAATGGCGACCCTTTCCTGGCCACTCGAACACCCAGATGTGACCCACACCAGTCCCTAACACCCTGATGCGCCCCATACCAGTCCACGAACATCCAGGATGTGACCCACACCATCCACTAACACCCAGATACGTATTTGACTGTTTTGTGAACAGGGACAGCAGGTGTATGGTGACTACACACCCTGGTAACTACTTACTGCTGAGGGAACAGGACAGCAGGTGTCTTAGGAAACACGTCCTAATGATCCTACCGACCCGGGGATCGAACACGAGCACCCTCAGTTGTGGGTGGAATCTGAGTGCACTACCAAACCCAGCTACGTACCACCACCTAAGAACTGCTATCAATGACATGGGGCTTCAAACCTCAAGGGCCGTAATATGACAACATCAATCCCGTCCGAGTAACTGCCACAAATGGGTAGCGCACTCACGCACACACTAAGTCCATGGTTCTGATTCCCGGTACGGTGAAAAACATAAGGCCGTGTTTCTCTAAGACACCTGCTGTCCCCCTGTCTTCACCTAGCAGTAAGTAGGTTAACCTGGTTGTAGCACAACATTGCTGTCCCAGCCTGTTCACTGTTCTGTTGGAAAATAGGTACCTGGGGGTTAGTGGACTGGTGTGGGTCGACATGCTGGTGGTAGTGGACTGGTGGTGGGTCACATCTGGTGTTTAGTGACTGGGGTGGGTCGCACCTGGGTGTTAGTGGACTGGTGTGGGTTGCAATCCGGTGTTAGTGATCTGGTGTGGGCACAATCCTGGGTGTTAGTTGGAACGGTGTGTTCAACTGCCTGGGGTGAGGGTACTGGGGTACGGGGCACATCCTGTGTTAGTGGACGGTGTGGGTCACATCCTGGTGTTAGTGGCTGTGTTGGGATCTCAGCCTGGGTGTTTATGGATGGTGTGGGTCACATCCTGGGTGTTTGTGGACTGGTTGGGTTCACATCCTGGACAAAACTGACCCATTTTGCCGGGAAATGCTCTACATTTACTAAGTGACTTTCTATATAGTAGTATGTCTTTGGTGGGAGCGATGGTCTGTATAAGTTTGTATCATTTACTGCTTAGTAAATAAAGTTGTTTTATAATATTAATATATTAATAATAATATAAAATAATAATTATAATAATATATTTAATAAAATAATAATAATAATAATAATAATAATAATATTAATAATGGCGCAGAGAACCGACACATGTGCGACACTTGGTATCTATCGTGGAGACGTTTCGCCCCACAGTGACTTCATCAGTCCTATGACAGAGAAGACTGAAGAAGAATTCAGAGACTGGGTAGACTGATAGAAGAGCAGGAGACTGGGGGACTAGTGAAGATCATGAGACCTGCGGGGGACTGAGTGAAGATCAGGAGACTGGGGGACTGAGTGAAGATCAGGAGACTGGGGAACTGAGTGAAGATCAGGAGACTGGGGGACTGGAGTAAGATCAGGAACGGGGGGCTGAGTGAAGATCAGGAGTCTGGGGACTGAAGTGAAGATCAGGAACTGGGAGAACACAAGCACATGCAACACAACACAACACGGGAGGACTGGGACTGAGTGAAGATCAGAGACTGGGGACTGAGTGAAGATCAGGATCTGGGGGGGCTGCGGACACCCTGAGTGAAGATCAGGAGACTGGGGGACTGGATGAAGAGCAGAGACTGGGCGAACTGCGGTGAAGATCAGAGACTGGGGGACTGAGTATGATCAGGAGAACTGGGGGACTGAGTGCAAGCTCAGGAGACTGGGGACTGAGTGAAGATCAGAGACTGGGGACGGATTGAAGATCAGGAGACAGGGGACTGAAGTGAAGATCAGGAGACTGGGAACTGAGTGAAGATCAGGAGACTGGGGGACTGAGTGAAGCTCAGGAGACTGGGGGACTGAGTGAAGATCAGGAGACTGGGGGACTGATTGAAGATCAGGAGACTGGGGGACTGAGTGAAGATCAGGAGACTGGGGGACTGAGTGAAGATCAGGAGACTGGGGGACTGAGTAAATGATCAGGAGACTGGGGGACTGAGTGAAAGATCAGGAGACTGGGGACTGATGAAGATCAGGAGACTGGGGACTGAGTGAAGATCAGGAGACTGGGGGACTGAGTGAAATCGGGAGACTGGGGACGAGTGAAGATCAGGAGACTGGGGGACTGATGATGATCAGGAGACTGGGGACTGATTGAAGATCAGGAGACTGGGGAACTGAGTGAAGATCAGGAGACTGGGGGACTGATGAAGATAAAGGAGACTGGGGGACTGATTGAAGATCAGGAGACTGGGGACTGAGTGAAGATCAGGAGACTGGGGACTGAGTGAAGATCAGGAGACTGGGGGACTGAGTGAAGATCGGGAGACTGGGGGACTGAGTGAAGATCAGGAGACTGGGGAACTGAGTGAAGATCAGGAGACTGGGGGACTGAGTGAAGATCAGGAGACTGGGGGACTGAGTGAAGATCAGGAGACTGGGGGACTGAGTGAAGATCAGGAGACTGGGGGACTGAGTGATGATCAGGAGACTGGGGGACTGAGTGAAGATCAGAGACTGGGGACTGAGTGAAGATCAGGAGACTGTGGAACTGATTGAAGATCAGGAAAGACTGGGGGACTGAGTGAAGATTCAGGAGACTGGGGGACTGAGTGAAGATCAGGAGACTGGGGGACTGAGTGAAGATCAGGAGACTGTGGGACTGATTACTTTCAACTTCTTCACTATTTTTCTTTGTTTAGGACTGACGAAGGTACTGTGTGGCGAAACGTTTCCTCAGTACAGATACTCAAGTGTTACTGAGGGCACTGTCTATCATACGAGGATAGACTGAGGGCACTGTCTATCATACGAGGATAGACTGAGGGCACTGCCCTATCATACGAGGATGACTGAGGGCACTTCTATCATACGAGGATAGACTGAGGGCCACTGTCTATCATAACGAGGATAGACTGAGGGCACTGTCTATCATACGAGGATAGACTGAGGGCACTTTCTATCATACGAGGATAGACTGAGGGCACTGTCTATCATACGAGGATAGACTGAGGGCACTGTCTATCATACGAGGATAGACTGAGGGCACTGTCAAACATACAGGATAGACTGAGGGCACTGTCTATCATACGGGGATAGACTGAGGGCACTGTCATCATACGAGGATAGACTGAGGGCACTGTCTATCATACGAGGATAGACTGAGGGCACTTTCTATATACGAGGATAGACTCAGGGCACGGGCCCTTCATACGAGGATAGACTGAGGGCACTGTCTATCATCGAGGATAGACTGAGGGCACTGTCTATCATACAGGATAGACTGAGGGCACTGTCTATCATACGAGGATAGACTGAGGGCACTGTCTATCATACGAGGATAGACTGAGGGCACTGTCTATCATACGAGGATAGACTGAGGGCACTGTCAAACATACGAGGATAGACTGAGGGCACTGTCTATCATACGAGGATAGCCCTGAGGGCACTGTCTATCATACGAGATAAAACTGAGGGCACTGTCTATCATACGAGGATAGACTGAGGGCACTGTCTATCATACGAGGATAGACTGAGGGCACTGTCTATCATACGAGGATAGACTGAGGGCACTGTCTATCATACGAGGATAGACTGAGGGCACTTTCTATCATACGAGGATAGACTGAGGGCACTGTCTATCATACGAGGATAGACTGAGGGCACTTTCTATCATACGAGGATAGACTGAGGGCACTGTCTATCATACGAGGATAGACTGAGGGCACTTTCTTCATACGAGGATAGACTGAGGGCACTTTCTATCATACGAGGATAGACTGAGGGCACTGTCTATCATACGAGGATAGACTGAGGGCACTGCCCTATCATACGAGGAATAGACTGAGGGCACTGTCTATCATACGAGGATAGACTGAGGGCACTGTCTATCATACGAAGGATAAAACTGGGGGCACTGTCTATCATACGAGGATAGACTGAGGGCACTGTCTATCATACGAGGATAGACTGAGGGCACTGTCTATCATACGAGGATAGACTGAGGGCACTGTCTATCATACGAGGATAGACTGGGGCCCTGTCTATCAACGGGGAAATAGACTGAGGGCACTGTCTATCATAACGAGGATAGACTGAGGGCACTGTCTATCATACGAGGATAGACTGAGGGCACTGCTATCATACGAGAATAAGACTGGGGGCACTGTCTATCATACGAGGATAGACTGGGGGCACTGCCCTATCATACGAGGATAGACTGAGGGCCCTGTCTATCATACAAGGATAGACTGAGGGCCCTGTCTATCATACGAGGATAGACGAGGGCCCTGTGGTATTAAAACGAGGATAGACTGGGGGCACTGTCTATCAAAACAGGATAGACTCAGGGCACTGTCTATCATACGAGGATAGACTGAGGGCCCTGTCTATCATACGAGGATAGACTGAGGGAAACTGTCTATCATACGAGGTAGACTGAGGGCACTGTCTATCATACGAGGAAGACTGGGGGCACTGTCTATCATACGAGAATAGACTGAGGGCACTGTCTATCATACGAGGATAGACTGAGGGCACTGTCTATCATACGAGGATAGACTGAGGGCCCTGTCTATCATACAAGGATAGACTGAGGGCCCTGTCTATCATACGAGGATAGACTGAGGGCCCTGTGTATTATACGAGGATAGACTGAGGGCACTGTCTATCATACGAGGATAGACTCAGGGCACTGTCTATCATACGAGATAGACTGAGGGCCCTGTCTATCATACGGGATAGACTGGGGGCACTGTCTATCATACGAGGATAACTGAGGGCCACTGTCTATCAACAGGATAGACTGAGGGCCCTGTCTATCATACAAGGATAGACTGGGGGCCCTGTCTATCATACGAGGATAGACTGAGGGCCCTGTCTATCATACGAGGATAGACTGAGGGCCCTGTGTATCATACGAGGATAGACTGAGGGCCCTGTGTATCATACGAGGATAGACTGAGGGCACTGTCTATCATACGAGGATAGACTGAGGGCCCTGTCTATCATACGAGGATAGACTGAGGGCACTGTCTATCATACGAGGATAGACTGAGGGCCCTGTCTATCATACGAGGATAGACTGAGGGCTCTGTCTATACTACGAGGATAGACTGAGGGCCCTGTCTATCATACGAGGATAGACTGAGGGCTCTGTCTATCATAAGAGGATAGATTGAGGGCTCTGTCTATCATACGAGGATAGACCGAGAGCCCTGTCTATCATACGAGGATAGATTGAGGGCCCTGTCTATCATACGAGGATAGACCGAGAGCCCTGTCTATCATACGAGCATAGATTGAGGGCCCTGTCTATCATACGAGGATAGACCGAGAGTGCCCCTGTCTATCATACGAGGATAGACTGAGGGCCCTGTCTATCATACGAGGATAGACCGAGAGCCCTGTCTATCATAACGAGGGATAGAACGAGGGCCCTGTCTATCATTACGAGGATAGACCGAGAGCCCTGTCTATCATACGAGGATAGAACGAGGGCCCTGTCTATCATACGAGGATAGACTGAGGGCCCTGTCTATCATACGAGGATAGACCTAGGGCCCTGTCTATCATACGAGGATAGACCTAGGGCCCTGTCTATCCTACGAGGATAGACCTAGGGCCCTGTCTATCCTACGAGGATAGAAAGGCGTAGAATTAGCGAGGATATGATCGAGGTGTATAAATGGAAAACAGGAATAAATAAAGGGGATGTAAATAGCGTGCTAAAAATATCTATCCTAGACAAGACTCACAGCAATGGTGTCAAGGTGGCGAAATTCAGAGTTAGAAAGTATAGAGGAAAACACTTATTTGGCAATAGTGGGTGTGAGTTGGACCTGCCTAGCATGGGCCAGAAGGTAACTTGGACCTGCTTAGTGTGGGCCAGTAGGTGACTTGGACCTGCCTAGTGTGGGCCAGTAGGTGACTTGGACCTGCCTAGCATGGGCCAGTAAATGACTTGAACCTGCCTAGCATGGGCCAGTAGGTGACTTGACCTGCCTAGCATGGGCCAGTAGGTGACTTGAACCTGCCTAGCAAGGGCCAGTAGGTGACTTGGCCTCCCTAGCATGGGCCAGTAGGTGACTTGACCTGCCTAGCATGGGCCAGTAGGTGACTTGAACCTGCCTAGCATGGGCCAGTAGGTGACTTGACCTGCCTAGCATGGGCCAATAGGTGACTTGAACCTGCCTAGCAAGGACCAGTAGGTGACTTGGCCTGCCTAGCATGGGCCAGTAGGTGACTTGACCTGCCTAGCATGGGCCAGTAGGTGACTTGAACCTGCCTAGCATCTGCCAGTAGGTGACTTGACCTGCCTAGCATGGGCCAGTAGGTGACTTGACCTGCTAGCATGGGCCAGTAGGCGATTTGAACCTGCTTAGTGTAGGCCAGTAGGTGACTTAGACCTGCCGAGCATGGGCCAGTAAGTAACTTGGACCTTGCTAGTATGGGCCAGTAGGTGACTTGGATATGCCTAGTATGGGTCAGTAGGGGACTTGCACCTGCCTAGCAAGGGCCAGTAGGTGACTTGTACATGCCTAGCATGGGCCAGTACGTGACTTGGACCTTCCTAGTATGGGCCAGTAGGTGACTTGGACCTGCCTAGCATGGGCCAGTAGGTGACTTAGACCTGCCTAGCATGGGTCACTGGGTGACTTGGACCTGCCTAGTATGGTCCAGTAGGTGACTTAGACCTGCCTAGCATGGGTCACTGGGTGACTTGGACCTGCCAAGCTTGGGCCAGTAAGTCTGCTGTAGTGCTCCTTTCATGATTAGTAAGACATGTGCAACAGTTAGGTATCTTTATTCCGAAACGTTTCGCCTACACAGTAGACTTCTTCAGTCTAATACAGAGGCAGCAGAAGCAGTAAAGATGTGAAGATGCAATCAGTCCATCACCCTTGAAGAGGCAGTTTTGAGGGGGTCAGTCCCTCAGCCTGGGGTTGAGGGGGTCAATCCCTCAGCCAGGGGTTGAGGTGGTCAGTCCCTCAGCCTGGGGTTGAGGTGGTCAGTCCCTCAGCCTGGGGTTGAGGGGGTCAATCCCTCAGCCAGGCGTTGAGGTGGTCAGTCCCTCAGCCAGGGGTTGAGGTGGTCAGTCCCTCAGCCAGGGGTTGAGGTGGTCAGTCCCTCAGCCAGGGGTTGAGGTGGTCAGTCCCTCAGCCAGGCGTTGAGGTGGTCAGTCCCTCAGCCTGGGGTTGAGGTGGTCAGTCCCTCAGCCAGGGGTTGAGGTGGTCAGTCCCTCAGCCTGGGGTTGAGGTGGTCAGTCCCTCAGCCTGGGGTTGAGGGGGTCAATCCCTCAGCCAGGGGTTGAGATGGTCAGTCCCTCAGCCTGGGGTTGTGGTGGTCAGTCCCTCAGCCAGGGGGTTGAGGTGGTCAGTCCCTCAGCCTGGGGTTGAGGTGGTCAGTCCCTCAGCCAGGCGTTGAGGTGGTCAGTCCCTCAGCCTGGGGTTGAGGTGGTCAGTCCCTCAGCCTGGGGTTGAGGTGGTCAATCCCTCAGCCAGGGGTTGAGATGGTCAGTCCCTCAGCCTGGGGTTGAGGTGGTCAGTCCCTCAGCCAGGCGTTGAGGTGGTCAGTCCCTCAGCCTGGGGTTGAGGTGGTCAGTCCCTCAGCCAGGGGTTGAGGTGGTCAGTCCCTCAGCCTGGGGTTGAGGTGGTCAGTCCCTCAGCCAGGGGTTGAGGTGGTCAGTCTCTCAGCCTGGGGTTGAGGTGGTCAGTCTCTTAGCCTGGGGTTGAGGGGGTCAGTCCCTCAGCCTGGGGTTGAGGGGGTCAGTCCCTCAGCCTGGGGTTGAGGTGGTCAGTCTCTCAGCCTGGGGTTGAGGTGGTCAGTCCCTCAGCCTGGGGTTGAGGTGGTCAGTCTCTCAGCCTGGGGTTGAGGTGGTCAGTCCCTCAGCCAGGCGTTGAGGTGGTCAGTCCCTCAGCCTGGGGTTGAGGTGGTCAGTCCCTCAGCCAGGGGTTGAGGTGGTCAGTCCCTCAGCCAGGGGTTGAGGTGGTCAGTCCCTCAGCCAGGGGTTGAGGTGGTCAGTCCCTCAGCCAGGCGTTGAGGTGGTCAGTCCCTCAGCCTGGGGTTGAGGTGGTCAGTCCCTCAGCCATTGGTTGAGGTGGTCAGTCCCTCAGCCTGGGTTGAGGTGGTCAGTCCTCAGCCAGGGGTTGAGGTGGTCAGTCTCTCAGCCTGGGGTTGAGGTGGTCAGTCTCTCAGCCTGGGGTTGAGGTGGTCAGTCCCTCAGCCAGGGGGTTGAGGTGGTCAGTCCTCAGCCAGGGTTGAGGTGGTCAGTCCCTCAGCCAGGGGTTGAGGTGGTCAGTCTCTCAGCCAGGCGTTGAGGTGGTCAGTCCCTCAGCCAGGGGGTTGAGGTGGTCAGTCCCTCAGCCAGGGGTTGAGGTGGTCAGTCCCTCAGCCAGGGGTTGAGGTGGTCAGTCCCTCAGCCAGGGGTTGAGGTGGTCAGTCCCTCAGCCAGGCGTTGAGGTGGTCAGTCCCTCAGCCTGGGGTTGAGGTGGTCAGTCCCTCAGCCAGGGGTTGAGGTGGTCAGTCCCTCAGCCTGGGGTTGAGGTGGTCAGTCCTTCAGCCAGGGGTTGAGGTGGTCAGTCTCTCAGCCTGGGGTTGAGGTGGTCAGTCCCTCAGCCAGGGGTTGAGGTGGTCAGTCTCTCAGCCAGGGGTTTAGGAGGTTTAAGTTGTTTTTTTTTAAGTGGAGGGTTAATTGTCCCAGCCCCGGGGTTCACTAACACAGGGTTCACTAACACAGGGTTCACTAACACAGGGTTCACTAGCACAGGGTTCACTAACATACAGGGTTCACTAACACAGGGTTCACTAACACAGGGTTCACTAACACAGGGTTCACTAACAAAGGGTTCACTAACACAGAGTTCACTAACACAGCGTCCACTAACACAGGGTTCACTAACATAGCGTCCACTAACACAGGGTTCACTAACACAGCCTCCACTAACACAGGGTTCATTAACACAGCGTCCACTAATACAGGGTTCACTAACACAGGGTTCACTAACACAGCGTCCAGTAACACAGGGTTCACTAACACAGGGTACAAGAACACACAGAGTTCACTAACACAGGGTACATCAACACACAGGGTTCACTAACACAGGGTACAAGAACACACAGGGTTCACTAACACAGGGTACAAGAACACACAGGGTTCACTAAGACAAGGTTCACTAACACACAGGGTTCACTAAGACAGGGCTCACTAAGACAAGGTTCACTAACAAAAGGTTCACTAAGACAGGGTTCACTAACACACAGGATTCACTAAGACAGGGTTCACTAAGACAAGGTTCACTAACAAAAGGTTCACTAAGACAGGGTTCACTAACACAGGGTTCACTAAGACAGGGTTCACTAAGACAAGGTTCACTAACAAAAGGTTCACTAAGACAGGGTTCACTAACACACAGGGTTCACTAAGACAGGGTTCACTAAGACAAGGTTCACTAACACACAGGGTTCACTAAGACAGGGTTCACTAAGACAAGGTTCACTAACAAAAGGTTCACTAAGACAGGGTTCACTAACACACAGGGTTCACTAAGACAGGGTTCACTAAGACAAGGTTCACTAACAAAAGGTTCACTAACACAGGGTTCAATAACACACTGAGTTCACTAAGACAAGGTTGGTTCACTAACACAGGGTTCACTAACACACAGGGTTCACTAACACACAGGGTTCACTAACACAGGGTTCACTAACACACAGGGTTTACTAAGACAAGGTTCACTAACACAGGGTTCACCAGCACACAGGGTTCACTAACACAAGGTTGGTTCACTAACACAGGGTTCACTAACACACAGGGTTCACTAAGACAAGGTTCACTAACACAGGGTTCACTAACACACAGGATTCACTAAGACAAGGTTCACTAACACAGGGTTCACTAGCACACAGGATTCACTAAGACAAGGTTCACTAACACAAGGTTGGTTCACTAACACAGGGTTCACTAACACACAGGGTTCACTAAGACAAGGTTCACTAACACAGAGTTCACTAACACACAGGATTCACTAAGACAAGGCTCACTAACACAGGGTTCACTAGCACACAGGGTTCACTAAGACAAGGTTCACTAACACAGGGTTCACTAGCACACAGGATTCACTAAGACAAGGCTCACTAACACAGGGTTCACTAGCACACAGGATTCACTAAGACAAGGTTCACTAACACAGGGTTCACTAGCACACAGGATTCACTAAGACAAGGTTCACTAACACAGGGTTCACTAACACACAGGATTCACTAAGACAAGGCTCACTAACACAGGGTTCACTAGCACACAGGATTCACTAAGACAAGGCTCACTAACACAGGGTTCACTAGCACACAGGGTTCACTAAGACAAGGTTCACTAACACAGGGTTCACTAGCACACAGGGTTCACTAAGGCAGTGTACATATCTCTCTGTATATAAACTCAGGTGAAGTCTTTGTAGAGAGTTGTAACCTTAGTAATCTTTCTATTAACGATAGGCCTTTAAACTGAATATAGGCCTATTGGAGACTGCGTACAGCCTTCAACTTCAAATGTTACAATGAGATTTTGAACGATTAGCTATGTACCTTTGTAACTATATACGGTTTCGTACTTATGTACCCTGTAAAATCTACGTAGGTAACTGGAATTATGTACCTTGAATCGTAGGAGACTGAGGTAGTGTTGACAGTGCTGTCCTGCAGAAGTTGACGTCTAGGATCAGACATCAGAGGTAGATCTAGGCTCCAGTACTCCTTGTGTTGCCTGATACATACATGGAGAGTAGATCAAGGCTCCAGTACTCCTTGTGTTGCCTGATACATACATGGAGAGTAGATCAAGGCTCCAGTACTCCTTGTGTTGCCTGATACATACATGGAGAGTAGATCAAGGCTCCAGTACTCCTTGTGTTGCATGATACATACATGGAGAGTAGATCAAGGCTCCAGTACTCCTTGTGTTCCATGATACATACATGGAGAGTAGATCAAGGCTCCGGTACTTCTTGTGTTGCCTGATACATACATGGAGAGTAGATCAAGGCTCCAGTACTCCTTGTGTTCCATGATACATACATGGAGAGTAGATCAAGGCTCCAGTACTCCTTGTGTTCCATGATACATACATGGAGAGTAGATCAAGGCTCCAGTACTCCTTGTGTTCCATGATACATACATGGAGAGTAGATCAAGGCTCCAGTACTCCTTGTGTTGCATGATACATACATGGAGAGTAGATCAAGGCTCCAGTACTCCTTGTGTTGCATGATACATACATGGAGAGTAGATCAAGGCTCCAGTACTCCTTGTGTTGCCTGATACATACATGGAGAGTAGATCAAGGCTCCAGTACTCCTTGTGTTGCATGATACATACATGGAGAGTAGATCAAGGCTCCAGTACTCCTTGTGTTGCATGATACATACATGGAGAGTAGATCAAGGCTCCAGTACTCCTTGTGTTGCCTGATACATACATGGAGAGTAGATCAAGGCTCCAGTACTCCTTGTGTTGCATGATACATACATGGAGAGTAGATCAAGGCTCCAGTACTCCTTGTGTTGCATGATACATACATGGAGAGTAGATCAAGGCTCCAGTATTCCTTGTGTTGCCTGATACATACATGGAGAGTAAATCAAGGCTCCAGTACTCCTTGTGTTGCCTGATACATACATGGAGAGTAGATCAAGGCTCCAGCACTCCTTGTGTTGCATGATACATACATGGAGAGTAGATCAAGGCTCCAGTACTCCTTGTGTTGCATGATACATACATGGAGAGTATATCAAGGCTCCAGTACTCCTTGTGTTGCCTGATACATACATGGAGAGTAGATCAAGGCTCCAGTACTTCTTGTGTTGCATGATACATACATGGAGAGTAAATCAAGGCTCCAGTACTCCTTGTGTTCCATTATACATACATGGAGAGTAGATCAAGGCTCCAGTACTCCTTGTGTTGCCTGATACATACATGGAGAGTAAATCAAGGCTCCAGTACTCCTTGTGTTGCATGATACATACATGGAGAGTAGATCAAGGCTCCAGTACTTCTTGTGTTGCATGACACATACATGGAGAGTAGATCAAGGCTCCAGTACTCCTTGTGTTGCATGACACATACATGGAGAGTAGATCAAGGCTCCAGTACTCCTTGTGTTGCCTGATACATACATGGAGATTAGATCAAGGCTCCAGTACTTCTTGTGTTGCATGATACATACATAGAGAGTAAATCAAGGCTCCAGTACTTCTTGTGTTGCATGATACATACATGGAGAGTAAATCAAGGCTCCAGTACTCCTTGTGTTCCATTATACATACATGGAGAGTAGATCAAGGCTCCAGTACTCCTTGTGTTGCATGATACATACATGGAGAGTAGATCAAGGCTCCAGTACTCCTTGTGTTGCCTGATACATACATGGAGAGTAAATCAAGGCTCCAGTACTCCTTGTGTTGCATGATACATACATGGAGAGTAGATCAAGGCTCCAGTACTCCTTGTGTTGCATGATACATACATGGAGAGTAGATCAAGGCTCCAGTATTCCTTGTGTTGCCTGATACATACATGGAGAGTAGATCAAGGCTCCAGTACTCCTTGTGTTGCCTGATACATACATGGAGAGTAGATCAAGGCTCCAGTACTCCTTGTGTTGCATGATACATACATGGAGAGTAGATCAAGGCTCCAGTACTCCTTGTGTTGCCTGATACATACATGGAGAGTAAATCAAGGCTCCAGTACTCCTTGTGTTGCATGATACATACATGGAGAGTAGATCAAGGCTCCAGTACTCCTTGTGTTGCATGATACATACATGGAGAGTAGATCAAGGCTCCAGTACTCCTTGTGTTGCATGATACATACATGGAGAGTAGATCAAGGCTCCAGTACTCCTTGTGTTGCATGATACATACATGGAGAGTAGATCAAGGCTCCAGTACTTCTTGTGTTGCATGATACATACATGGAGAGTAGATCAAGGCTCCAGTACTCCTTGTGTTGCCTGATACATACATGGAGAGTAGATCAAGGCTCCAGTACTTCTTGTGTTGCCTGATACATACATGGAGAGTAGATCAAGGCTCCAGTACTCCTTGTGTTGCATGATACATACATGGAGAGCAGATCAAGGCTCCAGTACTCCTTGTGTTCCATGATACATACATGGAGAGTAGATCAAGGCTCCAGTACTCCTTGTGTTCCATGATACATACATGGAGAGTAGATCAAGGCTCCAGTACTCCTTGTGTTGCCTGATACATACATGGAGAGTAGATCAAGGCTCCAGTACTTCTTGTGTTGCCTGATACATACATGGAGAGTAGATCAAGGCTCCAGTACTCCTTGTGTTGCATGATACATACATGGAGAGTAGATCAAGGCTCCAGTACTTCTTGTGTTGCCTGATACATACATGGAGAGTAGATCAAGGCTCCAGTACTTCTTGTGTTGCATGACACATACATGGAGAGTAGATCAAGGCTCCAGTACTCCTTGTGTTGCATAATACATACATGGAGAGTAGATCAAGGCTCCAGTACTCCTTGTGTTGCATGACACATACATGGAGAGTAGATCAAGGCTCCAGTACTCCTTGTGTTGCATGATACATACATGGAGAGTAGATCAAGGCTCCAGTACTCCTTGTGTTGCATGATACATACATGGAGAGTAGATCAAGGCTCCAGTACTCCTTGTGTTGCATGACACATACATGGAGAGTAGATCAAGGCTCCAGTACTCCTTGTGTTGCATGATACATACATGGAGAGTAGATCAAGGCTCCAGTACTCCTTGTGTTGCATGATACATACATGGAGAGTAGATCAAGGCTCCAGTACTCCTTGTGTTGCCTGATACATACATGGAGAGTAGATCAAGGCTCCAGTACTCCTTGTGTTCCATGATACATACATGGAGAGTAGATCAAGGCTCCAGTACTCCTTGTGTTGCCTGATACATACATGGAGAGTAGATCAAGGCTCCAGTACTTCTTGTGTTGCCTGATACATACATGGAGAGTAGATCAAGGCTCCAGTACTCCTTGTGTTGCATGATACATACATGGAGAGTAGATCAAGGCTCCAGTACTTCTTGTGTTGCCTGATACATACATGGAGAGTAGATCAAGGCTCCAGTACTTCTTGTGTTGCATGACACATACATGGAGAGTAGATCAAGGCTCCAGTACTCCTTGTGTTGCATAATACATACATGGAGAGTAGATCAAGGCTCCAGTACTCCTTGTGTTGCATGACACATACATGGAGAGTAGATCAAGGCTCCAGTACTCCTTGTGTTGCATGATACATACATGGAGAGTAGATCAAGGCTCCAGTACTCCTTGTGTTGCATGATACATACATGGAGAGTAGATCAAGGCTCCAGTACTCCTTGTGTTGCATGACACATACATGGAGAGTAGATCAAGGCTCCAGTACTCCTTGTGTTGCATGATACATACATGGAGAGTAGATCAAGGCTCCAGTACTCCTTGTGTTGCATGATACATACATGGAGAGTAGATCAAGGCTCCAGTACTCCTTGTGTTGCTGATACATACATGGAGAGTAGATCAAGGCTCCAGTACTCCTTGTGTTCCATGATACATACATGGAGAGTAGATCAAGGCTCCAGTACTCCTTGTGTTGCCTGATACATACATGGAGAGTAGATCAAGGCTCCAGTACTCCTTGTGTTGCCTGATACATACATGGAGAGTAGATCAAGGCTCCAGTACTCCTTGTGTTGCCTGACACATACATGGAGAGTAGATCAAGGCTCCAGTACTCCTTGTGTTGCATGATACATTACATGGAGAGTAGATCAAGGCTCCAGTACTCCTTGTGTTGCCTGACACATACATGGAGAGTAGATCAAGGCTCCAGTACTCCTTGTGTTGCCTGACACATACAGGGAGAGTAGATCAAGGCTCCAGTATCCTTGTGTTGCCTGATACATACATGGAGAGTAGATCAAGGCTCCAGTACTCCTTGTGTTGCATGATACATACATGGAGAGTAGATCAAGGCTCCAGTACTCCTTGTGTTGCATGACACATACATGGAGAGTAGATCAAGGCTCCAGTACTCCTTGTGTTGCATGATACATACATGGAGAGTAGATCAAGGCTCCAGTACTCCTTGTGTTGCATGATACATACATGGAGAGTAGATCAAGGCTCCAGTACTCCTTGTGTTGCCTGATACATACATGGAGAGTAGATCAAGGCTCCAGTACTCCTTGTGTTCCATGATACATACATGGAGAGTAGATCAAGGCTCCAGTACTCCTTGTGTTGCCTGATACATACATGGAGAGTAGATCAAGGCTCCAGTACTCCTTGTGTTGCCTGATACATACATGGAGAGTAGATCAAGGCTCCAGTACTCCTTGTGTTGCCTGACACATACATGGAGAGTAGATCAAGGCTCCAGTACTCCTTGTGTTGCATGATACATACATGGAGAGTAGATCAAGGCTCCAGTACTCCTTGTGTTGCCTGACACATACATGGAGAGTAGATCAAGGCTCCAGTACTCCTTGTGTTGCCTGACACATACAGGGAGAGTAGATCAAGGCTCCAGTACTCCTTGTGTTGCCTGATACATACATGGAGAGTAGATCAAGGCTCCAGTACTCCTTGTGTTCCATAATACATACATGAAGAGTAGATCAAGGCTCCAGTACTTCTTGTGTTGCATGATACATACATGGAGAGTAGATCAAGGCTCCAGTACTCCTTGTGTTGCATGATACATACATGGAGAGTTTCTGGGATAGATCCGTAGCTCTTGGGACATAAACAAGAGTTTTATATAATGGACTGAGGACTCTTGTAAAGTTTGTTGTATCGTATGTAAACTCTTGTGGTACACTGAGAGTTTCGGAGAGCTCCGAGGTGACTACTTAGTCTAGTTCTCGTACAAATCATTGGGTGGTTGTGAATTGTACCAGCCACGGTATTGTGTGTTAGTTATGAATTGTTCCAGCCACGGTATTGTGTGTTAGTTATGAATTGTTCCAGCCACGGTATTGTGTGTTAGTTATGAATTGTTCCAGCCACGGTATTGTGTGTTAGTTATGAATTGTTCCAGCCACGGTATTGTGTGTTAGTTATGAATTGTTCCAGCCACGGTATTGTGTGTTAGTTATGAAGTGTTCCAGCCACGGTATTGTGTGTTAGTTATGAATTGTTCCAGCCACGGTATTGTGTGTCACTTAAGAATTGTTCCAGCCACGGTATTGTGTGTTAGTTATGAATTGTTCCAGCCACGGTATTGTGTGTTAGTTATGAACTGTTCCAGCCACGGTATTGTGTGTTAGTTATGAATTGTTCCAGCCACGGTATTGGTTGTCACTTATGAATTGTTCCAGCCACGGTATTGTGTGTTAGTTATGAATTGTTCCAGCCACGGTATTGTGTGTTAGTTATGAACTGTTCCAGCCACGGTATTGTGTGTTAGTTATGAATTGTTCCAGCACGGTATTGTGTGTTAGTTATGAAGTGTTCCAGCCACGGTATTGTGTGTTAGTTATGAACTGTTCCAGCCACGGTATTGTGTGTTAGTTATGAATTGTTCCAGCCACGGTATTGTGTGTTAGTTATGAACTGTTCCAGCCACGGTATTGTGTGTTAGTTATGAACTGTTCCAGCCACGGTATTGTGTGTTAGTTATGAATTGTTCCAGCCACGGTATTGTGTGTTAGTTATGAATTGTTCCAGCCACGGTATTGTGTGTTAGTTATGAATTGTTCCAGCCACGGTATTGTGTGTTAGTTATGAATTGTTCCAGCCACGGTATTGTGTGTCACTTATGAATTGTTCCAGCCACGGTATTGTGTTAGTTATGAACTGTTCCAGCCACGGTATTGTGTGTTAGTTATGAATTGTTCCAGCCACGGTATTGTGTGTCACTTATGAATTGTTCCAGCCACGGTATTGTGTTAGTTATGAATTGTTCCAGCCACGGTATTGTGCCTTAGTTATGAATTGTTCCAGCCACGGTATTGTGTGTCACTTATGAATTGTTCCAGCCACGGTATTGTGTGTTAGTTATGAATTGTTCCAGCCACGGTATTGTGTGTTAGTTATGAATTGTTCCAGCCACGGTATTGTGTGCTAGTTAGGAATTGTTCCAGCCACGGTATTGTGTGTTAGTTATGAATTGTTCCAGCCACGATATTGTGTGTTAGTTATGAATTGTTCCAGCCACGGTATTGTGTGTTAGTTATGAATTGTTCCAGCCACGGTATTGTGTGTTTAGTTTATGAATTGTTCCAGCCACGGTATTGTGTGTTATTTATGAATTGTTCCAGCCACGGTATTGTGTGTCACTTATGAATTGTTCCAGCCACGGTATTGTGTGGTTAGTTTATGAATTGTTCCAGCCACGGTATTGTGTGTTATTTATGAATTGTTCCAGCCACGGTATTGTGTGTTAGTTATGAATTGTTCCAGCCACGGTATTGTGTGTTAGTTATGAATTGTTCCAGCCACGGTATTGTGTGTTAGTTATGAATTGTTCCAGCCACGGTATTGTGTGTTAGTTACGAATTGTTCCAGCCACGGTATTGTGTGTTAGTTATGAATTGTTCCAGCCACGGTATTGTGTGTTAGTTATGAATTGTTCCAGCCACGGTATTGTGTGTTAGTTATGAATTGTTCCAGCCACGGTATTGTGTGTCATTATGAATTGTTCCAGCCACGGTATTGTGTGTCACTTATGAATTGTTCCAGCCACGGTATTGAGTGTTAGTTATGAATTGTTCCAGCCACGGTATTGTGTTAGTTATGAATTGTACCAGCCACGGTATTGTGTGTTAGTTATGAATTGTACCAGCCACGGTATTGTGTCACTTATGAATTGTTCCAGCCACGGTATTGTGTGTTATTTATGAATTGTTCCAACCACGGTATTGTGTGTCACTTATGAATTGTTCCAGCCACGGTATTGTGTGTTATTTATGAATTGTTCCAGCCACGGTATTGTGTGTCACTTATGAATTGTTCCAGCCACGGTATTGTGTGTTAGTTATGAATTGTTCCAGCCACGGTATTGTGTGTTAGTTATGAATTGTTCCAGCCACGGTATTGTGTGTTATTTATGAATTGTTCCAGCCACGGTATTGTGTGTTATTTATGAATTGTTTCAGCCACGGTATTGTGTGTTACTTATAAATTGTTCCAGCCACGGTATTGTGTGTTAGTTATGAATTGTTCCAGCCACGGTGTTGTGTGTTATTTATGAATTGTTCCAGCCACGGTATTGTGTGTCACTTATGAATTGTTCCAGCCACGGTATTGTGTGCCACTTATGAATTGTTCCTGCCACGGTATTGTGTGTGTTAGTTATGATTTGTTCCAGCCACGGTATTGTGTTAGTTATGAATTGTTCCAGCCACGGTATTGTGTGTCACTTATGAATTGTTCCAGCCACGGTATTGTGTTTAGTTATGAATTGTTCCAGCCACGGTATTGTGTGTTAGTTATGAATTGTTCCAGCCACGGTATTGTGTGTTATTTATGAATTGTTCCAGCCACGGTATTGTGTGTCATTTATGAATTGTTGCAGCCACGGTATTGTGTGTTAGTTATGAATTGTTCCAGGCACGGTATTGTGTCACTTATGAATTGTTCCAGCCACGATATTGTGTTAGTTATGAATTGTTCCAGCCACGGTATTGTGTGTTAGTTATGAATTGTTCCAGCCATGGTATTGTGTGTTATTTATGAATTGTTCCAGCCACGGTATTGTGTGTTAGTTATGAATTGTTCCAGCCACGGTATTGTGTGTTATTTATGAATTGTTCCAGCCACGGTATTGTGTGTCACTTATGAATTGTTCCAGCCACGGTATTGTGTGTCACTTATGAATTGTTCCAGCCACGGTATTGTGTGTCACTTATGAATTGTTCCAGCCACGGTATTGTGTGTCACTTATGAATTGTTCCAGCCAGCTCTCATGACATACAATAAGAGCTTTTAAGACGGGACTAAGAGCTTATAGATTTCCTGTGCCATACACTGACAGCTCTTGGTATATCCGGGATGGACTCTTATGTTAAGAGCTTCTCAGAGAGTTCAGGTAGTTTTTAAGCTCTTAAAATGAAATAAGAGCTTGGTAGCTCTCCTGAAATGCATATCTGAGAGTTTTTCAAAGACATTGAGAGCTTTTGCTCTTTGAAAACCACTGAGAGCTCTTCAGAATTTTAGAAATGCACTGAGATGTTTAAGAGAGCACTGAGAGCTGAGGTCTTGTAAAACACAGAGAGTTTCTTGAGAGTTCTTGTGAGACACTGAGAGTGATTTTTAGAGTTCTAGTGCTGGTTCTAGAGAGCTCTGGTGATGGTTCTAGAGAGCTCTAGTGTTGGTTCTAGAGAACTCTGGTGCTGGTTCTAGAGCTCTTGTGCTAGTTCTAGCTCTTGTGCTAGTTCTAAAGAGCTTTTGTGCTAGTTCTAGCTCTTGTCTTTGTTCTAGAGTTCTTGTGCTAGTTCTATAGAGCTCTTGTGCTGGTT
The DNA here is from genome assembly GCF_026875155.1 of Cherax quadricarinatus. NCBI lineage: Eukaryota > Metazoa > Arthropoda > Malacostraca > Decapoda > Parastacidae > Cherax > Cherax quadricarinatus. The sequence goes on from NC_069496.1 coordinate 12,497,051, forward strand.
CTAGAGTTCTTGTGCTAATTCTATAGCTCTTGTGCTTGTTCTAGAGCTTTTGTGCTAGTTCTATAGAGCTCTTGTGCTGGTTATAGAGTTCTTGTGCTTGTTCTAGAGCTTTTGTGCTAGTTCTATAGAGCTCTTGTTCTGGTTCTATAGTTCTTATGCTAGTTCTAGTTCTACAGATCTCTTGTGCTAGTTCTATAGAGCTCTTGTTCTGGTTCTATAGTTCTTATACTAGTTCTAGTTCTTATGCTAGTTCTACAGAGCTATTGTGCTGATTCTAGAGTCCTCCTGCTAGTTAACGATCCTAGAACTGTCTAGCACTCTTCGTTCCTAGAATTCCCTCTGTTGTTGCTAAGGGGGAAGATGAGGGGAATCTCCTTGGTAACTGGTTGAGGTGGTTGCTTGGTCGATAGGGGTTAGTAGAGGGATGAATTGTGGTTGCTGGTGGACTGGTTACTGGTGGACTGGTTACTGGTAGACTGGTTGCTAGTGGAATGGTTGCTGGTTGCTGGTGGACTGGTTACTTGTGGACTTGTTGCTGGTAGACTGGTTGCTAGTGGAATGGTTGCTGGTTGCTGGTTACTGGTGGACTGGTTACTGGTAGACTGGTTGCTAGTGGAATGGTTGCTGGTGGACTGGTTACTGGTGGACTGGTTACTGGTGGACTTGTTGCTGGTAGACTGGTTGCTAGTGGAATGGTTGCTGGTTGCTGGTGGACTGGTTACTGGTGGATTTGTTGCTGGTGAACTGGTTGCTGGTGGACTGGTTGCTGGTGGACTGGTTACTGGTGGATTTGTTGCTGGTGAACTGGTTGCTGGTGGACTGGTTGCTAATGGAATGGTTGCTGGTGGACTTGTTGCTGGTGGACTGGTTGCTGGTGGACTGGTTGCTGGTGGACTGGTTGCTAGTGGAATGGTTGCTGGTGGACTGGTTGCTAGTGGAATGGTTGCTGGTGGACTGGTTGCTAGTGGAATGGATGCTGGTGGACTGGTTGCTAGTGGAATGGTTGCTGGTGGACTGGTTGCTAGTAAACTGACTAGTAAACTGATTGACTAGTAAGTTGGCTGACTAGTAAACTGGTTGACTAGTAAACTGGCTGACTAGTAAACTGGTTGACTAGTAAACTGGTTGACTAGTAAACTGGTTGACTAGTAAACTGGTTGACTAGTAAACTGGTTGACTAGTAAACTGGTTGACTAGTAAACTGGCTGACTAGTAAACTGATTGACTAGTAAAACTGGTTGAAATAGTAAACTGGTTTGACTAGTAAACTGGTTGACTAGTAAACTGGCTGACTAGTAAACTGATTGACTAGTAAACTGGTTGACTAGTAAACTGGTTGACGAGTAAACTGGTTGACTAGTAAACTGGTTGACTAGTAAACTGGTTGACTAGTAAACTGGTTGACTAGCAAACTGGTTGACTAGTAAAATGGTTGACTAGTAAACTGACTGACTAGTAAACTGGTTGACTAGTAAACTGGTTGACTAGTAAATTGGTTGACTAGTAAACTGACTGACTAGTAAGCTGGTTGACTAGTAAACTGACTGACTAGTAAACTGGTTGATTAGTAAACTGACTAGTAAACTGGTTGACTAGTAAACTGGCTGACTAGTAAACTTTGCTAGCAAATTACCATAATAGTGGACACAGCACGTAGTCTAACTGAACCAGACAATCACTGCTAGTAACACTACACCACAAAGACCGTGCTAGGCGGCTAGGAGCGTGTTTAGCTCAGCTAGGAGCTAGGAGCTAGAACAGCTGGGAAGCACCAAGGAAGAGAGACTACTGGCTAGACCAGACCATCTCCTAGCACAACGTGCTAAGGCTAGCGCCCTTTTTGCACTCAGGCGCCTCAGTGACGTAGAACTGACGTCATTGGTCCGATGGGGCGTGACGTCAGAGGGCAGAGGAGGCGATTGGCCGCCGAAAGCGTGACGTCAGAAGGCGGCTGAGGGGACTGGCCGGCCCGACCGTGACGTCAGAAGGCAAGTGAGGTGATTGGTCGGCGCGTGCGTGACGTCAGAAGGCAAGTAGTGACGTCAGCAACGAAAGGGCCAATATCTCAACGTTATATATAGATTTTTCTTATTTTTCGGCCTTTTTTTTATCTCTAATTAACCCTTATTATATCTTAGAGATTATTTTTAACTTTATTGATCCTAGTATCTAAGATAGTGGTGCTTAGAAAGGTATACTTGGAGCTGGGTATACCTGGAGTAGGATATACCTGGAGTTAGTATACCTGGAGTTGGGTATACCTGGAGTTGGTATACCTGGAGTGATTTGTGTATACTTGGGTTAGTTGGGTATACCTGTAGTTGGGTATACCTGTGGTTGGGCATACCTGTAGTTGGGTATACCTGTGGTTGGGTATACCTGTGGTTGGGTATACCTGTGGTTGGGTATACCTGTGGTTGGGTATACCTGTGGTTGGGTATACCTGTAGTTGGGTATACCTGTGGTTGAGTATACCTGTAGTTGGGTATACCTGTGGTTGGGTATACCTGTAGCTGGGTATACCTGAGGTGGTCTTGTATACCTAGAGGGGTTGTTTATATATATATAGACTAGTTGGGTATACATGGAGTGGTTGGGTATACCTGTACTTGGGTATACATGGAGTGGTTGTGTATACCTCGAGTGGTTTGGGTATACCCGTGGTAGTTGTGTATATCTGGAGTGACTGTGTATACCTGTGGTGGTTGTGTATACCTGGAGTGGTTGTGTATATCTGTGGTGGTTGTGCATACCTGGAGTGGTTGTGTATATCTGAAGTGGTGGTGGTGTATACCTGGGGTTGTGTATGCCTGGAGAGGTTGTGTATACCTGGAGAGGTTGTATATACCTGGAATGGTTGTGGATACCTGAGGTTGTGAATAACTGGGGTTGTGTATACCTGGAGTAGTAGTGTATACCTGGAGTGGAAAACCAGGCAGGATGGTGTCAGGCGTGTGTATACTACAGCCCTACTTTAATGTGGCGCACACACACACACACACACACACACAACACACACACACACACACACATACAAATAATGTAGTGGAGGCAGGCTCCATACATTGCTTTAAGAAGAGGTATGATAAAGCTTACGAAGCGGGGAGAGTGACCTAGTAGCGGCCAGCGAAGAGGCAGGGCCGGGAGCTGTGAATCGACCCCTGCAACCACAAATAGGTGAGCACACACACAATGAGGCGGGGCCAGGAGCTGTGAATCGACCCCTGCAACTACAAATAGGTGAGTACACACACTCACATAAAGAGGCGGGGCCAGGAGCTGTGAATCGACCCCTGCAACTACAAATAGGTGAGTACACACACTCGCACAAAGAGGCGGGGCCAGGAGCTGTGAATCGACCCCTACAACCACAAATAGCTGAGTACAACACTCACACAAAGAGGCGGGGCCAGGAGCTGTGAATCGACCCCTGCAACCACAAATAGGTGAGTACACACACTCACACAAAGAGGCGGGGCCAGGAGCTGTGAATCGACCCCTGCAACCACTCAGTGGCCACATTATTAGGTACACCTGCTTGTTAATTCAAATATCTCATCAACCAATCACGTGGCAGCATATCAGCTCCTAAAAGAATACATACATATTCAACATGTTCAACTATTGTTCAGATGAGCATCAGAATGGGGAAGAAATGTTCCCTAAGTAACTCTGGAATAATTCAAACCAGCCCAGCCTTGGGCCAGGCTCGTTTGGCGCTTGCCTAGTTTCAGTACCACACAAATTGTTCATCTCCTGGGATGGTCAATCACAGCAGTCTCTAAGCCCACGAAATCATAATAAAATCATAGTTTCAATCCCCACCCGTTCCGTGGGTAGTTTCTAGAGTTTACACAAAATTGTTAAAACACAAACCAGCCACTGAGCAGCAGTTCTCTTAGGATAATGAGAATGACTACACTGGTTCAAGAAGACAGGAAGACGACAGTAACTCAATGTGGTATAACAGCGGTATGTAGAAGAGCATCTTTGAACGCATAATACATCAAACCGTGACGTGGATGGGCCAGAGCAGAAGAAGGCCACAGCAAGTGGAACAAAGAACCAGCTAGAAATAAGTGGAACAAAGAAACAGAAACAAGTAGAACAAAGAAACAGAAACAAGTGGAACAAATAAACAGTATAAGCAAGTAAAAAAGTGGAACAAAAACAAATAAAACAAGGAAACAAATGCAATAAATTAAAAATAACCCACATTTTTGTCCTGGAACAATTCACAACTAAACCACAATATAGAATACTAGCAACACACTGCAGGTGTTCCCACAATGTAACTATCTTATAGAATAGTGTAGCAACACTGCTGGTGTTCCCACAATGTAACTATCATATAGAATAGTGTAGCAACACACTGCTGGTGTTCCCACAATGTAACTGTCATATAGAATAGTGTAGCAACACACTGCTGGTGTTCCCACATTGTAACTATCATATAGAATAGTGTAGCAACACACTGCTGGTGTTCCCACAATGTAACTGTCATATAGAATAGTGTAGCAACACACTGCTGGTGTTCCCACAATGTAACTGTCATATAGAATAGTGTAGCAACACACTGCTGGTGTTCCCACAATGTAACTGTCATATAGAATAGTGTAGCAACACACTGCTGGTGTTCCCACATTGTAACTATCATATAGAATAGTGTAGCAACACACTGCTGGTGTTCCCACAATGTAACTATCATATAGAATAGTGTAGCAACACACTGCTGGTGTTCCCACAATGTAACTATCATATAGAATAGTGTAGCAACACACTGCTGGTGTTCCCACAATGTAACTATCATATAGAATAGTGTAGCAACACACTGCTGGTGTTCCCACAATGTAACTATCATATAGAAATAGTGTAGCAACACACTGTGGTGTTCCCACAATGTAACTATCATATAGAATAGTGTAGCAACACACTGCTGGTGTTCCCACAATGTAACTATCATATAGAATAGTGTAGCAACACACTGTGGTGTTCCCACAATGTAACTATCATATAGAATAGTGTAGCAACACACTGCTGGTGTTCCCACAATGTAACTATCATATAGAATAGTGTAGCAACACACTGCTGGTGTTCTCACAATGTAACTATCATATAGAATAGTGCAGCAACACACTGCTAGTGTTCCCACAATGTAACTATCATATAGAGTAGTGCAGCAACACACTAGTAGTGTTCTCACATCAACACCGACATCTATCAGTAAAATTAATATCTACGAGCATCTAACACTAACATCAGAATCTATACTTCAACGATTTTTCAAGATACATCATTTTCAGAATTTGTCTATGTGTCTACCAACTATACATCATCACTCGTTTTTTGTTCATCTATGACCAAGTATAATAAATAATAATAATAATAATAATAATAATAATAATAATTAAAAATAATAATAAAAATAAATATTAAATAATAATATTAATTTATTATCTTACAAGCACTTGTACAAACTATATACAGACCATAGCTTGACACAAACCATACCCCGGCCGGGATTGAACCCGCGGTCATAGAGTCTCAAAACTCCAGCCCGTCGCGTTAGCCACTGGACCAGCTAGCCACAATAAGATTCATCCAACTAGGTATATTTCTACACCATAGGAAGGTTAGCATAGGCCACCACTGTGACCACAAATGCAAGTTTTTACAGACGAATCTCCAGCTAGCGTGGCCGTGACGAACTCTAGCTCAAGTCCCTTCACTGCCGTCAACGTGACTCACGAAATCGTAATGACACTATTGCAAACAAACCATACTCTCTGACCGCGGGTTCAATCCCGGCCGGGGTATGGTTTGTTTACAATCGTGTCATTACGATTTCGTGAGTCTTGTTGACACCAGTGACATACTATATAGAAAGCCTTTTTATGCGGAGCATTTCTGGCAACTTAGGTTAATTTTGTCCTAGATGCGACCCACACCTGTCCACTAACACCCAGGTACCTACTTACTGCTAGGTGAAGATGGACAGCAGGTGCAAGGTGATTAACACCCAGGTACCTACATACTGCTAGGTAAACAGAGCAGGTGTAAGGTGACTAATACCCAGGTACCTACGTACTGCTAGGTGAAGAGGAACAGCAGGTGTGAGGTGACTAACACCAAGGTACCTACTTACTGCTAGGTGAACAGGAACAGCAGGTGTAAGGTGACTAACACCAAAGTACCTAATTATTGCTAGGTGAAAAGGACAAGAGGTGTAAGGTGACTAACACCAAGGTACCTACTTACTGCTAGGTAAACAGGAACAGCAGGTGTAAGGTGACTAACACCAAAGTACCTAATTATTGCTAGGTGAAAAGGACAAGAGGTGTAAGGTGACTAACACAAAAGTACCTACTTACTGCTAGGTAAACAGGGACAGAAGGTGTCTTAAGGAAACACGTCCTATCATTACCACCCGTACTGGGTGGAGAGTAATTCCTTTACCACTGTAATGCACAACAGAAATCTGGTAGTCTGAATACCAAGAGGACTATATTCCAGGCCTCAGTAACACGAAAGTCACTGGATCTACCACACACATCAATCCAGGATGGAAGGTTGATGCTTCCAGCCTCGCATCCTCCACTACGAGACTGGTGACTAGAACTTACCTCTCACACCATATATAAAGTTTATATATATATATATATAATATATATATATATTATATATATATATATATATATATATATATATATATATATATATATATATATATATATATATATATATATACAAGGAAATCGCAAGAGCAGGCGAAATATACACAAACACTGTAATAGTGGTAGTAGTGGTGGTGATAGTGGTAGTAGTAATGGTGATAGTGGTAGTAGTAATGGTGATTAGTGTAGTAGTGGTGGTGATAGTGGTAGATGTTGTAATAGTGGTATATGGTGTGACAGTGGTAGCAGTGGTGGTGATTAGTGGTAGTAGTGGTGGTGATATTGGTAGTAGTAGTAGTGGTGATAGTGGTAGTAGTGTGGTGACAGTGGTAGTAATGGTGGTGTGATAGTGTAGCAGTGGTGGTGATAGTGGTAGTAGTGGTGGTGATATTGGTAGTAGTAGAGTGGTGATAGTGGTAGTAGTGGTGGTGACAGTGGTAGTAATGGTGGTGATAGTGGTAGCAGTATTGGTGATAGTGGCAGTAGTGGTGCTGATAGTGGTATAGTAGTGGTGATAGTGGTAGTAGTAGTGGTGACAGTGGTAGTAGTGGTGGTGATAGTGGTAGAAGTAGTGGTGATAGTGGTAGTAGTAGTGGAGATAGTTGGTAGCATAGTGGTGATAGTGGTATAGTAAGTGGTGATAGTGGTAGCAGTAGTGGTGATAGTGGTAGTAAGTGGTGATATGGTAGAAGTAGTGGTGATAGTGGTAGAAGTAGTGATGATAGGGGTAGTAGTAGTGGTGATAGTGGTAGTAGTAGTGGTAGAAAGTAGTGGTGATAGTGGTAGAAGTAGTGGTGATAGTGGTAGAAGAAGTTGTGATAGTGGTAAAGTAGTGGTGATAGTGGTAGAAGTAGTGGTGATAGTGGTAGTAGTAGTGGTGATAGTGGTAGAAGTAGTGGTGATAGTGGTAGTAGTAGTGGTGATAGTGGTAGTAGTGGTGGTGGTAGTGGTAGTAGTGGTGGTGATGGTGGTAGTAGTAGTGGTGATAGTGATAGTAGAAAGTAGTGATGATAGTGGTAGTAGTAGTGGTGATAGGGGGCAGTAGTGGTGGTGATAGTGGTTTAAAAGTAGTGGTGATAGTGGTAGAAGTAGTGGTGATAGTGGTACAAGTAGTGGTGATAGTGGTAGTAGTGGTGATAGTGGTAGTAGTGGTGGTGATAGTGGTAGTAGTGGTGGTGATAGTGGCAGTAGTGGTAGTGATAGTGGTAGAAGTAGTGGTGATAGTGGTAGAAGTAGTGGTGATAGTGGTAGTAGTAGTGGTGATAGTGGTAGTAGTGGTGGTGATGTGGCAGTAGTGGTGGTGATAGTGGTAGAAGTAGTGGTAATAGTGGTAGAAGTAGTGGTGATAGTGGTAGTAGTAGTGGTGTTTAGTGGTAGTAGTGGTGGTGATAGTTGCAGTAGTGGTGGTGATAGTGGTAGAAGTAGTGGTGATAGTGGTAGAAGTAGTGGTGATAGTGGTAGTAGTAGTGGTGATATTTAGTAGTAGTGGTGATAGTGGTAGTAGTAGGTGGTGATAGTGGTAGTAGTGGTGGTGATAGTGGTAGAAGTAGTGGTGATAGTGGTAGAAGTAGTGGTGATAGTGGTAGAAGTAGTGGTGATAGTGGTAAAGTAGTGGTGATAGTGGTAGAATAGTGGTGATAGTGTAGTATAGGTGGTGGGATTAGTGGTAGAAGTATTGGTGATAGTGGTAGAAGTATGGTGATAGTGGTAAGTAGTGGTGATAGTGGTAGAAGTAGTGGTGATAGTGGTAGAGTATGGTGGATAGTGGCAGTATTTAGGGGTTGATAGTGGTAGAAGTAGTGATGATAGTGGTAGAATAGTGGTGATAGTGTAGAAGTAATGGTGATAGTGGTAGTAGTGGTGATAGTGGTAGAAGTAGTGGTGATAGTGGTAGTAGCGGTGATAGGGGTAGAAGTAGTTGGTGATAGTGGTAAAGTAGTGGTAATAGTGGTAAAGTAGGGGTAAAGGGAAAAAGGGTAGTGGTGATAGGGTAGTATGGGTGTTAAGTGAGAAAATGGTGGTGATAGGTAAGAGTGGTGATAGGGTAGAAATGTGGGATGTGGTAGGGGGTAAAAAGTGTTTAAGTGAATTGGGGTTAGGGGGAAATTTTAAGAAAATTAAAGGGGAAAGAAATTAGTAAGGGGTTTATTAAATTTTTCGAGTAAAATAAAATTTGAAGGGGAAAAAGGGGTTTTAAAACAAATTATAATATATTATAAAATTAAAAAAATTTAATTATATTTAAAATTAATATTTTTAAGTAAATATTAAAATTTATATTATATACATTATAATATTACATAAATATTAATTATAAATTAAATGGGATAATATTAAATTATTAATTTTCAATAAATATTATAATTATTAATTAAATTATTATCATAGTCCCCTTATATTGAAAGTATATATTAATTTATAAATTTACTAATTAAAAACTATTACCCCAATTTATATATTTCCTACATTAAAGCCCCTTACTATTTAATATTTTAATTAAATTTCATATTAAATTATTAATATTAAAATTTAAATGGTACATTATTAAAAAAATATAAAATTTAAAATATTTAGGGGGATATAGGGATATATCTTAAAATTTTAAATAGGGACACATTTTGCCTTAATAAAACTATTCACCTTTTATATCCCTATTACTACATATATCACTTTAAACATTTCCCACATTAACTTTTTAACACTATTACTACTTTATTACCTTTTACGACGATTATCACAAACACATTATTCCTATTATAACTATTAACAATTACCTACATTATTATCACTTTTCCTTACTATTATTATCACTTTTCTACACTATTTTATCCTATCCTCACAATTTTATTCCTTTTACACTATTATTATTTTTTTCCCATACTACAACTTTTATTACACTATTACTACTCCTTTATTTCACATTACACTACTTCATAGCACTATTACTACGTAGTATTATCACTATTACTACTACTATTATTATCCTTACTACTACGATTATTTCACTATTATTTACGATATTTATTATCCTAGACTACTACTATTATTATCACTATACACTACTAGTTATCACTATTACTACACTTATTATTCACTATTACTACTACTATTAGTATCACTATTGACTACTACTATTATTATCACTATTACTATTATTAGTCACTATTTACTATTTTATCACTATTACTTTACATTTATTTCACTATTCTATTACTACTACTAACACCCCATCCACCCCCGCCCTACAATTGACCCAACCCACAAAACCATCCCTTGTCCATTTCTGTTCTTTTCTTTGGCCTCTTGCGGGCCGTTTTTGTCCCGCTTGAACAGGCTTGCCGCCCGGTGCCGGGGCAAATCTGCCCGGTCACCCTACCACAACCAAGAACAACCGGTGTGTTGCACTGCCAGAACCCCACCTTGCAGGTCCCCCCCAGTAACGGGTTCCCCCTCCTGGCAGGGCCCCCGAGTTGCTGTGTCCCCGATGTTGCGGGGTCCCCCTCCTGTTGCTGGGTCCCCCCCCTATTGCGGGTCCCCCCCCTATTGCTGGGTCCCCCTGATGTTTCCCTGGTCCCCCCTCCCTGTTGCTTGGGTCCCCCTGAGTTGCTGTCCCCCCCCTTGCTGGGTCCCCCGGTTGCTGGGTCTCCCTGAGTGGGGGGTCCCCCTGATGTTGCTGGGTCTCCCTGATGTTGCGGGGTCCCCCTCCTTTTGCTGGGTCCCCCTCCTGTTGTTTGGGTCCCCTCCTGTTGCTTGGTCCCCCTCCTGTTGCTTGGTCCCCCTCCTGTTGCTTGGTCCCCCTCCTGTTGCTTGGTCCCCCTACTGTTGTTTCTCCTTCCTTCAAATGTACAGAAAACCCACAATATATAACTTAAATTTATTCGACGTTTTGGTCCAGGACCGAAACGTGTGTGTGTGTGTTTGTGTGTGCTGAATGACACACACGTGGAAAGTACTCAAAGGAACTTCAAAAGTACTCAAAAAAAAACTTCAAGTACTCAAACAGCGACTACGACAGTACTCAAAGAGGGACATTGGAAGTACTCACTTAGGAAAATACAAAGTACTCAAAACAGTCTACTGAAAGAGTCTATTGGTCCATTTCCTTGAATCTAGAGCATTTAGCAAGGAAAGTACCGAGAAACACGGAAAGTACTCAACAAATGAAGATAGGAAAGTACTCGACACCAGGAAAGTACTCAGGGCTATGACAACATACAGAAATCAATGAATGGGTGAGTCTTGTGAATGAGAGGTGAAGAGGGGAGGGAGAGGGAAGGGAGAGGGGAGACAGGGAGAGGAATAGGGGAGATGGGAGAGTGAGGGGGGGCATAGGGAGAGATGGGAGAGTGAGGGGGAGAATAGGGAGGGGTGTGTAAGAGGGAGAGGAATTGGGAGGGAGGGGTGTGTGAGACGGGGAGAGAGGAATAGGGAGAGATGGGAGGTTGATGGGGAGAATAGGGAGAGAGGGGTGTGTAAGAGGGAGAGGAATATGGAGAGAGGGATGTGTGACAGGAGAGAGAGAGATGGAAGGTCTTGATCCAGCAAAGGAACTTCCTTTGGCACCATAAGAACTGTGTCAAAGGTTATCAGAGGTGACAATAGGACAGGATGAAGTGTACCTTCTCCTTAAATCCCCGGACCAAGAATAGGTTGTGGTCTCAGATAAGGTGAGCCCAAGTTTGCTGGGTAGATGTGCAGACCAGCTAGCAGCACCTCTAACTCGTATCTATCAGCACTGCCTAGCACAGCAGATGTGCAGACCACTAGCAGCACCTCTAACTCGCATCTATCAGCACTGCCTAGCACAGCAGATGTGCAGACCAGCTAGCAGCACCTCTAACTCGCATCTATCAGCACTGCCTAGCACAGCAGATGTGCAGACCAGCTAGCAGCACCTCTAACTCGCATCTATCAGCACCCGCCTAGCACAGCAGAAAGTGCCCGACCATTAGCAGCACCTCTAACTCGCATCTATCACACTGCCTAGCACAGCAGATGTGCAGACCAGCTAGCAGCACCTCTAACTCGCATCTATCAGCACTGCCTATCACAGCAGATGTGCAGACAAGCTAGCAGCACCTCTAACTCGCGTCTATCAGCACTGCCTATCACAGCAGATGTGCAGATCAGCTAGCAGCACCTCTAACTCGCATCTATCAGCACAACTTAGCACAGTGTAAATGGTCTTCTCTGTGGAAAAAGGCAAATGAAGTCCTTGTTCACGATAGAAGAGCAGAGCAGAAATCAGCAACTACAGACCAGTGTCAGTCCTGTCAATAACTGGCAAGATCCTTGAGACAATAATCTCACGGCAGATGACAGAGTTTTTCCACTACGACTCACTACTTTGTGTCCGTCAATATGGCTTCAGAAAAGGTCACTCTGCTGCTGATCTGTTGTTAAACCTCTCCACTAAGTGGCACCAGTTACTGGATGAATCCAAAGTAGTTGTGACGTAGCACTGGGTATTGCTGGTGCCTTTCAACTGAGTATGGTACCAGGAACTCCTGACAAAACTGCAAGCACTGGGAAATGCAGGCTCTTCACTATGTCTCCTCGGTGATTACGTTCAAGGTAGATCTCTAAATGTAGTTCTTAATGGGACAGAGTCAGCAAGACATCCTGCTGGTACAAGTGTTCCACAGGGAACTGTACTAGTGGTACTATTGGTGCAAGTGTTCCACAGTGAAGTGTGCTTGGGTCATTGGTATGGAATGTCTACTTCAATGAACTTCTTAAGGTCATCCCAAGAATCACATACATATGCAGACGACTGTCCTCTGACATTTACTTATCCAAAAGAGGAAATACCAGCTGCTCTACGCTACATCAATCACCAGCTTACAGCTATATCAGCCTAGGGTAAACAATGGCAGGTTACCTTTGTTCCTGATAAAAACACAAATGATAATGGTCTCTAGTCACCATGATGGTAATGCTGGAACAGTTGTAAGAATGAATGGGAGAGTGTTGGTACTTGGGGACGAAGGTTATAATCTTGGAGTGAAATTTGACTCCAAATTGACCATGAAGAGCCACGGTGTAAATCTTGCAAAAAAAGGCGGCCAGGAAGTTTACAGCACTTCGACGTATCACGCAAATGCTCGACAGTAGAGGTTGAAAGATCTTAAGTATGCTCCACATTCTTGGATTTCCTGCCCTCCATCTCATCTATGATTTCTTGACAGAATAGAAAACAGAACAAGACGACTCATCTCTGGCCTGGACCCAGCTTGGATACATCTGTCATTTCAGCAGAGCCTTCAACACAGGAGGGATGTGAGTGGACTCACTGTTATTTACAAGGTAAATATTGTCAAAGTACCACACCTGGCTCCACTCCGAGGACAGCGAGAAGTGAATTTCTACACCACAAGACGGGTAGCAAGCAGTAACTACACTCTGTAACCTTTTACACCACAAGACGAGTAACAGGCAGTAACTCCACTGACTGTAACCTTCTACACCATAAGACGGGCAGCCAACAGTTTCTCCAGAATATCACTTCAGCTGAGATCATTTATTCCCAGGATGACTCGAGTCTGGAACACGTTCGTAGAGCACAATGATGTCAGTGGAAATAAATCAGTTGATCAAATGAAATTGCTGGCCCACAGCTGGCCCACAGATGGCTCCAACTTCATCCTGTTCTTTATTTGTATGTCTCATAACAATAAAAAAGTTTTGAAATGAGCTGATGTACGTAACAGCTCTTAGCTTGTCAATAAAGTTTGGTACACTAACCAAAGAGAGAGAGAGAGAGAGAGAGAGGGGAGAGAGAGAGAGAGAGAGAGAGAGAAAGGGACGGAGAGATGGAAGAGACGAGAAAAGGGGAGATGGGGGAGGAGAGAGGGGGGAGGGGAAGGGGGAGTGAGAGACGAGGGGGGGAGGAAGAGGGAAGGGAGAGAGAGGGGGAGAGGGGAGGATGAGAGAGGGGAGGGTGAGAGAGGGTGAGTGATGGGAGGGGTGAGGAAACAGGGTTAAAGAGACCGGAGTTGAAAACGGGGTGGTGGAGAGAACGGGGGATGAGTGAGAACGGGGGGTGAGTGAGAGACCGGGGAGGTGGGTGAGAGAGGGGACCGGGGGTAGGGAAGGGGGGTGGGGGAGACGGGGGGTGAGTGAAGGGGGACGGGGGGTGATGGAGACAAGGGGGTGAGTGAGAGACCGGGGGGAGTGAGAGACCGGGGTGGTGAGAGACCGGGGGGTGAGTGAGAGACCGGGGAGTGAGTGAGAGACCGGGGGTGAGTGAGAGACCGGGGGGTGAGTGAGAGACCGGGGAGTGAGTGAGAGACCGGGGATGAGTGAGAGACCGGGAGACGGGGTGGGGGGAATGAGTGAGAGACGGGGGGTGGTGAGAGGGAAAAGGGGGGGTGAGAGTCCGGGGGTGAGTGAGAGACGGGGGTGAGTGAGAGGGCCGGGGGGGTGAGTGAAGACCCCGGGGGGTGAGTGAGAGACCGGGGGGTGAGTGAGAGGGCCGGGGGGGGAGTGGGGGGGAAATGAAGAGACCGGGGAGTGAGTGAGAGACGGGAGACCGGGGGATGAGGAGAGACAGGGGGGTGAGTGAGAGACGGGGGGTGAAGAGCGGGGGTGAGTGAGAGACCAAAGGGGTGAGTGAGGACCGGGGGTGAGTGAGAGACCGGGGGGTGAGTGAGGACCGGGGGTGAGTGAGAGACCGGGGGGTGAGTGGGGAGACCGGGGGGGTGAGTGAGAGACCCGGGGGTGAGTGAGAGACCGGGGGTGAGTGAGAGACCGGGGGGTGAGTGAGAGACCGGGGGGGGTGAGAGACCGGGGTGAGTGAGGAAACCCGGGGGTGAGTGGGGAGACGGGGGTATGAGAGACCGGGGGACGGGGGGAGTGAGAGACCGGGGTGGAGTGAGAGACCGGGGGTGAGTGAGAGACCGGGGAGGGGTGAGGACGGGGGACCGGGGGTGGTGAGAGACCGGGGGGAGTGAGAGACCGGGGGGTGAGTTTAGAGACGGGGGGTGAGTGAGAGACCGGGGGGTGAGTGAGAGGGCCGGGGGGTTGAGAGAACGGGGGTGAGTGAGAACCGGGGGTGAGTGAGAGACGGGGGGGATGAGAGACCGGGGGGTGAGTGAGAGACCGGGAGGGGAGTGAGAGACCGGGGGGGGGGAGTGAGAGACCGGGTGGTGAGAGACCGGGGTGAGTGAGAGGACCGGGGGGTGAGTGAGAGACCGGGGAGTGAGTAGAGACCGGGGGTGAGTGAGAGACCGGGGGTGAGTGAGGAGACCGGGGGGTGAGAGACCGGGGGGTGAAGAGGGAGACCGGGGAGGGGGGTGGGGGTGAGAGCTGAGAGCCGGGGGGGTGAGTGAGAGACCGGGGGAGGGGTGAGGGGGAGAGGGCCGGGGGGGGAGTGAGAGACCGGGGGGTGAGTGAGAGACGGGGGGGTGAGTGAGAGACCGTGGGGTGGTAGAGACCGGGGGGGGGAGTGAGAGACGGGGGGTGAGTGAGAGACCGGGGGTGAGAGACCGGGGGGTGAGTGAGAGACCGGGGGGTGGGGTGAGAGGGCCGGGGTGAGAGAGGCGGGGGTGAGTGAGAGACCGGGGGGGTGAGTGAGAGACCGGGGGGTGAGTGAGAGGGCCGGGGGGGGTGAGTAGACTGAGGGCCCGGGAGTGAGTAGAGACCGGGGGGTGATGAGAGACCGGGGGGTGAGTAAGAGACGGGGGGGGTGAGTGAGAGACCGGGGGGTGAGTGACAGACCGGGGGGGTGAGTGAGAGACCGGGTGGAGTGAGTGAGAGACCGGGGGGGTGAGTGAGGACCCGGGGGGTGAGTGAGAGACCGGGGGGTGAGTGAGAGACCGGGGGTGAGTGAGAGACCGGGGGGGTGAGTGAGAGACGGGGGGGGTGAGGAGAGACCGGGGGGGTGAGTGAGAGACCGGGGGGTGAGTGAGAGACCGGGGGGGTGAGTGAGAGACCGGGGGGTGAGTGAGAGACCGGGGGGTGAGTGAGGACCGGGGGGTGAGTGAGAGACCGGGGGTGAGTGAAGACGGGGGGTGAGTGAGAGACCGGGGGGTGAGTGAGACCGGGGGTGAGGAGACCGGGGGGTGAGTGAGAGACCGGGGGGTGAGTGAGCAACCGGGGAGGGGAGTGAAGACTGGGGGGGGAGTGAGAGCCGGGGAGTGAGAGACCGGGGGTGAGTGACAGACCGGGGGGTAGTGAGAGACCGGGGTAAATGAGAGACCGGGGGGGTGAGTTTAGACCGGGGGGGTGAAGTGAAGACCGGGGGGTGAAGAGGACCGGGGGGTGAGTGAGAAAGGGCCGGGGGGTGAGTGAGGACCGGGGCTAGTGAGAGACCGGGGGGTGAGAGACCGGGGGGGTGAGTGAGAGACCGGGGGGTGAGTGAGAGGGGCCGGGGGTGAGTGAGAGACCGGGGGTGAGTGAGGGACCCGGGGGGTGAGTGACAGACCGGGGGGGTGAGAGAGAGACCGGGAGCTAAATGAGAGACCGGGGGGTGAGGAGAGACCGGGGGGGGGGCGGGGGTGAGTGAAGACCGGGGGGTGAGGGAGAGACCGGGGTGAGTGAGAGACCGGGGGGTGGAGTGAGAGACCGGGGGTGAGTGAAGACCGGGGGGTGAGGGAGAAGACCGGGGGGTGAGTGAGAGACCGGGGGGTGAGTGGGGAGACCGGGGGTGGGGAAGGGGGGAGAGGACCGGGGGGGTGAGTGAGAGACCGGGGGTGAGTGAGAGGGCGGGGGGGGATGAGAGACCGGGGGTGAGTGAGAGACCGGGGGTGAGTGAGAGACGGGGAGTGAGAGACCGGGGGGTGAGTGAGAGACCGGGGGTGAGTGAGAGACCCGGGGGTGAGTGAGAGACCAGGGGGGTGAGCAGACCGGGGGGTAGTGAGGGAGACCGGGGGGTGAGTGAGAGACCCGGGGGGTGAGTGAAAGGGCCGAGGGGGTGAAATGAGAGACCGGGGAGGTGAAATGAGAGACCGGGGGTGGTGAGAGACCGGGGGGTGAGTGAAGACCGGGGGGTGTGAAGGGGAGACCGGGGGGTAAATGAGAGACCGGGGGGGTGAGTGGAGAACCGGGGGGTGAGGAGAGACCGGGGAGTAAATGAGAGACCGGGGGTGAGTGAAGACCGGGGGTGAGATGAGAGCCGGGGTAAGTGAGGACCGGGGGTGAGGACCGGGGGTGAGTGAGAGACCGGGGGTGAGTGAGAGGACCGGGGGGTGAGAGAAGGCCGGGGGGTGAGTGGAGAGACGGGGTAGTGAGAGACCGGGGGGGGTGAGAGACCGGGGGTGAGTGAGACCGGGAGGTGAGGAGAGACCGGGGGGTGAATGAGAGACCGGGGGGGTGAGTGAGAAAACCGGGGGGGAGTGAGAAAAGGGCCGGGGGGGGGGGGTGAGAGACGGGGGGTGAGTGAGAGACCGGGGGGTGAAGTGGGGGGGAAAACCGGGGGTGAGTGAGAAAACCGGGGGTGATGAGAGACCGGGGGGTGAGTGAGAGACCGGGGGGTGGGAGTGGAGACCGGGGGTGTGAGTGAGAGACCGGGGGGTGAGTGAGAGACCGGGGGGTGAGGGGAACCGGGGGGGTGAGTGAGAGACGGGGGGGGAGGGGTGAAGACCGGGGGGTGAGTGAGAGACAGGGGGGGTGAGTGAGAGACCGGGGGGTGAGTGAGAGAACCGGGGGGGTGAGTGAGAGACCGGGGGGGGAGTGAAGGAGACCGGGGGGTGAGTGAGAGACCGGGGGGTGAGTGAAGACCGGGGGAGTAAGGGGGAGTGATGAAGACCGGGGGGTGAGTGAGAGACCGGGGGGTGAGTGAAGACCGGGGGGTGAGTGAGAGACCGGGGGTGAGTGAGAGACCGGGGGGTGAGTGAGAGACCCGGGGGGTGAGTGAGAGACCGGGGGGTGAGTGAGAGACCGGGGGTGGTGGGGAGAGCGGGGGGGTGAGTGAGAGACCGGGGGGTGAGTGAAAAACGGGGGGTGAGGAGAGACCGGGGGGTGAGTGAGAGACCGGGGGTGAGTGAAGACGGGGGGTGAGGAGAGACCGGGGGGTGAGTGAGAGACCGGGGGGTGAGTGAGAGACGGGGGAGTAGTGAGACCGGGGGGTGAGTGAGAGACCGGGGGGAGTGAGAGACCGGGGGGTGAGTGAGGCCGGGGGGGTGATGAGAGACCGGGGGGGGTGAGTGAGAGACCGGGGGGTGAGTGAGAGACCGGGGGGGTGAGGAGAGCCGGGGGTGAGTGGAGGGGAGAGGGGGGGTGGTGAGAGACCGGGGGGTGAGTGAGAGACCCAAAACCAAGTGAAACCTTTGATTGGGCCGATGGGATTGAGCCCAACGGGATAACCTAGTGGGCCCGGGGGGGGGGGACCCCTGGAGTTTTTGGGACCGGAAACATTAGTAGAAGGGGATAATGAGGCCGGGGGTATGACAACCGGGGGTTTGGGCCCCCGGGGGAGAGAGGCCGGAGTTCCCCCCCGGGGGCTTTTTGGAACGGGGGTGGAAAACCCCCTGCTAACCTTGGGGTAAACCCCTGGGATTGAACCCCTTGAAACCTTGGTTAACCCCGGGGGGATTTTAACCCCCGGGGGGATTTGGGACCGGGGGTTAGCCCTTTGATACCCCCTTGAGTTTTTAAACCCCGGGGCCCTGGTTTGGAACCTTTTTACTTGGGGAAACCCTGGTATTTTTTCCCGGGGGGGGGGTAAACCCGGGGGTTTTGAAACCCTAAAGGGGAAAACCTTGGGGGAACCCTTTGGTTAAACCCCTGGTAAAAAAGCCCCGGGGGGGGGGGGACGGGGGGGGGTGAGAGACGGGGGGTATGAGGACCGGGGGGTTGGGGGAACCCCGGGGGGGGGGGAGCCCCCAAAACCGCCGAAATTTTCCGGATCTCTTTTGATCCGGGAATTGAGCCCCTAGGGGGGCCCCCCCCTTTTGCCCGGGGGGGCCCGGGCTACCCCTCGGTTTGCATCCTGGATATTTTAACCCCCTACAAAATGTTTTTTTTCCCCTTCCTTTGATCCCTCCGTTTTCCCGCCCCCCCCGCCCCCGGGCCCCCCCCCGCATTCCCCCCCCGATTTTATTTCTTTTCCCCCCCAACCCTTCCCCCTCCCTCGTTCCCCTTTTGTTACCCCCTCCCCCCTCTCCCTTGTACCCCCCCCCTCCTCCCCCGGGTTACCCCCTCCCCGCCTCTTTGCTCCCCCCCTCCCCCCTACTCCCTTTTTTCCCCCTCCTCGCTCTCTTTTACCCCCCCCCTCGATCCCTTTTACCCCCCCCTCGTACTCCTTGTACCCCTCCCCGCTACTCCTTTACCCCTCCCTCGTTTCTTCTTGCTACCCCCCCCCTCCTACCCCCCTTTTTCCCCCCTCCCTCGCTATCCCTGTTCCCCCCTTCCCCTGCTATCCCTTGTTACCCCTCCCTCGTACTCCTTCTACCCCCCCCCCCTCGTACCCCCTTTTTACCCCCCCTCGCTTTCTCTTGTTTCCCCCCCCTCGTATCCCTTTTTCCCCCCCCTCCCTCGACTCTTTGCTACCCCCCCCCTCCCCTTCCCTTGTTACCCCCCCCTCCTTTCTCTTGTCCCCCCCCCCTCGTACCCCCTTGTTACCCCCTCCCTCGTATCTCTTGCTACCCCCCCTCGCTACCCCCTTTTTTACCCCCTCCCTCGCTACTCTCTTGCTCCCCCCCCCTCGTACCCCTTGTTACCCCCCCTCGCTCTCTCTTGCTACCCCCTCCCTCGCACCCCCTTTTTACCCCCCCCTCGCTACTCCTTGTACCCCTCCCTCGCTACCCCTTTTACCCCCTCCCTCGCTATCTCCTTGCTACCCCCCCCTCGCTACCCCCTTTTTGCTACCCCCTCCCTCGCTACTTTTTTTGCTACCCCTCCCTCGCTACCCCTTTCTCGCTACCCCCTCCCTCGCTACTCCTTGCTACCCCTCCCTCGTACCCCCTTTCCGCTACCCCCCTTCCCTTTCCGCTACCCCTTTTACCCCCGCTACCCCTTCCCCTCGCTACTCCCTTGCTACCCCTTCCCTCGCTACCCCCTCCCTCGCTACTCCCTTGCTACCCCTTTCCCGCTACCCCCTTTTTCGCTACCCCCTCCCTCGCTATTCCTTGCTACCCCCTCCCTCGCTACCCCCTTTCTCGCTACCCCCTCCCTCGTATCCCTTGCTACCCCCTTTTCCCTCGCTACCCTTTTTTTCGCTACCCCCTCCCCTTTTCTGCTACCCCCTTTCTCGCTACCCCTCCCTCGCTACTCCCTTGCTACCCCTCCCTCGCTACCCCCTTTCTTCCCGCTACCCCTCCTCGCTACCCCCTTTCCCCCCTCCCTTTTTGCTACCCCCCTCGCTACTCCTTGCTACCCCTTCCCTCCTACTCCCTTGCAAACCCCTTCCCGGGCTACCCCCTTTCTCGCTACCCCCTCCTCCTACTCCCTTCCTTACCCCCCCCTCCCCCCGCTCCCCCCTTTCGCTCCCCCCTCCCTCCTACCCCCTTGCTCCCTTCTGGCTACCCCCCTTTTCGCTACCCCCTCCCTCCTACTCCCTTTTGGTTTCCCCCTTTCCCCCGTACCCCCCTCGCTACTCCCTTGTACCCCCTCCTCCTACTCCCTTGCTACCCCCTTCCCCCCGCTACTCCCTTGCTACCCCCTCCCTCCTACCCCCTTGCTCCCCTTCCCCCCTCCCTCGTTTCTCCCTTGCTACCCCCCCTCGCTATCCCTTGCTACCCCCTCCTACTTACTCCCTTGTTTCCCCCCTTTTCCTGGCAAACCCCTCCCTCGCTACTCCCTTGCTACCCCTCCTTGCTACCCCCTTGCTACCCCCTCCCCCTCCCTTACCCCCTCCCTCCCCCCCTTAAACCCCCCTCGACCTCTTCCCTGAGGGTAAAACGTGCGGTTTAAACTCACCGTGGGTTCGTGTGGACAAAACGTCGGCTCGTGACCTTGTTCGTGAGGGCCTTACCAGCGTCTCAGTTCGTAAGTTAGTGAAGGAAACAGTGAACGGCGCTTTGAAAGATATCTCCCTCTCTCTCACTATCTCACTCTCTTATTTTCTCTCTCTCTGGTTGGCAAAGCTGCCAGTTTTGGGGGGAGGGCGTGGCAACACTTTCAAACATAATAGCAGCAAGGCAGCTAAAAATAGAACATGTTGAGGGCCCGGGTTTCGTTCCCCCCTAGCTCTCTTCTCTCTCTCTCTCTTTCTCTCTTTATCTCTCTCTATTTCTCTCTTTATGTCTCTCATCGCTCACTCTCTCCCTCTCTTGTTTTCTTTTCTCTCTCCCTTCTATCTCTCCTCTCCTTCTCCTCTCTCTCTCAGTCTCCTCCTATCTCTCTCTTTTTCTCCCTTTTCCTCAATCTTCTCCCTATCTCTCTCTCACTCCCTCCTTCTCTCTCCCTCTCATCCTATTCTCATTCCTCCCTATTCTCTCTCCTCTCTTTCCCCCTTTCTCACTTCCTCCCCTTTTCTCTCTCCCTATCTCTCTCCCCCTCCTCCCTATCTCTCTCAATCTCCTCCCCAATCTTCTCATCTCCTCCCTTCTCTTTCATCTCCTCCCTATCTCTCTCAATCTCCTCCCTTATCTCTCTCAATATCCTCCCTATTCTCTCTCAATCTCCTCCCTATCTTTCTTCATCTCTCCTATCTCTCTCTCACTCTCCCCTATCTCTCTCCTCTCCCCTATCTTCTCTCACTCCTTTCTCTCTCCACTCTCCCTCACCCCTCACTCCCTCCACTCCCTACCTCCTCAATCTTCCCCACTCTCCTAATTCTCCTGTCTCTCCTCTATCTCCCTCTTTCCCCCTTCTCTTCACTCTCCTCTTTTCTCTCTTCATCCCTCTATCCTCTCTCACTTCCCCCTATCTCTCTCTCACTCTCCCTTATCTCTCAGCTACGAGTTTGTTATGTTGTGTGGGTGCCCGGCTGGGGGGTGGGGGGAGTTGGGGGATTGGAATTAATGGGGGTGGGGGCGGTAGGTATGGGAGGGGGGGGAAGTGGAGGGAGGGGTTACCCCACTACTAGATTCCGCCAAGGGATATAGTACCATCTAATTACCTTTTTTGAAAATCCATTTTTAGTCCATACCCAGTTTTTTCCATATGTACCATACTAGTACCATACTAGTACCATACTAGGAAGCAGTGATTTCCCAGCTTCTGGTAATTTATATTTCGTAGATTTTCCGTAAAAAACCGTGGGTTTAATTCCGGTTTTTCAGGGTTCACGATATGCATACGAAGGGTCGAGTCCACACAGGTCTCAGTTTAAGTCGTTAACTAGTTTATATATACAAAGTTAGGTAAGGTTTATCAGGAAACAGGACAAGTGTTCCCTGACGCTGGTCTCAGACATATAATGACCCACAGCTGGAGCTTTTGGCCATCTGACAGAGGCCTTCACCTGGCTTACCCCACCCCTTTACTTATATATATTGCGTATACAAAAACAACAGTTAAAATTTACAGTGTTCTTATACCCTTATAAACAAGGACTTGTTATGGTGGCCCGCGGTCTGGTGGTTAAAGCTCTGTCTTTACACAGTGAGGGTCTGGGTTCCATTCCCAGCGAGGGTAGAAACACTGGGAGTGTTTCTTTATACCGGTTGTCTGTGTTCACCCATCAGTAAAATAGGTACCTGGGTGTTAGTGGACTGGTGTTGGTCACATCCTGGGTGTTAGTGGACTGGTATGGGTCACATCCTGGGTGCTAGAGGACTGGTGTGGGTCACATCCTGGGTCTAAGTGGACTGGTGTGGGTCGCATCCTGGGTGTTAGTGGACTGGTGTGGGTCACATCCTGGGTGTTAGTGGACTGGTGTGGGTCACATCCTGGGTGTTAGTGGACTGGTGTGGGTCACATCCTGGGTGTTAGTGGACTGGTGTGGGTCACATCCTGGGTGTTAGTGGACTGGTGTGGGTCACATCCTGGGTGTTAAGTGGACTGGTGTGGGTCACATCCTGGATGTTAGTGGACTGGTGTGAGTCGCATCCTGGATGTTAGTGGACTGGTGTGGGTCACATCCTGGGTGTTAGTGGACTGGTGTGGGTCACATCCTGGGTGTTAGTGGACTGGTGTGGGTCACATCATGGGTGTTAGTGGACTGGTGTGGGTCACATCCTGGATGTTAGTGGACTGGTGTGGGTCACATCCTGGGTGTTAGTGGACTGGTGTGGGTCACATCCTGGGTGTTAAGTGGAGTGGTGTGGGTCACATCCTGGGTGTTAGTGGACTGGTGTGGGTCACATCCTGGGTGTTAGTGGACTGGTGTGGGTCGCATCCTGGATGTTAGTGGACTGGTGTGGGTCACATCCTGGATGTTAGTGGACTGGTGTGGGTCACATCCTGGATGTTAGTGGACTGGTGTGAGTCGCATCCTGGATGTTAGTGGACTGGTGTGGGTCACATCCTGGGTGTTAGTGGACTGGTGTGGGTCACATCCTGGGTGTTAGTGGACTGGTGTGGGTCACATCCTGGGTGTTAGTGGACTGGTGTGGGTCACATCATGGGTGTTAGTGGACTGGTGTGGGTCACATCCTGGATGTTAGTGGACTGGTGTGGGTCACATCCTGGGTGTTAGTGGACTGGTGTGGGTCACATCCAGTGTGTTAGTGGACTGGTGTGGGTCACATCCTGGGTGTTAGTGGACTGGTGTGGGTCACATCCTGGGTGTTAGTGGACTGGTGTGGGTCGCATCCTGGGTGTTAGTGGACTGGTGTGGGTCACATCCTGGGTGTTAGTGGACTGGTGTGGGTCACATCCAGTGTGTTAGTGGACTGGTGTGGGTCACATCCTGGGTGTTAGTGGACTGGTGTGGGTCACATCCTGGGTGTTAGTGGACTGGTGTGGGTCGCATCCTGGGTGTTAGTGGACTGGTGTGGGTCACATCCTGGGTGTTAGTGGACTGGTGTGGGTCACATCCTGGGTGTTAGTGGACTGGTGTGGGTCACATCCTGGGTGTTAGTGGACTGGTGTGGGTCACATCCTGGGTGTTAGTGGACTGGTGTGGGTCACATCCTGGGTGTTAGTGGACTGGTGTGGGTCACATCCTGGGTGTTAGTGGACTGGTGTGGGTCACATCCTGGGTGTTAGTGGACTGGTGTGGGTCACATCCTGGGTGTTAGTGGACTGGTGTGGGTCACATCCTGGGACAAAACTGACATAATTTGCGGGAAATGTTCAACATAACAAGTGACTTTCTATATAGTAGTATGTCATTGGTGTGAGCTATGGTCTGTATAAGTTGTATCATGTACTGCTAGTAAATAAAGATTATTATTATTATTATTATGATTATTATTATTATTATTATTATTATTATTATTATTATTATATTATTATAATTATTATAAAGCTAGAAGGCAGGTCAGAAAACTCTACGGTAAACAAAACCAGAATTTAACTACAAGAGTCACGTTAACTCCCTTATATGTTGTATATCCTGCCAACTCTTATAAATATGTTGTATATCCTGCCAACTCTTATAAATATGTTGTATATCCTGCCAACTCTTATAAATATGTTGTATATCCTGCCAACTCTTGTAAATATGTTGTATATCCTGCCAACTCTTGTAAATATGTTGTATATCCTGCCAACTCTTATAAATATGTTGTATATCCTGCCAACTCTTATAAATATGTTGTATATCCTGCCAACTCTTGTAAATATGTTGTATATCCTGCCAACTCTTGTAAATATGTTGTATATCCTGCCAACTCTTGTAAATATGTTGTATATCCTGCCAACTCTTGTAAATATGTTGTATATCCTGCCAACTCTTGTAAATATGTTGTATATCCTGCCAACTCTTATAAATATGTTGTATATCCTGCCAACTCTTATAAATATGTTGTATATCCTGCCAACTCTTATAAATATGTTGTATATCCTGCCAACTCTTGTAAATATGTTGTATATCCTGCCAACTCTTGTAAATATGTTGTATATCCTGCCAACTCTTGTAAATATGTTGTATATCCTGCCAACTCTTGTAAATACGATTGAAAGAGTCAGTCCAGAATTGAATAACAACTTCTGTCAACCACGTACTGTACGTGTGTTTAATTTCGTGTTCATGATACATGTACATCATAGTGAGGCTTGATATATGGTGCTACCATTACTAGTAGTAGTAGTAGTAGTAGTAGTAGTAGTAGTAGTAGTAGTAGTAGTAGTAGTAGTAGTAGTAGTGATAATAGTAGTAGTGATAGAGGAACTTTATGAGAGAACTTGCTCTCATTATGTTACTATTACTGCTAAGTTGTTGTAGTAGTAGTAGTAGCAGTAGTAGTAACAGTTGTAGTAGTAGTAACAGTTGTAGTAACAGTAGTGGTAATAGTAGCAGTAGTAGTAACAGTTGTAGTAGTATTTAAACAGTTGTAGTAGTTGTAGTGGTAATAGCAGTAGTTAGTAACATAGTTAGTCAGTAGTAACAGTTGTAGTAGTAGTAGTGGTAATAGTAGCAGTAGTAGTAACAGTTGTAGTAGTAGTAACAGTTGTAGTAGTAGTAGTGGTAATAGTAGCAGTAGTAGTAACAGTTGTAGTAGTAGTAATAGTTGTAGTAATAGTAGTGGTAATAGTAGCAGTAGTAGTAACAGTTGTAGTAGTAGTAATAGTTGTAGTAATAGTAGTGGTAATAGTAGCAGTAGTAGTAACAGTTGTAGTAGTAGTAACAAGTTGTTAGTAATAGTAGTGGTAATAGTAGCAGTAGTAGTAACAGTTGTAGTAGTAGTAACAGTTGTAGTAGTAGTAACAGTTGTAGTAATAGTAGTGGTAATAGTAGCAGTAGTAGTAACAGTTGTAGTAGTAGTAACAGTTGTAGTAGTAGTAGTGGTAATAGTAGCAGTAGTAGTAACAGTTGTAGTAGTAGTAACAGTTGTAGTAATAGTAGTGGTAATAGTAGCAGTAGTAGTAACAGTTGTAGTATTAGTAGTAACAGTTGTAGTAGTAGTAGTGGTAATAGTAGCAGTAGTAGTAACAGTTGTAGTAGTAGTAACAGTTGTAGTAATAGTAGCAGTAGTAGTAACAGTTGTAGTAGTAGTAACAGTTGTAGTAGTAGTAACAGTTGTAGTAATAGTAGTGGTAATAGTAGCAGTAGTAGTAACAGTTGTAGTAGTAGTAATAGTTGTAGTAATAGTAGTGGTAATAGTAGCAGTAGTAGTAGTAGTAACAGTTGTAGTAGTAGTAGCACTTGTGGTACTAGTAATGCTAGTAGTAGCAACAGTGATAGAAGAGCTGTATAAGACAGCCTGCTTTCACAGTACTATCATTACTACTAAAATAAGTAGTAGCAGCAGTAGTAGTAGTAGTAATACTAGCAGTAGTAGTAGTAGTAATACTAGCAGTAGTAGTAGTAGTAATACTAGCAGCAGTAGTAGTAGTAATACTAGCAGTAGTAGTAGTAGTAATACTAGCAGTAGTAGTAGTAGTAATGCTAGCAGTAGTAGTAGTAGTAATACTAGCCGTAGTAGTAGTAGTAATACTAGCAGTAGTAGTAGTAGTAATACTAGCAGTAGTAGTAGTAATACTAGCAGTAGTAGTAGTAGTAATACTAGCAGTAGTAGTAGTAGTAATACTAGCAGTAGTAGTAGTAGTAATACTAGCAGTAGTAGTAGTAGTAATACTACGCAGTTAGTAGTAGTAGTAATACTAGCAGTAGTAGTAGTAGTAATACTAGCAGTAGTAGTAGTAAGTAATACTAGCAGTAGTAGTAATACTAGAGTAGTAGTAGTAGTAATACTAGGAGTAGTAGTAGCAGTAATACTAGCAGTAGTAGTAGTAGTAATACTAGCAGTAGTAGTAGTAGTAATACTAGCAGTAGTAGTAGTAGTAATATTAGCAGTAGTAGTAGTAGTAATACTAGCAGTAGTAGTAATACTAAGAGTAGTAGTAGTAGTAATACTAGCAGTAGTAGTAGTAGTAATACTAGCAGTAGTAGTAGTAGTAGTAATACTAGCAGTAGTAGTAGTAGTAATACTAGCAGCAGTAGTAGTAGTAATACTAGCAGTAGTAGTAATACTAGCAGCAGTAGTAGTAGTAATACTAGTAGTAGTAGTAATACTAGCAGTAGTAGTAGTAGTAGTAATACTAGCAGCAGTAGTAGTAGTAATACTAGCAGCAGTAGTAGTAGTAATACTAGCAGCAGTAGTAGTAGTAATACTAGTAGTAGTAGTAATACTAGCAGTAGTAGTAGTAGTAGTTGTAAATACTAGCAGCAGTAGTAGTAGTAATACTAGCAGCAGTAGTAGTAGTAATACTAGCAGTAGTAACAGTGTATGAGGCAGTACTGCCTGCTGACAAATAAACTTCTGGCTTTGTTAACATCACAGTTCCTCCTACTAACACCCCTTTCACTGCAACCATTCTTAGCACTGCCATATTTCCTGCCACACGACAGTGTCCCCTGCCTGTGCTTTAAGGTCGCTAGTATCAAGTATCTTCTCAACTTAGAAATCAATTTAACCTGACCTGAGTAGGTTAAGGCATTGGCTTAAGCCTGTGGGAGACTTGGACCTGCCTCGCATGGGCCAGTAGGCCTGCTGCAGAGTTCCTTCTCTCTTATGTTCTTAATCTAAGTTCTTCAATTCCTCTCCTCAACATTCCTAATTGAAATTGCTGTTTATGCTACTCCTGCCTTTTATAAATACATATCACCCACTTTTCACATCCAACTCTTATTCTAAATATGATAACAGAGATGTTTCGCTCTGTGTGAAAGCGAAATGTCCCAGTGAAAGCGCATTTCGCACTTGTCTTCATATCACAAACCTGTATCGACCAATTCGTTCGAAACTACGTATTTCCTAAAGGGTTTATTCGCTATCGTTTCTCTACGCTATCTTTCATCCCAATAAAAGTCTTTATTCTTCGCTTGTTTATCTATCTTTCTCTGTCACAAGTGTATTTATTCCTAATTTTTATTCTTAAATTTCGACTCTCTCACACACACCTTTTATCATGACTGTTGTAACTGTACACGGTGACGTGCTGTACACGGTACACCACTGTAATGACTGTTGTAACTGTACACGGTGATGTGCTGTACACGGTACACTACTGTAATGACTGTTGTAACTACACGGTGACGTGCTGTACACGGTACACCACTGTAATGACTGTTGTAACTGTACACGGTGATGTGCTGTACACGGTACACCACTGTAATGACTGTTGTAACTGTACACGGTGACGTGCTGTACACGGTACACCACTGTAATGACTGTTGTAACTGTACACGGTGATGTGCTGTACACGGTGACGTGCTGTACACGGTGACGTGCTGTACACGGTGACGTGCTGTACACGGTACACCACTGTAATGACTGTTGTAACTGTACACGGTGATGTGCTGTACACGGTACACTACTGTAATGACTGTTGTAACTACACGGTGACGTGCTGTACACGGTACACCACTGTAATGACTGTTGTAACTGTACACGGTGATGTGCTGTACACGGTACACTACTGTAATGACTGTTGTAACTACACGGTGACGTGCTGTACACGGTACACTACTGTAATGACTGTTGTAACTGTACACGGTGATGTGCTGTACACGGTACACTACTGTAATGGCTGTTGTAACTGTACACGGTGATGTGCTGTACACGGTACACCACTGTAATGACTGTTGTAACTGTACACGGTGATGTGCTGTACACGGTACACTACTGTAATGACTGTTGTAACTGTACACGGTGATGTGCTGTACACGGTACACTACTGTAATGACTGTTGTAACTGTACACGGTGATGTGCTGTACACGGTACAACACTGTAATGACTTGTAACTGTACACGGTGATGTGCTGTACACGGTACACCAGTACGATAACTGTTGTAACTACAGACACAGTACACGGTACACCAGTACGATAACTGTTATAACTACAGACACAGTACACGGTACACCAGTACGATAAACTGTTGTAACATACAGACAAGTTACCCGGTACAACCAGCACGATAACTGTTATAACTACAGACACAGTAAAACGGTACCCCCAGTACGATAACTGTTATAACTACAAGACACAGAACACGGTAAAACCAGTACGATAACTGTTATAACTACAGACACAGTACACGGTACACCAGTACGATAACTGTTATAACTACAGACACAGTACACGGTACACCAGCACGATAACTGTTATAACTACAGACACAGTACACGGTACACCAGTACGATAACTGTTGTAACTACAGACACAGTACACGGTACACCAGCACGATAACTGTTATAACTACAGACACAGTACACGGTACACTAGTACGATAACTGTTATAACTACAGACACAGTACACGGTACACCAGTAAGATAACTGTTGTAACTACAGACACAGTACACGGTACACCAGCACGATAACTGTTATAACTACAGACACAGTACACGGTACACTAGTACGATAACTGTTGTAACTACAGACACAGTACACGGTACACCAGTACGATAACTGTTGTAACTAGACACAGTACACGGTACACCAGTACGATAACTGTTGTAACTAGACACAGTACACGGTACACCAGTACGATAAACTGTTGTAACTAGACACAGTACAACGGTACACCAGTACGATAACTTTTGTAACTAGACACAGTACACGGTACACCAGTACGATAACTGTTGTAACTAGACACAGTACACGGTACACCAGTACGATAACTGTTGTAACTAGACACAGTACACGGTACACCAGTACGATAACTGTTGTAACTAGACACAGTACACGGTACACCAGTACGATAACTGTTGTAACTAGACACAGTACACGGTACACCAGTACGATAACTGTTGTAACTAGACACAGTACACGGTACACCAGTACGATAACTGTTGTAACTACAGACACAGTACACGGTACACCAGTACGATAACTGTTATAACTAGACACAGTACACGGTACACAAGTACGATAACTGTTGTAACTAGACACAGTACACGGTACACCAGTACGATAACTGTTATAACTAGACACAGTACACGGTACACCAGTACGATAACTGTTGTAACTAGACACAGTACACGGTACACCAGTACGATAACTGTTGTAACTACAGACACAGTACACGGTACACCAGTACGATAACTGTTGTAACTAGACACAGTACACGGTACACCAGTACGATAACTGTTGTAACTAGACACAGTACACGGTACACCAGTACGATAACTGTTGCTACTAGACACAGTACACGGTACACCAGTACGATAACTGTTGCAACTAGACACAGTACACGGTACACCAGTACGATAACTGTTGTAACTAGACACAGTACACGGTACACCAGTACGATAACTGTTGTAACTAGACAGTACACGGTACACCAGTACGATAACTGTTGTAACTACAAAAAGATAATCTTGTACTGGTAATCTCAGATATTATAAAATCAATAACATGTTCAATACACGTTCTTGAACACAGTGGTAGAGTGAGTGAGTGTTCAATACACCTTCCTGAACACTGGTAGTGAGTGAGTTCACACTGGTGTTCAATACACCTTCCTGAACACTGGTAGTGAGTGAGTTCACACTGGTGTTCAATACACCTTCCTGAACACTGGTGTTCAATACACCTTCCTGAACACTGGTGTTCAACAGAGATAGAGTTCAACCCTTTGAGCAATAGTCTTATACCTTTCTTCTTATTATTTAAATGATTATTAAATCTGACCTCTTTTCAGAAACATTTATGAGAGAGAGAGAGAAAGGGAGAGAGGGAGAGAAAGGGAGAGAGGGAGGGAGAGAAAGGGAGAGAGGGAGAGAAAGGGAGAGAGGGAGGGAGAGAAAGGGAGAGAGGGAGAGACAGCGAACAGAACAGGGCGACCCGGAATACGGGAAAGGTCAAAGGTCACACTGTTTTGGGGAGACTCCAGTGTGTGTGTGTATGTGTGTGTGTGTGTGTGTATGTGTGTGTGTGTGTGTGTGTGTATGTGTGTGTGGTGTGTGTGTGTGTGTTCCACCTAGTTGTACTCATCTAGTTGTGGTTGCAGGGGTCGAGCCACAGCTCCTGGCCCCGCCTCTTCACTGGTCGCTACTGGGTCACTCTTCCTGCTCCATGAACTTTATCATACCTCTTCTTAAAGCTATGTATGGATCCTGCCTCCACTACATAGCTTCCCAAACTATTAACTTCCTGACTACTCTGTGACTGAATAAATACTTCCTAACATCCCTGTGATTCATCTGTGTCTTCAGCTTCCAACTGTGTCCCCTTGTTACTGTGTCCCATCTCTGGAACATCCTGTCTTTGTCCACCTTGTCAATTCCTCTCAGTATTTTGTATGTCGTTATCATGTCCCCCCTATCTCTCCTGTCCTCCAGTGTCGTCAGGTTGATTTCCCTTAACCTCTCCTCGTAGGACATACCTCTTAGCTCTGAGACTAGTCTTGTTGCAAACCTTTGCACTTTCTCTAGTTTCTTTACGTGCTTGGCTAGGTGTGGGTTCCAAACTGGTGCCGCATACTCCAATATGGGCCTAACATACACGGTGTACAGGGTCCTGAATGATTCCTTATTAAGATGTCGGAATGCTGTTCTGAGGTTTGCTAGGGGCCCATATGCTGCAGCAGTTATTTGGTTGATGTGCGCTTCAGGAGATGTGCCTGGTGTTATACTCACCCCAAGATCCTTTTCCTTGAGTGAGGTTTGTAGTCTCTGGTCCCCTAGACTGTACTCCGTCTGCGATCTTCTTTGTCCTTCCCCAATCTTTATGACTTTGCACTTGGTGGGATTGAACTACAGAAGTCAGTTTCTGGACCAGGCCTGCAGCCTGTTCAGATCCCTTTGTAGTTCTGCCTGGTCTTCGTCCGATTGAATTCTACTCATCAACTTCACATCATCTGCAAACAGGGACACTTCGGAGTCTATTCCTTCCGCCATGTCGTTCACATATACCAGAAACAGCACTGGTCCTAGGACTGACCCCGTGGAACCCCGCTCATCACAGGCGCCCACTCTGGCACCTCATCACGTACCATGACTCGCTCATATCTTCCCAACAGGTATTCCCTGATCCATTGTAGTGCCTTCACTGTTATCCCTGCCTGGTCCTCCAGCTTATGCATTAATCTCCTGTGTGGAACTGTGTCAAAAGCCTTCTTATAGTCCACGAAAGTGCAATCTACCCATCCCCTCTCTCTCTTGTATTACTGCTGTTACCCTGTCATAGAACTCCAGTAGGTCACAGACCGGGCCGCGGGGGCGTTGACCCCCGGAACTCTCTCCAAACTCCAGGTAAACTCTAGGTTTGTGACACAGGATTTCCCGTCCCTGAAACCGTGCTGGCTGTCGAGTATAGCATCCTCTAGCACCATTCTTTCTCTATGCTTTGTTCACATGTATTCATACGCTGTATTAAGTCTGTCTTCATGGACTAATTTGTATACTAGTATGTCGCTGTACATGGATGTGTAAGATTGTTAATGCTTCAGGTCCTTGTCCTCTCTCGATGAATTTTTATCCTGGACCACATTGCTTGAGGTATCTAGTACCTCAGAAGCCCCTTTCACTTCCTGTGTTGAAGTATTGTTGCCATTACTGATGGCTGTACACCATCTCCGTCTTCTGGTCTTTTGCTCCTCTTAACACTGTTGACCATGAGAGCTCCTATACTTCCGGCA
This sequence comes from Cherax quadricarinatus, assembly GCF_026875155.1. Taxonomy (NCBI): domain Eukaryota; kingdom Metazoa; phylum Arthropoda; class Malacostraca; order Decapoda; family Parastacidae; genus Cherax; species Cherax quadricarinatus. Next base: position 12,529,300 of record NC_069496.1, read on the forward strand.
TCGCTTTTTGTGATCTACTCCTCAAGTCCTCTCACCTATCCTGTCCTGATTGTTGTTTTCCTACCTGATGTGGCTGTACAACCTCAGATTGCTTTCGCTGCTATGTCATTTTCGAATGTTTGGCCTCCTTGTCTTACCTGTGAACATTTTGGCTCTCATGTTTGGGTCCCTTGCCTCATACTTCTTCGCGTTTCTACTTGGTTGCTTCCCCCCTCTGGCGCCGCCAAAAAGCTGTGTCTGATGTGTGTGTTTGTTGTGTGTGGTGTGTTGTGTCGGTGTGTTTGGTGTGTGTGTGTGTGCTTGTGTGTATTGTGTGTGTGTGCTCTGTGTACTGTGATAGTGTATGTGTGTGTGTTAGTGTGTCTGGTCTTTGTGTTTTATTTTTGTGTGTGCTGTGTGTGTTTGTGTGTGTATGGTGCAGGCTGTGTGTGTGTGTGTGTGTGTGTGTGTGTGTGTGTGTGTGTGTGTGTGTGTGTGTGTATGTGTGTACAAACATGTTTTAGAGGCAAGACACTTGGGTATCTTTATAATTGAAACGTTTCGCCTGCACATTAGGCTTCATCAGTCGAAATACAGAGACAGTAGAAGCAGTAGTTTTGAGGTGATCAGTCTCTCAGCATTGATAGAAGGCGGCAAGTCCCTCAGCCATGATAAAAGGTGGTCAGTCCCTCAATTTCACAAATCGTAATAATAATAATAATAATAATAATAATAATAATAATAATAATAATAATAATAATAATAATAATAATATAATCAGATGATAAAAGAGAAGGATAGGAATATGAAGTGACCTAGATGGAATCATATAGAAGTTGAGTTGAGTCCTAATAGAGCTGAAGAGCTAGATGTGGCATCAATAGATGAAACTATTCATATACATGCAGGGAGGATGATTATGTCAATCATCCATGGCACCATACCTTAGGTCAGTGCTCATAATGTTCACCTACTTACCTCCCTCTTCACCTGCTTACCTCCTCTTCACCTACTTACCTCCATTTCACCTACTTGCCTTCCTCTTCTTCTACTTACCTCCACTCTTACCTACTTACCTCCTTAACTACTTACATCGCTCTGGTCCTCCTCATACTGTCGCTACTGGTCCTCTCTCTCCTGTCCATGAGCTTTACATCTCTCTTAATCTATGTATTGCTTTCCTTGTTGTACTGTGTGTTGTTACGTGTGTGCTCGTCATTGCACTGGTTAGCTGCCTGTACTCACCTCTTTACTCACTATGTTGTCAGGGTGCCTTCCTCCTGTCCACTTACCTCCCTGCTTTTACTCTTCTCTCTGACCCTGCTGTACTACTTACTTTGTGTTGTGTCTGGTGTAGTGGTCGCTACTGGGTCTCTCTTCCTGCTCCATGAGCTTTATCAACTCGTCTAAAACTATGTATGTTTCCGTGTGTGTATTGTGTGTGTGTTAGTGTGTGGTACTCACCTATTTGTACTCACCTATTTGTGGTTGCAGGGGTCGAGTCTTAGCTCCTGGCCCCGTCTCTTCACTGGTTGCTACTGGGTCTTCTCTCTCCATGATCCCTGTGTGTGTTGTGGTGGTGTGTGTGTGTGTGTGTGTGTGTGTGTGTGTGGTGTGTGTTGCTGTGTGTGTGTGTGTATCCCCTAATTGTACTCACCTAATTGTGGTTGCAGGGGTCGAGACTCAGCTCCTGGCCCCGCCTCTTCACTGATCGCTACTGGATCCTCTCTCTCTCTGCTTCCTGAGCTTTGTCATACCTCTTCTTAAAACTATGTATGGTTCCTGCCTCCACTACTTCACTTGCTAGGCTATTCCACTTGCTGACAACTCTATGACTGAAGAAATACTTCCTAACGTGTGTGTGTGTGTGTGTGTGAGCAGAAGTATGGGTCGGTAACCAAACTGTGGTCCTGTAATGGCGGTTATGTACTATGAGGTCGACTACAGGTATCCTCACTCTCATTAGGTTGATTCCACTCTTTCTAGGATTCTCACTTGATGCCACAGTTGAGAATATCTGGAGAGAGTTCCGGGGGTCAATGCCCCCGCGGCCCGGTCTGTGACCCGGCCTCATGGTGGATCAGGGCCTGATCAACCAGGCTGTTACTTCTGGCCGCACGTAATCCAACGTACGAACCACAATCCGGCTGGTCAGGTACTGACTTTAGGTGCCTGTCCAATGCCTGCTTGAAGACAGCCAGGAGTCTATTGGTAATCCCCCTAATGTATGCTGGGAGGCAGCTCAACAGTCTTGGGTCCCTGACACTTATTGTGTTGTCTCTTAACGTGCTAGTGGCACCCTTGCTTTTCACTGGGAGGATGTTGCACCGTCTGCCAAGTCATTTGCTTTCGCAGGGAGTGATTTTCGTGTGCAAGTTTGGTACTAGTCCCTCTAGGATTTTCCAGATATATATGATCACGTACCTCTTCCTCCTGCGATCTAAGGAGTACAACCACTACGATGGAATTGAGAGGGATTGTCCCTCTTAATGATTATATTCTTCTGCTAGTTGACGCTGTATAGTCCTTGTGGCTTAGCGCTACTTTTTGATTATAATAATAAAATTCTGCTAGTTGGCTGCACCTCACTATTTGAAAGTATATAAATCTGTATGCTGTCACTCCATCAAAGTGTTCCAGACTATGGAGACATACTCTTCTCTAGGCTGAGGGACTGACCACCTCAAATCTACGTCTACAAGGCTGATGGACTGATTACATCGTCTTCACATCTCCACTCTTCTGCTAACTCTTCTATACCCAACTGAAGAAGCCTACTATGTAGGCGAAACGTTTCGGAATAGATAGCTAATTGTTGTACATGTGTCTTATCAACCTGTTGCTATTGTATACCGTTTTTATTTTCACACTCTGTATTACTGTCTGGGAGGACAGAGAATCGATCCCACAGCGTTCTACACACTAACACGCCACCTTTATCCTACACTCTTGACTCACGAAATCGTAACAAAACAACTACAAGCACGTCACGGAACAGGTGGGGTTTGAAACCATGGTAGGTGAATCCTGAAACTCCAGGCCATTGCGTTAACCACTCGGTGTATAGAAATGTACCTAGCTGGATGAGTCTTATTAGAGACAACTGGCTCAGTGGTTAACACACTGGCCTGCAGTTTTGCCTCTCACTGGCCTTGGGTTCAATTCCCATCCGTTCCCTGGTTTCGTCAACCATGCTTGCTTTACCAACACACTTAAAAATATTAGCGTTTAAGGTCAGTATCTAAGACCTATAAGACGTAAGTCCATCCTACGTTTACTGACCTTATCCACAGTATCAATATTTATTAGAAAACGTTCCCGTCTTGGGACCGATAAATGGTCAAGGTCTCAGGACCGAAACGTTCTCTACAGTACGTATATTTACAGTGATTTTACGGGTCATCATTCAGGACAAGTTGGGTCATGGGTTATGACGTTATGCCTAAGTTCTCACAATAACCCCACCACGGGGCCAGGAGCTGTGACTCGACCCCTGCAACCACAAGTAGGTGAGTACTATCCTCTTTGGCATGATCTACAGTGTCACAGCTACAAATGGCACCAATATTGCCAGCTACCAAATAATAATAATAATCTATATTTCTACCAGTACATGATACAACTTATACAGACCATAGCTCACACCAATGACATGCTATAGAGAAAGCCCCTTGTTATTTCGGGTAACTAGGTTAATTTTGTCCCCCAGGATGCGACCCACACCAGTCGCTGGAACAGCAAACATGCACTGTGGTGCAAAGGCAGCAACCACTACAGGATTCTGTGTCTTGTCTGTACAAACAATACAGAGACACAGAGAGGTGAGAAGCATAATATAATTGTTGTATGTAGCAGTATTTGTGGTAGTAGTTGTAGTACTTGTGACGTAAGTAGTGACGTAGTAAACGTAAATGTCTTGAATATTATTAATCGCTATTTCTAACACAAACAAAACAAAGGTAACTTAATCATCTCTGAAGTATTGACAAGAAGTCTCCTCAAATCACATAGCTGTTACTACTACTACTACTACTACCACCACCACTACTACCACTACTACTACTACTACTACTACTACTACTACTACAACAATCTTTCAAGGACTCAACCGAGAATTCGGCGAAAAAACTGCTAGACCACTCACTGGGCTCCTGGGACACCGATACAGGTGAAATCAGTCTGGCCAGGGAGATACATGTGAAGAAATGCCCATCCAGCACACTGGTTCCCTGCAGATCAGACAAGATAAATCATCTGTAAGCAACAAATTTAGACTCGTGAACAAAGGACACCATGACACTCCGTATGCTGCTATAATTCACCTGGACAGGAAGTGCGGCCTGAAGATATGTCTCCAAACCTGAAAGGAGAGTTTATTCTCACTCCTCGAAACAGTCCTGTGAGGCACTGCAGAAGGTGACGACCTCGACTCACCACTCGTTCTCACAGAACTAAAATCCCTAAAGAGGGTGATAAAAGGTATACTGATGTGTTATCCACTAGACATGCCTCTCGATGCAATCCACAGTCACTAAAACATCCTGAAAACTGAGTGGCTCCGAGCTAAGAAGGACGGTAAGGTACCTACGAGGCAGAGTCTTGATCCAACATGGAGAACCTCTCCCAGCTCAGCTGGATCTCGGTTGCTGGGAAAATGTCATGTTAGGACGTACAATCCAGACCCTCTCAGGTGCTTCGGGTGTCACAGGTACAACCACCTCAGCGCCCGATGTCAACTTGAAGAAGTATGAGGCATCTGCAGCGGGTCTCACCCCACCAAGACCTGCTTGTGTAAACTGAAGACAGAAGCTACGGAACCTCGATGTCCGAACTGCGGCAAGAAGCATTATGCTTGGAGCCTGCGCTGCGCGGAGATCTGTGCCAGGGCAGCCTGGAACACTCCAGCTGTCCAGCCTCCAGTATCAAGTATAGCCATCACCACGTCAGCCTCGTCTAGAGGAGGCTACACTAACATGGAATCCAGGGCCACTTCCCCGGCCATAGCGACGAAGGACGCCGAAGAAACATCAGCAGGTGAAGAATTCCCAGTGTCTCAAGATCCCAAGATGCTGTTGTGCCTGACAGGAATGTAAACAAAAGGTCACGTGAATAAATAGTTTACAAAACCGACACGATGGTAAATGAGACAGTTTTGCACCATTTGGCTATCTATATTATGGAAACGTATAGCCACATAGTGACTTCTTGACTCCAATGCTGCAGAAGTCTCATTTATCGAATGGGTATGCCAAACCTATAGTCATGACCTACTTCCACTTGTGGATTTATCCCAGGTAACATCACCTACGACTACTTCACCTCACCTGTCTACAGTACATAAGCCACTTCGCGCATGTGCTGTATTCTTATCAAGATTGACGGACCGATTACGTCGACTCCAGACTGAGGGACTGATTACCTCAAACTCCTATTTTTCCACCGTTCTTCTTTGCATTGGACTGATGAAGCCACTGTGCGAAACGTTTCCTCAGTAAATATTCCCAAAATGTTGCACAAGTATTCTTCTTCAAAATCTAAGGAATAGCCTGCAGTAGTGATATCAGTGACAGAGCTGAATTAGACGTAGAACAAGGCTTTGACTGTAGAAGATTAAGACACGTGTGCAACAGTTGGGTATCTTGATTGATGAAACGTTTCGCCTACACAGCAGGTTTCTTCAGTCAAATACAAAGGCAGCAATAGAAATGAAATAACACAATGTAATCAGTCCACACACTTGGAGAAAAAGTATCTGAGGTGTTGTTGTCTTAGGAGAGTCAGTCCCCAGTGCAGTCTATGCCCCTTGTATGAGTGCTTGTCTATTTTGAGGTGTTGTTGTCTTAGGAGAGTCAGTGCCCCAGTGCAGTCTATGCCCCTTGTATGAGTGCTTGTCTATTTTGAGGTGTTGTTGTCTTAGGAGAGTCAGTGCCCCAGTGCAGTCTATGCCCCTTGTATGAGTGCTTGTCTATTTTGAGGTGTTGTTGTCTTAGGAGAGTCAGTGCCCCAGTGCAGTCTATGCCCCTTGTATAAGTGCTTGCCTATTTTGAGGTGTTGCTGTCTTAGGAGAGTCAGTCCCCCACTGCAGTCTATGCCCCTTGTATGAGTGCTTGCCTATTTTGAGGTGTTGTTGTCTTAGGAGAGTCAGTGCCCCAGTGCAGTCTATGCCCCTTGTATGAGTGCTTGCTTATTTTGGGGCATCAGTCAAGTCATCAGTCAAGTCATCGTCTACACAGTAGACTTCTTCAGTCGAGTACAGAAAAGTTAGCAGGAGCAGAGATGTGAATACGATGTAATCAGTCCATCACCCTTGAAGACCAAGTTTTGAGGTGGTCAGTCCCTCAGCCTGGAGAAGAGTTTTGCTCCATAGTTTAAAACAAGGGTGATGGACTGATTCTATCGTCTTCACATTGTTACTGCTTCTTCTAACTCTTCTGTACTCGACTGAAGAAGCCTACTGTGTAGGAGAAACGTTTCGGAATAAAGATACCTAATTGTTCACATGTATCTTATCCCTCAGTAGGTGTTGTGGAAGGAGTTATACGAGAGGGTGCATGAGTACTACTGAAACATGATGCTATGTAATGCTAGGTGATGACTGTAGTGATGTGTGAATTATGTACCTTTTGTGATTCAGTGTCTCAGGTTCATCTGGTGTGTTCATGAATGTATGGTATACGTAGGTACTTTCTGAACTATGAATATTTAATGAGTTAGATGAGTGTCAGTCTTGTGTGTATTGAACATTAAAATGGTATAAAATACCGACAGGTTGTTAGGTAAGACACATATGCAACAGTTAGGTATCTTTATTATGAAACGTTTCGCCTACACAGTAGGCTTCTTCAGTCAAGTACAGAAAAGTTGATAGAACAATGTTGATGGAACAATGCTCTTCTCCAGACTGAGGGACTGACCACCTCAAAACTTTAAGGGTGATGGACTGATTACATCGTCTTCAAGTATCTTCTGCTTCTATCAACTTTTCTGTACTTGACTGAAGAAGCCTACTGTGTAGGCGAAACGTTTCATAATAAAGATACCTAACTGTTGCATATGTGTCTTACCTAACAACGTCATTAGTTAATGTTGGTTGTTTAGCGGATGGGGGTGATTCTCTTACTCTCTCTCTCTCTCTCTCTTTCTCTCTTCTTTTCTCTCTCTCTCTCTCTCTCTCTCTCTCTTCTCTTTCTCTCTCTCTTTCTCTCTCTCTCTCTCTCTCTCTCACACATACCACTGGTAAACAAAATTAACCTTTATTTTCTCACCAAAGATTTAAACACACTGTTTTGAACTCGTTTTGAACACTTATTCCGGCTCCGTTCTTGTCTTCCTAACACGTTTAATTCCGGAATCAGGACGTAATACTAAGATAATCACCCATGGAAGGCAAAACGACGCAAATGTAACTAATGTAACATTTTATTGAGGCAACGTTTCGCTCTCCAGGAGCTTTACCAAGCCGTTACCTCACTATACTTATATATACCCTCCGTGACCATTTATTGTTTGTAAAGGCTGGGCAAAGCTCCTGGAGAGCGAAACGTTGCCACAATAAAAATACCCCACGAGTCGCGGTATAAAGTTTGGTAATAGATACCGACAAGACATGTAAACAAACACTAGGACACGTTTCGCTCATGGAACCTTGATTACGGAGAGTGAGGTGTGAGTTGACACACTTGACCTGAAGAATGACATGCTGAGTGAGGTGTGAGTGACACACATGACCTGAAGAATGACATGCTAAGTGAGGTGTGAGTGACACACTTGACCTGAAGAATGACATGCTAAGTGAGGTGTGAGTGACACACATGACCTGAAGAATGACATGCTAAGTGAGGTGTGAGTGACACACTTGACCTGAAGAATGACATGCTGAGTGAGGTGTGAGTGACACACTTGACCTGAAGAATGACATGCTGAGTGAGGTGTGAGTGACACACTTGACCTGAAGAATGACATGCTAAGTGAGGTGTGAGTGACACACTGACCTGAAGAATGACATGCTGAGTGAGGTGTGAGTGACACACTTGACCTGAAGAATGACATGCTGAGTGAGGTGTGAGTGACACCACATTTACCTGAAGAATGACATGCTGAGTGAGGTGTGAGTGACACACTTGACCTGAAGAATGACATGCTGAGTGAGGTGTAAGTGACACACATGACCTGAAGAATGACATGCTAAGTGAGGTGTGAGTGACACACTTGACCTGAAGAATGACATGCTGAGTGAGGTGTGAGTGACACACATGACCTGAAGAATGACATGCTGAGTGAGGTGTGAGTGACACACTTGACCTGAAGAATGACATGCTGAGTGAGGTGTAAGTGACACACATGACCTGAAAGAATTGACATGCTAAGTGAGAGTGTGAGTGACACACTGACCTGAAGAATGACATGTTGAGTGAGGTGTGTGACACACATGACCTGAAGAATGACATGCTGAGTGAGGTGTGAGTGACACACTTGACCTGAAGAATGACATGCTGAGTGAGGTGTGTGACACACATGACCTGAAGAATGACATGCTGAGTGAGGTGTGAGTGACACACATGACTGAAGAATGACATGCTGAGTGAGGTGTGTGACACACATGACCTGAAGAATGACATGCTGAGTGAGGTGTGAGTGACACACTTGACCTGAAGAATGACATGCTGAGTGAGGTGTGTGACACACATGACCTGAAGAATGACATGCTAAGTGAGGTGTGAGTGACACACTTGACCTGAAGAATGACATGCTGAGTGAGGTGTGAGTGACACACTTGACCTGAAGAATGACATGCTAAGTGAGGTGTGAGTGACACACATGACCTGAAGAATGACATGCTGGGATGAGGACAGGTGGACGATGTCCTTATTGCTAATATTATTATTATTATAATCAAGGGGAAAGCGCTAAACCCGTAGGATTATACAGCGCATGTGGGGGGATGGAAGGTATTCAGGTTCAATTCAGGGAACCGGAGCACAGATCCAATTCCCTAGATCAAGAGCCCCTCACCTACGTCAAGGAACCTCCCTTGAGGGGTTATTGCTGATAAATGGTTTGAAAGTTGAAGATTGAGACACTTATGCCATATATGGGAACCTTTATTAGGGAAACGTTGCATAAGTGTCTCAATCTTCACTGTCCTTATTGCTGATGAGACACTTGCGATGTTTTGGTATCTTTGTTCTATAAACGTTTCTCCACACGGTGGCTCCTTCAGTCCAATGCAGAAAAAGGTGGAATAAGAAGAGTAGGTTGAGGTAATCAGTCCCTCAGGTAATCAGTCCCTCATTGTATATGACTGAAGAAACCTACTGTGTAGGCGAAACGTTTCAAAATAAAGATACCTAATTGCTGCACATGTGTCTTAATCTTCACATTAAATCATAATAACAAGATTGCAGACATACCAGGGAACGGTTGGGGGTTAAACCCATACTAAGTTAGCTGTAAGACAGGCAAGTGCGTTAACCACTGGAGTACCGTTTACAGCCCTGTAACATCTCTCTCTCTCTCTCTCTCTCTCTAACAGGGGCCCAGTGACCATTCCTGTCAAGTGTTGTACCGTTTATACCGGGTCACAGTGGTCATTACCTGGAGTTTACCTGGAGAGAGTTCCGGGGGTCAACGCCCCCGCGGCCCGGTCTGTGACCAGGCCTCCTGGTGGATCAGAGCCTGATAAACCAGGCTGTTACTGCTGGCTGCACGCAAACCAACGTACGAGCCACAGCCCGGCTGGTCAGGAACCGACTTTAGGTGCTTGTCCAGTGCCAGCTTGAAGACTGCCAGGGGTCTGTTGGTAATCCCCCTTATGTATGCTGGGAGGCAGTTGAACAGTCTCGGGCCCCTGACACTTATTGTATGGTCTCTTAACGTGCTAGTGACACCCCTGCTTTTCATTGGGGGGATGTTGCATCGTCTGCCAAGTCTTTTGCTTTCGTAGTGAGTGATTTTCGTGTGCAAGTTCGGTACTAGTCCCTCTAGGATTTTTCCAGGTGTATATAATCATGTATCTCTCCCGCCTGCATTTCAGGGAATACAGGTTCAGGAGCCTCAAGCGCTCCAGTATTGAGGTGTTTTATCTCCGTTATGCCGCCTTGAAGGTTTCTGTACATTTTCTAGGTCAGCAATTTCACCTGCCTTGAAAGGTTGCTGTTAGTGTGCAGCAATATTCCAGCTTAGATAGAACAAGTGACCTGAAGAGTCTCATCATGGGCTTGGCTCCCTAGTTTTGAAGGTTCTCATTATCCATCTGTCATTTTTCTAGCAGATGCGATTGATACAATGTTATGGTCCTTGAAGGTGAGATCCTCCGACATGATCACTCCCAGGTCTTTGACGTTGGTGTTTCGCTCTATTTTGTGGCCAGAATTTGTTTTGTACTCTGATGAAGATTTAATTTCCTCGTGTTTACCATATCGGAGTAATTGAAATTTCTCATCGTTGAACTTCATATTGTTTTCTGCAGCCCACTGAAAGACTTGGTTGATGTCCGCCTGGAGCCTTGCAGTGTCTGCAATGGAAGACACTGTCATGCAGATTCGGTTGTCATCTGCAAAGGAAGACACGGTGCTGTGGCTGACATCCTTGTCTATGTCAGATATGAGGATGAGGAACAAGATGGGAGTGAGTACTGTGCCTTGTGGAACAGAGCTTTTCACCGTAGCTGCCTCGGACTTAACTCTGTTGACTACTACTCTCTGTGTTCTGTTACTGAGGAAATTATAGATCCATCGACCGACTTTTCCTGTTATTCCTTTAGCACGCATTTTGTGCGCTATTACGCCATGGTCACACTTGTCGAAGGCTTTTGCAAAGTCTGTATATATTACATCTGCATTCTTTTTGTCTAGTGCATCTAGGACCTTGTCGTAGTGATCCAATAGTTTAGACAGACAGGAGCGACCTGTTCTAAACCCATGTTGCCCTGGGTTGTGTAATTTATGGGTTTCTAGATGGGTGGTGATCTTGCTTCTTAGGACCCTTTCAAAGATTTTTATGATATGGGATGTTAGTGCTATCGGTCTGTAGTTCTTTGCTATTGCTTTACTGCCCCCTTTGTGGAGTGGGGCTATGTCTGTTGTTTTTAGTAACTGTGGGACGACCCCGTGTCCATGCTCCCTCTCCATAGGATGGTAAAGGCTCGTGATAGGGGCTTCTTGCAGTTCTTGATGAACACGGAGTTCCATGAGTCTGGCCCTTGGGCAGAGTGCATGGGCATATCATTTATCGCCTGTTCGAAGTCATTTGGCGTCAGGATAACATCAGATAGGCTTGTGTTAACCAAATTCTGTGGCTCTCTCATAAAAAATTCATTTTGATCTTCGACTCTCAGTCTGGTTAGCGGCTTGCTAAAAACTGAGTCATATTGGGACTTGAGTAGCTCACTCATTTCCTTGCTGCCATCTGTGTAGGACCCATCTTGTTTAAGTAGGGGCCCAATACTGGACGTTTTTCTCGACTTTGATTTGGCATAGGAGAAGAAATACTTTACGTTTCTTTCGATTTCATTTATGGCTTTTAGTTCTTCCCGCGATTCCTGACTCCTATAAGATTCCTTTAGCTTAAGTTCGATGCTTGCTATTTCTCTGACCAGTGTCTCCCTACGCATTTCAGATATATTGACCTCTTTTAGCCGCTCTGTTATTCTTTTCCGTCGCCTGTGAAGGGAGCGCCTGTCTCTTTCTATTTTACATCTACTCCTCCTTTTTCTTAGAGGAATAAGCCTTGTGCATACATCGAGTGCTACAGAGTTAATCTGTTCTAGGCATAAGTTGGGGTCTGTGTTGCTTAGTATATCTTCCCAGCTTATATCGGTTAGGACTTGGTTTACTTGGTCCCACTTTATGTTTTTGTTATTGAAGTTGAATTTGGTGAATGCTCCCTCGTGACTAATCTCATTATGTCGGTCTGGGGCTCCGCGCATACATGTCTGAACCTCAATTATGTTGTGATCTGAGTATATTGTTTTTGATATGGTGACATTTCGTATCAGATCATCATTGTTAGTGAAGATGAGGTCTAGTGTATTCTCCAGTCTAGTAGGCTCTATTATTTGCTGGTTTAAATTGAATTTTGTGCAGAGATTTAAAAGCTCATGTGAGTGTGAGTTTTCATCAGAGCTGCCTCCTGGTGTTATTACTGCAACAATATTATTTGCTATATTCCTCCATTTTAGGTGCCTTAAGTTGAAATCCCCAGGAGCAAGATGTTGGGTGCAGGAGCTGGCAGATTTTCCAGACAGTGGTCAATTTTTAACAGCTGTTCCTGGAATTGCTGGGATGTTGCATCCGGAGGCTTGTAGACTACCACAATGACTAGGTTTTGGTTCTCGACCTTTACTGCTAAAACTTCCACTACATCATTTGAGGCATTAAGCAGTTCTGTGCAAACAAGTGACTCTGCAATGTACAGGCCAACCCCCCCCCCTCCCTTTTGCCTGTTCACTCTGTCACATCTGTATAGGTTGTAACCTGGGATCCATATTTCGTTGTCCAAGTGATCCTTTATGTGGGTCTCTGTGAAAGCCGCGAACATTGCATTTGCCTCTGCAAGCAGTCCACGGATGAAAGGTATTTTGTTGTTTGTTGCTGGCTTTAGACCCTGGTGGTATTGTTGGTACTGGGGGGGAGGATTTTTTTTTCCTGTCAAGTGTTGTACCGTTTATACCGGGGCACAGTGATCATTCCTGTCAAGTGTTGTACCGTTTATACCGGGTCACAGTGACCATTCCTGTAAAGTATTGTACCGTTTATACCGGGGCACAGTGACCATTCCTGCCAAGTGAAGTACCGTTTACAGCCCTAAGGCAGGGGTAGCCCTATAACAAGGGCACTGTGAACCGTCTTCAGGTCAAATGTAATACCCATCACAGCCCTATTTGGGGGTGACGACCTACCACTCAGTTCTACGTTGCCATCCACTCAGAACCCACAAAATCGACCATTCTCTCCATATTATCCACTCAGAATCCACAAAATCGACCATTCTCTCCATATTATCCACTCAGAACCCACAAAATCGACCATTCTCTCCATATTATCCACTCAGAACCCACAAAATCGACCATTCTCTCCATATTATCCACTCAGAACCCACAAATCGCCCATTCTCTCCATATTATCCACTCAGAACCCACAAAATCGACCATTTTCTCCACATCATTGACTCAGAACCCACAAAATCGACCATTCTCTCCATATTATCGACTCAGAACCCACAAAATCGACCATTCTCTCCATCTTATCCACTCAGAACCCACAAAATCGCCCATTCTCTCCGTATTATCCACTCAGAACCCACAAAATCGACCATTCTCTCCATCTTATCCACTCAGAACCCACAAAATCGACCATTCTCTCCATCTTATCCACTCAGAACCCACAAAATCGCCCATTCTCTCCGTATTATCCACTCAGAACCCACAAAATCGACCATTCTCTCCGTATTATCCACTCAGAACCCACAAAATCGCCCATTCTCTCCATCTTATCACACTCGACCCACAAAATCGACCATTCTCCCATATTATCCACTCAGAACCCACAAAATCGACCATTCTCTCCATCTTATCCACTCAGAACCACAAAATCGCCCATTCTCTCCGTATTATCACTCAGAACCCACAAAATCGACCATTCTCTCCGTATTATCACTCAGAACCCACAAAATCGACCATTCTCTCTATATTATCCACTCAGAATCCACAAAATCGACCATTCTCTCCGTATTATCCACTCAGAACCCACAAAATCGACCATTCTCTCCGTATTATCCACTCAGAACCCACAAAATCGACCATTCTCTCCATATTATCCACTCAGAACCCACAAAATCGACCATTCTCTCCATATTATCCACTCAGAACCCACAAAATCGACCATTCTCTCCATATCATTGACTCAGAACCCACAAAATCGACCATTCTCTCCATATCTTCACTATCTTTAAGTTGAGTAAGGATGGTTATCCTATTTTGAATTGTGAAATGTATTTCTAGCAGTTTTAAAGGATTTTTCAATTAAATTTCTAGGGTATTTTTGATCATTAGCTATTTCATAATTTTTTGAGATTTTTTCATTTATGAATTCTGGACTACAAATACGCAAATCTCTTAAAAAACATTGATTGGTTTATATAAATTAGATTAATTTATAATTAATAAAATTTGGGAAGAATTTAATGTTACATTAGACAAGTAAAAAATCTTAATGCTGGGTAGAGTATCAGTTGTGTTTCACAGTGTAGGGTGTTGTGACGCGACTGTGAGGTGTAGTCTTGTGACGCGACTGTGAGGTGTAGTCTTGTTGTGACGCGACTGTGGGGTGTAGTCTTGTTGTGACGCGACTGTGAGGTGTAGTCTTGTTGTGACGCGACTGTGAGGTGTAGTCTTGTTGTGACGCGACTGTGAGGTGTAGTCTTGTTGTGACGCGACTGTGAGGTGTAGTCTTGCCCTTATATGCCTTCCTGTTGATGTTTTGTTTTTACAATTCCTCGATAATGTGAGAAGTCACGAAAGTACTTGGAATTTCGCTATTCTTTCACAGTTGTTGTTCTGCATATTGTGATATCACCTGTTTACTTTGAGTTTAATTATATATATATACAAACCTGTCAGACACTGCAACTTCTTGGGATCTTAATACTTGGGAATTCTTCGCTTGCCTAATTCTTGGGCACGACCTACTTCAACATTGAACAAATGTTACACAGCCTATGACTGCTGCACCTCTCCTGCCAAGGGTTTATAAGCTCCTTCTCAGCACGTATGCCGTATTCTATTCAAGATTGATGGACTGACCACATCGACTCAAGGTTGAGGGACTGATTACCTCATTCTCCTCCTGTTCTTCAAGATTCTCCTTTGTATGGACTGATGAAGCCACTGTGTGGCGAAACGTTTCCTCAATAAAGATACCCAAGAGTTGCACATGTGTCTAATTTATCAATATATATATTATATAATATATATATATATATATATATATATATATATATATATATATATATATATATATATATATATATATATATATATATATATATATATATATTATATATATATATATATATATATATATATATATATAATACAGTTTTTTTTATCGCAAATGAGAGTAATGTTTGTTGATGTTTATACTAGCCAGCGTCTTTTGATATCAAAGATGTCATGCATGTTGATGTCAGGTGAGAGGGACTAGCTACCCCTCACTGCTGACGTCATTGGAGGGGGGAGTCAACCCTTGCTGGTAACATCAAGGCATGGGGGCCAATCATCCCTTACTGCTGACGTCACAGGAGGGGGCAGCAACCCCCCCTCACTGTTGACGTCACAGGAAGGGCCAGTCACTCCCCGCTACTGACGTCAAAACACTTACTAAGGGCTAGCGACTTCTACTGTCTATCGTCATAGGAGGGGAGAACCACTCCTGACGTCATAGGAAGGGAAGAACCACTCCTGACGTCACAGTAGGGGAGAATCACTCCTGACGCCACAGGAGGGGAGAACCACTCCTGACGTCACAGAAGGTTAAGAACCACTCCTGACGTCACAGAAGGTTAAGAACCACTCCTGACGTCAAAGGCGGAAAGAACCACTCCTTCTGACGTCACAGGAGGGGAGAACCAATTCTTCTGACGTCACAGGAGGGGAAGAACCACTCCTGACGTCAAAGGAGGTTAAGAACCACTCCTGACGTCACAGGAGGGGCAGCTACCCCTCTCACTACTGACGTCACAACACGTCACCTTGATGCCACTGATAACTGACGTCACTAGCCGGGGGTGGCAACCCCCTAGGAGCCGTGACCCCCACTGCTATGACACATGACAATACTCTGACACATGACACAGTACTATGACACATGACAGTTCTGTGACACATGACAGTGCTGTGACACATGACACAGTACTGTGACACATGGCAGTTCTGTGACACAGGACACAGTACTGTGACACATGACACAGTTCTGTGGCACATAACACAGTTCTGTAACACAACACAGTACTGTGATACATGACACAGTGCTATGGCACATGACACATTGCTGTGACACATGACACAGTAGTTACACATGACACAGTACTGTGACATGTGTCACAGCAGTGTGCTATGTGCTGGAGGGAATGGGTGTTCTATGACCCATACGGGTTCACCACCTGTGTTTTAATAATCCCAACAACAACAATAATGATAATAATAATAATAATAATAATAATAATAATAATAATAATAATAATAATAATAATAATTTTTTAAATCGGAATTTTTCACCATTGCCGATCGTTGTCCAGCAAGTTATGAGAAGACACAGTTACCATCATTCGGTCAACACCAGCTGCGGCAGACGTGTTGTGTGTGTGTGTGTGTGTGTGTGTGTGTGTGTGTGTGTGTGTGTGTGTGTGTGTGTACTCACCTATTTGTGGTTGCAGGGGTCGATTCATAGCTCCTGGCCCCGCCTCTTCACTGATCGCTACTAGGTCACTCTCCCTGAACCTTGAACTTTATCATACCTCTGCTTAAAGCTATGTATGGATCCTGCCTCCACTACATCGCTTCCCAAACTATTCCACTTACTGACTACTCTGTGTGTGTGTGTGTGTGTGTGTGTGTGTGTGTGTGTGTGTGTGTGTGTGTGTGTGTGTGTGTGTGTGTGTGTGTGTGTGTGTGTGTGTGTGTACTAACCCAGTTGTGGTTGCAGGGGTCGAGTCACAGCTGCGTGATTGTGCGTGTGTGCTCACATAAATGTACTCACCTAATTGTACTTAGGGGTCGATTCACAGCTCCTGGCCCCGCCTCTTCGCTGGTCCCTAGTAGGTCCACTATCTCCCTGTTCCATGAGCTCTATCATACCTCTTCTTAAAGCTATGTACAGATCCTGTGTGTGTGTATAATGCAAAATTTTATATACTTGTACTAACATCACTTGAGATGTCAGTGAAGTCGGTTTATTTTTTGTGATGTCAGCATTGAAGTCACTGTAGTGTAATAAACTAACATGTTCGTCACTTCCGCTCACTTTCATTACATTTTCACGTCACTTTTCTCATAATCGTTACATCATGATCTTCACGTTCACTCTGGAATAACCCACAGTGGTATTCCCAATAGGCATAGAGTATTCTTTATAGGCCTAAGTCCAGAAATACTAGCAGTTCGGAAGGTTAGGGAGGAGCTGATACTGGTCCTTGGATCAAGAGCTCCTCACCGGCATCAAGGCATCTTGCTAGCTAAAATTACAAGTACTACAGTAGGCCTAAGGCTCTACGCTGAGCGAAACGTCGAAATTAGTTAATTCTGCAGCCTATATGTGTGTGTGTGTGTGTGTGTGTGTGTGTGTGTGTGTGTGTGTGTGTGTGTGTGTGTGTGCGTGTGTGTGTGTGTGTGTGTGCGTGTGTGTGTGTGTGTGTGTGTGTGTGTGTGTGTGTGTGTGTGTGTGTGTGTGTGTGTGTGTGTGTGTGTGTGTGTGTGTGTGTGTACTCACCTATTTGTACTCACCTATTTGTGGTTTCAGGGGTCGAGTCATAGCTCCTGGCCCCGCCTCTTCGCTGATTGCTACTAGGTCCTCTCTCTCCCTGCCCCATGAGCTCTATCATACCTCGCCTTAAAACTATGTATGGTTCCTGCCTCCACCACATCACTTTCTAGGCTATTCCATGGCCTGACTACTCTATGACTGAAGAAATACTTTCTAACATCCCTTTGATTCATCTGAGTCTTCAACTTCCAATTGTGACCTCTTGTGTCTGTGTCCCATCTCTGGAACATCCCGTCTTTGTCCACCTCGTCTATTCCGCGCAGTATTTTATATGTCGTTATCATGTCTCCCCTGACCCTCCTGTCCTCCAGTGTCGTCAGGCCGATTTCCCTCAACCTTTCTTCGTAGGACAATCCCCGTAGCTCTGGGACTAGTCTTGTTGCAAACCTTTGCACTTTCTCTAATTTCTTGACGTGCTTGACTAGGTGTGGATTCCAAACTGGTGCTGTATGGGGCTGACGTGTGTGTACTCACCTATTTGTACTCACCTATTTGTGGTTGCAGGGGTCGAGTCCTAGCTCCTGGCCCCGCCTCTTCACCGGTTTGCTACTAGACCTCTCTCTCCCCGCTCCATGAGCTTTATCAAACCTCGTCTTAAAACTGTGTATGGTTCCTGCCTCCACTACGTCATTTTCTAGGCTATTCCAATGCCTTACAACTCTATGACTGAAGAAATACTTCCTACTATCTCTCTGACTCATTTGTGTCTTCAACTTCCATTGTGGCCTCTTGTTTTTTCTGTGTCCCCTCCCTGGAACATCCTGTCCTTTGTCCACCTTGTCTATTCCACGCAGTATTTTATATGTCGTTATCATGTCTCCCCTGACCCTCCTGTCCTCCAGTGTCGTCAGGCCGATTTCCCTTAATCTTTCTTCATGGGACATTCCCCTTAGCTCTGGAACTAACCTTGTTGCAAACTTTGTACTTTCTCTAGTTTCTTGACGTGCTTTATCAAGTGCGGGTTCCAAACAGGTGCTGCATACTCCAGTATGGGCCTGACATACACGGTGTACAGTGTCTTGAATGATTCCTTACTAAGGTGTCGGAATGCTGTTCTCAGGTTTGCCAGGCGCCCATATGCTGCAGCAGTTATTGATTGATGTGTGCTTCCGGAGACATGCTCGGTGTTATACTCACCCAAGATCTTTCTCCTTGAGTGAGGTTTGCAGTCTTTGGCCACCTAGCCTATACTCTGTCTGTGGTCTTCTGTGCCCTTCCCCTATCTTCATGACTTTGCATTTGGCAGGATTAAATTCGAGAAGCCATTTGCTGGACCCAGGTGTCCAGTCTGTCCAGGTCTCTTTGAAGTCCTGCCTGGTCCTCATCAGATTTAATTCTCCTCATTAACTTCACATCATCTGCAAACAGGGACACTTCTGAGTCTAACCCTTCCGTCATGTCGTTCACATATACCAAAAATAGCACTGGTCCTAGGACCGACCCCTGTGGGACCCCGCTCGTCACAGGTGCCCACTGTGATACATCATTACGTACCATGACTCGTTGTTGCCTCCCTGTCAGGTATTCTCTGATCCATTGCAGTGCTCTTCCTGTTATATGCGCCTGATGCTCTAGCTTCTGCACTAATCTCTTGTGAGGAACTGTGTCAAAGGCCTTCTTGCAGTCCAAGAAAAATGCACTCAACCCACCCCTCTCTCTCTTGTCTTACTTCTGTTATTTTATCGTAAAACTCCAGAAGGTTTGTGACACAGGATTTGCCTTCCGTGAAATCCGTGCTGGTTGGCATTTATACTCCTGTTCCGTTCCAGGTGCTCCACCACTCTCCTCCTGATAATCTTCTCCTAATTTTGCATACTATACCGTCAATGACACAGGTCTATAGTTTAGTGCCTCTTTTCTGTCTCCTTTTTTGAAAATGGGAACTACATTTGCCGTCTTCCATACCTCAGGTAGTTGCCCAGTTTCCCAGGGATGTGTTGAAGATTGTGGTAAGTGGTACGCACAACATATCTGCTCCCTCTCTAAGGACCCATGGAGAGATGTTGTCCGGTCCCATTGCCTTTGAGGTATCGATGTCCCTTAGCAGTTTCTTCACCTCCTCCTCATCTGTATGTATGTCGTCCAACACTTGTTGGTGTCCCCATCTGGTCTGTCCCCCCAGAGTCCTTCCTGTCTCTACTGTAAATACTTCCTTAAATCTCGTGTTGAGCTCCTCACATACCTCTTGATCGTTTCTTGTGAGTTCTCCACCTTCTTTCCTCAGCCTTATCACCTGGTCCTTGACTGTTGTCTTCCTCCTAATGTGGCTATACAGCAGTTTCGGGTCAGATTTGACTTTCGATGCTATGTCGTTTTCATACTGTCGCTGGGCCTCCCTCCTTATCTGCGCATACTCGTTTCTGGCTCTTCTACTAATCTCCTTGTTTTCCTGGGTCCTATGCCTCCTGTACCTTTTCCATTCTCTGTTGCACTTAGTTTTTGCCTCCCTACACCTTCGGGTAAACCAAGGACTCGTTTTGGTCTTCCTATTATTTCTGTTTCCCTTGGGAACAAAACTTTCCTCTGCCTCCTTGCACTTTGTTGCCACATATTCCATCATCTCGTTTACTGATTTTCCTACCATTTCTCTGTCCCACTGAACCTCCTGCAGGAAGTTTCTCATACCTGTGTAGTCCCCCCTTTTATAGTTTGGCCTGTCCCCTTCAGTTCCTGTTACCTTCTCCACTGTAACTCTACTATATAGTCAAAACTCAGAACCACATGATCGCTAGCTCCAAG